>JARWLC010000006.1:141902916-142502916 GCA_033318265.1 Phyllotis vaccarum | reverse complement strand
AACCTTAGCAAATCTGGTCATGTTCTTTTTATTTTCAAATTTATAAAAATAATATAAAACAATTGCACAATGAATTTTGCCTCTGATAGCCCAGCCAGCCAAATGTAAACGTGGCATACGGTGAGAAGCAAACTACAGATGGCCAACAACAGCAGTGCACATCTGTCACATAGCTGCTCCAGTTTATATTTGCCAACTTGCCAGATGACTCTTTCTGGAGAGAATCCCAATAAAAAAGATCCACTTGTCTTCTTTCTCTACAGGCTCAATGTTTTGCCCACTCTTTCTGCCCTTATCTGTACATCTCAAAGCCAATTATGGACTCATTACTCATAACAGAAAAACATATATACACATACACATATATGGATTTACAATTTTACAACTCCTGAACTAACTGAAAGCTTTATCATTATCTAGTTAGTCTATAAAATGAAAGAACATTTGGTGCACTACTTATGTAGGGTATAAAATAACTAATAGAAATTTAGGAATATCACTTTCTTCCAAAAGCTTTTCGAGTTAGATATTAGAATCAAGCTGTCAAGATATTTTAAATCTTACCTAATTTGACACCAACAGTCTAGTTAGAATAGAAATCACTTTTTTTGAAAACCATTTTGTGTACTATACTTTCATGCTCTAAGGAATGAGATAATGCAGACATCAGATGTCTTTGGTAGGTATTTTCCCAATCCATAATTATTAATATTCTCTCTATTTTCATGCAAGTGTGACTCATCATTGAGCTATGGAGCTTGCTTTAACAACAACAACAACAAAAACATTTGGTGCAAATGTCATGTCCTAACATGTGCTTTAATATATTTCCTTCCCACTAATAAAATGGCTTTGGAGGCTCAGGTCTACAAAATTTCACTCTTACTGGGGTCTCAAGATGATCACAATGAAAGGAGCTTCCTTTCCACCTCACTTTGCACACAGCAACTAAATGAGGTACTTCTTGTTAAGCTCTTGGAGATGAGAGGGTTTTATTGCATCATTAATTTATCCTTATTTATACAAAATCAAAAGTAAATTTCATAAAAATAATATTGTCAATCTTAAATTTAGAGAAAAGGGATTATTTAGAAACTAGTGACAAGTCCAGGACTCAGTTTATTACACAAAGACTCTCTTCCTATTTGGCATTAGAGCTAACATTAAATAAACTAGAAAAAAATAATATAGTGTTAGAATAAAACATTTAACCTCTTCATTTTATTGGAAAAGCTGAAACTTAATAGTAGCCACAAACGAGAAAACATGAAAGTCCAAGATTTACTTCTAATGTAAAAAAATGATATTTATGTATTTGAAGGGTTTGAAAATGAATTATTTCATGAGGTGGGGTAATCTTTAAAATTTTGATCTTAATCTTTCTTAAATAATAAAATTAGAGATTAAAGCTCTAATTTCTCACTGTGACTGACTGACACAGGCCATCTGAAGCTGTCTCTGTGTCTCAGTCGGTATGAGAATGAAGCATCCTTCCTTTTCTCTAATTCCCAGTAAAAATACTGAAATCACTGTCACCCAATCTCACAACGAAAGATCTGGGATGATGCTCTGCTTCTTTCTATTTCTTTCTTCACTTGGTCTTTCCAGTCTTGTCTCTAAGTTTCCTTTCTCCCATCACTATAATTTCATCAGCTTTATGTCAATACTGTGTTGCATTTCACTGGTATTTTGCTGTAGTCAGTTAATTTTTCCTGTATTCAGATGTTTGCCCCGTCTCCCTTCTAGTAACAATGTTGACTTGGTTCTGCTTTTTCACATTATGGTGCACTTTAATATATAACTTTAAATGAAATATCCTATGCATTTCCATTTTTTCTCTAATTCATGTGAATCTTAATATTGTTGTAATTTCTCATTATTACCCATTACAATAATAATTTTCAAGCTTTGAGAGAATGAGAAAAGTTGGACACATGCAGTCTGTAAAGGATCTGACAACAATTCTGGTATTTCTACCTCTGTGAGATTACTAATCTATATGATAAACTCTACGTGTTCATCTTTAAATAGTTTCCTGATCTAAGAGCCATCTCTGTCTAACTCCGTAGTATCTACTCCTCATCTAACCCTCATTTTCCTTGTACCCCCAGCTAACTGACATACAAGAATAAATGTGTCTCTGTGTTGCCACAGAATTACATCATTCCAATTCCAAACATTGCTCATTTAATGAATAATTGGAGACTTTCAATTTTTTGCTCATTCCTAAAAATAATTTCCTCCTTTATTTTTTCCACAATGATCTGAGTATGACATTGTTAAAAGAAATATATTCATTTAAACTATGTTAATTTGATTTGTTGTGTGATTTTAATTATGTGATAATTTTATTTATGATTTTTATTATTTATTATTATATGTGATTTTAATTATTATATTAATGATTATGATTTCAATTGAATTTTTATATAATATATTTTGATCATGGTTTTTTATCCCAAGACTCCTCTCAGATATTCTCTACCTCCCTACCCACCTAAATTTATGTTCTCTCTATCCTCTCTCTCCCTCTCTCCCTCCATCCCCCCCTCTCTCTTCAACCCCTCAAATAAAACAAGAAGCAAAAACCAAAAAGCTCACAAACCTCAAAAATGAAAGTAAAATCATAGGCAAAAGACTAATAAGACAAAGTGATGTCAAAGCTAAGCAACATAAAACAGTTAAGAACATCGCTGTGTTTCTCTAGCAGGAAACAGTACTGGGTTTTCTGTTAGGCTTGGTCTCTTTATGATTATGATTTATTTTTAAAATGCTGTTACAACTGTTTAAATGCAAAGTTGTGAAGCCCTAATGATACATCTACAACACTTTCTGGACCTAACGCTCAGGGATCATTGTGAAAGAAGCAATAGAAAGTTCGTAAGAGCCAGAGGAATAGGGAGTTTACTGAGAGATTGTTTTCTAGAAATGTCAGAGAAGGTATACCCATTAATATGTTCATAAACTAAACAAAGACGAGATTAATGGCATGCTAGCCTGGAACAGGTAAAGCTCATGAGGCCTTACCCCTAAATAAACAACTACAGGTCACTAAATAATTCTGAGAGCAGAAGAAATAGTTTTCCTCACAGATGGGCACAGTCAATAGTTAATGGTCAGCCTTGAAAATGTGTGTGTGTGTGTATATATGTGTATATATATATATATATATATGCATATATATATGTAAGACTATATGGACTGTGCAGGTTGCATTTATGAATTTAGAAACACAAACACACAGTGCAATTATCATTTTAAAAGAGACATACGTCTGAAAAAGAGCTGTACTTGGTACACAAAAGAGGTTGGGGGAGGGTTTAAAATTTTAAAAAGTCACTCTCCCCTGAGTAGGTGTCTGTGTTTCAAGTCCCTCGTCTTACAAGTACACTTGTCATAATGAACTAGGGAAAAGTTCAACAATATCATTATAATTCGGTTATGTCTTTAAAGACTACCTGCAAAGACAGCATGTTGTGGTTAGGATTTAAATAAGTGAATTTGCCACAAGTGAAGAGTTAACTGTATCATGGATACATTATTCAAGTTTTTTTGTTTGTTTGTTTGTTTCTTGTATATTTCTAATTCCTATTCAATCCCGTTGTTATACAGGCAAAGGTAAAAGCAGAATCACAGTGTTTCCTGATGAAGTTATTGTCTCTGGAGTAAAATAAATTTGGCCTTAAATTTTGAGATGCAAAAGTACATAATAAAAATATGTGGGTACAGATAAAAATAACAATAAGCCTTAGAGCAATTGTTGATGCCAACATTTTAGTTAACTTTTAATACATGATGCTATATTACAAATGATTTCAAGTTCACAAGTTTAAAATAGATGACCACATACTCAAGAATAAATAGGCAACACAAACTTAAAATCTATATCTTGAGAAAATATGAATAATGTCACAAAATTAGACAGTTAGGGAAGGGGGTAGATCTGACAATAGTTGAGAAAGAGGAAATGATCATAACACATAGTACAAAATTCTCACGGAATTAAATTTTAAATTATTATAAAAGGTAACCCAGGCCCCTGAGTTTAGTTGGAGTTGCTGAACTAATCTGCTTTAGGTTTCTATCATCCTCAAGTTTACTGTCTCCTTGTGGCTGGCATTTAAGTCAGCTTCAGGTCTGAATAGGAAAGCTTCTCTGATGCTCAAAACAGATTACAGGGAAGGACACACAAAAGATGGGGAGTCACTGCCTTTTTAGTAGGAAGGGAAGGAATGTCGCACACAATAGAAAAAGTCATGAATTTAAGGGGTGGTGACACAATACAGAAATTCATTATAACCCAGTATTGTCAAATAATGCACAAGGAAAGTGTTCAGTCAGTAACAAACAATCATCCCTCCACTTCACATCCTCCCTGTTACAATGTTTTATTCCTGTCTTTATCTTCTCCTATATACAACCCAGTTTGAATAGCACAGTCTACATTGGGTGAGATATTCTTCTGCTCACAGTACTTTGAAGTTTTCTGGTACTTGAAAATTCCCGCTCACTTCCCTCTAAGGATGACAAGGTTTGTATCTATATTGTTAATTACTATATCTGAAACAGAGCATTTAATTCACAGGAGTCAACAATATATGAGCATTAACATTTAATGAAAAGGAATGATGTCTTTGGTTTACTGACAAGCTTCTCAAAATTAAGTGAAGAGGCTAATTAATCCTGGAGAGCCAATGAGAATAATATGATGTTGAATTGAGAAAAATTGATGACAGAATATTACTGGATCATGAAGCACCAGTTAACAAGGCCCTTAAAGGATGGGATATAAGGCTCCTAGGTACCAAAATGAATACAGCGGGTAAGCCTAATTTACATTCAGCCTTTCTTTCTTCACATAAACAGATAAGTGCTCTTTTAGGGTTATTTATTGGCTGAGGATCACTGAGATCTCTCTCTCTCTCTCTCTCTCTCTCTCTCTCTCTCTCTCTCTCTCTCTCTCTCTCTCTCTCTCTCTCTGTGTGTGTGTGTGTATGTTTGTGTGGGGGGGGGCAAAAGGAATCTCTGTGTGTGTGTGTGTGTGTGTGTGTGTGTGTGTGTGTGTGTGTGTGTGTGTGTAGGCAAAAGGAATGTCTAAGCCGCATGCATGTACCTTGATAATAACAAGAATTTTGCTGGGTTTAAGTGATCATCTCTCAGGTCTATTCCTACAGTGATTAGAAACTCTAGACGACCTTCCTTGGTCCTGGTCAACAACAGAGGCTATGGTCAGACAATTTCTATGAATGTGAAAAGGATGCTAATAGGTAAGACATCAAGACTAGGTTATATTTCAAAATTTCAAGGAAAAGTGCTAAGGCACTGGATGCTTTAAAAGGCATCAGGATTCTGGGAATGGAGTATGACTACTCTCTAAACTCACCACCATCTAATTAAACAAGTTATTGAAAGCATAAAAATATTTTATACTAAATGCTAAACCAATAAAATTATAGCATTTTCCTCACCCAAATATCCTTAAAGGGCTTGTTTGGAGAAAGTTTCCCTTTGAACTACTTTTGGGGTGGTCAAGTGGGAATGTTGAAAAGGCAGCTGAATAAAAACCACGTACACTCATTACAGAGCCTTCAAATTTTATTATCTACCTCCCTGTTCATCTTAATATAAGAAGCATCTGGGTCAGTACTGGTCCAGACCCACCAATCCTGATGCTGAACCAGTGAAACTTAAGTAGAACAAGTTTCTACCTCTATTTTTCTTAAAAAATATCTCATGATGATTTCTTTTTACTCAGATCTTTGCTCAAGAGCCATCTGCTGAGACAGGCTTTATTTCTTCAGTACAATACTTAGCAATTAGTAGTCTTTGCTTCAGCCACCCGTTTTTCCATTTGTTTTTCCGTTTAAAGCATCCATCAATCTGAAGTTCTTATTGATAAAATACTACTTAGAAGTATTTTCAGTGAAACCATACAATCCATGCTCCTTGAATATTCATAATTAAACAAGTAAACATAATAACATGGATAATAAGTAAGAAGATAGATGCTGAACTTGAAACTACTATAGATATTCAAAATATTGAAAAACATCAGATATTAATATAGAAATGATCCCAAAGTTTGTTGTAGGCCAAAAGAGAGTAGTAATAGACACAGTATAACATATAATTGGTGCTAAATATAAGCCTATATATATATATAAAGTATTTTGATATCCTGTTAATCTTCAAATAACCCTGTGAGAGAGAATACTGTTTTATTGCCATACTCTAGGTAGTAAAATTGATGTGACAGTAGCTATACCATATAGCCCCTGAGTTCTTTGCTTTTTTAAAGTATACCCACATGTGTCTATATGATTGCATCATAGATTGTCTTTTTTTTTTTCCTTTTTACATCCTTATTTCCCTCAGACCACAGAGGACTTCAAATCATAAATAAGCCTTTTGTCAACAAGCCTTCTCACCTTAGGACAGTATAACCTTAAGAACACTTGAGGACAAAAGTGATTCTGCATTATGGTTCCTAAGTCCTTGCAACATAATTTCCTTTACTATCTGTATTTTCTTCAGTTTTGGGTAATCTTGCTTTTGATACTTCTCTTCATCTTCTGTCTTATGTCTTTTGTCAAACATAGCTGTGTCCCTGGGCCCATATAGCTCTAGCTAAATATATAATCTTCTAGTACATAAAGTTAGGTTATCCACGTATAGATTGAAAAGGCTTGTCTAGTAGCCAATGGGTAGGACTCCTATTGTGCTTTGAAGATTTTAATATTCCTGTCAGAGTTAGTCATAATAAATTACATCATGGCTAATAGGTTTTGCTTCCTTCTACTCATTTTATTAAGACAATTTCAGACAAGAAAATACATTTCTAAAATAACCTCCAAATCTAATTTCTTTCTCTCGTTCCTATGCTCAGCATATATGAATACATTCATAGACTTAGAGTCTATATAAAATAAGCATAACTGTAGTTATAGATCTCAGCCCTAGTTAGGTTCCTTTATTCTTTGCATTACATAAAAACATAAGAATGAGCAAAAAATTGACAACACACACACATTATCTCACTGCAATGGGAATTAGACTTAACATCCTTAGTTTCAGTGTTGGGAAATATACTGGAAAATTGAGAATTTCTGTGGGGCTTTTGTTGTTATCTGACTTTTGAAATTGTCTTTTTAAGAACTGTGAGATCTGGTCTTGGAAGAAGATACAATAAAATGAGATTTCATTTTAAGATTTTACTACCAATGCAATATTTATTATAATAATTTTCTATTTTAATAACAAAAGTTTACTACCATTTTCCAGTAACTATTATAACATTCGGATCAATGTTTGGAAGTTATTTGAAAATTGGTCTGTCTGTTATTCAGATAGAAGCTTAAATAAATATTAACTCCAGTCTTTGTGTTCTTTCTCTTCAGTTACAGCTCTAAATGTGGGACTTTTTTTTTACATACTTCATGTGTTCCTTTCATTTATAGCTTTACATGTGGCTTTTTAAATATAAAAAGGCACAAAAATAAAAATTAAGTAAATAATAATCACAGAATCCAAGCAAAAACAGCCATACCAATAAGATTTTGTAGGAAGTAGAGGTAGTGGCAATTGAGACATGTATTTAAAAACAGTTGCTACAACCAACACCTCTCAAGATGTAAATATCTATGTTCTAATCAAATTTGATATGAATAGAAAATGTCGTGGATGAAATAGCCCTGTGTTAAGAGAGTTAGTCATGGCTCTGAAATTAACCCTATACTAAATCTGTACATCACACTTTACAAAATTCAACTGAAGCCAGTAAAAACAATTTTAGAACCTGTGAGTGGATAATTTATGATGTAGTGTGAAATAAAGGGCTTTCTATACATGAAAAATACAAAGGGATAAATTTACTATTGTCAATGACTTTTATACAACAACAAGGTCAGATACTATCTCCAATTACTCTGACATAGAAACAGAACATGTAGCAAGAAAATTAGCAGTTATAAAAGAAAAAATGGAAGTGGACTGATAAGTAATACTGATCACTCCATCCTCTCTTTAGGTACCAGAAACACCCTAAGAATTGTAGACTCAAGAAACTTGTAGACAAGCATTTCAATACTCTCATACTAAATAATGCCTTGGTCTTTATCAGTTTTAAGAAGGTACATCATGGAGAAGAAATGGAATATGTTTGCACTGTGTATTCATGAGTTTTACTTCTTTTAATGACTTAAAGAACATGAATTCTGGTTATCAATGCATCTCCTGTCAGGGAGTTCCACAAAGAAGAGAAAGCATTCACACTAAAGTTCATAAGATGAACTCCTACTACCTCATTCTCCTACTATCTCATTCCATCCTGGAATGTCTCATGTTATTAGATACATATAATCAGAATTCTGGGTTGCTTTACTAATTAGAAAGGGTTAGTTAGCTAAACTTTTTAAAATCATTGTAAAAGTCACACCACAAATCCTTCTTTATTCTTCACTTAGACACTTGAACTTCCCTTGAACAGATGGACAAAATATAGGTCTGAGGAGAGGAACAGGCAATATTACATAAAATACATCTTTTAACAAAATAAATTATGCGTGGAAGAGATAGTTTTTTCTGGTTTTCTCTGTAAAGGTTCTCCTTCATTCATCCCATATAAGATGACATTGAGAAGCTGGGAATTATAATACTTCCTAATGAAGTTTATGGGAACCAGATCTTAAGAGGAAAAAAAAGGGTGCCGTGTGAGGGCACATTGTCCTGTATTTTATGGGAACCTGGCTTATCTTTTACACCAACCTTTCTCTCTTTTTTGAGATAAACAGAATCATAATCATGTATGTTTAACAATGAAGAAGAAATTGGGTTTTTTTTCCTTCAGTGTTAAACAGAAAAGATAATGAAGGTAAAACAATGTTTATGTAACTCTTTTGAGGGGTAGCTTTGATTTGGCAGAGATGAGATTTGATTTGCATTGGCTGGAGTTAATATGTAATGTTAACTCCAGAGCTGTATTTCATGAGTGACAGTAGCAGCATTCACTGTTGAGATTCACTTGAAGCATCATGATCTGATGCTTTTATTATAAGAGACACAATTATTAGAGCAGCCTAAGAGGCAGGAAATTGAAGTTTTTGGAAGTTGATTAGACTCTCAAAATACTCCAAAGTGAGAAGAGATCTAATAGGCTGATGTAAGCTAATAGACTGCAGTAGGCAGATTTTCTTAAACAAAAGTTCTTTAAACTATAGAAGATCAGTCCAAAACAAAAACAAAAACAAAAGTCTCAGTATAAGAGCTGCTCTGAAGCAGATTTTTTCCAGTCGTACTTAAGGATCCAAACCTATTAATTTGAAAATGGGAAGACTTGTATTGAATAACCTAATCTATTCACATAACCCTTTAACTATGGATCTAGAGGTCATTGACAGAAAATCCAAAGAGAATTTAAATCACTTTGGTTGGCCAGAAGATGGAGGCAACTTGGTAAGGAATATAACTGTCTAAGAGTTCTTTGCCCTTTGTATTCTTATACAGTATACCTTATTACAGATTCCCTTCCCTCTATTTTTCCAAGGCCCTCCCATTTATATCCACTTTCTTTCTGTCTCTTACTAAAAAAGAACAAGCTTGAAATCAAAGAAATAAGAACAAAACAAAACAAGATAAAAAAGATCACATAGAGTGGAATAAGGCAAAGGAACAAAAGGAAAGGAGTCCCAAGAGAAGACGCAAGAATCATACCATGTCTACACATAATCAGGAGTCCCATGAAAATACTAAACTGGAATCTGAGTTCATATAAGCTTATGTAAGCAGAGGAGCTTATGTAAGACCTACCCATGTAGCTCCTGTTATTACTGCTTTTGCATCTGTGAGTTCATATGAACCTTGCTCAATTGATTTAGAGGCCTTATTCTCCTAGTGCCCTCTACTTTGACTCTTACATTAATTCTTTATCATTTTATGTGTGGTTCCCTGAGCTCTGAGAGAAAAGATTTGATGGAACAACCTATTTTAGAGCTGTGTGTGCCAGTTTCTCTCTCTCTCTCTCTCTCTCTCTCTCTCTCTCTCTCTCTCTCTCTCTCTCTCTCTCTCTCTCTCTCTCTCTCTCTCTCTCTCTCTCTCTCCATAATGGCTGGCTGTGGGTCTTTGTATTGGATCCCATCTGCTGCAAGAGAAAGCCTCTCTGATGATGAATGAATGAGGCGCTGGTCTATGATTTTAGCAGAATGTTATATTATCACTACATTTAAAAAAATATACCAGTAGAACTTGGTTTCACCCTAGGTTTCTATGCTGTTTCATGTCTGGTTTCTGATCACAAATCAGTGTCAGGTATAAGTCATATTTCATGAAGAGGACCTTATGTAATTCCCACAAGCATTGTATCACCATTGCCCTAGCATATTTTAGAAGCAAGGTAACATGGTAAATCAAAGGTTTTGTGGCCAACTTCATGTGTGCAAGCATGTATGTGTGTGTGTGTGTGTGTGTGTGTGTGTGTGAGCATGTATATGCATGTGTGAGCATGTATGTGTGTGTGTGTGTGAGAGAGAGAGAGAGCATGTGTGTGTACATGTGTATGTGAATGTGTGTGAGAGAGAGCATGTGTGTAAGTGTGTGTGAGCATGTGTGTGTATGAGAGAGAGAGCATGTGTGAGTGTGAGTGTCTATGTGTGTATGAGAGAGAGCATGTGAGCATGTGTGTGTGTGTGTGTATGTGTGTGTGTGTGTGTGTGTGTGTGTCTTTTAGTATCCTGCAGAGTTCCTTCCCCTGTCAAAGACAGTAGAGTATAAGGTGAAATGTCATACATAGGCAACAGCATACCTTCTCCAGGGTTGGTGAGCTGTGTGGATGCTATCTTCAAGAATGGATTCTTGTCAATTTACAGAGAGAAACCTATTGTCTTGGGAACAGATGCCTTTGTACAGCAACTTAATTGGATGTGAACAATTCCAGTACTGGAAGCTTCATTCGGTGATAAGAGATGGCCATTTGGGACTCTGTCTCCCTCATTATTTGAGGATTTAATTATTACCACTGTCTTATGGCAACTCCTATAAAGAAAAACATTTAATTGGAGCTGGCTTACAGTTCAGAGGTTTAGTCCATTATCATTATGGCAGGCAGAATGACAGCATGCAGGCAAACATGGATCCAAGGTGGCAAGAAGAGACTGAGTAACTAGGCCCAATTTGAGCTTCTAATACCTTAAAACCTTCCCCCACTGATACAATTTCTTTAACAACGCCACACCTACTCAACAAGGCCATACCCTGTAATAGCACTACTCCCTATGAGCTGATGGAGGCCATTTTCTTTCAAATAGCACAATAAACTTCATATAAGAAGATTCCACTACACTAGGTTTCCATTCCACCCATCAAATGCCCCCCCCCCCAGTTCTACAAATCTGTCCCTGAATTCCCTCTCTCAAACCTAGGCACTGTCTTCCTTCCCCAAATAATTCTCTTATTTTAAACCCAAGGGTCTTGTCCATTCATAAAAATCTAGTTCATTTTTCTTTCTCAGGGAGATCCATGAGTTTCTCCATACCATTTCCTTATACCTAACCTATCTAGGTCCATGGATTATAGCTTGGCTATCATTTATTTAGCAACTAATGTTTACATATAAGAACATACATGTTATTTTTTTTTTTCTAGATCTGGGTTACCTCACTCAAGATGATTTGTTTGTAGTTACAAACATTTGCCTCAAATTTCATGATGTCATTTGTTTTTGTTTTTTTTTTTTACTTCTCCTCCCTCCCCTTCTCACATTCCCTTCCTACTTCCCCTCTTCACCCCCCCATTTAATTCATCCTCTGCTTTTGTTCAGAAAAGAACAGTTTTCCCATGGGTATCAAAATTATGGCACATCAAATTGAGGTAGGAGTAAGCACCCCCCTTTGTATTAAGTCAGAACAAGGCAACCCAGTATAAGAAATAAGTTTCTAAAAGCCATCCTGAGTATTAGGGACAGTCCTTGTTCTTACTGTTAGGAGTCCTACAAGTAGACCTCGCTACACAACTGTCACATATACATAGAGGACCTAGGTCAGTCCTATGCAGGCTCTGTTGTAGTATGTTTCTGGCCCAGACTTGTTAATCCAATCTCTCTGAGATCCTGTGAGCCCAGATTAGTTGTTTCTGTAATTTTTCTTGTGATGTCTTTGACTCTCCTGGCTCCTAATATCATTTCATCTTCTCTTTAACAGGATTCTGAAAGCTCAGTCTAATTTTGAGCAGTGGGTCTCTACAGATGTTTTGATCACTTACTGTATGAAAGCTCTCTAAAGACAATTGGGGTAGCTACCAATCTATTAGTATAACAGAAAATCCTTACACATAATTAGGTTGTCACTTCTTTTCTCCACTTGTGTTTTGTTCTATCTTAAATTTCTGGGACATCCAGCCTCTGGATCTTGGGACTCCAGACAGTATTGGGGTGTTCTATCACTCATGGCATGGGTCTCAGGTCAGTTGGCCACTCTCACAAGCTCTGCACTACTCTTACCCCAGCATACTCCATAGGCAGGATAGACTGTAGGTCAAAGTTGTGTATCTGGGTTGGTGTTCCAATGCCTCTACTGGAAGTCTTGCCTGGTCACAGGACATGGACAGTTCAGGCTATATGTATCTACTATTGCTCAGAATTTTATCTGTGATCATACTTGCTCAACTATATTCATATCAACTTTATTAATAATAGCTAGAATCTTGAAATTACCTAGATGGCTCTCAACCAAAGACTAGATAAAGAAATGTAATACATCCACACAATGGAATATTACTCAGCTGTTAAAAACAGTAACACCATAATATTTACAGGCAAAAAGATAATACAAAAAAGTCATGCTGAGTAAAGAAGCCAGACTTAGAAAGAAAAATGTGGTATGTGCTCACTTTTAAGTGGATGTTAGTTATAAGGAAAAGGATAAAAATATGGCAATTCACAGACCCAGAGAGGCCATCTAAAAAAAAGAGGGCTCAAGAAGGACATTCATGTCTCCCTGAGAATGGGGAAATAAAAGAGATTTCATGGGTGGACTAGAGATGGATGTAAATGACAAATGAGCGATCCATTTCAGTGAGGGGAAAGAGTACCAAAAAAGTGTAGTAGTGGGGTTTTTTGATCTCGGGTGGCCAGGGACCTGGACCCACAGACCTGTTGCGCCAGACCCTTTAGCCGTCCAGCCGCCCGCCGCTCAGACCCCCAGAAATGACTCAGATGCTTATATTAACTTGGTGCTGTTTGGCCTATGGCTCAGGCACATTGCTAGCTTGCTCTTATATCTTAAGCAACCCATTTCTATTAATCTGTCTGCCACATGGCCCGTGGCTCACCTGTGTTCTTTACATGTTTCTTCTTGGGCAGCTTGCTCGATCTGCCTCTGACTCCACCCTTCCTTTCCTACCTATTTTGATTCATCCTCCAACTTCTTCTATGGTGCCTGTCATGGCCCAAAACAGCTCCTTTATTTAAAGATTAAGATTCATAGCATACAAAAAGGCATTCCCACATCACTTCCCCCTTTCTGTCTAATCAAATAGGAAGGTTTCAATTTTAACATAGCAAAATTTCATGGTTGCTGGAGAGACAGGATCAGAGTCCATCGTCCATCCATCGCTCGTCCACCATTCCAGACTCCAGTCCCTGTTCAGGTGCTACTATAAACTGTTACCTGTACCATGAGTGTTGGTTTATATTTTAATAAATATATATCCTACACTGGTGCCTTCTAAGTAAACTTTGCCTACAAAAAAGCACATGGGAAAAGGGATCATTTCAGGCTCAGTTAGAAACCTGGTACAATGGTATATTTTTTGATAGGTAAGTAATACTTCACAGTGTAAATGTATCATATTATCTTTTTCCTTTCATCTGTTGTGGAATATCTAGTTTGCCTTCAATTTCTGATAATTATGAATAGAGGAGCAATGTTACAATGAGGTTTCTTGGTCCCAGGTGGTCAGAGGCCCAGACCCACAGACTTTCAGCCCCAGACCCCTTAGCCACCCGCTGCTGCTCAGGCCCCCAAAATGACTCAGATGCTTATATTTAAGTTCATGCTGTTTGGCCTATGGCTTAGGCATTGCTAGCTTGCTCTTACATCTTAAACCAACCCATTTCCATTAATCTTTCCTGCCACATGGTCCGTGGCTCACCTGTGTTCCTTACATGTTGCTCCTTTGGGCTTCGGGCCTGGTCTGTCTGACTCTGCCCTGCTCCTCCTACCTATTCTAATTCCTCCTACTACTTTTTTTATGGTGCCTGTCATGGGCCCAAACAGCTCCTTTATTTAAAGATTGCTATTTGCAGCATACAGAAAGGCATTCCTACATTACAGCAATTAAAATGCTTAAGTAAATGTACTCATGGTATATGCCAAACAGTGGTATTGCTACATCTTGAATTAGGTTGAGACCCAAATTTCTGAGGAACAGACATACTGCTTTCTATAGAGGCTATACAAAGTTTGCACTCCTATAAACAATGCATGAGTGTTCCCCTTGCTCTAAAGGGGGAGTTTAAGGCAATGGAAGGTGTTAGGTCTTTCTTTGATCTTGCTCTAGATGGTTTGAACTGGAACCAGTAAAGGAAAAGAAAGTAGATGGTATTGTCATCATAATGTTTATCATATTGTTTATTATGAACATTGTTTAATTACTTCTGTTTTATTATTTTAAAAGTCAGTTAATAAGACTGCTAAGAAGAAAGTCTTTTAAAAGCTTGTTAAGAGAAAACACAAAGATATTCAAACCCAAACTGAACAATATAAAGAACCAATCTTAACATTGTCTTCTAAGATTACACAAAACAGCCCAAGATTATCAAACAGGCAACATTAATAGATCCAGTAACTTTAAACAAATCACAAAATGACTTTAAAAAAAAATGTACAGAAGTTAGTTGAGTTCCAGTACAAATGTTAGAATTGAAGAGAGTCAAGGAAGTAATTGTTCTATATGGTATGTACTCACCATTTGTAAAACACATGTTAAATTCTTTATCATCATGTAACTGAATCACCCCTAAGGACTGGTTAGATATGGATACTGCTGTTTTAGAGGTGGAAACACTATTACAGTGGAAAACATGGTGGAAGAAGGAGGTTAAAACGATAGAACAAAGAAGCAGAACAAGAGGCATAGAAGTCTCCAAAAACTAACTTCTAGATGAGGGAAATTATGTGATATAGAAAAGCAATCATTAGATGATAAGCATACCCTGGACTTATGACACATGGCAGCATTAAATACATGGGATTTGATTGAAAAGATAAAAAAAAAAAACCCTGAATCATTCACAAAAGTAATTCAAAGCCCCAAAGAAACTTATACAGACTTTTTGCAGAGATTAACTGCAGTGGTAAACAGAATGGTACCAATTAAGAAGCTAGGTAAATAATTGAATTGTTGGCTTTTGAGAATGCTAACAATGTAAAAGAATAACTAGAATGTCAAAAGCAAGATCAGTACCCTTCAAGGGTTGTATTTATAATACAATTAAAATAGAACATTATAACTGTGAGGAAAACTGAATAGGAGAGATTATTTCTAGACGTATAAGAAAAATGCAAAATGTTAAATGCTACATTTGTAGAAGGCAAGGTCACAAAAAAGAGATTGCAAACAAGACAGTCCCCAAAACAGTGTCTTTGTTAGGAATAAACTCAAGTAAAGGCACTCCATTCTGGAGTATGCAGAAGATGTGGTAAAGGTGGGCAATGGATTAATAAGTGCAGGTCAACAAGGAACAAACAAGGTAACATTCTGCCTTCAGGAAATGCCCCAAGGGGGCTTTCAAAAGCCCTGCATATCAAATGGAATTAAATCTTACCCTGCCATCATGGAGGAAACAATTTCCTGGAACAATTAAAAAATTAAAACCTATTCTTTAAAAAAAAAAAACTACTACACTAAACAACAAAAATCTATAGAAAAGAAAGAAAACTCAGGAAAAATTATAAAGCAAATATTTAGGCAAGTTCTGTAGGGGTATTGTGTTGTTTCATGGTAAATAATTGTCCCACCCACTGGTTTAATAAAAAGAGCTGATTGGCCAAAGGCAGGCAGGAAGTGTAGGTGGAGCTACCAGACTAAGAAAATCTCTGAGAGCAGAGTGCCCAAAGAGCACCAGGGAGAAGCCAGAGGAAGCCGAGGACAACTATGCTGCTCTAAAGAAAGGTACCGAGCCGCATGGCTGAACAAGAGACATGGGTTAGATGAAGGGTAGAGAGCTAGCAAGTGATATGCCTGGGCCTAAGACTGATCAGCCTAAAACTATTGGAAACATCTGTGTGTCTCTGTGGGACTGCGGGACTGCGGGACTGCGGGACTGCGGGACTGCGGGACTGCGGGACTGCGGGACTGTGGGACTGCGGGACTGCAGACCTAAACTTTGAGGTTAGGCCCGAAAGTCTGGGCCAGAAACCTCATACTACGAAGCTCTATAAATGAACAAGGCCAGAGTTAAAAGTACAAATAAATGATGTTATTATTGACATTTTAACCAACACAGAAGAAGATATAATAATACATTCAGCAGAGTCTTAGCATCTGAATTGGCCTTTTCAGGAGGCAAATTTTAGTTTTGGAGAATTGGGATGTTATCCCAGGTAAAACAGTGTGCAAGATGGCTTGAAGGAGAGAGATGAAAATTAAAGCCATATGTGGTTAACACTGCTATAAATTTATGGGGATGAGATTTACTATAACAATGGAATATTACTCAGATTTACATTCCTCCAAACACAGAAACAAAGCATATACTAACATGTTTCTGGGAAGGTATTATGAGAAACAGTCACAGATCATTCAGGTTTTACAGAAACAAGGCACAACAGCTGCTGATCTTTCAAAGATGCCCACAGCACTACCTTTAAAATGGTTAACAGAGAAGCCTATATGGATTCATCAATGGCCTTTATCAAAAGAGAAATTACAGGACTTAGTTCAGCTGGTGCCAGAGTAGTTAAATGAACCTTGAAGAATGTAAATGTACCTTGAAGAATCAACCTGCCCTTAGAATTCTCCCATATTAACTATTAAAAGAAATAGGGAAAATGGAGAATTGTTGTGGGATTCAGGTGTCAGCTGACAAGGTCAAGGGACATTTATACAGAGCACCGGGCCCCCCCCCCCCCCCGACCTGAAGGGGGCGGGGGAAAAGCCCCATTGAAAAGGGTCTGCGGAAGACGACACGCGCTCTGGCTGGTTCCTGGCTGCTGGAAAGAGGTTCCCATCGTCCGTCCGTCTGCAGACTCTGGTCCCTGTTCAGGTGCTTGCTATTGTAATCAGTTGCCTGCACCGTGAGTGTTGGTTTATATTCTAATAAATATCTATCTGGTATTGGTATCCTTGTGGGTAAACTCCGCCTACAGAGAATGGTAACAGATGAAAGAGCAATAAACAAGGTGATGCAGCCAATGAGCTCTTTACGTCTGCAATTTCTCTGCTTCTCTTTTACCTGAACAATGGCTTATTACAGTTATTGATTTAAAAGACTGTTCTTAACAGTACCTCTATAAGAACAAGACAAAAATTCACCTTTACAGTGCCCACTTATAATAATTCCCAGCCTGTATAGAGATATCAATGGAGAGTCCTCTCTTAAGAAATGTTGAATAGCCCCACTCTGTGCCAATATTTTGTACAAAAGCCAGTAGAACAAATACATAACAAATTCCTACAATCTATCACTTATCACTGCATGGCAACATCTTATTGGGCTGATTCAAATATCAATGCCTTAGAAAGAATGCTTGAAGAAGTGAAAAAAAATTCGCCTCCTTGGGGATTAGAAATTGCCCCTGAAAAAAATACAAAGAGAAGATTCCATTAATTATTTAGGCTACAAAATAAGTAAACAAACAAAAAAAAATTAGACCCAAAAAGGTACAAATCAGGTAAGATAGATTGAGGACATTTAATGATTTCTAGAGATTGCTAGGAGACATTTCCATACAAACCACTATTAGAATAAAAAATAATGAACTGAATAATTTGTTCAAACTTAAATGGTGATAAGGACTTAAACAGTCTGAGAGAATTGTCACCTAAAGATAAGAGAGAATTGGCTTTAAAAGATAATAAATTACAAGTTGCACATGTGAATCCTGTGGATCCAGATTTTAATTGCATTCTAGTTACCTTGCCCTCTAAGCATTCTCCTACAGGAATTTTAATGCAAAGGGAAGCTGTTATATTGGAATGGATATTTCTACCAAACAAACTAAGTAAGAACAATATATGTGGAAAAGACTTTTGATTTGATTTTTACGGGAAAATTAAGACTTCATCAACTGATAGTAATGGACCCAGAAAATAATTGTACCTTTAACTAACAAAGAAATTTACCAATTATGGGCACAAAGTGAATCTTGGCAAAGAGCCTACAGTAATATTTTTTGGAGAAATTAGCGCTGGATATCTTCAAAGCAAAAGAATTGAATTTCTAAAGACAACTGACTAGATTCTTCCTCGTGTTGTATGAGATAAACCAATTTCTGGAGCCTGTACATTTTATACTGATGAAAGCAAATCAGGAAAGGCAGGTTACATATCAGAAAATGTGAGTAAAGTGGCTCAAAGCTCTTATAATTCTGTTCAAAAGTCAGAATTATATGCTATCGTGATGGTATTAATGGACTTTACTGAACCTCTTAACATAGTCACTGATGCTTAATAGGCAGATAGAGTTGTTTTGTACATTGAAACTGCTGATTTTATTAATGATGAGTAAAAATTAAATTATTAATTCTGTTACAAGAAATAAGAAATAATGAATCATCCCTTCTATATAATACATATTCAATCTCATATAGGTCTGCCAGGTCACTTGGCACAAAATAACAATGAGATTGATAAATTATTAATAGAAAATGTGTTAGAGACCTCAGACTATCATAAAAGGCATCACATCAATAGAAAAGGATTAAAAAAAAGATTTTTCTATCACTTGGCAACAAGCCAAAGAAATTGTAAAAAGATGGCCCACATGTTCCTTCTATACCAAACTCCAATGCCAGCAGGAAGTAATCCTAAAGGTATACATAGAAATTAAATCTGGCAGATGGATGTGTTTTATTTTACAGAATTTGGAAAATTAAGATATGTACATGATACAATAGATACATTTTCAGGATTTCAATGAGCAACTGCTTTGTGTTCAGAAAAGGCTGATTCTATAATCACACATTTGCTAGAAGTTATGGTCATCATGGGAATACCTGTACAAATTAAGACTGACAATGCTCCAGCATATGTCTCTAGTAAAATGAAACAATCTTTTGCTTATTATAATATAAAGCATATTACAGGAATACCACACAATCCTACAGGGCAAACAGTCATAGAGAGATCAAATCAAACCCTAAAGGATATGCTAAATAAACAGAGAGGAATAACAAAGACCCCTAGAAATAGACTACATAGTGCTTTACTAACTTTGAATTTTCTCAATGCTAATGAGAAAGAACAAGAGCTGATGAAAGGCATTGGACTATAGAAAAAAACAACTGAGCTAAATCAGCCTGTTTACTTCAAAGATGTACTGACCTCAGTTTGGAAGATAAGATATGTGCTATGTTAGGGAAGGGGTTTTGTTTTTTTTCCACAGATGAAGAAAAATTCTGGATACCATTGAAATTAATAAAGACTCAATTTGAACCAGAGAAACTTCCTGAAAATAAGAAATGACGGTTCATCCACCCATATTACATTTCTTTGATTTGTAAGAAAACAAAGGATTGTGGCGGGGTTTTGTTTATGTCTCTACAGAAAATTAGAAATACCCATCTTCAAGAAGTTAAAAGACCTTGGACATCTAGACATCTAAAACAGAAGAGATGCTATACAGAAAAATTCATAAGCAAAGGAATATCAGACCTATTGGTTCCAATATACTCTACAGGGTAAAATCTAATTGCTTAACCTCTATATATCTTTATTTGTAAGAGAAGTTGACATCCCAATTTAATTACATTTTAAAGCTGGCTTTAGAGTTGGAGTGTGGCTCTCTCCTCTAAATCCAAGCATACTTTTTAAAAGAAAATGCAAAATCTCTGTATCATTTCAGAAGAGCCACCTGCTATGGGACAAAAGAATAACTAAAAATAAGAGACTATTTCATTGTTACTAAGCTTATGTTGAAAAATATTCATATTAAAATATATAAGATTATATATGTATATACATTTTAACCTTTTTGCCATGGCATTGATACTCATATACAGTACTAATTTATTATATCAAAAGGCTTTATTTAGCTTTCTGTACATTGTTATGGGTTTTATTCTCATTTTTTATTTTATTATCAGCTTTCTGCAGTGAACCAGGGCAATGCCTAATTGCAAACTTGAAGTATCCAAAAGGAAGATGGGGTCCCACAACGATGATTCCACATGGACTATGACAAAGTCACTAGACTGACAAACACTAGCCAATGATCAGATTTGGACTACAAACTACTCAGGACAATTTCGAGGCAGCTCGCTGAGATGAACCAGCTCCACAGACTAATATAGCCAGGACTTGAGACAAGCCATGCACTTTCCTGTTATGCAGAGACTGGACAACAAATTATACAGCTACCTATTTCAGGACTTGACATTTAACAAAACTTTTCTTTTCAGGATCCCCAAAAGATGCCGTCATCCTCAGACAGCAGTAAGTAAATTTAAGAACAGGGCTTCCACATTCCCAAGAGGTAGAGTTGGTGGTTTTTGGTCTTCCAGTGAGTTATGGATGATTGTCATTGTTTAGGGTAATTGGTTAAAAATTGTTATTGGCTATGGTTAGAAAAAAATATAAACAAGAGAGATTATATTCAGGGTTCTTGTTTAAAAAAGAAAGAAAAAAGGGGATACAGAAATGATAGGATATAAGAGTAGATTATTGGATCTACTTTTAAATAGCAATAACTAGCTTTAAATATTTTACATTTGACTGGATTTTTTGTATATTGTATACAAATTATGTATATTGATATAATGTTGAGATTAATTTTGTTGCTATGTGTGTGTGTGTGTGTGCTTGTTCAAGTTATCATACCTATACAGATCATCTAACAATGTAATACAAATTTCTAGTTCATGAATGTTATTATTACCAACTTATTAAAATATAAAAAAATGCAAGTTAATAGACATTAAAATCAAACCTATAGTCAGTTATGTTTTCAAGATGAAACATATTTTAGATGAGCAGGTCTTCTTCAAAAACTTCAGAAATCCATATAATATGACATTTAAAATATTCTAATTGCATAGATTCTTATTATTTTTATGACAATGAAACATCTGCTCCTGGCAGCACTAATCTACGTCAGAGAAGATTACGGACATCAGAGAAACGCCATAAACAGTTGACCTTCTTTGTGACAAAAGTTAGCCACTGGGCAAGAAATTACTCTTGCCTTGACTGTTGTCAGTATAATATTCAAACTGGACAAGCACGATACACACACACACACACACACACACACACACACACACACACACACACACACACACACAAAAATTGCCAAACCTTGCCAAGACAAGATAGGGAGGTCTTTGAGAATATCCTGCTTCACAGAGAAGTCTATCAGACTGGCCCTGTAGAATATTTGAATGCTTGATCACCGAGGAGTGACACTATTTGAAAGAATTGAAAGATGTGGCCTTGTTAGGGAAAGTGTGTCACTGGAGGTGTACTTTCAGGTTTTAAAAGCTCATGATATGCCCAAGGTCTCTCTGCTTATGGATCCTGATCTACCTCTCATTAACTGATCCTGTGCCTGACTATTTGCCATTATGATTCCCACCATGATGGTAATGGACTAAGCCTCAGAAACTGTTAACAAGCCCCCAGTTAAATGCTTTTTAAAATAATATCTGCCTTCATCATGGTGTTTCTCCTAAGCAATAGAGTAATACCTAACAGCCATGTCATCTCTATCAAGTTCTTAGGTAGATTTAAAAATATAGTGATAAAGAAGGAAATAATAATTAATCTTGGTGGAGAAGAAAATAAGAAATGTGGAGATTTGGTTAAAGGGATCTAAAATCATAAATATGTAAATGAACAGGTTTGGAGAGCTAGTATGTAATATGAAGACTAAATAAACCTGCATTGTATCATTAAATAAGTAGATTTTAGCTTTTTTATCTGAAAATTGGAACTATATGGGATGATGGATATTTTAATATGCCTCATTATAGTAACTATTTACTATCTATATGTATTCTATACCATCTTGCTCTAGACTACATTAAAATAAATTTGTTTAAAAATAGTCTATGACATATATTCAAGTCATATTTGTAGAATAAGATGTAGAAAGACAATGTAGGCAAAAAAAATACTTTGAAAGGAAAGAGATGGGCTTTTAGAAAGCACAATTTTAAAAAAAGTTTAAAGCAAGAAGTCATGACTTTTGCCTAAAGCTTATAGAAAAATTACTAACATCCAGCATGTAAAGCAAATGTCTTTAAATAACAAGTAAGTTTTTTAGTTTAAAGAAAAAAATGATAAAATTCACATCATTTTATAAGTCATGGCATCATAATATGATCCAAAAGTTCAATATTAGAACTTAGCTGTGTGATGACTTTACATTTGAAAGCCTTCACTAGGCCTACAACTCAAAGGCATGTTGATGAATAAAATTTTCTTAATTGCCAATAAAAGAGAACTTCAGCCAAACTATAGTAACTCCACAAAAGTGACAATTATCTGACAGGTATCCATCCAGTCTAAGTATTAGCTACAAAGCATTATTACATTCTCATAACCAGAATGTTAAAATTTACACAAATCATTTTAAATGCATATAAAATCTTATCTTGTTTATCTGACTCATAAATTGAAGATAAGATCTTGATCCTTAAACCCTCAAGTAAGCTGTCAAAATTGACTAAAATTATAAATCTTCTTAAGAAAAAATACAGCAAAAAATTGTAGAGGAGAATGAACACTTACAGAATTCTAGAAACATTAGTTTCAAACACTCTTCTGTGATGATTTTATTTTTGGTGCATTAAAAGATGTTAAAACTCAATGATTCTAAGACAGAATTATAACCATAAAAGACAATCCTTTTTCAAAAAGTAGTTACAGGTCTGTGAAAGCATGCTGTCATATAAATTAAGGACCAATTTGTTTTAGATTTAAAATTATAAGATTTTGAAATATGGATAAGAGAGATGTCCACCAGACCTACTCCTCTGTTGTTATTTGAAGGAGATTGGCCCCAATAGGTTCATATGTTTAAATACTTGGTTCCTGGTTGATAAAACTATTTGGAAATGATTGGAAAATGTGGCTTTGTAGGAAAGTGTGTGTTACTTAGGGTAGACTTTGGAGTTTTAAAAGACTATGATAGGCCCATTATCATTCTCTCTTGCTGCCTCTTGCCTGCAGTTTGAGATGAAAGCTCTCAGATACTGTTCTTACAACATGCTAACTGCCATGATGATCATAGAATAATCCTCTGAAACCATAAGCAACCTACCAATTAAATGCTTTTTTTTGTAAGCTACCTTGGTAATGGGGTCTATCCACAGCAATAGAACAGTAACTAAAGCCTCTTCCTCCTAAACCTCTGGTTACTGATGGAATATGGGGAAAGGCAAGTCATTTTCTCCCAATGTAATCCCACCAAAATGAGCCTACAAGGTTCCAGTGAATTATTCTAAGATAATGGCCACATGGATAGCCCATAATAAACTCTATGGGTTACAAACAAATAAGAACATGAATTCAGAAAAGAAACTTGTAAGAGACGAGTAACAGGGACATAGTGATAGAGAAAATTTGAGAGTAAGGATGATTAGAGTGCACATATTCCTGTACCAAAAATTAAAAAAAAAAACACCAAACTTAATAATGTTTTTTGAGTGGCTGACAAAGAGTAGCAAATTCTCCTAAGAAAAGGGAAGAGTGGGAGAAGAATTTGTTCAGGCTTTAGTGGATGAAGCAAGCAAACAGAGGGGATAGTTGTCTAAACCAAGCCAAAGGAAAGGACAATGGATATATAAAGACATCCTGAACACTGAAGGAGTACTCAGTAGCTGGAAAAAGAATCTGTTGCAAAGAGCAACAGATGGGCGTGTGAAAACTAGAAAGGGTAAGGAGCATTTTCAACACGGTTTCAGAAGGAAAAATCAGAGGAGTCTGGAGAAATGAAGTTGCCTGGGGGAAAAAACTTATTTGGTGTCCAGATATAAGAATGGATGTTTAAAAATGAGAAGAAAGAGGACAGTGAGCCATTTCCTTATTACTCTCAAACACGTAGCCAAACATCCTCAAGAATTTCTAGAATTAATGCCTTCATAAAGACTTCTTCATACTGATGAGACATACTTTTTTTTTCTTTTTTTTTTTTACCTTGGGGGAATCAAACACACTGCCTTGTACATGTTAGACACACAGTTTGCCAACTTCAGCCCTTCAAAATGACTTTAATGCTCGTGTTTCACCTCCTAAGGAGAATTCTTGTGTCACGTAAATACAAGCATTTGTATTTGCCTTATAACCTTCAACTTTGCAGCCTAGAGGCTTGTCTGATTGTGACTAAGATTCAGTGGTCTGTACTCTATCTGGTTCTAGCATTTGTCTCTTACATTTGCAGTTGGTTTTGGTAATGCCCACAGCATGGACATACTAAAAGGAAAACACCCGGCTTGTCAACATGGACTAGGTATCTCTCATCTTCTGTGCCTTACTTACTTCTTTTGTCTTGTTAAGACAATACAAAATACAAAATTTTACTATTGCTTTCTCTGCTTTTTATTCATGTCAGTTTGGTCAAATTTCACAAATACTTACATTAGAAATGTGCCTGAATCTGTTGACTTTTTCACACTTCTACTAAAGTTCAGTTTAACATGTACTTCTTATCAGAACCACCTAAGAACGTCGTTTTTTGAGTCATTGCTACTAAAGCTGATTCTTCTATGAATCACCCTTTTCAGTATCTAGACAATTTTTAAAGCCAAACACGTATGGGAAGTCACAGTATTCTTTTGCTTAAAAGACTTCATCAATTCCATTTTCTAGCAAAGGAAATCAAGATTTTCAATCAGATTAAGGGCCTTGAAAACCATGCACAGCTAATCTTTCCAGGTTGTTATCCTACTTTCAACAAGGCCAGTGCTCTCAAATATAGATAGTGCGGTGCTTCTGTAGAAAGTATTGTGTTCCCATAGACAGTGCTGTGCTCTTCTGGAAAGTGTTATGTTCCCCTAGAGAGTGCGATGCTCCCTAGCATGATACTACCAGGGAAATGATACTCAATCTCATACTTCAAATAACACTTTTTAGAATCTTCTTTTCTCTCAGGAAATAGCTATGATTTCCATCCTTCTACTCATAAAACATTTTCAATGTTAAAATAGTTTATGACTATTTTAACCTTATCTCTGCCAGGTATTTGAGTGCATAGAGGAAAAACTTATGACCACAATTACCTCTCTTCATTCTGTGTCTGCTGTTTCTCATCTCTGAAAACACATTTTTCAAATCACTACACATGCTGCAATCTCAGATTTCTCAGATTTAACACAACCTAGGCTTAACACACATTGACTATTTTCTCTATTTCTCAACTAGATTAAAAAGTCAAAATAGCACAAATACAAATATGTTGCCAGGTGCTTAGAAATAGGAAAGAAATTACAAATATATATAACTAGTTTTGTCAAAATTTTAAGGGCTGGAGATGCAACTATAAAAATTTAAATATAACACCGTGTGTATTTAAAAGTATAAATTTGCATATAATCAAATTATAATTATTAAAATCTGAAGCACATTAAGAAAATACTTTAGTTGCTATTTTTAGCCTATAATTGAAAAAGTGAACTTGATAAATATAAACATACTTTGGCCCATAAGAGTTAATCATATATTCTGTTATACTTATAGATCACTGTCTAGTCAACAGAGAGGCTTGACCAGCTGAAAGGAGTCAATACACAGACCCACATCCAAACACTGGCAGGGGCCAAATTGGAGATCTTCATTGGATCTATTTCCTGGGAGCTGTGGGAATTCCAAAAGAGAGGGGTAGAAAGAATTGTAGAAGCCAGAAGGGTCAAAGACATCAGAAGAATATGGCCCACAGGCATCAATTAAGCAGGGCTCACAAGGGCTCACAGAGACTGAAGTGTAGTCACAGAGCCTGCATGAATCTGCACTAGGCCCTCCTGCATATCGTGGTGATTTTATGGGACTCCTAACAGTGGAAGAGGGTGTATCTCTAACTCTTCTACCTACTCTTTAGACCCTTTTCCCCTACTGTGTTACCTTGCCTCGTCTTGAAATGAGGGTTTGTGTCTTGCTGTGATTTGCTATGCTGCATTCAGTTGATATACCTGAGAGGCCTGCTCTTTTCTAAAGGGAAAAGGAGGAAAAAATGTACCGGGGGGGGGGGGTTTGGGAGGAGTGGAGGAAGGGGAAAATGTGATTGTGATTCATTGAATGAGAGAATTTTAAAAAAAGAATTTTTATATCTGAATCAGTGTCAGTATTATCTGTAAAGAGAACGTCACCCAGAAGAATACAACATAGCAACAGGAAGAAAGATTCTTGCAGGAGGTATCATTGTCACTGAGGACAAAAGAGAATTGATGCAGAAAGAATTTTTTAATTAGGTCTAGACATAGCAGTGATCTAGAAAATGTATTTCTACTCCGTGGAGTTTCAACTAAAAAGTTTTCCAACATCAATGCTATCACACATACTTTCTATTTAATAGTAAATATTTTTCTAATTATCATAATTCCTAACTCAAGTACTTTATGTAGACAGACAACCAAGAAGGACAACCATAGAAGTACCTACATTTCTCTTTTCATATTACTAACTACTTTCTTATTTTATATGTTGGTCTTTTGTATATTCTGCTAATATGAGATTCAACCTGTCTGTATCCTAATTTTTTGGAACACAGTTAAAACTGAGTTTCTGTCTTTGCAGGGATAATGGCTAGACTTACCGTTTACCTATAACAGATATCCTTGAGAGCTACATACTTTCTCCAAATTCAGATTTGCCCCAATAAAAATGTGAACTTCAGAGCAATTGGTACTAGTCCCAAGGAAACAATTAATATTCATAAAAGCACAGACATTTGGACAAAGTCAAAGTATAAATCCAAAATAAATAATAAGCATTTGGAGGGGACTCTGTTTTAGATCCTCAAGTGTGACTTCAAGGAGGAAAGATCAAGAATAGAATGATGAACTACAGAAGGATGAGTCACGATCATGTACTTAGAATTGCTAATTAGAAGGTGCTTTTGATGGAACACAAACTAGAATACTGAGATCAAGGTGATGCAGTAGAATCTAGTAATAGAATAATTAATTTAATACGAAAGGAAATGATGATATAGAAAGACTTTCACAAATAGAAAAGGGGAAGAAAGAGAAAAGGAGGAGAGAAAGGAAGAGGCAGAAAAGGGGAAGGACGCAGGAGACAGAGATTAACATCAACTATGTAGGGCTTCGAAGGTCTCCTCAGTTCCTGCTTCTTTTATTAAATCACCTGTGGGGGGATTCAGGTGTCAGCTGATAAGGTCCGAAGATGCTGACCCAGGGTCCCGGGCTCCTGAAGGGGAGTGGCCAACCCCACTCATAATCAACCTCACAAAGAAAAACGATTAAAATTCCAGTTGTGACATAAATAATGAAACATCGGTACAGGCTCTCTTAAAGTAGGACTCTGTACTGTGACACTTTATGGTAGCTGAATGAACATCAAGCCTTGGAGCAAATCACTTAATACTAAACAGAGTTCATGTTTTACTTCTTTAGAAAGCTGAAGTGATAAAAAATAATGTAATGAAGGTTACAAATATAATGAAGATAAACTACATTTAATAGAATTCTTGTAAATGTGAATCAATAAATTTCATATTCATTTTTTAAAACAAGTATATGAAAAACTGAAAACTATGTCAAACCACTGTTGATCTATATACTTATAGTGGTGATATATATTTAATAAAATTATCCTGGAATATCAGAGTCAAACACAGGGCCAAGACACAAAGGTCGGGGACTGGTGGTCCACATCTTTAATCCTAGCTTTAGGACTGTGGTATATGGAAGTCAAGATAACTCAGCAGAGGAAGAAAAGAGCGGCTTTTCAGCTTTCCCAGATACTTCCTTGGTGGGCTAAGGAGAAAGAGGTTTAGAACCAGAGAAGTTTGAGGATAAGAAGTGACTGTGGTTTATTTCTCTAACTCTCTAATATTCCAGCTTTTCTCCAACATCTGGCTCTTGTTTTTTATAACATATCAAATAGAATTCATGTAATACACTTGTATGACCTAGTGCCAAGTGAAAATCACACACATTTAAATGTAGGACACACAAACACACACTCCACACATCTGAATTTCTCAAGAAATTTCATGGACTTCAGAGACCCTTTGAAGTAAGAACTATGTGTCTATCTTGACAACTTCCCAATCCCTTCTCATATTAATATTCCATTCTTTACTTATTTACAAGTTGTTACTTTATATATTGGGTTATGTTCAGTTACTTTGTAAATAATTGTCCTGCCTACCTGCTTAATAAAAACGCTGCTTGGCAGAAGGCAGACAGGAAGTGTGGGTGGGGCTACCAGATTAAGAAAACTTTGGGAACAGGAAGAATAGAGCAGAGATGCCAGAGCGACACCAGCAGAGACACCAGAGAAATGCCAGAATATTGTAGTAAAGCAGATGTAGAAGAAGGAAGGCAACCATCTTGCTCTGAGAAAAGGTACCAAGCCATATGTCTAAAAAGATTAATAGAAATGTCTTGAGTTAAGATGAAAGAGCTAGCTAGCAATACGTCTGAGCCATGGGTCAATCAGCATGAAATAAGCCTTTGTATGATTATTTGGGGTGAAGAGGCAGCAAAGCTGTGAGTGAATCCAAACCTTGTGGTTATGCTGGAAAGGCTAGCCAGAAATTTCTTACTTCATTCTTTAGTCCTTTACGAGTCATCATTTTTATATTATTAACCTTAATCATCAGGAAATACTTCAAAATATAAAATTGTATTTATTTCCCTCCACAAAGAACGCCAGCACATATCTACACTTACAGCAGTATAGATATATTGACTTCTCTTATTTTTGTAATTCACTCTCACTGGTCCTGTGAAGACTTAACTGGGGCCTGTGTCACCCAAATAAATTAATGTCTATCTATCAAGGGTTTATAAAAGTATAAACATAATGCAGTTCTAATGTTTTAGAGGTAAAACTGACTTAAGAATTTAGTAATTTGGAAAAAGCTAAGTTCTATGAAATGGATTTGATACAATGAAATCCATCTTAACACCTGTTTAAATCAATAAAATAAAAATATTATCAGTATAATCTAGTGGTAAGGATCTGAAGCAACAGGAGTTTTCATATAAAATTGATGGGATTATAAAATACTATAGACATTTTTAAAAAGCTGTAGGCAGTTTGTTATAGAGTTAATATGTGTCTATACTAGGATCCAATAACTTCACATTTAGATATTTATTCATGAGAAACAGAAACATATGTTTATTTAAAACCTTGTCCAAAATGTTAAAACACTTTTATTTACAATAATCAAAAAAGATAAACAACATAAATATTTATTATAAGGAAAGAGAGTGAGCTATGTGTATTTTAGTTATTAAAAAGAATATTGTACCAAAAGAATAAAATGTTAATATCTAAATCTTTTAAACAGTCTATTGGATAAAATAAATAAGTCAATATATGCCATGTGTTCCAATTAATATTAAGAACAAAATAAGCCATGGAGGAATATGAGATGTTTTTTTCTTCTGAAAAAGGAATGGACAGAAGGTCAATGGAAGATTTCTATGACATTAAAAAGTATCAAATCTTGAATAGAGTGTTGGTTTAATTGTGCATATATATTGAAAATTTATTAAATGGCATATTTAAGTTCTGTGCTTTTACTTTGCAAATTATATCTAAATTTAGAGACTTTGAAATTGTAGTGTAGATATTTTGTTTACCTGGAGTTTAATAGAAACAGTAAGAAAGATGAAAGGAATTCATGAAAAGAAGAGACAGCTAGGAAGGGAGGGACCTGGGGATATTACAGGGACATGGTGCTGGCTGGGAGGGACCTGGGGATATTACAGGGACATGGTGCTGGCTGGGAGGGACCTGGGGATATTACAGGGACAGGGTGCTGGCTGGGAGGGACCTGGGGATATTACAGGGACATGGTGCTGGCTGGGAGGGACCTGGGGATATTACAGGGACATGGTGCTGGCTGGGAGGGACCTGGGGATATTACAGGGACATGGTGCTGGCTGGGAGGGACCTGGGGATATTACAGGGACATGGTGCTGGCTGGGAGGGACCTGGGGATATTACAGGGACATGGTGCTGGCTGGGAGGGACCTGGGGATATTACAGGGACATGGTGCTGGCTGGGAGGAACCTGGGGATATTACAGGGACATGGTACTGGCTGGGAGGGACCTGGGGATATTACAGGGACATGGTGCTGGCTGGGAGGGACCTGGGGATATTACAGGGACATGGTGCTGGCTGGGTCTGTGCCTGTGCAACACAGACAGAGTCATTAGGGTGGAAGGAAGCTGAATTGAGAAACTGTCTCTACCAGACTAGCCTATGAGCTATGAATGCTGCATCTCTTGCTTGATGATTGATGTAGGAGATCCAGGTCACTGTGCATGGTGCTGCTCTTGAGGTAAGAGAGTAAGTTAAGAGAGTCAGAGAGAACAAACCAGTAAGCAACACTCCTTCATGAGGCTTTCTGCCTTGAGGCTTGCACCTTGAGTTACCAGCCTGACTTCTCTCAGTGATGGACTGTTATACTTTTCCCCTCAATTTTGCTTTTATTTACATTGTTTATCACAGCAATGAAAACCCTAAGCAGACATAATCCAAATGTAGAGGTTTATGAGGCAGACCATCTAGATACTGTCTTTTAAAGCCAAAATGCTTTTTAACATTTGAATTTATTTCCTGGCTATTGACTCACATAGAATATAACAAGCTCACTCACTATGATACAACATAAAAACCACTTCATCAGAGCCATTCAACCCCATTACACTTGTCATGTTTAGTGTACCAGTGCCAGCTCTTTACTTTATCGCATCTACACCAACAAGAATTAGAATTCATCAATAAGGACATTGGACATGATTGTTTTAGCTATCCTTGAATTTTTTAAATGTTACACCTAACATTGAATATTGTTCTTTTGAGATCAGTAGGAAATTGTGTTGGAATTTTTAATGGAGAATGCATTGAATTTACAGATTGTTTTTTATAAGATGGCCATTATTACTGTTTATACTGGTGATCCATGACCAGGGGAGATCTTTCCATCTTCTGATATTTTCTCCAATTTCTTTCTTCAAAGACTTGAAGTTCTTGTCATACAGGCCTTTCGTTTGGTTGGTTGGATTTACCCCAAGATATTTTATATTTTTTTGACTATTTTGATGAGTGTTATTTCTCTGATTTGTTTTTCAGCCCATTTATTGTTTGCATATAGGAGGGCTACTGATTATTTTTTTTAGCTAACCTTCTATCCAGCCACATTAATGAATATTTTTATCAGCTGTAGGAGTTCCCTGGTTGAATTTTGGGGGTCAGTTATGTACACTATCATATCATCTGCAATCAGTAATACTTTGACTTCTTCATTTTCAATTTTCCTTGATTTCCTTTTGTCATACTGTGCTAACTAGAGCTTTAAGTGTTGTATTTAGTAGATATGAAGAGAGTGGCAGCCTTGTCCTGTTTCTAATTATTGGTGTAGAATGTCTTCCTGTGCACTGTGAATATGCTTTATTATTAGTTAATTAAAGGAACTATTTTGGCCTGTAGCGAGGCATCCTAGCAGCAGTTGGGAAATCCAAGCATAAATAAAGGGGAAGGAGGGCAGAGTCAGATGGAGACGCTGCAAGCTGCAGCTAAGAGAAAAGATGTAAAAGCACAGGTGAGCCACGAGCCACATGGCTTAGTAGAAATGAGTTAAGATGCAAGAGCTAGCTAGTGATATGCCTGAGCCATAGGCCAACAGTTTGCAATTAACATAAGACTTTGTGTTATTATTTGGGACCAAGCAGCTTCTGGCAGGTTCAGATCTCAGGGACAAGCTGGGCCAGAAACTCTTATTACAAATGGCACCTAATATGGATGTACATGCTCCCCATTGGCACCTTTATGTGGGTGTACATGCTCCCCATTGGTATGCCATTTGTAGTAAGTTTCTGACCCAGACTAGCCCCATGATCTTGACCTTCCCAAGGCTCCTTAGTCCCCAGAATGACTCAGATGCTTATATTCATTACAAACTGTTCAGTCAATGGCCGGGCTTATTGCTTGTTAGCTCTTTTGTCTTCACCCATTTATATTACTCTGTGTCTTGCCACATAACTCCTAGCTTTCCTGTGCTTTTACATCTTCCTCTCTAAGCAGCAGTTCACAGCATCTCTGACTCCACCCTCCTTCCCCTTTATCGATGCTTGGGATTTCCTACCTGCATATAAGCTGGCTTGCCATAGGCCAAAACAGTTTCTTTATTATCCAATGGTATTTTACAGCATATAGAAAGACTTCCCACATCAGATTGTAGTGGAATTGCTTTAAATTTCTCTCCATTTAATGTGATGTTGGATATAGGCCTGATTGGATTGCTTTTATTATGTTTAGGTATGCCCCCTATTTCCCTGATCTCTCTAAAACTTTATTATGAAGAGATGTTGGATTTTTGTCACTTACTTATTCAGCATTTAAAGAGACAATCATGTGCTTTTTACTTTAATTTTGTTTACATGGTTATTACACTGACAGACTTTTATATGTTGAACAATATTGCACCTATGGAATGAAACATAGCTGACTATGGTGGATAATTTTTTTTTTTTTTTGCTGTGCTCTTCAATTTTGTTTGAAAATATTTTATTGAATATTTTTGCATCAATGTTCATGAGGTAAACTGGTCATAAAACTCTTTGTTAAGCTTTTGGGTGGTTTGCATATCAGAGTAACTCTGGGCTCATAAAATCTTTGGCAATTTTCCTTCTGTTTCTACTTGTGAAATAATTTGAGGAGTATTGGTGTTTAGCTATTATTTGAAAGTCTGAAAAAAATTCTGCACTGAAATCATCTGGCCCTGGGTATTTTGTTGTTGGGAGAGTTTTAATGACTGCTTCTATTTCCTTAGGGGTTATAGGTTTATTAAATACTTCATCTGATCACAATTAAAATTTGGTATGTAGTATCTATTAATAAATTTAACAATATCTTTTATATTTTTCAATTTTGTAAAAAGACAGGTTTTTGAAGTATGACCTAATGATACTCCAAGTTTCCTTATTGTGTAGTGTTATGTCCCTTCTTTTGTTTCTGATTTTGTTAGCTTGAATATTTTCTCTCTGCCTTTTAGTTACTTCAGATAAGGGTGTGTCTATCTGGTTGATTTTCTCAAAGAACCAACTCTTTGTTTTATTGATTCTTTGTAACTTTTTGTTTCTAGTTTATTGATTTCCTGCTGTCTATTCCTCTGGGTTGTATTTGCTCCTTTTATGCTGTAGCTTTCAGGTATGCTAGATAGCTATCATGAGATTTCTCCAATTCTCTGTGCAGGCGCTCTGTCTGAGCATGGCTTTCCTTATGTCTTCTTACTACCACTTTCATTGGAGAGAAGCCATTCTGTTACCATGTGTCTTTTTATTAGTAAATTGAGTTCACTTATATTGACAGATATTAATGGCCATTGATTGTTCATTCCTGCTTTTTTTGTCATTGCTGATGGCTGAGGTAGTGTGGGTGGGTGGGTGTGTGTTTGTGTGTGTGTGTGTGTGTGTGTGTGTGTGTGTGTGTGTGTGTGTGTGTGTGTGTGTGTATTTCCATCCTTTTGGTTTTGCTGGTGTGAGATGATTTTCCATGTTCTTGTGAGTATAGTTAACTTCCCTAGGTTTGAGTTTTTATTCCAGTACCTTCTGTAGGGTTAAATTTGTGAATAAATATTCTTTAAGTTTGATTTAGTCATGCTTTTTTTTAATCTATGGTGATTTTAAGTTTTTCTGGGTATTGCATTCTTCGCTGGCAACTGGGGTCTCTTAGAGTCTGCAGCAACCTGTCCAGGCCCTTCTGGATTTTAGAATCTCCATTGAGAAGTTAGGTGTAATTCTACTAGGTCTGTCTTAATAAGCCACTTGGTCTTTTTTCTTTGTAGCTTGTAATATTCTTTATTTTGTATGTATGCTTTGTGTTTTGATTATTATGTGATGATAGGACTATTTTTCTTATTTTGGTGTTCTCTAAGCTTCTTGTACCTTTATAGTCATGTCCTTTATGTTGGGACTATTTTATAAGTTCTCTTCAAAAATTGTAGATCACAATATGGTGCCCAGGAGATGTGAAGTCTGGGTTTACTGCGTAGGTTTTACTGAGTGTTAGGGGATGTTATATGGTGTTTTACCTGGGATCCCTTAAACCATCTAAGCCTCAAATAAAGCTACCAGAGTTGTGGCTTTAGTGTGGAGCCCAAGGAAGGGGTACATTCTGAATTTGTTGAGTAGGATTTAAGGAATGCTAGCAGGAGGTTAGTGGTATCTCATCTTTGGTCCCTAGATCTGGCCTGGACTCTGGTAAAGCTAATTGGACTATGGGAAAGAGGGGGGGGTCATAAAATGTGTCCTAGGAATTAGGGTTTGGGAAGTATGGCAGCTAGGCTAGGAAGCAGGTCACTCACCTGTTCTTCCTTCACTCATAAGTGTGCCAGAGATGTGGGGAAAAGCTGGCTGCAAGGAAGATGATGAGGTGCTTGGAATGGGGTGGCATAGTGGGTCTTCGGCAAACAGAATCCATGGAGGCAGTCAGTTCAGGTGGCAGGTCACTCATGACTTCTCAGCTAGTGAGAACTGTACCAGAACAGTGGGATTTCATCAGTCATTGTTGGGGAATTGCCTATCAGCAATTCGAGGGTACTCAGACAGGAGGGGAGCACGACATCGTGCCCTAGGTATTGGAGTCTGGGGAGTGGGACAGTTGGGAAACAGTTCACTCACCTGTTCTTCCTACTGATGTGGACTCCACCTGGGCCTAGTAAGTCTTCTGGAGTTGAGGACAGGGACTGGCTGCCCTTGGAGGGAACAATGAGGGAGGATGGATTGGGCAGCAGAGTGAATCTTAGAGAAACAGAATCCAGAGAGTAGGGGTAGTCCAGCTGGCCAGCAGGCCACTTACCTTCTTATCAACTGGTGCAACTTGTGAGGACGGCACTAGAGCAGTGAAATTCCACTGGAATTCAGGACAGCAATACTTTTATATTTTGTTGGTGGTTTTGTTTCTATTTTATTGATTTCAACCCTAAGATGCTTTTTATTTGTGTGATTGTTTTGTTCTTGGTTTGGGGTTTTTGGAGGGTGGTGGTTATCTGTTCTCACTTTGCCTCATATTCCTTTTAGATGTGATTTTATTTTGTTCTGCAGCTTTCAGGTGTGCTGTTAACTTAGTATTAGAACTCTCTTTTCTATTAGGTACTTACTATTGTAAACTTGCCTCTTAGAATATTCGCATTATGTCTCATAAATTTGAGTATGTAGTATATTCATTTTCATTTTCTTTTAGAAAATCTTTTATTGTTTCTTAATTTCTATCTTAGGCCATTTTTCATTCAGTAATGTTTCTGTTCGAAGTCTGATTCAGGTGGTATCTGTAAAGGCTTGGAGGCAAGTCTCTGGAGCTCTGGGAGCCTGAATGGGGCATGACCAGACATGATTAATAAGCCACTGGGACCCTGAGCTAATCCCTGTTTTGTTCCTGTGTTCTTTCCCTCCCACCTTAGCCTCCTGGGTGCTGCTATTATAGACATGTGCCCTTATGCCCAGTGCTCAGTTTAATCTCAGATATTGGTTCCTTTAAGAAACTTCCATATAGCACCCCTAGCTCAAATTAGAAATAATTTTGTGGGTATGTTTTATAGAAGCAATTCCCCAAGCTTCTTCTGAACTCTAGTTTTGATGACATCAAGTTGAAAGCCTCAAATCATCTAGCAGAGGTGTTTACACTCCAAAACAGGCTAACACAGAGTGAACATTTGTAACCACACTGCCTACAACTTCTGTCCTGTATTCTTTTATATTTCCATGAACTGTTAAAAATATTAACTCACATTATAAAATCATTGGTATTTTAGCTCTCTCATTTTTTAAATCTTTATGTTCTCATTGATTTATATTTTTTATCCTTAATTATCATATATGAAAAGTTTTCAACAAATGTTTACTAAATGAATCCAGGAATGAGACCACAGTAATTTTTATAACAATATTTTGGAAATATTTAAAGGCTGAGTTATCACTTATCACTGATTACTATCATGCTTTGTGATGAATTATCTGGCCGGTCTCTTAGATATGAGATTAAATATGTATGCACCTAAAAAGGTGAAAATCAGAGCCCATACTGACAATAAAATTAATATGAAGCATGACCTTCAGAAATGTTCAAATAATGGGGCATGAAGGAAGCAAGGAACTAAAAACAGAGAAGGCATTTAGAAGTGTATTCATTGATATCAGTGAGAATCAGCACACTGCATTTAGAGGTAAAATTTGATAAAAAGACTTTATCAAGATATACATAAGCAACAATTAGGTTGTAAGCGACAACCCATTAAAAGGAATAATTTATCCATATGCCATACCCAAGAATCGGACATGCTACTTTAGGATTTGCATGTAATTTACATGCAATATAATCAGGTGGTAAAAAACAGCACTAAGATCACTTACCATACTTTAAAAAATTTAGTTACAGAGTTATTATGAATTATTTCTTGAGCAGAGATGTTAATCTTAATTTTAACACAGTATTTGTAGGCTTATAAGCTAAATATGTACACCCAAAACAGAGAGCTCTATTTAAACTCCAAACTGTACTGACATGTTTACATGAGGTTGAAATATATTTAAAAGCAGGATTATATATTGCGAATGTAACAAATCAAACACTTGAACAGTTCTTTAAAATAAATTACTGAAAATGTATGTTGAATGGTAAATGTTATATCCCAACATATATTTAAAAAAAAAAAAAAAAAGGGCAAGGCCCCCAAGATCCCAGCAGCCCCTCTTGAATGGGGCTGGCCACTCCCCCTTCAGGAGCCCGGGACCCTGGATAAGTGTTTTTTTGATCTTATCAGTTGACACCTGAATCCCAACACAGGTAAATGCTGATTTTTCAGCTTGAGAGGATGAAGAATCACCTCAAAGTCAAACCTCGAGGCATTCCAGCAAGGAGCCAGTAAGGTGAAAAATGCCACTGAGTGAAGTGCACAGTTCCATGGGCTGGGACTCCACTCTGAGTAAAAAGGAGGAAAGGAGCTGAGAGCTGGTTCTTCTGCCTCGTGATTTCCCTGCCATGATGGACAGCTCCCTGGAACTGTGGGCCTTAGTGAATCTTCCAGCCCTTAAGTTGCCTTTGTAAGTATATTCACTTTGTTGTACAACTGACCTTCAAAACATTCTTTTTAAATTGTTTATTATTTTTTATTTTAAAAGGTTTTTTCCCCCACAAAGTCACCATTACTCTCCCTTCCTCCCCTCCTCCAGGTCCTTCTCCAGCTTCCCACATCCGACTCCCCCACCCATTTCCCCAGGGAGGTGAAGGACTCCCAAGGTGAGTCAAATCAGTCTGGCACATCCAATTGAGGTAGGATGAGTCCCTCCCTCCAGTATCAAGGCTGAGAAGGTGTTCCTCTGTAGAAATTGGGCTTCTAGAAGCCAGTTCATGCACCAGGAATAAACTCTGGTCCAACTGCAAGAGGCCCCACACACTGCCCATGCCTGTTCAGCTGTTCTCTGCCTTTGGAGGGTTTAGTTCCTTTCCAGGAAGGTTTCTCAGCAGTCATTTCAGAGTCAGTGAGCTCTTTGTTTTTAACACTTCACGTCTTTACTACCCATGAAACGAAGTCCTTTTCTCTCTCTTTCTTAATTCCCTGACACTCCCATCCTGTTTTCTTTCTGAGTTTATTCTGGAAAAGCACACAGTTGGAATCAAACTGTTTATCTTTTTATGCCTTATTCTCTTAGCATTACTTCATTAAGCATCATCCATGATGCAATCTATGCCAAAATAAATGTTTACGGATGAAGGAAAATTTTTGTGCGTGCATATGGTTCCATTTACATATCCACACTTCCATGGACACTCAAGTTGCTTCTACTTTGGGGGCATTGTGAGTCATACAATTACAAATATGGATGTGGATGTGTTCAAGAAATTTCAAGATGCTTTTTCTTAGGGGTTATAAATGACAACTAAATTGAAAGTGAACAAAACTATAATAAATTAAAAATTATGATCCTAGCAATAGACTAACAAAAGTAAAAGCTGTGAATTTAGTAGTTTTTTTTTTATCAAGTTCAGTATAAAATATCAAGTACTTGCCAAATATATAATTAGCAAGATCTTTTGGAAAATGAAAATATGTGATTCAATTTTACATAATTATAGATGTAAACTCTTTAAATGCTACTGAATTTTTGAATAACTAAAAACTAAACATATATAATACCATTGATTAAATTTGTTTAATTGATACAAGGACATTTTTCTTTTTCTTCATTATAATAAAAAAAATTCCACAAAGTAAATGGTCTGAATTAGTAAAAATGATTTTCAGAAGTACTCTACAGGGTATTTGTACATTAGAGCCTAAAAGTTTTAATAAACTATATTTGTTGGATGAAAAAAACAACCTAAGCATATGGCTACTTCTATACTATATCATAGCAGATGGTTAATACTATGCTTAAAAACTGAAATGGAATTTTTTAGCATCCCAATATACTGTGCAATCTCATTTACCTGCTCAATGAATATTTCATCTTTCTATAAAACCCATTGCTTAAAGCTTGGCTATAAGAGCCAAGGCCAAAGGAAACTCCAATTATAACAGGAAGCAAAAACAACCATAACAAATACACTGATAGTCCCTTACCTGATTTGCTCCTAAGTCTCAAAGAAAAGTACAATAATATCCAATACACAATCTTGTGACAAGCTCTGCTACACTCTCACCTGCCAAGTATGCACAATACAAAAAGCTGTTACTGCCAAAATTAATGTTAATTTTTCTCTTCCCTAATAGAAGAATTTAAATCTAAAGTAATGATATATTCAAGAAAATAAATATTCAAAAAATATTCAAGAAGATAAATACCCTCCCTAGACCACCTCAAGTGTTTAGCAGAAAATTACTAAACTGAGTATTGTAATCCAGATAGAAAAAAAAAATTTAATTTAGCTATCTGCAGTCCAGATATTTTAGTTATCTGTGCATAAAGAGCTATTTGTTTTTATTGTTAGTACACAGAACAAATAACGATTTGACAAAAAAAAATGATGACATTGGTCAGGTAAATAAATGTCTAACAGATTTAAAGAGGATCACCTACTGAAAAGACACAGCAATGTTTGTGGAGATAAATAACCTGATATTGTTCTCACTCTTTCCAGCAGTTATACCTAGAGGACCCTGAACTCTTAGAGGAGATTTAGGAATAGGTTTCTGTGATGATTTGGTCTCAGCATTTTCAACAATTAAAATACCATTTGCGTTCTTGAGCCACTGCCATAGGAGACTAGTGACTCTACTCAGGGCTGGGAACCTGTTCTTTCCTGTTGCTCTTGTACAACACTTCTCAGGTATTTTATTCCCCCTCCTTTTTATTGAAAATAGTTTTTTTTTCATACAAAATATGCTTATTAGAGTTTCTTCTCCCTCCCCAGCTCCTCCCCTCTTATCCAGATTCACCCCTCTCTGTCTCTCATTAGATGAGAGATGGTGCCCCTCCAGACCTTTGGTTCTGTGGAGGCACACAGTCAACCAGATCCTGCCTGACACCAGAGGCACCATGCAGACACCACCATATCACGTATTGTCTGAAGTCTGTAGGCCCAGGCATGGCAGAGAAGAAAAGTAAAAACTCCGTGGCCATCCGTTATGGCTGGGTTGCGCAGGATTCAACTAAGCGCCACCTGTGACCCAACAAAGAGCACTGGTTCTGGACTGTTGGGCATCATTGTGATAAAATACAAGGCGGGGAGGTGGAAGAGAGGAAAGGCTGGAGTGGTTTGTGGCCTGGGGAGATAGGGATCCAGAGTGGTGAGGGTGGTGAGGAATAGGCTGATGTGAATGACCATCTTGTCACCCAAGTTGAGTGGGATACCAGAGCCTAGGCTATGACCAAGAGCCAGATTTTGATCCAGAGCTCTCAACCTAAAGGCCTGTGTTGTCTGTGGCTCCTGTCATCACTAAGGACTGTACAGGAGTCTGTGGTAGTGGTCCACATTGGAGTCTGAAGGCCATGCTTCTGCCAGGACCATGCCAGTCTTGGTAGCCTACATGACTGCCAGGGACAATGATGACAGCCCGGACTGCCACTGAGGACCATGTCTGTGTCCATTGTCCTGCCCCAATTGGGGTCTGTGTTGATGTCCCTGGTTCACATTGTCACTAGGGTCCACATGGATGCCCAGGGTCTGGGCTGCAACCTGGTACCAGTTGGTATCCGAGGGCTGTGCCACTGCCAGTGCCTGGCCAATTTGGGCAGACAGTGCTCATAGTATTATCTGAATCAGAACTGTGACCAAGGACTAGGTCTGGATCCATGATCCTGCTGCATCCACGGTCTGTGTTGATTCCTGTGGTTCCCAAGACCTTCAAAGACCATGGTCTAACCTGAGTCCATGTTAATATCTGAGGGCCATGCTGATTCAGATGGCCTCCTGATGTGGGATGCCTATATGCTGTGAATAAAGGACTGTTTTGGCCCATGGCAGGCACCGTAGCAGTATGCAGGAAATCAGAGCATAGGTAGGAGAAGGAGGGCAGAGTCAGACAGGGAGGCTTGAACCAGCCACCATGTAATGTACCTTACATTCAGCACGTAAGGTAGCACAGGTGAGCCATGGGCCATGTGGCAGGACAGATTAGTGGAAATGGGTTAAATTAAAATGAAAGAGGTAACTAGCAATATGCCTGAGATATAGACCAAACAGCAGGAAATCAGTGTGTGCCTGAGTCATTTTGGAGGGCCTAAGCAGCATCAGGCAGCTAAGCACCTGAGATTGCAGGTCTGTGGGTCTGTACCTCTGGCTGGCTGGGGCCAGAAACCTACTGTTACAGCCTGCACTGACCCCTGGTACCATGGTGACATCTGGGCCCAGGTTGCTGCATAGGACCATGACTGGATCAGTGCCCCTACAGCAGCCAGGGTCTGAGTTGATGTTCAGGGCTCATGTTTTCACCGAGGGCCGTGTGAAGCAGCAGTGTCTAGTCAGCCACTTGGAACCATGTCAGTGTCTGAGAACTGTGCAACAACCATGCTGATCTGGGTGGCCAGCGCTGCCACCTGGAGCCACAGAAACTTCCAGGCACTGGTTGATGCCTAGGGCCATGTCTGGGTCTGTGGCACTGTGAATGCTGGGGCCGAAGGTGGTGCCCATTAAGTGCTCTGCAAATGCCTGGGATCTGGCCAGCCACCTGGGATCATGTTGATATCCAGGATCTATGATGCTGCCAGGGCTGTGCTGATACGAGGGGCCTGTTATACCATGAGGGTCATCATAGTGGCATCTAGGCCTGAGCAACTGCTGAGGTCCATGTCTGTGGTTCTGCTGAAGCTCAGATCTGTGGTGATGTCTAATGGTCAGTGTTAGCACAGGGATCATTGGAACTATGCTGTGTTGAGCCAGCCCTGACCTTTGCTGGCCCTGAGGTGGTTGGTCCTTGTTGGATATTACAGCAGGCAAGCTGGTCCTATCTCTCAGGGAAAAGATCCGATGCCCTCCCCCCTACTTCAGTCAGGAAAGATAATCCGACCCCTCACCATAGTCATGCATCTCATCTAGGAAGCACCTCTCTAGAGCTGACCTTGGTCAGGGACTCAGGTAAATCATCCCTGAGGGCAAGAGGAGCAGGAGAGTCAACTCTGCCCTCCTATATGTCATGTGGTGACATGGGTGAGGAAAAGATGCCCCCTTACACATTATAACCTGTGGCAGGTGAGAGGGATGACCCTGGGGCTCACAAGAGGAGAGATAGCCCTGACCCTCATGGGCTGCAGTGCAAGACAAGAAAGAAGCCCCTGCTCTTGTCGGGGCAGCATATTAGTGCTGACCCTGTTGTCAGGGATGCAGGCACCAGTCCTCGAGTCATGTGATCAGGAGAATGGACATTGCCCCTTCAGAAAAAAAAGTGGGGGTGGGAAAGGCTGTACCTTACCTGGGCAAAACAGTGGAGCTGGACCTGGCAATATGAATGAGGGGGAAGTGGATCTAAGGGCCAGAGCAAAAAGGAACTGGCCCTCCTCCTTGCAGAAGGATATATTGGGTGAGTTCTGCCTGGGCAGTGCTGGAGCACTTGCCCTGGTAATGAGAGAAAGCTAGAAAGCTGAGCAACCAGCTCCCACTCAGACCCAGAATCAGAGCTATGAGTGGGCCCACTCTAATATTTTCTCTACCTACTATTGAAGCATGTGAAGGGAACGAAACTACAGATCCAAACCAGCAGGATCTATTTCTAGGACACAGGACAGCAAAGAATATACAAGAAGAGCCCAGTGACAGCCGATTGTCAGTGTGTAGCAGGAACCAGAGGCCTTGAAACAGACCAATGAACACTTGCAAGTAAACATGTATGTGATTTACTGGACCACACTACAACTTCAATACGATTTTTTTTGTTGCTTTTGCTTTTGTTTGGTTTGGTTCTTTGTTTTGTTATTCGGGTTTGTTTGTTTTTTTTTTTTAATTTGATTTTGTTTTGGGAGGAGGTTTCAAGGGCAGAGGGTGGATGTGAGGGGACACCACGGAGATGGTACGATTGGAACCCATAAAGAATAAATAAAAGTAAAAAGGAAGAACAGACTTCTAAATTATAATAACAAAAGAAAACAATAAAATATAATAAGATAAAACAGATACCATCACATCAAAGTTGTGCAAAGCAAACCAACAGAAGAAAAAGAGCCCATGAGAAAAGACAAGAATCAAACACCCACTAATTTATTTATGTATTTCAAATACACAAAAGTTTAGTATTTTATGTCACTCCATAAAAATATTAAACTGAACGCTACAATATATATGCAGAGGACCTGGTGCAGGTGCTAACACTTCACAGCTATTTTCAAAATCCTTCTGAACCATTGCGATATGCAGAACGCTGTCACCCGTCAGTTTAACATCGCCAGTGTGGATGCCAGTCAGCACAGAGAAAAAGTGTCGCGTGTTTCTAATGCTGGCTAATGCTCTGACATTGTCTTCAGTCTCGCAACAGTGACATCTACTATATAATTCTTCTAAAGACTTTGGGGAGTGGCTTCGTATGCAGAACAGAGGTTGTTTCCTTGTTTTCATTTCCGGCTATGCAGTGTTATTGGTCTATTAATGTTTTCCTCATGGCAAGCACCTCTACAGCTTCTGTACAGAGGAAATGTAGACTACAGCCGTATAATTCCTGTAAGCCAAGTGCCAGCCAACTTGTTCTTTAGAATACTAGACAACATATTGCTTTATACAAGGAGCCCATTTTAAAAAGTGAAAACCACTAAGAAACACAAAGTGAAGCCCACCAAGAAATACGTAAAAAGGTGGAAAACACAGCAGTAACTAGACAAAACTGTATACGTAATGAGAGCCGAAATGGGAAGACGTCACTTTGTCCTACCAGGAACGCATATGGTGGGATGTTGCAATGAGGGTTTTGGCCCTGTCCAGCCAGAAGTCCAGACCCTCTGACCTGCAGTCCCAGGCCACTTAACCACTCGCCACTGCTTAGGCCCCCAAAATAACTCAGACATATTGACTTCATATAGGCCTATGGCTCAGGCACATTGTTAGCTAGCTTCTTCATCTTAATTCAACCCATTTCCATTAAACTGTCTGCCATGTGGACCATGGCTTTATGTTTCTTCTTGGGCAGCTGGCTCGGTCTGTCTCTGACCCCACCCTTCTTTCCCTACCTATTACCTATCTCCCCCCCCTCACCTACTTCTATGGTGCCTGTCATGGACCAAAATAGCTCCTTTATTTAAAGATTGATAATCACAGCATACAGAAAGACATTCCCACATCAGTGGGACTTGATAGTTTTGTTGTGGCTGCTGATATTGTTTATTTTTTGTTTGCTTTGCAATTCTGCAGTTTTGTACATGTACACAAATGACTGTAAAGAAAAGAATATTAATTTTGAGTTGCAAATATGGGTTTTTTCTTTCTTCTTTTATTTTATTATTTTTTTTAATAAAAATGTCTTTTTTATCCATGTATCCCCCTGCTCCCCCTCCCTTCCCTCCTCCCAATTCCTCAGCCTTCAGCCTCCCCCTCCCCATCTACCCATACCCTCCCCCAAAAGGGCAAGAGGTCTCAAGGTGGGTCATCTCAGAGTGGCACATCCACTCCAGGCAAGTCCAATGTCCTCATCTCAAAATCAAGACTGGGTTAGATGTTCCTCTGCAGGGAATGCGTCCCTCAAGGCTCCATATACTGAACATGACAATGGACAGTTGCCTACCCTTGGAGAGCCTAGCTCCTTTTCCTAATGGTTCCCCAATGGCTGCTTTTTATTCACTGAGGTCCCCAGAGCTTCAGCCAGCCATCACCATGGGAACCTTCCTCATAATCCCCACCCCCTTGCTCATACAGACTCTCCTCCCCTCTCTCAGCTGGACCAGAAGCTCTGCCCAGTGCTCAGCCATGGATCTGTGCCTCCAGCTCCATTCATTGTTGGATGTGGGTGCTGTGATGACACTTAAGGTGGTTATTCATTTGATTATAGGGGAAGTCCTGCTTAGGCACCACCTCCACCATTGTTCGGAGACCTAGACAGGGACATCCTGTGAGTTCTTGTTTTTATGTAAACAGAAATTGCAAGCTAGGCTTTAAAGCATATGGGTGAAAGAATTACATTAATGTTGCAGGTTTCTGAACTAGATATTAGAAGTGCTGTTATTATGGTTCATTTGCACATATTACTTGTTCACTACAGTCTGTGAGCAGCTGCTTCTTAATGCCACAGATAAATAAATTCAACACAAAGTAGAAAGTCAAAATCATACAACTAGCTGATTTTCATTCCAGATCACTATAAATGTATAATAGGTTTGTGTTTTTCACTTAAAAGTTAGAACAATTTTTTTTTAAACTTTATAACTGAAAAAAAAAAATGACATACAAAGTTGATTTAATTCATGGACCTGTAACTGAACTTGAATTTTCTGCTTTTACATTTCACTATAAGAGGTTATTAAAAATCTCATCCGAAATTACAACTCAGTGAAAATTTCCAAACCCAGACTCCATTGATGCCCAGGGCAAGGCCACAGGTGTCTAGCTACAGAGCCCAGATTAAGTAAAATTTGAAAAATCTAAGCACTGTGGCTTTTCATCTCTCTGACAGCAGGAAAGTTGTTCTTAACTTCTTCTCCATGTAATTCTACACCAGAGATTCAGAGAAGTTATAATTTTCAGAATGACTAATAGTTAAGATGGTCTTATCAAGAGAAACTAATATAAAATAAATTATCTAAAAATTTAAAATTTAGTAGTTTTGATGGATATATGGACCCATGAAATGATCGTCACAATTAAGATCATAGGTATAATTACTACATACAAGAGATTTCTTGCAAATTTATAACTTCCTTCCAACCCCACTTCATCTCACCTATCTGTTCAGCTCCTGTTTACGTGTAACTACTGAACTGGTTTTTAACACTATTAATTCATTTTATTTTCTACAATTTTATTTAAATAAAATAGATATCTGGAATGAGAGTAGTAGGAATTTTTCATAAAAAATAGATTTTGAGATTCATCATGTAATGGTATATTTAAATCATTCAATTCTTTTTATTGTTGGTTACAATTAATTTTTGTGTGTTGTGTCTATTACAATGGTTAGTTTGTTATTCTGCTGATAGACATTTGTGTTATATCTTGTTTGGGGCTACTGAAAATAAAGTGGCTTGGAACAACTATGTAAAATCTTCACAATTAAAGTCTTATTCCATTATCACTGAATGTTGTCCCACACATTTCACTTTCTTGATTGTTCAGAGTTTTTGGAACAAAGTGGGCTAAACCTGGAGTTAATGGATGAGTGGGCAGCAAACTTAAAGACAGAAAGCTGTCAAATCAGTAAGGTGTGAAGACATCCATTTTTTTGTATCCTCTGTCACTTGGTATTTCCCAACTTTATTCACTTTAGCTGCTCCAAGGATATGTAGTATGTTAAGGCTTTAATTTGCATTTTTCTAATGTGTAACAATAAATGTTTCTTCATGTTGCACAGCCATATCTGAATGGAACAGCAAAAGTAATAAAAATGCACAGCTGCTTGACAAAGATTCAGCAAAGCTGAGCTACATGATGGCTATCATACTACCTTTGGTTTACATCTCCACCTGTTGCATACTTGGGAGAACTTTATTATTTTTACAAATTGAAAATATTAATTGATAGAAAATTTCTTATTAATCAGTTATGCCTTCTCCTAGGAATGCTGCTTGTGAGCTTTCCTAGGACAGTCCTGGACATCCCATCCCTTCCCCTGCTTTTAGAGAGATATTCTTATCTACTTGAATATTGTTTTTATGCCTTAGCGCCTGTGACACATAAAGAAGCCAAAGATATCTTTATGAGGCTATGAGACATTCTTGAAACACCTGTCCCTGTACTTACTCAGGAACAAACTAATCAAAATAAAAATTTAAAAGGTCAACAAGATTTTGTGGGCTATAGGAGTTGACAACAGATCAGATTGCAAGCCTCTTCTTTTATACACTTAGGCAATTACATGGCATATACCTCTGCCATGCAGAGACTTAAATTGATGAGCAGAATATAGAGTTGAAAGATGATGAAGGAATGAGATGTTGAGACCTCCCTTTCTTAGAATAGTACATGCAGAGCCACTGTGGTGTCATATAACCAAGAAACAACAGAATGCCAGGATTAGACATTTAAACAAATTCAATAAATTGTAAACAATGTATTATGTCAAAATTTGAATAATAACTGTAGCAACTTTGGCCTGAAGATTTTTCTTGGGCACTCTGATCATTACGAGCTAATAATACATTGCTTGAGACATGGCAATATGACCAAAGGTTTTGGTTTGATATAATGTCCTTAAGTCACAAAATGAGGCTGCCATATGCCTCTATATTCTTAAAAAATGGGTTTGGAGTTAACAAGAATGACAACTATGTTTACTAATGATGTCAAAACTTGAGAGAAACTTATTAGAAATGATAACTGTGCTCTGTTATAGTTTATTAATGATGATTAAAAGAAGAACAAGAAAATAAAACACATGTGAAAAAACAAAAATCATGCATGTATTTGATGATGAATTACTAACATTTTCATAATCTGCCATTAAAACACTAGCTAATGTATTTGTGAAAGAAATGTGACATATCAGTATATTATTTCTAGAGGCTAACTTTCAAAGTAGTAATCACTCAACTCCATCAATTCTATGGTGATACTAAATGAATAAGAAATATTTAAAAATTATCTTGAAAAATAAAATCATGTTTTGAAACTATATAAAGCAAATGAGTAAAAGAAACAAAAAAAGCTAATTATTTGGTCAATTGCCATTCTGACTCACTATTTTAATATATTTAGGCAGATAGTAGTAAAGAACTTTCTGAGAACATTGAAGGAAGTTTTAAGTAATTAAAAATAAGTAGAGATAAATGAACGCTCTTCAGTCAGGATGAAGACGATGGTAAAATCATGGAGTTTGCACTGATATACTCCTTGGAATAGAAAGTATTATTGGATTTAGCCTGATGAGCTGCTGTGTCATTTCCTTTAAGCAAACATTTTCCCAGGATAATAATATCAGATGAATAGGAAGCCCAGGCATACTGAAGCAAATACTCTGATGTATGCAAAAGTAGTCATTCAAACTCAGATTGTTTTAAGTATTTATAATTATGAGTACCTTGTCAGAAGTAAATTGGTTGTAAATTAGCCTCCAGTGTAGTGGTCTCTAGCTAGTACTTTCTGGTAGGCATTCCATTGTTCTATAAACTATGATCATTAAAAAAAAAAAAAAAAAAAGACAGCAACAATAATATAAAACTTTTATACCATAGAATTTTGATGAAAAAAATAGTCCAGGACTTCTTGAAGGTATAAAATAATTTCATGCCACATTTAGCAGCTGCAGTTGGAAGAAGAAAAGATTTTTAATATAAGCCTTATGATTACCAGTTACATATAAAACCAGTGTACTTAATAACATGCTTTAATTATATTTTAATGGTGATTTTACTTTAAAGAAAATGTAGATGTGGTTTTTGAGAGGATAAATCATATATCCTCAGAGAAATATGTCTCCAAATCATTTGGAATATATGTAAAGGGGAAATGAGTACTTTACGTCACAATGGGTTTGTATTTATACATTCCTAATAGTTAACCTAAAATAAACTACAGAGATATTTATCTTATGGAATTAAAAATAGACAAACTGGAAGTTAAACAATTTGAAGATGTTTCAAACATTAGGCATTGGACAGAGATAAACTTGAAGCTTCGTGTAGTATTTTCTGTGTAATTTTTCTGTACCAAGAAGATTTTATTAATAAAAGAATGCAGAGCATTTATAATATTGGAATTAACTTAGCTAGGCTGAGTTATTAAAAATTATGAGTTTAAATAGCTCAAGAGAAAGAAAAATGAGCACATCTGTAACAAACTAAAATTGACTTGCAATATTTTATCACATTACTGAAGTAAGTTTTCTTTATTTATCTTTCCTCATTCTTACAATGACCTTACAATAGACACCACTTTCCAGATGTAATTTGTTTTCTCTTATGCACCCACTTGCCTTTCTCACAAAGGCATCATTATTATAACCTCTCGGGAGGCAGTTTTCCTTGCCTTAGTGTGCTGTTGAGCGCATCCTAGTTCTAGAGTTGAGAGAGAGGATGCTGTCCCATGCAAGAGATAGTGTCCTCCAAGCCACAATGATTAATCAGTTGCTGTAGATGTCCTTTAGTGAAGTACAAACTAACTTCAAGTTGCTTCATTTAAAAATAATAAAGCAAGCACCAGAGAGGTTTCTTTGGGAAATCTTATGCTGTGCATCATGACAAACAAAGCCTGGATCTCTAGCAGCCATGTAAAAGAAAAAGGTACACAGGCATAGTGCTGTTATTCTAGCACTGCAGTGGCTTTCTGGCCAGCCAGTCTAGGTGAAAACAGAATGCCCAGTTTCAATGAAATACCATGTTCTAAAACATACAGTATAAAAATGATAGAGAAAGGTATCCAAATATCAACTTTTGGCATCTACAAGTACCTGCATGGGCATGCACACCTACACAGATGCATATACATCTCTCTTCAAAATAAATTAATATAAAAATATGACTATCTTTACTTAGCAACCAGGAAATAAATTTATATCTTCTGTTCCAAACACAAAGCTAATCATCACTGGAGACCACAAAGCTTCCTGGTCCACAGCTGACTAAGAGGTGAGTGGCACCCTGACCCTCAGACCCACAGTCTCCAAACCCCAGCCTGGTGACACAGCCCCTGAAAGCCCAACCACACTCAGCTCTGCCCTAAACCAAAGAAAACTGGGAGATCCTCCCCAAGCCCAAGCCCCAGCAAAACACAGCTGGAGGGACATCCCATGGGTTACACTCCACCTAAACCACAATCTACATCATCACACACAGACCACTGGAGACCCCAAAGCCTCCTAGTCCCTACCTGACTAAGAGGCAACTAAGAACAACCCCTGTGACAACTGGAGACACACAGCTCTTCCACCTACAACCAACTAAAAGCTGATTAAGAGCAGCCCTGCAGTTCCTGGAGACACACAGTCCCAGGCTCACAACTGACCAAGAGCTGACTGAGAGTGAACTGCGGAAGCAATAAGCAGATGCCAATGCAAGAATACATATGACAATATAAAGAACAAGACACCACCAGAAGAAGCTGGTGGTTCTACATCAAGACCTGAGCATAACAATGAAGACAAAGCAGAAGGAAATGACCTTAAAAACAGCTTTATGAAGAGAATAGAAGCTTTTATTTTTAAAAGAAATATAAGAAAATACAAACAAAAACTGGAAGAGATGAAAGAAAATAAAGAAAAGCAAGAAAAAGAAAACAAACAGGTGAAAGAAAAACTCTTGGAATTAAAATTGAAACAGAAGCAGTAAAGAGGCTCAAATTGAGGCAAAGCCTGAAATAGAAAACCTGAAGAAAGGAACCTGAATTACAGATGCAGCATAACCAATAGAATTTAAGAGATAAAAGAGACAATTTCTGGAGTAGAAGATTCAACAGTGCAAATAGAAAACACTAAAACCAAAAAAGTCATGACACAAAATGTCCAGGAAATCTGGGACACCACAAAAAGACCAAACCTGTGAATAATTGGAATCAAAGAAGGAGAAGAACATCAGCTCAAAGGCACAGAAAATATATTCAATGAAATCATAGAAGAAAACTTTCCCAACCTAAAGAAGGAAATGCCTATAAAGATACAAAAAGCTTACAGTACACCAAATAGACTAGACCTCCAAAAAAGTCTGCTCACCACATAATAATCAAGCCACTAAACCTACAGAACAAAGAAAAAATACTAAGTGCTGCAAAGGAAAAAGCCAAATGACATATAAAGGCAGACCCATCGGAATAACACCCGACTGTTCAATGGAAAGAATGTTTTGATGAATCATTTGTAGGGATCTACAACGTTAAATAACTATTTTAGAATAGACCAAAAGCATCATGATTCCATGAATGTCAATGAGGTAAGGTGATATTGTATATAACTTTAGACCAATAAGGTTGAATCTTCAGGAAAAAAAGAACAAATCATGTCATTAAATATGTGAATTAGGAATATTTTCTGACAGGCAGTGGGTTTCAGTTATAGACTGATTTTATTCATTTAACATACTTTTATCCAAAAGATCTTCACTTAACCTGTGATTTTTATGAGTCTAGAATAGAAAACATTTTACAATCTATCCTTTGAAGCTGATCATTCCTGAACAGTAAACAAAGCTATTACAAGAAAATAAGGCAAATTAACATTTATCCTCTTTGTAAAATTATCACTAAATTTACCAAATAAGACATAATAATATAGAAAAAGACAATCCATTTTGAACAAGTAGGAGGTATCTCAAAAGCTTTGTTTATTAATGAAAAAATTAAATCAACAGCCCATTCATAGTGCTACAACAGAACATCAAGTACAGCCTTTCTTTCCCCTACCTCTAACTCCTGTGGATTCCACAGACAACATTTTACTAATCTGCCTTCCCCACTCAGCACTTTATCACAGCTCCAACTGCAGCACACAATCTCGCCTAATCTACAGCACACCAGTGAGAAAACTAACTAGGCTACCAGAATATCTCCTTTCCTCCAGATCTAGTCCCCCAGTGTAATCTGTTACAATAAGGTTTCTGGCCCCATTCGGCCAGAGGTCCAGACTGTTTAGCCACCCACTGCTGCTTAGACCCTTAAAATGACTCAGATGCTTATATTAAGTTCATGCTGTTTGGCCTATGGCTTAGGCACATTGCTACCTAGCTATTTCATCTTAACCCATTTTCATTAATCTGTCTGCCACATGGCCCGTGGCTCACCTGTGTTCATTACATGCTTCTTCTTTGGGCATCTGGCTCGATCTCTCTGTGTCTCTGACCTCCTCCTACCTATTCTGATTTCCCCAACTACAATTTCTATGGTGCCTGTCATGGGCCAAAACAGTCCTTATTTAAGATTGGTATTCACAGCATGCAGAAAGACATTCCCACATCAGTATTCTCCAGTGCAGCAGAACATCTGTACCAGCCTTCCCTGATTCTTCTCCTATCTGCTGTGGATCCCATAGATCTTCTACTTCCAACCTCCTCCCCCATCTCTGCTTTGTCCCAGCTCAGCAGGCAAAGACTGTTTACCCGGAGGCCTCAGTGTGACAGGTGCCTGAAGGTGAATTGACACTTTTCCTTCTCCTATTCCAGGACAAATCACCAAGTCTTTGTAGCTTAAAACCTTCTTTCCTTCCAGCCTCATCCCCAACATATCATAATGATCTTCTCTTCCCACAACTCAACCCAGCATCCCAGCCTTAACACCAGCAGACATTCTCTGTGAACCTTCAGCTGAGCAAGTCAAAAGTACAGGTGAACTTTACTCCTTCCTCTCTTGAAAACTCCAAACCCATTCTCCCAACTTCACCTTGATCTCCGAAACAGAACCCTGATATACCTTCCTTCCCTTTGCCCAAATTTTCTAGGATCTCACAGACCATCTAGTCCCAATCCCTCAATCTCCACTTGTTGCTTTATCCCAACCCCCAACTCCAGCATGTATTCTTTGCTAATGTGCACCACTCCTGACAGGGAAGCTGGTAGCTGTCTTTAGATCTTCCTCTCTCTTTCTGTTCCTCTAGATACAATCCCAGGCTCATACCTAGAACTAAGAAACACCCTTCAGAGTGACTTCTTTTTATTGTCTCCTTGTACTCCAAAGAGACAAAATAAATAAACCCTGGGTGAACACTCTGTTCTCCTCCTTCCTGTGAATGTCTACATACCCCTAGACTATCTCCATTCCTAAGTGACAGGTTCTAATATCAAGAAACACATTTTAGCTAAAAGCCTCTGTGAATACAACTCTCAAGTCCAAAGTAAACATCCTATCAAGCAACACACAGCCATTAGGCTCTCCAAACTCAAGAGAAAAACAGAAACCAAAGAACAAAACAACCACCCAACAAAGACAAACCTAAGAATCAGAACTTGGACTTCTAATGATTAAAATCCCAAATGCCTAGAAATGAGAATAAAATGTAACCAATAGCACCCAGAGCAGTATATCTCTACTAGAGCCCAACTATCGTATCCATGACAAGCCCTGACTATTGCAGCACAACTGAAGCATGAGAAAAGGAATTTAAGACAGCCTGTATGAAGATGATAAATGAATAAATTTCTTAAAGAAATTCAAGAAAACAAAAACAGTATAGTGAGTAAATCAGTTCAAAATTTGAAAATAGAAATAGAAACAATAAAAAAATCCAATCAAGCAGTTTAGGAAATTAAAAAAAAATAGGAATACAAACAAGAATTATAGAAACAAGCTTCTCTGGCAAAACATAGGAGATGGAAGAGAGAATCTCTGACATTAAACATACTATAGAAGAAATTGATATATCACTCAAATAGAATCTTAAACCTAAAAATCTCCTGACACAAAACATCGAGAAAATCTAGGACACTATGAAAAGACCAAATATAAGAATAATAGGAACAAATAAAGGAGAAGAAACCCAAGTCAAAGACACAGAAAATGTTTTCAACAAAATTCTAGAAGAAAATTTTTTCTCACCTAAAGAAGCAGATGCCTATAAATGTACAACAAGCACACAAAACACCAATAGACTAGTCCAGAAATGAAAGTCCCCTTGGCACATAATATTTAAAATATTAAATGTACAGAACAAAGAAAGAATATTAAATGCTGTAAGGAAAAAAGACAAAGGACCATATTAGACCTATTAGAATTATGTGTGATTTCTCAGTGGAGACTCTGAAAGAAGGCAGGAGCTAGACAATGTGTGTCAGAAGAGATGGGGAAGACACAAGAAACTCAGCAAAAGAAAACTTAGTCAGTCAACTCTTAATCTACACCCAAACACAGAGACACCCAAAGTCTGTTTATATATATACTACAGCTTAAATTATATATTCACTCTCACAAACTCATAGTTTAAGACTTTAATATACCATTTTCATCAACAGAGAGATCATCTACACAGAAACTAGAGAAATGTTATAGCTAACAGTTGCTATAAAGCAAATACACCCAAAAGATATTTAAAGAATATTTTACTCAAACACACACACTCACACACACACACACACACACACACACACACACATACACACACACACACACACACACACACACACACACACACAAACATTCTGTTCTGCTCCTCATGGAACTTTCTCCAAAACTGAGCACATAATCAAGCATAAAGCCTCCTCAGATATAAGAAAACTGACATAATTCCCTGCATCCTATCGGACCACCATGGACTAAAGCTGGACCTCAATAACAGGAACAGCAGAAAGCTGACAAACCAATAGATACTGAACAACTCGCTACTGAGTGAAAAATATGTCAAGACAGAAATTAAGAAAGAAATAAAAGACTTTCTAGAAGTCAATGGAAATGAATATAAAGCATACTCTAATTTATAAAACACAATGAAAGCAATTCTAACTTGAAATTTCATAGTACCAAGCACCTACATAGAAAACTCGAGAGATCACTTACTAAGGAAACTAACGGGATACTTGAAACTGTTTAAAGAAAGAGAAAAAATTATACCCAAAAGTAGCAGACAGCAAGAAACAACCAAACCCAGGGATGTCTTTAAAAAAATCAATAAGATTGAAAAACCCTTATATAACTAACCAAAAGAAAAAAGAATATATAAATTACAAAATCAGAAATTAAAATGGATACATAACAACAGACGTAGAGGAAATCAAGAGAACTGAATCAAAGGGACATATTTTAAAAGCCTGTACTTCCCTAAATTGGAAAATCTAAAAGAAATTAATAGTTTTCTCTATGGGTACCATAGTTAACGTAAGACCAGATAAGCAACTGAAAGACCTATAATTCCTAGTGAAATAGGAGCAGTCATTAAGAGTCTTTCAAAAAACAGCACAGGGCTTTCAAAGAAGAGTCAATGTCAATATTCCTCAAATTCTTTCATAGAATAGAAAGAGAAGGAACAATTCATTTTATGTGTCACAGTCACCCTGTATCTAAATGGCATAAAGACTGAAGAAGAGAATTAGAGACCAATTTCCCTTATGAACGTAGAAAAGCAAAAATACTCAATAAAATACTTGCAAACCAACTCTTTGGTTCATTGATCTTTTATTTTCGTTTCTATTTTAATGATTTTAAACCTGAGATTGATTATTTCTTGCTGTCTACTTCTTTAAGGTATGGTTACTTTTCTTTGTTCTAGAGTTCTGTGTGTACTGTTAAGTCACTAGACTGAGAACTCGCCACACCAAAGAAATCATGAACCATGACCAGGTATGCACCCCAGAGATTCAGGGGTGCTTTAATACATGAAATTCAATAAATTTAATTCACTAGATAAAGTAATTAAAAGAAAAAAATTACAGAATCATTTCATTAGATACAGAAAAGGCCTTTAACAAAATCTAATACCCTTTATAATGAAATATCTAGCAAAACTTAGAGATACAAGGGACACACCTAAACATAATAAATTCAAAGCTAAAATCAGAAACAAGGCAAGGTTGTTTACTCCCTCCACACCTATTTAATACGTACTTAAAGTTTAGTTAAGGCCTTATGATAATCAAAAGAGATAAAGGGATACAAATAAAATGAAAGAAGTCAATGTCTTTTTATTTAAAGAGACTATGATAGTATAGATAAGTGAGCCTAACTATTCCACAAGGGAATCCATCAAAGTAGGTGGATACAAAACTAACTCACAAAAGCAGCTGTCCTCTAATATACGAATAACAAATGGACAAAACCAGAGAAACAACCCTTTTACAATATCCTCAAATAATATAAAATAACTAGGGTAATACTAACCAAGTAAATAAACTTATATAATAAATATTTTCAGTCTTTGAAGAAAGAAATAGAAGCTATCAGAAAATAAAAAGATCTTCCACACAAAGTTAGTAGGGTTAACATAGCACAAATGGCCATTTTACCATACGCAGTCTAGAAATTCAGTACAATCACCATCAAAATTTCAGCAAAAATTTTTCACAGAACTTGAAAAAATAATTTTTAGCTTCATATGAAAAATACACACAAACAGTCTAAAAACAAGCTTTAAAAATGAAAGAACTGCAGAAAATCTCACCATTCTAGATTTCAGTTGAATTATACACGTATAGAAATAAAAACCACATGGTACTGGCACAAAATAGACATATTGATTAGTGAAGTCTAATTGAAGACCCAGACATAAATCCACACACCTATGGACACCAGAAATACACAGTAGAACAAAGACAACATCTGTAACGAATGGTGCTGCTCAAACTAGATGGCTCCATGTAGGGGAATGAACAAAATCCATAAATACCCAAACATTAAACCAAATACACTAAACCTGATGGAAGTGGTGAGTAGCTTAGAGCTCACTCATACAGAAAGCTTCCTTAGCAGAATACCAATAATTTAGAAACTAAGATCAGTTATTAATAAATAGGACCTCAGGAAACTGACCAGTTTCTGTAAGATAAAAACAAAACAACAAAAAGAACAGTCATTAGAAAAAGTGGCATTCTACTGAATAGAAACTATTTTCATCAACTCCATATGCAAGAGAGGCCTAATACCTAAAATATAAAGAGAACTCAAGAAACTAGAATCAAAAATCCCCAAATAATTCATTTTTAAAAATGGGGTATAGATTTCAACAAAGAATTCTCAACAGAAGAAACTCAAATAACTGAGAAACACATAAAGAAATGGTCAACATCTTTAGTCATCATTGTGCAAATAAGAACTACTTTGAAATTCCATCTTCTGCCTGTCAGAATGAGCAAGATCAACAACAATGTAACAGCTCACACTGGCAAGGATGTGAAATAAGGGGAACACTCTTGCTGGTGAAATTGCAAACTTACACAACCACTATAGAAATAAATATAGTTGTTACTTGGAAATTCAGGAATTGATCTACCTCAAGAATGAGTTATATGTCTCTCTTGGTCATATTATTACAAGGACATTTGCTAAATCATGTTCATTGTTGTTCTACTCATAATAACCAGAAATTGGAAACAATCTAGATACCTCTCAATAGAAGAATGGATAAAGAAAATGTAGTACATGTATACAGCGGGATATCCATTGGCTACTTAAAAAATGACATTATGAAATTTGCGGGCAAGTGGATGAAACTAGGAAACATTATCCTGAATAAGTTAACCCCAAACCAGAAAGGCAAATATGTTATGTATTGACTTATATGTATATATTACACATTAAATAAATGATAACCAACCTACAATCCACAGAACCAGAGTGCCTAGGTATAGAGGAAAGGTCTAGGAAAAATAATTGACTCTCCCTGAGAAAGAAAAATAGAATAGATTTTACAGATGGACAAGGAACAGGTAGAGATAGGAATGGAAGGATCAGATGGGGAGTAAGAAGGGAGATATGATTGGAGGAGAGAATGCAGGCAGAGAAAGATGGAATTAAGTGGCATTTGAGGGATGATGTAGAAACCTAGTACAGTGCAAATTTCCTTAAAATAATGAAGACAGTCCTAATGAGAAATCCTAATAATGGGGGTATGGAGCCCCAACTAGTCAACTCTTGTCACTAGTGAGGTTTCCAGTAGTGGGACTGAGTTGCATTCAACTGAGTTATTGTCCAAAGGGGTCACATGAAAAGTCCAAAATAATCCAAGCTGTTGCTAAGACAACAGAAAACTCTGTACACTGACAGTGGGGCCTAATTGCCAAGGACAAAACCCATACAACTTACTGAACATGGAAACATTCACTCTTACATTCTAGTGTTATCGGTGTGGGAAGAAACTTAGACATCGACACAACCATAAAACCTTTGACCTATACAATCTGTTTCCTGTAAAATATGCTAGACCAATAGTAGCATAGAACTTTGTGGGAGCCTATAATAAAACAGCTTACAGCCAGGCAGAAAATTCAGAGAAAAAGAGAAAGGCAGAGTCAGGGCAAACACTGCCAGTTGCTAGGGATGCAAGACATGACATGATTTGTGATTTGTGGCTTACCTAAGCCACAAGACATGGCAAAACATAGTTTAATAGAAATGTGTTAAGAAGCAAGAGTAGCTAGCAAGATGCCTGAGCCATAGACAAAACAGTTTGTTATTATATAAACCTCTGTGTGCTCATTTGGGACTAAGCAGCTACAAGATACAGGAAAACATCCAGCTTTATTTCAGGGTTTTTGCAAATAAAAATATTTGTAATTATACCTGCCACAAGTCAATAGCTCCAAGTTTTATCACAATGTATTGCAACCACAAATACATTTTATTACAGAGACACGGCTTAGGACAGGCATATTAAAATATCCTTTTAAAGTTTGGTGCTTACTTCTCTCAATGCTCTTCATTACTTTCCTCATTGCTATCTTATGTCTCACTCTCCTGCCTCAGCCTAAGCCATATCATGTGTTAAACAGAACTCACCCATCTCTTTCTCATTTGGAGTTCCCAATTGTAGTCTTAGCTTGTTATAAAACCAGCACGCTTCCTGAGGAGTGATAAGGATGACCTACATGAGAAAGACATATTTCTTTCTACCTGTCATCTTGTCTTTTCCCGCCTCCATGGTATGTAGGCAGACCAGGTTCACTCAGAAATATTGTCCTCATGCACCTCAAGAAATCCCTGAGAAGAACTCCCACCTTCCTCACAGCACATTTTGCCATTTTCAGTTCACTGGCAATTCCATCCTGGCTCGGGGCACACTACTGTGCTGCGAGGTGTCTCAGGAACAGTTTTTGAGAATATTTGCAATAAGACTATGGGGAAAGGTGACCTGAAAAAGACACTCTTCCCATCCTCCTTTTGATGACATAAACAGTGACTTATTTCAATGCAGTTGTTTCATGCACTCTATGTATCATTAAAGAGTTGTGAATGGTTAATATTATCTTCCAATACTTCCTAGAATTCAGCATTTTGACTCTCACACCAAGATAACTATAAGTTTACTATCTAAGATTTTATAACTTCTTCTTTTTAAAGTTCTATATAATAATTGGCATATTTTTGTTGGTTTTCTTTCTCTTTTCTTAAAACAGCCTCCAATAGCCCTTTCATTCTTTCCTACACTCATCTCAACCTGACCATGTTTCCCGTTGGTACAGATGATGCTTTTCCATGTTTTAGGGTGTTAATACCTATCTGCTGTTTGATCCCACCTCCCTATCCCAAATATGTGCTGTTGTCTTATCATTTTACTTATGTTTTATGTATATTCTTCCCTTTTCTATCCATGCTTATAAGAATCTTACGATGCAGAAAGGAGTATCAAAGGGGTAAGAAATCTAGGATGGACCCCAGGGCATGAACCCCCACTGTAAACTCAGGTAAATTATTGACCCACTGCTGTCTTTCTTTCTTTATCCACCAACTAGAGCTCTTTTGGGTGAGGTCTAAAGTTGTTGCTAGTGCAGAAAATTATGTATTGTCACAATCTAGGAACTCTAACTTATTCCTGTCTATAGTGAACCGACTTATCTACCTGCCTACCTATCATCTGTCACTCTTTTCCTTCAGTTGGTTTTTAAGACTAGAATAAACTCTGAGGTAAACTCTTCAATGTTAAAGCACTTTTTGTGCTTATTTACTTTAAAGTGTATTTTGTTTGGTGAATCATTCAGATTCTTATGTGCACTTCAGAGAAAATGGAATGTATAGCTTGTAAATTGCCTGTTTGTCAGTATAAAAACCTACCCTTGTTATGCTATCACACTCATGAGCATGTGTTCAGATACATACACATACACATATATAGGCACACAGAAAGACATGCACACACACATATAGACACATATACACTGACAAATACAATACACACATATAGGTACACATACCCATATGTTATTCTGACTCTGAATCACACTGATAGAGATTCACCCTATATCTGTTTATGGATAAGTTCCTTTCTTGTCCAGCCTTGCTTGTCTCACATGGCAGTTTGAATGAAAATAGGCCTCATATATTTATAAGCATAAACCATATTTATATTTTTATACTTAAAGCTTAAAGAGTGGCTGTATTAAAAAGATTAAGAATTGTGGCCTTGTGGGAAGTATGTGACTGCAGGTGTGTCTTTGAGGTTGCAAAAGTGTAAGCCATGTCCAATGACTCACCTAAGCATCTGTCTACACATCTCTTCTCCAGTCATGTCTGCCTATACACTACTATACTTTCTGTCATGCTAATAAAGGACTAAAACTCTGGAAAATTAAACAAGTCCCAATTAAATGTTTTCCTTTATAAGAGTTACTTGTCTTGTTTCTTTACGGCAATAGAACATTGACTAATATATAGATATTGACTAAAATGTCTCATATCTAAGAATGATATAATATTCACACCTAAGAGCTTTGCATTCATAATCACATGGATGTAGTGGATTTATGATGTTACACTGTAAATAATTGTCCCGCTTATGAGTTTAATAAGAAGTGCTGATTAGCCAAAGGCAGACAGGAAGTGTGGGTGGGGCTACCAGACTAAGGAAACTCTGGGAACAGGAAGAACAGAGCAGAAATGACACAGAGACTCCAGAGTTGCCAGACAAGCCAGAAGATGCAGAGGACAACTATACTGCTCTGAGAAAAGGTACTGAGCCACATGGCTGAACAGGATAAAAACCAAGGGTTAGTTTAAGAGTAAAGAGTTAGCAAGTTATATGCCTGGGACTTGGGCCGATCAGCCTAAAATTAATGTAAGCATCTGTGTGTCTCTGTGGGACTGTGGGTCTGTGGGTCTGTGGGACTATGGATCCAAACCTTGAGGCTAGGCCTCAAAGTCCGGGCCAAAAACCTCATACTACACATGGAACCATCAATATATGATGTTCATTACAATGTTGAAATATAACAACTCTTTAGTAAATGGCAAGCTCTTCTTTCTCATAATTCATATTACTCACATTGAAAAAGAGTTCCTTAAAACAAATCTGAACTCTTCATCCTCCAGCAGGGTGCAACTACAGCCTGATAGAAAGATAGAATTCTACAAATTCCTAGATTCACTTTTAACAACCTCCATAGGAGTTATTATTTGAAGATTTTTATGGAGATAATAAGAGATTTGTTGTCACTACCTAAATATACACTCCATTAGAAAAAATGCAGAAAGTTTATCATATGATATGAATGTCAGCTGGGATTTATATATCTATCGGGGAAATGTTTTATCTCAGAGCCAGCATAATCGGGGCTACCACTGTGTTTGTTTTGGTCCTACAGGAATATCTCCAGGTTTTGTTTCATGCAGATTCACACATCTCTTTCTACATAGGATTACCCTTTCCCACACAAATACAGTGGGTCTAATACTTTTTAAAGTTTACTTTCCACCCTTCTCTCTATAGTAATGGAAGATAAACATGAACTAATAATCCTAAGTCTTCAGTCCTATGACTGCTCACTCCCTTTCTTTCTGATTCCACCTCCTATGACTGCTTATTCTGTTGTAGAATATTATTTTAAGGGGTGTTACACTTGTTATGCTGCGTTATGCTGTGAAGATTTGTTAATATTGCAAAAAAAAATATTGCATTCCTTTATATTGCATATGCTTGACTCTGTGAAGTTGTGTTACTTTGCCTGTCTAAAATACCTGATTGGTTGAACAAAGGGCTGAGCAGCTAATACCAAGGCAGGAGAAAGGGTAGTCAAGGCTGGCAGGCAGAGGAAATAAATGGTAGAATAAATCTGGAGAAAGTGGCAAGGGGCCAGAATCAAGAAAACAAAAAGAGGACACTAGTGTCAGCCACCCGGCCAGCCACAGAGTAAGAGTGAAATTAAAATATACAGAAACAAGAAAACATAAAAGCCCAGAAGCAAAGGTAGATGGAATAATTTAAGAAAAGCTGGCTAGAAATAAACCAAGTTAAAGCTTGGCATTCATGGGTAAGAATAAGTCTCTGTGTGATTTATCTCAGAGCTCAGTGGTGTCTCCTAAACAACAAAGATCCAAAGAGTAAAGAGTAAAAAAACCAACAACATTTCCCTTGTGTTCGTGCTCATTTTTTGACAACTTGATACAAGCCAGAGGAGGGACCCTGAATTGACAAAATCCCTCCATAATATCTGGCTGTAGGATATTTGCTTCATTAATGATTGCTTGGGTGGGCCTAGAATGGTATAAATATGGCCATGTCTGGGCTGGTGGTCTGTTGCATAAGAAGTCAGTTGGTCTTTATTTGATATTACTCTAGAATTAAAACTGGTACAAATAAAGAAGATAAATAATGTAGGTAGGTTATAATAATATTTATCATAATGTTTACTATGAACATTATTTGTTTGATCATTTCTATTTTATTATTTTTAAAAAATCAGTTAATGTGAATGCCAAGAAGAAAGTCTTAAAAGCCTCTTAAGACAGAATTCAGATATTCAGACCTAGAAAGAGGAAGTTAAAGAACTAATCTCAACATTGTCTTATAAGATTACACAAGAACAGCCTAAGGCTTTCAAACAGCCAAGATTAGTATATCCAATAACTTAAAAGAAATTTTAAAAAAGATTAAAAAAATTTACAAGTTAATTGGGCTCCAGTAAAGTGCCAAAATTAAGGAGAGTCAAGGAAATAATTCCCATTTATGGTACGAACTAGCCATTTGTAAAACAAATGTTAATTTCCTGGGGAACATGTAACTAAACTATTCCTAAAGACTGATCACATACAATTACTGCTGTTTTGGTATCTGGAAAGCAATCACTGTACGATGAGCACACCCTGGATTTAGGGCAAATGGCAGCCTTGAAATCATGGTATAGAATTTAAGAAGTAGGAAAGGAAACATAATCCTTTATCAAAGTAATTCAAGGCCCCCCAAAAGAAACTTTTACAGATTTTTTTGCAGAGATTAACTGCAGTGGCAAACAGAATGGTACCAGATTCAGAAGCTAGGTGAATAATGATTGACTCTCTGGCTTTTGAAAATCCTAATTCACAATTTAAAAAAAAAAATCATTAGGCCATTAAAAGCAAAGTCAGCACCCTTGAAAGACTGGATTTATAATACAATTAATTAGAATATTATAACTGTGATGATAACTGGGTAGGAGAGGTTATTTTTAACAGTTCAAGAAAAAATCAAAATATCAAATGCTACAACTGTGGAAGGCAAAGTCACCTAAAAAGAGACTGTAAACAAGGTGTTCCCAGAGATAATTTCTTTGTCTTTCTGGGGTATGCAAAGGTGTGGGAAGGGAGACATTAGACTAAGGAGTCAAGATCAACAAGAGACAGACAAGTTAACTTCTTGTCTTTGGGAAATGCCCTGGCGGGGGGAGGGGCTTTCAAAAGTATTGTCCATCAAATCCAGTTTAGTCCTTTCCTTCTACCATGGAAGAAATACCTTCCTAGATCAGTAAAGACACTGAAGCCTGTTCTAAAAAAAATCACACTGTCTCTGGACAGTAGAAAAGCTGTAGAAAAAAAATTAGGAAAATTTATATAGTGACTATTTTGGCAAACTTCTATAAATGAACAAAGGCCAAAGTTAAAAATATGAGTAAATGAAGGTTTGGCAAACATGGCAGCAGATTTAAGAATAATTTCACCAAAATCTTAGCATCCAAATTGGTACCTTCAGGAGGTAAATGTTCAGTTTTAGGACCAGAAGGACAAGGAGGAAAATTAAAGCCATATGTGGCTGACATTGCTATCAATTTTGGGGAAAGAGATTTATCACAACAATGGAATACTTGGATTAACATTTCTCTAATCTCAGAAACAAAACATAAAGTAACATGTTTCTGGAAAAATATTAGAAGGTCTGAAGATAAACAGTCCTCAACCACATAGGTTATACAAAAACAAGGCACAACAGCTGTTGATTGTTCAAAGGCATCCACCACACTACCTTTAAAATGGTTAACAGAGAAGCATATATGGGTTCATCAATGGCCTTTAACAAAAGAGAAATTAAAGGTTGTATAACAGCTGATACAGGAGCAGTTAAATGTTCAACATATTGATGAAGTAACTAGCCCTTGGATTCTCCTGTTATTTAAAAGAAATCTAGAGAATGCATAATAGTAACAGATCCAATGAACTCCCTACAATCTGGGATTCCTTTGCCTCTATGTTAACTGAATTTTTTTACTTTATATTCTAGTTATTGACTTAAAAGACTGTTTCTTTATGATACTTATACAAGAACAGGACAAAGAAAATTTGCTTTTACAGTGCCCACGTATAAAAATTCTCAGCCTGAATATATGAATTTCTAGAGCCCCTACATTTGATACTGATGAAAACAAATTAGGAAAGGCAGGTGACAAATTAGAAAACATAAGTAAAGTGGTTCAAAGCTCTTATAATTCTATTCAAAAGTTATAATTATATGCTATTATGATGATACTAATGGATTTTTTAACAGAACATCTTACCATAGTCACTGAGTATCAGTATGCAGAAAGGGTTGTAATAAAATTGATAAATTATTAATAGGAACTATGCTACAGGCATCAGTTGTTTCATAAAAAACATCACATCATTATAGCAAAGGTTGTAAAAAAAAAAGATTTCTCCATCACTTGGCAACAAGCCAAAAAAAAATATAAAAAGGAGTCCTACCTGTTCTTTTTATAACCAAACTCCATTACCAGAAAGAAGTAATCCTAAGGTATACAAATCAATAAACTCTGGTAAATAGATGTGTTTCATTTTACAGAATTTGAAAAATTGAGATATGCTTATCATACAGTAGATATATTTTCAAGTTCTCAATGGGCAACTGCTTTGAGTTCACAAAAAGCTGATTCTGAAATCACACATTTGCTAGAAGTTATGGCCATCATGGGAATACCTGTACAAATTAAGACTGACAATGCTCCGGCATATGTCTCTAGTAAAATGAAACAATTTTTTGCTTATTGTAATATAAAGCATACTACAGCTATACCTCACAGTCCTAGAGGGCAAGCAGTCATAGATCAAAACGAACTCTAAAGGATATGCTAAATAAACAGAAAAGGTAACAAAGACCCCCAGAAATAGAATACATAATGCTTTATTAACTTTGAATTTTCTCAATGCTAATAAGAAAGGAGTAACAGCTGCTGAAAGGCATTGGACGATAGAAAAAATGACTGAGCTAAAAGAATTCTACTTCAAAGATATATTGACTTCATGATAGAAGCCAGGATATGAGCTACAATGTAGAAGGGGCTTTGCTTTAGTTTCCATGGGGGAAGAAAAGCTATGAATTTTTGTAATAGGTTTTGGCGGGGACTTTTCAGTCTGGTCTCATGGCCTGGACTTTCAGACCTACAGTCCTACAGTTCCACTGAAACACAGACACATATTAATTTTATGCTGATTGACCTGGGGCCCAGGCATATAACTTGCTAACTCTTACCCTTAAACTAACCCATGATTTTTATGCTGTTCAGCCATTTGGCTCGGTACCTTTTTTCAGAGCAGCATAGCTCTCCTCTGCATCTTCTGGTTTGTCTGACAACTCTGTGACATTTCTGCTCTGTTCTTCCTGTTCCCAGAGTTTTCCCAGTCTGGTAGCCCCACCCACACTTCCTGTCTTCAGCCAATCAGCATTTTTACTAAACTAGTAGGCAGGACAATTATTTACAAGTAACATAATTCCACTACAATGGATACTATCAAAATTAATAAAGACTTAATTTGAACCAGAGAAACTACTACATAAAGGGAAATGATGGCCCATCCACTCATGTGACAATTGTTTAAGTTGTAAGAGAAACTCACCAAACAAGGGCTGTGGCAGAGTTTTTATTTGTCTTTACAAAAAACTAGAAATATTCATCTTCAAGAAGTCAAAGAACTTCAACAACTAGATGTATAAAGCAGAAAAGAGCTATGCAGAAAAAAATTATAATGTCAGACCTATTGGTACCAATATACTCTACATAGTAAAATTTCACTGCTTAACATCTATATCTGCTTATTTGTAAGAAAAATTTAAGTCCCAGTTTAATTACAAATTAAAGCTGGCTTTGGAGTTGGAGTGTGACTCTTTCCTTCTCTAAACCCAAAAATGTTTGTTAAAGAAAATTGCAAAATCTCTGTATTGTATATATCATTTCAGAAGAGCCACGTGACATGGAAGAGAAGAATAAATGAAAATAAAAGGCTATTCTCTTGTTACTAATTATTCCGTGCTGCATAACTGTTTATATCAAGGTTTATAATATTATATAGATATAAATAGGTATTAAAATTTTTGTTATGATACTGATGTTCACATAAAGTACTAATGTCTTTAAAAACGGTTTTATGTAGCATCCTGTACATTGTGTTGAGGTCTGTGTTGGCTTTTAGTCTCTTATCAGTTTCCTTCAGTGGACTATAACAATGTCTAATTGCAACATTTGAAGTGTCTAAAAAGAAGATGGGGCTCTACAACAATGATTTCACATGGACTATGATAAAGACACTAGGCTGGCAAACACCAACCAAAGATTAGATTTGGACTACAAACTATTCAGGACAATTTCAAGGTGGCTATGAGATAAACCAGCTTCGCAGATTCCTCTTCCCAAGACTTGAGACAAGCCCTGCACTTTCCTGTTATGCAGAGACTGAACAACAAATAGAGCCACTTATTTCTGGACTTAAAGTTAACAACTTGCAGTACACAGAGACATCGCTCTCTTGATAGACCGTGCTACTTAGTACTTGAATAGAGTTTATAAACAGCATGGGTCATGGTACTTAGTGGTGGGAGACTAGATAAAAGCACCTATCAGTGCTGGGGCAGCTGGCTATCTCAGGATGGGACATGAAGCTCTGTTCTCATTGTGCTGAAGGAGGGAGAAAACTGTTAGAGCATGTGCTGAGCAGAGCCACACAGCAGAGGGCCTAGCCACCACTTTGCATTTAAGATGTGGCTTATGTGGTCACAGAATTCTGCAAGTACACAGCAGCAGGAGCTTAGAAAGTCAGGTACAGACTAAGAAAACCTCTAAGCAGATATAGAATGTTTAAAAGCTGTGCTTAGATGCCAGGCAGTGGAAGTACAAGCCTGTAATTCCAGTATTTGGGAGATACGGGCAGGTGGATCTCTGTGAGTTCATGACCAGCTTGGTCTAAAGAGCAAGGTCCAGAACAGTTAAGACCATTACACAGAGAAACCCTGTCTTGAAAAACCAAAAATGAAACAAACAAACAACAACAACAACAAAAAAAAAACGTGATTAGTTGCTAAAGAAAAATAAATGGGCATAGACTATCATAGAAAAATAGACAGAGATATACAGTAAAAGCCAATGGAGAAAAAAGTAAAATAACCTCTAAATGATTTATAGTAAGTTTCAAAATATATGTAGGCTTGGGAGAAAAAATAGAAAGTTTAGAGAAATCCCTTAAAAAAAAAAGTGTAACAAAAGTAGTATGAGCCACATGAGGATGAAAAACACACAGAGAATCTGGACATTGTATGTTCTTGTGTTGTTTTTGAATTGTTGAACTGCTAAGGAAGGATCCACAGCCACTAGAAGACATTGACCTGTAGTCAATGTGTATGGTCAAAATTTAGACATAAGAAATTAAAATTCACTAAACTAAAAATATCGATAAATGAAAAAGCAAAAATTTGTTCAATCAATTTTCAAAATATTTTTATTCATAACATTTAAAGAACTAGATGAAATTAATTTGAAATAAACATAATTGAGAAGTTTAACAACAGGAGTCAAAGGTCATTAGTCTGTATGTTTTTTAAATAATTTTATCTAATACATTGAATTAAAATAATTTGGTTTGTAATTATTATTACTTAACAATACTCTTAATTCCTAAGATTGTTAAAAGCAGTCCTTATATTTAAAACACCACTTTTAAAACTTTTGAGATTAATTTTCATGTCTTGTATTTTCTTCCACCAAAAATTAATTTTAATTATTTTATATTCAGAAAGCACCTTTCTGTTTCAGATAAAACAGTTTTTATTAAGTTGTGTAAATGTTGGTTGACACTGTGGGATGAAAACGAGGGTGCAGCCTTAGTGGGAAGGTCACAACATAAAGTTCAAGGGCCACTCAAGTAGAAGGAAAAGGCTTACCAGGAAAATGTCTGGCAGGAGCACGAGGCTCTGTAAGAACAAAAAGGACATTCATCTGTAGGGAGAGAACACTTTGGAGTTCTGCTGTTTTAAGAGGGACAGCCCAGGTCTAACTGATTAGTCCAAATAACAACATGCATGAGTGATGTGATCTTGCAGAGTTCTCTTTCTGAAGAATAAGGGTTTCCTGTGCCCTTGTCAGATGGGTTTTTAGTTCATTACATGTTTGAAAGAATTTCATTATTATTTTTTTCTAGCACAGACAGTTTCAAGTTTTATGAATTTTCTCTACTTGTCTTTCTGATGTCTTTTTATCACTATGGTCAATTATAATTATTTTTAATAAATATGCATACACATAATGTTTTAAGAAAATTTTAGTAGGAATTTTTATATCAAAACATTATAATTTTGAATTTTACATGTGAAAGGCTGTTTAGTTATTCAACTCTAAGAAATGCCATGTACTTGTCTCTCAGTGCCAATATTGTAAAAATGAGCACAAAACTGTAGATGTTTCTGAAGAGTCTATATGGACATACCTCAAACATCAAAGCAGTAAGAAAAATAATGGGCAAAGTCATACTGAGAAAAAAATATGTGGTGAGATCCTTCATGTCCTTCACAAAGGGCAATGATGAAAAGGAAATAGTCATTAGTGACAACAAACACAAGGCCTGACAAACCAGAATTTATGACTAGACCATCATTCAAGATTAATGTTCTTTCCTGTTCGTATGGAGAACCTTGGACATGATTAAAAGTTTGCTCTTCTGTCATACACTCATGTTCTACCCGTAAACAAAGATATTCCTTTTTCATTGCTGTTAGAAAACGCCATTCCATATTCTCATCTTCTCACTCAAAAATGTTATTGTAAAAGAAACTGAGGGAAGAGGAAATCGGACTTGCCTGGAGTGGATAACCATGCTGAGGAGCTGATCTACCTTAGGACTTCTTGCCCTTTTGGGGGAGGGGATTGGGATGGGGAGGGGGAGGCTGAAGGCTGACTGGGAGGGATTGGAAGGAGGGAAGGGAGGGGGAGCAGGGGGATACATGGATTAAAAAATACATTTTTTAAATAGAATGAACGTACAAAAAATCCCATATGAAAAAATCTTTTCTAAGATTAATATTTTATGAAGAATTTTAAGCAATTCAAAATCTTTTCATTTTCCCTGTATTGAACCTATGCAGAGTAAATGTATTTAATATATTCATACAAGTAAAACCACAGAAAACATAATGACTTATGTGTTATATATATTAAAAAAAACAAGATTCTGCTTACATTACAATTTTATAAAATATCATTGAGAGAAGTAGTACACTTGGTGGCTGCAGTCTTTTTATATTATTTAATATTGTCACGGAAGTTTATGATGTTTTCATAAAATTACTATTGCAAACCAATAAGTAGAGATATAACTCAGTGGTAGAGCATTCACCTAACATGCACTTAACACCAATATATCAGCCACAAAAGCTTCTTTCCATTCAGTCTCAAGAGTGTGGAACAGGCCTAAATAGAGTTGATCAAAAGGGCTTGTTGTTGTCATTGTTTGTTTATTATTCTTATTGTTTCTTGTGTAATTTAATTTGCTTGGTTTTGTATTGTAACTCATTATGGGAATTTGCATGTAAAATGTCCACACAGACATATATATGTCAACATCTGGTCTCCTGTTGGTGGTGCTGTTTGTATAGGAAATGCAGTATTGCCGAAGGAAGTATCTTGCTTGTGGGTGGGCTTTGAGTATTTATGATTATACCTCATTTCTAGTTTCTTTTCCCTATTTCTGTGGGATAAAATTTGGCCAATGATCTTCCTGCTCCAACTGACTTCTGCCATGCTCTCTTTGCCATTACTAACTCTCCCTTTGTTCCAAAGCCCAAAAAACAAAAAAAAACCAAAAAACAAAAAAAACCCCACTATTCTATATATAAAAAAGCTAACCTTGTGTATCTCACTACACACGTGCACACATGCCTGCATGCACACACATGCATATACTCAGAGAGATAAATTGCATTGCAATATGTTTCTACTGCTAATTTCTTCACTTGTGGGTGCATTTATTCTACTAACAGAGATGTTTATACTTCTACTCATATTTCTGAGAAAATACTTAGAAAGCAATGTTTCAGAGTATATGGCAGTTTGGGGAGTGTCTAGAATAAAGTAGTTTGTTCTTTTCTACTTATGTTTTCATCCACTTTGGAGGCCACTGGGCTAAGTAAACAAGGGCAGTCACGGATAAGGACCTTATAATCTATTCATATGTGGAATCTCAGAAAGCTGAGCTCATGAAAGCTTTACATTTTAATAAGACGTTGTAATTAATTCCCTTTCAAACAAATATGAACACAATAGATAGGTGTCTTTCTGCTACACACACGACAACTGAGTGTCCATTCTTCACACTCTTTCTTTTCCAGTAGCTAGTTTCAGTGTCCTTGCTGTCTCAGTTTGCATGCCTGGTATGTAAAGTTCCTTACCACTGAGTGAATGTGTGGACTAAAGCAATGTATTATTGCATCATGTCACTGAGAAGACAACTGACACTAGTCTCACAAATACAGGCTCAACTATAGCGTGGTCCTAATACAATTTTATTTCTCCAGTCTTGCTCATCTCAGCACTAAGAGCATCAACAGAGCATCAACTACTGCACTTTAAAGCCAAAACCTCAGGGTTACCAACGGCATCTTGCGTTTCCAAGGTTCAAAGCAACTAATAGCAACTTCTTGCCTAAAGCCCTGCATCTGTTTGTCAGTGAACTGAAACAAAATTCAATTTTTTTTCCTACTATCCTATTCTAACTATGAAATACTACTGTTGCCACAGATCTTTTTATTTTTATAGCCCACCTGTTCAGGCTACCTTTTAGCTCATAGACACCAAACTTTCTCATCACAAACTCAGAGTTCCCACTTTTCACCTGGTTAATTCAAGATTCCGTACAAGCAGTTTTTCAGTACGATATCTTCAACCTCATTATACTCATAAGTCAGGAGTCTCTCTCTCCCTAATTTTATTTTGGCAGTTTTCATATGCATGCAGTGAATGCACTCACACTCATATCTTACCCTCTGCCTTGTTTGAATTTTTTACATGTTCATACTGACAAGAATTGAACTGAGGATTCCTGTGTTTGTGACAAACACTCTGACACTGAGCTGTACCCTGGTCCTATCGCCCTCTCTATATTTATAAATATGTATATATTTTTCTCCTCTAACTCAGTCCCTAAGCATCCAATAAGCAGCTCCCCATACGAGTAACAGGAGACACCAAGATTCATTATTAAAACTTCGACTTGTGTTTCTTTTTACCTTATCCTGTTCCTATTTATCCTTAAATTGGTTTTAATATATCGCATATAAGAGTATAATACTACATGCATGTGATTTATAAACAAGTGTCCATGTGTCAGCTGAGCATGCTAGTACACAACTCTGATGCTAGCACTAGAAGTACCAGCCAGGGGATCAGGAATTCAAAGTCAGTCCCAGCTAAAGAGCACATTTGAAGCCAGCCTTGAGTAGATGAGACCCTGCCTTTAAAAATATAACATTTTCAAATATATTTGATAGTATAATTAAGCCAATAAAGACTTAAAACACTATAATAGATTGGAAAAACTGTGCACAACAGAAAATATGGCACCCATCTCTAATCCCTTTATACATTTTTTACACTTTCCAACAGTATTTTAGCAATTGAATGACTAATAAACACACAATTCACTGTCTTTAATTAGTTGGAATTATTTTATGTATGCAAGAGTAACTAAAGCTATATTTATAAAAACAAATTAGTCTAGGCTTGTCTTACTAGACAAACTCAATTCATGTATAATAGCATCTATTTGCATATAAACAATGTTATAAAGAGTTCTAAAATAATGTTGTGTCTTTTATAAAGGTTAAATGGCCCCCACCACCTTTTAAAGCTATTTATCAATTCACGGAAATTTTTCGTGATAATGCAAAAAGAAATGTCAGCCAGCAAACAATCACGAATTCCAAATTAAGTAGAATCTGAATTAATAAGGCTTCATTTTATCTTCTAACCAACAGAAAACACTTGTAATATTTGAGGCAACTTTTATTTTTTAATGATAAATTTGACTTCTAAGTAAATTTATTTTATTAGTGAATCTCAAAGCTGGCTGATGGCACATCATAGTTTTGGAGTTGCTAAAATAATAATTGTTATTAAAAGTCATAGTTTCACCGTAGTAGACACATTTTGATAAGTTTTATATTATGACTGCCTTCTTCTTATCTTTATTCAAGCCCTCCTAGACAAACTAGGGAAATTTTCTGCTTGAAATGAAATATTATAAATACAATAAATAAAATACAACATTTTATTTAAACCAGTTCCAGTTTTATATTCTACTGCCATTTTTTATTTCTTAATTTTTTATTGAGCAGTAAAAATGTCCCACTTTTCATTAAAATGCGTTTAGAACAAACTGAAAGGAAGCTTGAAGGCCACCAACCTCTAATATTTCTCATTCAATTACCTACAATCAAAGCCCAAAAGACAAGTTGAGAGATGAAATTCAGCAGCCTGAAACAGCTACTAGAAAGAGTTATTCAAAAGTCAGTATTTAGTCACTTGTTTACAAAATCTTACATATTCAGGAGGAAACACAAACTTAGTCCTGATCTCAATGGTATTCCAGGATGAATATGGAAAAGAGCTTTCACACCTGAAAATACAAATTTGCCCTTTAAAATATATCTAATGATAAAATTTCAAAGAACAGGTATTCTAGCCATATTTTGGCCACAAGTTATATTTTGATAAGCAACAAATCAAAACAGATTACTGATATGGGAATGTCTTTCTGTATGCTGTGAATATCAATCTTTAAATAAAGGAGCAGTTTTGGCCCATGACAGGCACCATAGAAAAAGGCAGGGAGTCAGAATAGGTAGGAAAGGAAGGGTGGAGTCAGAGACAGACTGAGCCAGCTGCCCAAGAAGAAACATGTAAGGAACACAGGAAAGCCACAGGCCACGTGGCAAACAGATTAATGAGAATGGGTTGTATAGGTTGATTATTTTGTTCCTTTGTAAATAATTGTCCCACCCACTGGTTTAATAAAAAGCACTGATTGGCCAAAGTCAGACAGGAAGTGTGGGTGAGGCTAACAGACTAAGAAGACTCTAGGAACAGGAAGAACAGAGCAGAATGCCAGAGAGAATCCAGAAGATGCAGAGGACAACTATGCTGCTCTGAGAAAAGGTACGGAGTCACATGGCTGAACAGGATAAGAGTCCTGGGTTAGATTAAGGGTAAAGAGTTAGCAAGTTATATGCCTGGGTCTTAGGCCAATCAGCCTAAAAACTATTGTAAGCATCTGTTTGTCTCTGTGGGTCTATGGGTCTGCAGGTCTAAACTTTGAGGCTAGGCCCAAAAGTTCGGGACAGAAACCTCTTACTACAGGGGTAAGTTAAGATGAAGGAGCTAGCTAGCAATGTGCCTGAGCCACAGGCCAAACAAAATGAAGCTAATATAAGTGTTTGTTTGAGTCATTTCTGGGGGCCTAAGCAGCTGCAGGCAGCTAAGGGGTCTGGTACTGCAGGTTTGTGGGTGTGAACCTCTGGCCGCATAGGGCCAAGAAACCTTATTGTAACAGATTACTTTTTACAATATCAGTTCAGTTCAGTATTTGCAAATTGGATAAGGGTGAACAGAGCCTCACACTGTTCACTCTAGGTCTAATAGGATAGTGCTATACCTGTGTGGCTCCTGCCAGCCTTTAGCTCTGCATTCTTAAATATTTTGTGGGTATTCTACATTTAAAACAATAAATAAATGAATGAATGAATGAATGAATGAATAAATAAATAAATAAATAAATAAATAAACAATAAACAAACACATGGAAAACAATATTGCCTGAAAAAGTAGACCATGGCTGTTAAAGGAAGTTAAAACTTAGGTTTTTATTGAATGTGTAAGTAACGAAATTGCTTATTGCTGTACACACTTAGAGCATTAAGATGTTATATATTAATATTATATAAGTAAAACAAAATGTAGACAGTGCAATGATGTGGGAATACCTTTCTGTATGCTGTGAATCTCAATCTTTAAATACAGGAACTGTTTTGGCCCTTGACATGCACTGTAGAAAAAGCAGGCAAAGGAATCAGAATAGGTAGGAAAGGAAGGACAGAGTCAGGGGCAGAACAAACAAGCCACCCAAGGAGCAACATGTAAGGAACACAGGTAAGCCACGGGTCACATGGCAGACAGATTAATGGAAATGGGTTGATTTAAGATGTAAGAGCTAGGTAGCAATGTGCCTGAGCCATAGGCCAAGCAGCATAAAATTAATATAAGCATCTGAGTCATTTCTGGGGCCTGAGCAGTAGCAGTGGGCAGCTAATGGGTCTTCTGCGCAGGTCTGTGGGTCTGGACCTCTGGCCGCCCAGAACTAAGAAACCCCACTACAACAGTGCAATCAAAATTGGTATAGAATATCTATGTATATGTACATATATTAGTTTATATACACATACATTTATAAATTTCATAGTCAACTTCAGTATCTTTTCTTAATACCACAGAGTTGTAATATCAAAAATATCTAACACACTCTCAATATACACACATTTCAGGCCAAAATAGCATTTTCAATTGTGTGTACCAATTTATTTAACATACTATGAGGAGTAGAATCTTTTCAGTTTCTCATGTTAAATATACTAATTATCATTTATTCAAGCTTCGAGAACAATTATCAGTTCACATCTAGAGGACAGATGAGAACACAGTTTAATAATTACCATCAGCCTAGAAAGTGTCACATAGTAATTCACCCAGGAGATGCTCAGAAGGAAGGAATCCTTCTGCTCTTATTTCTACTTACATTTTAGTGTACATTCTTAATAATAATATTATTATAGTAAGTGGGGTATGTATTACACAAAAATGCTGAGAAGCTGGTTCTGGTGGTACAGGCTTGAATTCCAGCCTCTGAAGCTTAGGCAGAAAGATCCAGTGTTCAAAGACAGAATAGAAAACGTTTTGAGACTGTCTCAGAAAGTGGAGAAAGGGCTGGGGTCATATTTAGTGGTATATAACTTGCTTCACACACAAGAGGACTTGTTAATGAGCACCACAAACACAAACAAAGTACAGGTATGCTCACATATTATTTCTAGATACTTAGCTTTCCCACAGGTAGCCTGGTAGGTCATATTTAGGCATACTTTTACTGTAATGATTATTTGCTGGCCTAACAGCATTAAAGGATTATTTTTGTTCTTTTGACTTTTTCTAGAGATTTATTCCTTCTAATTCAGTATTTGCCATGATTTAAACATTGTTTTACACTCAAAACTTTTATTCCAGAACACAGAAATATAGCCAAGTATTGTACTAAAATAGGTCACGTGGCTATTTTGGGGCAGCGTATATAAAGTTCATGTTTCTAGTATAACAGAGTCTATTTGGTATGTTATGTACAGTTCTTGCTGCATATGTGATGTGGCCTTTAAGGCCAAATATCAAATACCTATTCCCAGAGGTGGGTCTTTTCTCAAGGTTCATGAGCCCTGAGGAAGCAGGAGCTGTTTGGCAGAGAGAAATCTCTCAGGTGAGCCTCTGTTCTTACCTGTATCCTCTCTCCCAAGTGCTAGTCCAAGTGTTGTAACAAGTTTCTCCATCACAGGCTTCTGCTGCTATGAATTCTTTGTTGTCCTCTCCACTATAATTAGACCAAAACTTCTGAAACTCTGAGCTCAAAAAACTCTTTTCTCTTTAACTTGTTCCTGTGAGGTATTTTTATTTTTGCCATAGAAGTGCTGAAAGCAGCTATATACTCTTACTGAAAAAGACTTCATCTCTAGACATGCTAGTAAAAATCTAAGTTCTAGATACCCACAAAAATGTTCCTACCATGGTATGATTAATAAAATCTTAAAACAACAATGGAAGATGTCATGCCAATAGACCCAACAAGGATGAACAATCTCTTTACAAGATGCATTTTATGCATATTATCACTCTGTCATAAGTAGAGCCAATCTTCCCCAACCTTGCCATTGTTTTAATAACTAAGTTTATGTGAAATTCTAACACCCTTGCCACCAATTTTAGCAATGTTCACTGTATATTTACTAGGGGAAAGCTGTGCTTTGTTCATCTATCAGAACTAAATCCTCATTTGTTACAGATTTACCATGAGATTTTTATCAATCCCAATACATTTTGGGTTTCATTTCTCCTTTGAAAATCTACATGGGTAGCCACCATCACAAATTGTCTTATGTGCGAAGGCCTAGACGTAACTTTACAAACTCCATTTTAGGGAAGGGCCACTCTCTTAGGCCATCTGATGACCAGGGGCTGGACTCAGTTCCAGGGAAAAATCTCAGGAATGTGCCATGACAGTGAAATCTGAGCAGACAACTCAGAAGCACACAATGAGGAAACAGGGCCATAAAAATGAACAAGATCCAAATGTGTTTGCAGATATCCTATTTACAATTTATGGTCCATGCAGATTTTGGTTTCAAGCTAAAAGTTTAACCAATAGTTTTAAAAATTACCTTATCCCATATCCCTTTACCAAACTCTAAAATGCCAAGGTATGTAACCCCCCTCTTGCATTTTTTTTTTCCTTTAAAAATTCTACTAATCCTGAACTTGGGGCCTCATTCTCTCCATCTATTGTGTTAGAGCATAGGGTTGTAGTCTGGGTTCAAACATGACCATAAAAAGACCCTTGTGTGCTTATACCAGAAACTGCCTCCTTAGTGGTCCATAGAGGTCTCACACCCTGGATACAACATTTGTTGCATTGGCTGGAATACCCGCGACCCCACAGATTCAGGACTGGAGGGTCTCTGACTGCCAGTAAGCATCTCTAAGTGATGCCTATCTGTTTGTGTTTAGTTTTGTTTCTGTGGCATGCCAAGTTGGTGATTGTGATCAGAAATGGTCACGTGTGAATGCACTGGAGACTCATGATTACAAGGGGCTGGAAGACATTCCAGAGCCAGAATATGGATAGAGAGCCATACATCTATTTGACCGAGGACAGAGAACCTCAGGTCTGGACAGTATTTGGACAACAACAAGTAGGTTGTTCCCACAATATGGCAATAAGCCATAATTTTATTTAACACTCTGCTTTCAATCTCATTGGTTCAAATTTTGTCTTGTGCCCTTGGTGTGTGGTATTTATCTTTCCCTGTATTTGTGTTTCTCACTGCAATGAAGGCCATGACACAGCCTCCCACATATTGTGAAGGTATTGCCATTGTGGGTAACTATACTGAGGTCACTATTCCTAGGCAATCCAGCAGATCAAGGCACCACAGCAAGTTATAGGGACAGTCCCCCATGGGGAAGCAAACCTTCCGTAATAAAACTCTTGTACTTCCAAACACCAGAGCTATCTGAATCCCCACAATGACATGTGGTGGGTTTGTTCCACTGGTTTAACACCCTGAAACTACACCAGGTTTTCAATAATACAAAGGGTTTCTGTGTAATGGTATGGCTTTGTCCCATGACTAATATACCATACAGAAGAAGAAGAAGAGCTATTTACAGTTTAGAAGCTGCATCCCCAGAATGTATTGAGAGAGAGCCTATGGCAGTTCTTACTCTGAGTATCTTGTTGAGAGCCAGCCTGATCAATTTAGGAACCGGGACAGATTCTATGATCATCAGAGACAACCCTATTCCAGCTTACATGCTGCATAGATATATAGAAAGGTTAGAGAATCGCATCTCTCATCTCCAGACATTTATGACATCCTTAGCCAAGGTTATAATTTAGAATAGATGGGGGTTGGTGATGTGGGAATGTCTTTCTGTATGCTGTGAATAGCAATCTTTAAATAAAGGAGCTATTTTGACCCATGACAGGCACCATAGGAAAAGTAGGAGGAGGAATCAGAATAGGTAGGAGGAACAGGGTGGAGTCAGACAGAAGGAGCCAGAAGCCCAAAGGAGCAACATGTAAGGAACACAGGTAAGCCGCGAGCCATGTGGCAGGAAAGATTAATAGAAATGGGTTGATTTAAGATGTAAGAGCAAGCTAGCAATGTGCCTGAGCCATAGACCAAACAGCATAAAGTTAATATAAGCATCTGAGGCATTTCTGGGGCCTGAACAGCAGCAGGCGGCTAAGGGGTCTGGGGTTGGGGTTCTGTGGGTCTGGGCCTCTGGCTGCCCAGGACCAAGAAACTACTACAATGTAACAGGTTGGATTTGATCTTCCTTTAGCAAGAGGGACTGTGAGCAGCTCTGGGTGAGGAATGCTGCTCTTATGTGACCACTGAGGAGTAGTAAACATATATATGGCAGAAGTAAGAGATGGACCGTTTAGGTGGAAGAGAGTGCATTGATTGATTGAGTCAAGTTTAATTCATCTCCATGGTTAACTACCTTAATTTCTGCCCTTCTCGTATCGGTTGGAACCCCTCCTCATATGAGCTTTGCCTCTCACCTTTGGGCCTTAGGTACTGAACAGATCAGTACAGTTCATGAAAGGAAGACCAGTAGTCATTGACTTTACGGTAATGAGATCCCAATACAAAGTGCTGTCAAGGGAAAACAGAGAAGCCTGGGTGGAGCTAGAAAGCAAGTGGGTCCCCTGATTTGGGACCAGTGGGAAGGGGGGGAGATGTGAAGGGCTTGACTTAACTTCAAAGAAAGATTCCATCTGGTGACCAGGGACTGAGCTTAGTTCCAGGAAGAATCTCAGGAATGTGCCTTTATAGCAAAATTCAAACAGACACTGGAATCAGCCAATTAGGAAACAGGGAAGTAAAATTAACAAGATCCAGATCTTCCTGCAGACATCCTATCTGCAGTTTATGGTTTTTCCATATATCCTGCTAGCAGGTTTTTGGTTTCATATTGAAAGTTTAACCAATAGTTTCAAAAACTGCCTTATCCCATGTCCCTTTACCACCCAGTTATGAAACACCAAGGCATATATATGTTACAATGTGGCTTCTTGGCCCAAGGCAGCCAGAGGCCCAGACCCCAGACCTGCAGCCCCAGACCCCTGAGCTGCCTGCCACTGCTCAGGCCCCAGAAATGACTCAGATGCTTATATTAAGTTCATGCTGTTTGGTCTATGGCTCAGGCACATTGCCAGCTTGCTCTTATGTCTTAACTCAACCCATTTCTATTAATCTGTCTGCCATGTGGCCCGCGGCTTACCTGTGTTCCTTACATGCTTCTTCTTTGGGCTTCTGGCTTGATCTGTCTCTGACTCCACCCTTCCTTTCCTACCTATTCTGATTCCCCCACCTGCTTTTTCTATAGTGCCTGTCATGGGCCAAAATAGCTCCTTTATTTAAAGATTGATATTCACAGCAAGACAAAAGACATTCCCGCATCACATATAACTCCTGGCTTGTGTTTTCTTTCTTAAAAATCCTCATACCCTTGAGTTTGAGGCTGCATTCCCTCCATTTACTGCATAAGGGCAATAGGACTATAGCCTGAGTTTGAACTTTGATAATAAAAATACCTTTGTGTCCTTGTGTTGGAAACCAGATACTTGGTGGTGTCTGGGGGTCTCGAGACACAGGTACAGTATTATTTAGATTCCCTACAGGACTTGCTACAGGTTCTGCCTCAGAACACACATTTCCCATTGGATTTGAGGAGATGACTTGTCATTTAACCTCATAAATTAGCTCCAATGGCCCATCCTCATCACTCTCACCTTTGTGAAATTAATAGAGTCAAGGCTTTGCTTTACAGTTGACTTTGGTTTAAGGGGTTGTAGCTGTTTCTGTTATAACTACTAACCCCCTCCCCACATCACCGACACGGTGCTTCACTTTCTTATCATAAATGTACTCACTGCAGTAACACTTAGAATTTCCTTTAAATCATGTCCTTTGAATCACAAATATGTAATTGTTTATCACAAGAGAACTTCCTATCTCAGCTTTCAACATGTCTGCCCCACTGTGCTTAATTATTTAGTTTTTACTTAAAGTGAAGGGCATATGACTCTTTCACATGAAAGATTGTTAATTAATATACTTTCAATAGTGTTGTATATCAGGGAATATGGAATTTTAAAAATGAGAGATAGATGAGCTGGTGGCTGGTCAGAGAAGCAGCCAAAACACACAGCATTTATCAATTAAGCTCACCATTTTATAGTAACACCATTAAATGGCACCTTACAATAGTAACATGAAAGATTATGAGTAACAGGTCATCACGCAAAATAATAAAGTTTGAAATATTGAGAGAAATTCAAAACTGTGACATGATCAGTAAAAGCTAGACCATGAGATCATGCTATTAAGCAAAGGACACTATTGAGTTTACTTAAATCAGAACCACCACACAGCTCTTAAAACATCTTCCGAGTGAAGCACAAATTATCAAAATGCAGTATTAGTAATATAAGTAGATGTATATAAAGGCAAGAGACAAAATTTTACTCTGCTGACAGGTCCAAGAGAATCATGGGTCTGAGTTTCTATGACTTGAAAAGTTCTTTGAGCTGATGCTATAGTCAATATGTGCCATTTTAGAAAATTTCCAGGAGTAACTTATATGAGACTTGCTATGGGACACTAGACCAGAATGAAGAATTCAGCTTAAGAAAACAAACAAAAAAAACAAAAAACAAAAAACACAGGACTCCCAGTAGCCTGAAGAGGCCCAGTGGCAGGTGGAAATATGAAACATCATAGGAGACAAAGCATAGGAGTTTTTAGTCAATGTAGTATTGAAAATATATATTTAAAAAACTCCAGAAAAAGAGCTCAGTGTGTGTGGGTAAAGAACTAAATATTATCAAATATATACCTAGTGCAGAATAAAGTTTTTTTCAGGCAGTTCTTCAAAACCAATTACTTAGATCTTCCATCAGATTCATTTCTTATAACTCTCACTACTTTAGAAATTCTTTAAGGTGGCAGTATATATAAAACAACAACGTACATAAAATTTTAAATAGAAAAGAGGAAAAATAAATACTAAATCAGGATAGGTTAATTTTTAAAATGCTATCTACTCACTGGACAAGGACAATAAATTTCAGCTTCCTAGCATCCAACTAAGTACAGACAGAGGCATTAGTTATTTAACTTGTATAGTCTGTAGTATAAAGCTTGTTTCTAGGAAGAAATACACTTGCTTCTGACTCCTTATGGAGATTTCTCTGTAAATCCTCTTAGAGAACAAATTATAACTGTAGACAACAGCTTTATATATAGATTGCCCCTTGTAAGGACCTTCAGTGTGTCTTAATATGGCTATATGAAAGTGCAGCTAATATGAAAATCCAAAAATAAGGGGACAATAGAGTTCAGTCTGCACGAGAAGCCCCCTGATGTACTAGTTTTATTCTGAGACTATTTGAAGGAGAGCAAAAACCATATTTTAGTCATTTTTTTCTCCATTTTCTTTTACAAGTGTTTGGTAGATATTGAATAAGACCTTCCTGACTGTCACACAAGTACATTTTTTTTTTAAGGTGAGCAAATTGAAACTCCTAACAAGTATATGTAAACGTTGATAAAATTACTTCTCCACTTTTATGTAAATAAGGAAATTGTAAACAATGTTGATTAAATAACTACTCTGTTACAAACTACAGCTTTATTTTACAGCAGTGTTTACTCACATACTGATATATTCACTGTGTAATCTCCATAGTAGAATGTAAGCTCCGAGAGCAGGAATTACAGCTGTCTCAACCATTGATGTAAAAGGCAACATAGACACCTACAACTTGCCACAAGCTCCCAAGTCTTGAATTGAACACTGGCTTATAAATTTAGACTTATATTAGACACAAGAGCAGCGTACTGTCCAGTTATTAATAGATAAAATAAAACAGGGATAGAGGTACATGCCTTTAATCCCATCACTTGGAGTTAGAGGCAGGTAGATCTCTGTGAGTTCTAGGCCAGCACATACAAAGTAAATTCTAAGACAGCCAGGACTGTTACACAAAGAAACACCATCTCACAAAACAAACGAATAAATAAAAGCAAGCAAAAGAATCATAAAATGTGGGAATGCATTTGTGTGGGCTGTATCTTTAAATAAAGGAGCTGTTTGATGGGTCATGGCAGGCACCATAGAAAAGGTGGGAGGAGAGTCAGTTCAGGTAGCAGAAGCAGGGCGGAGTTAGAGGCAGACCGCGCGGAAGCCGCCCAAGGGACGACATGTAAGGAACACGGGTGAGCTACGGGCTGGGCCCACGTGGGCCACGGATTAATAGAGATGGGTTGATTTGGGATGTGAGAGCTAGCTAGCAATGTGCCTGAGCCATAGGCCAAACAGCCTAAAATAAATAAAGCGTCTGAGTTATTTCTGGGGACCCCAGCGGCGGGCAGATAAATAGTCCCGGCAGCTGTGGGTCCCAGATCTCTGGCTGCCCCGGACCCGCGAACTCTCTACAACAATAAAATAATTTAAAAGGATTAAAAATGCTTGTATTGGAGCATCATGTGGAAAGAGTTAGAGAAAGGAACTGTGTATGTTCAACTGTGTGAAATACTCAAAAATTATTTTAAAACAGCTTGTTTGTTCAATGAAAAAGGTGAATTGAAGTTTGATAATTAACATAATTATATTCTATCTATTTATATGAACATTAAAGTATAAATATTAGGTTAAGGGCCAAAATAAAGAGATAGTTTGTTTCTGTTTTGTTTTGGTTCATTTTTGTTTTTGTTTATTTTTTATTTTTTAGAGACCTTTATATCCTAATATCCTGAAGTCCTCAGGATCCTCCTCAGTTTCTTGCTTCTTTCATCTTAAAACTTTAATTAAATTATGTCTGGATTCTGTATGTGTGAAGCAGGTGCTTTTGCTTTATAAAGTATAAAGAGTAAATCTTCCAGGTGTAAATTCCTCAAGGTTATTACTCCTTAAATATATGAAACTCTAAGAAATGAACTATGCAGTTCATACTCTAGGGCAGTTGACTTTCCCTCACCAAATTGTAGAAATTAAGGCGAAAATAGAAAAGACAGGAATATCTCAGCCTTTCGCATCACACATAGTCACTATTTTCTTCTGTTTTCTCGTATATGGGATGCATGATTACACATTCCCCCATGAGGAATCCTTGTTGCACCACAATCCCAGAATGAAGCTGTATGAGAATTCTGAGTGTTTGTGACCTCTGTTTATTCAGAACAGAATTATCTTGGAATGTATTTTGTTCTCCTCCCAGGTGTAGCAGAAAGGAATACCTTTACTTCTGCTACTGTCATTAATATGCCTCTAGAGAACATGCTTTTGCCATGTTTAGCTTCTCCTTGTAATTGTTTTCTTTACTCAGATGACTCTTCTTACCCCTCAGAGTGGAGATTTTCTGATGCTCAGGATAAAGTTAGCATGACACTTTAGTACACCTCATTTTTAGGACCTGCTCTCCCAGTTTTACTCTGACAACTACCTCAGTAGACAAGTGGCACCAGAGAGAAGATGAGTGAGCATAATAAATCAGAAATTAGGGAAGGCTCTGCCTTATATTGAACGTTTGCATCACTTCTTATAGAAAGGAGTACAAGTATCAAAATCATAACCATTAGATTGCTTGTGGGGTAAAAATAGTTAAGAAAAATAAACTAAAAACAAAGCACACCACTCCCTGAGCTTGCTCCAGAATCAGGCTATAGAATCCCACTAGACTCTGGCCACAAAATTCCCCCAATCCCTGAGCACAAAACCCCACTAATTCCTGATTTTGCCCCAGAGTCAGACTACAAAAAACCACCTATCTTAAACCACCCTGGAAAGCTCTGCTACCTCCCACTCAAGGAACCCTGTATATGCTCTGTATACTATGCAGTTCACTGCTACTTCTCACCCTAAAGATAACCACCCTCCTGGATTTTTCTTATCAATAAGTCTCTTGGGTGAGTTGTACAGTGTGTCAGTTTCACCAGAGCAGAGTTCAGCTGTAACAATTTTCAGTGGATCCAGGGCCTAGCAAAACTGTAACACTTGCTGGGAAAGCGTTCCTCCAGGGGAGCAGAGTTGTTACATTCTGCAGATCAAAGCAAAGCTGTATCACTTTTGCTGGGAACATTTTCCCCTAGTGGAACAGAGCTGTAACAACTTTGCTACGGAAAGGCATGCTGTAGTAGGGTTGTTATATTTGCATTGCAGAAGCCTTTTCTTTAAGCAGAGTTTAGCTGTTAAACCTACAGTAACTTTGTGGTATTTCCTGGCTCCGGAATGTCAAGATACCTTTCTATCTAAGCTGTAATGCTTACATTGCTTGCAAGTTATTTATGATTATAATCCCTGGTTTTCAGAAAAAGAAACTTTAGATTAAAAATGATAGAACAGAGTTTGAAAGAGCATTGAAAAGGCATACAAACAAACAAAAAGATTCCCATTCAATTTTGGTTCACTTAGACATGTATTCAAACTTTTAACACTCAAGGAAGATAAAGAGGATATTAATCATGACATATAGATGACTAATTTCTTGACTAAATATAAGATGAACGATCAAATTTTAGAGTTGATAAGAGAGCCAAAGAAGGAAAGTTTTCCTGTGCAGAATCAAAGGCTAAAAACAGTGCCTCGTATGCTGCCGAACCTCTCAATTCCCTTTCTGAAGCCTCTTTTACATATGTATCCTCCATTGCCTAAAAATGACTCTGAAGCATGGGGTACAGAATATGATAATCTAATCTTCAATTCTCTTCAAGTTTTAATAAGAATTTATGAGAGATGATGAAAATTTTTGTTTACTAATTCTTCTCTAGCCTCAGGAGTTGCAAATTATATTTCCAATTCAATTTCAGCAAAATCAAAATGTTTACCTAATTATACACTATTTAATCTATTTAAAATTTTAAAAAGAGAGACAGCATCGAGCAGTCCTCACATATTCTACTGATGCAAGAAAAAATCTACAGCTATTTGAATTCAGACTACCTAAACCATCTCACATCAAAACCACTCTGAATATTCTACCATTAAAAATAAAGGGATGAAGGAGATGTTGGAACACAGACTAAAAATGGAGTTGTGTGAGAATTATGGGCACTTATGAGAAAAAGTCCAATAAACCAAGAGTCTTCTGATCTCAATTTCTTTAAAACACAGAATTGTTATTGGGATATGTTTTTCTGCTTGCCCAGTGTCCTAATAGGAGCAAGTTTACTTCAACTAATGTTATTTATATGCCACAATGAAGAAACATTTTTTTTGTTTTTTTTTTTGTTTTTTTTTTTTTTTTATGTGTGGTATGTCCTTGTAAATATAAAATTACTAAGTGATTCTTTTTAACCCACAGAGTGTAATTTACCTGATGTTTTGAATAAAGTTGGCTATTGCATGAGATTTCAGTCAGCCTCATTTCAGGTTTTAAATGAATTGTCATATATCTTTTGCATTACTTAAGAAGATATACAATAGCATACTTTGCCTTAAAGAAGCTTGCAAAAATGCTTTCTGAGGTTCCAGCATGTTTTACCACTTACATTTTTCAAAATCTATAAAGTTATGGCAATATTGTGATAGTCTACTTAAAATCCTGACTGCACTCAGAAGATCTTATCTATTTCCCCTTCCCAGAGGGATGGATCTATGGATTTCTCTTTTAGAGTCCTCCTTTTACCTAATTGCTCAAGGGTTGTGGATTGTAGCCTGGTTATGTTTTGCTTTTGTCTAAAATTCACTTATGAGTGAGAGCATAGCATGTGAACTCACATAGGCACATACAGCTACTTATCTCAGGACTTGACAATTAACAAAAATTCTGTTTTCAAGATCTCCTAAAGATGTTGCTGCCCCCAGATAGCAGGAAGTAAACTTAAACATGACTGCTACATTTCCAAGAGGTGGACTGGGTAGGTTTTGGCCTTTCAATGAGTTATTAATAACTTATTATTTAGGGTGATTGTTTAAAAATTTTTATTGGTTATGGTTAGGAAAAAGCTTAACAAGGGTGATTAGATTCAGGGTTCTTGGTTTAAAATTGCAAGATACAGATATAACAGGAAAAAGAGTAGGTTTTTTAATTTACTCTGAAAAAAAAGGAAGCCAACTATGATAGGATATAAGGGATAATGGAATTTTTTTGTGTGAATTTGTCAGTTGTTAATGGACTAAACATTACTAATGTAATTATTTCTTTATATATTTTATATAGTTATTATACCTATTGTATGTGGTATTTCTTATATTAATTATATCCTTTTTGACACAACAGGGGATATGTGGTGATATATTGTATATTTAATACAAATTAGTCTGGGATATCAGAGGACAAGCCCCCCACAGAGATGTTTGTCTAGATCTCTGTGAGTTCAAGGCCTAAGAGCCAGGCAGAGGTAGCTCACACCTTCAATCCTAGCTCTAGGAGAGTTGAACCAGGAAGTAAAATATTGAACCAGAAAGTAAAATAGCAGAGCAGGGAACAAAATATGAGGCATGAGAAAGCTGAAATTCAGCCATTCTATCTGGGTGACCAGTCAGGCTTAGGATTCATGAAGATAGGACTTACCCTGTTCTGCTGAGAAGTTGGCTGGGTAAGAATTGGCTAGGGGTTTCTCTCTCTCTCTCTCTCTCTCTCTCTCTCTCTCTCTCTCTCTCTCTCTCTCTCTCTCTCTCTGATATTCCAGATTTTTCACAATATCTAGCTCTGGGTTTTAATTATAATAATAAATAGAATTCATGCAATGTTGTGTTACCTCCTAATTCCATCCTTGTTCAGCCTTAGTATTGGAATATCCAGTTCTTACCTCGACTAGATATGCCAGACTGCAATGACTCACCTCTCTGAGGAATAAATGGGGAGATGGAGAACAGAGAAGGTGGGGGATGACTGGGAGGAGGAGACAGAGGGGAACAGTTGTGTTTTTTCACTTCTTTGGCCAAACAGATATAAACAAATAATCTTTTTATTACAGTTGTATGTATGTGCATGAGCAAGGACAATCTTTACCAATACTACTTTTGATAATATGTATTGTGTGATCACTCAGGGCTCTCTAGAGCAGTGGTTCTCAGCCTTCCTGATGCTGTGACTTTTTAGTACAGCTCTTCATGTGTAGTGACCCCCCAGCCATAAAGTTATGCTGCTATTTTATAGCTGTAATTTTACTACGGTTACAAAAAGTAAGGCAAATATCTGTGTTCTGTGATGATCTCAGGTGACCCCCTGTGAAGGGGTTTTTCTGCCCCAAATGTGGTCATGACCCACAGATTGAACACCATTGCTTAGATAAACAGAACCAATAGGAAAAATATATTTTAAAAAGATATTTATTAGGTGAATTTTTAAAAATACCATCTTACTAGTCCAGCCATGACTGTTATTACACAGACTGAAAACTCAGAAGCTAACTGCTCAGTCTATAAACCTGGATACTCCAGCAGTCCCAGCCTGACAGCAAAAGCCTAGAGAAGAGCTACCAGCCTTCTGTCTACATTGGAAGCTCAGCAAAGAAAGTAGATAAATGAACCAAATTGGAGTGGACGAGCAGGCAAGATCAGAAAACGTGATGCTCTTTAATCAGTACTGACACCACAAGGGGCTACCGTATTTAGTGTGGGTCTTCCCAATTGTTAGCCTGATAGAGGAAGTCCCTTGTAGTCAACTGACAATCAAGATTAATAATCACACATAATAAAACTAAATATCATAACTAAATATATATTACTTTAAAATTTTATGCTAATATGACCTTAGTATTCATGAGAAAAGAAAATCTCTATAGTTATGGTTGAATTAAAAAAAATTGTATTTGATTCAAAATACCAAACTAAATTCAACTGTTTTCATTTACTTAGGATTCAGTAACAAAGACAAAATGCTAACTTTCCTGAACACTAGATACATAATAGACATAAATTATTAGGGTTCATGAGAAGTTTCTGAAAAGACCACCATCCATGTATGCAATCAGCAAAAATATTTATTATTCCAGCATGCTGGGCTGCTCATCTTACACTAAGGCAAAATGGCAATGACTCTAAGAGAAGCTTGAAGGCTCCTTTTATGCACAACTGAAAGGGAAATCTTAGGGCATTTAAGTCATTGTAACTACAATAGGCTTAAGCAATTGACAATCTAATTCGCAGGGCTAGTAAGAGCTGGTTAAACTTAGTTTTTCCTTTTGTGGGCTGGCTTGGATAAGTCCCAGGCTTTGTCCTTATTTGGTTATCACTGCAGCTCTGGCCTGACCTGGTCTGGCACTGCACATACCAGGTCTTCTGGCTCTGAAGGCTGGGTGTTCTTTGTTTCTGGCTCTTTCAGAAACTGCTTACTCCATCTCAGGAAGAAGAAATTGAGGCCTGATCTCTGACAGAAGACTGAACAGCCTGTTATAGAATCTTACCAGTCCTCTCATAAAAAATATAAACAAACTATATATGTGTACGTATGTATGTATATTCATTTGAACTTATCCTGGAACCTAAATTAACATAGCATATTCTTGGGATATTGTGTCACCTCTTCTTCTTTAAGAAATTCCAGAGTCAGATCAGGATAAATATTCCTGAGACTGAAGCTGTAGGAGAGCCCTTGGGAGTTTTCAAGAAAAAAACAAAAAAAAAAACAAAAAAAACAAAAAACAAAAACCCTGATTCCTTGAATAAAAATATTTGAGTGTTTCCAATACGTCTGACACACTCCCAATGTCATTATGGTGTCCATTCCAAACAACTGAAACATAACTTCACAGATTTTGAGAGTGCCTCACCAAAACGCTGCATGACTGAGAAACAAGTATAGGAAGAAGTGAAGAGATATGAGTTGTGGAATTCTAGAATCAAACAAGTTGGTGGAGTGTGCCCCACCCCCACCCCAAAATCTCCCAAAGGTTTACAATAGGAGTCTGCACTCACTCCAACATCCACTTCATGGGGACATTCCACTTTAAAAGCCAGCAAGTTTTTTCCTCCTCATGAGAAAGCTGGCACCAACTTATTTGCTTACATTATTTTGCTGACAGCCTGTCAGCTGATAAACTAAGAGAGGTGCCGCTTCAGCTGCATTGTGTGTCTGTACAGGCAGTATCTTGGCCTGCTCAGGGTTCTGACAGCATTATGTGCTCATTGCTCTGTGGTCTCTCTCTTTCTCTCCCTTTCTTCTCAGCCCCTGCCCATTTTCTCTCTTGCCCCCCCCCCCCCCAATGAAACTCTCCAGTGGAGTGCCCTCTGTATGGTGTTTGTGCTTTTTACCCAGAAGGGTACCTTGGCTCCAACCCACCAAGGTCTCTATCCTGTCATTTTTAATATATAACTTCAGGCAGACTACTGTACACAAACCAGCTGTCTTTTTGCTTGTTCCTTTGTCTTCAAGTTATAGATGAACAAGTTGCCCCCAGAAAGAAGCTGCCACAGATGCAGAATTCCTGTTCCTTGCCTTCTACCTACTAACAACCTTTGGACACCCTTGTCTCTGTTCTTATCTAGGTCCTAAGACCTCTCTCTGCACTCAGTGGAGCCTTGAGGGTAACAATGAGTAGTCAAGCAGCATCTGTCAGTGGTTCACCTGTGGGGATGACAACTCATCACATAAGTGAGTCTGGGCAACTCACTCCCTGTGGTGGAGAATAGATTCTCTACCAAGTTGTATATTAGAGTGTGGGAAACATTTCTTAAAGAATCACTTGTGAGTTTATGGCATTAATGCCTTTCTCTTAGAAAGAAAACATGAATGTATCCAAATCCCCAATATCCCTACTCCAGGTATTTTTGTTTTGGAATTACTTGTAATGTGTGCCAAGTTTGTATCAACAGCATCCCAGGCATAATAGTTGCCACTTAAAAAAAACAAAACAAAACAAACAAAAAAAACTTTATTTTTATTTGCTTACACTTAAGTTTCATTATGATTTTTAAAACAAAATCCCTATATCTTCTTCCACATCATCCTCCCCTTCATACCCTCCTATCCCAAGTATCCCTTTGCACTTTCATGGTGACCAATATTCGGTTTTAACAAAATGACTAGTATTGTGCACTTCTAAGAAGGAAGGAAACTCATTCCAGGGCACATAACACTTCAGGCTCCTGGCCCCTTTGCACATTGCCATGTCTATTACTGTCTTTTCACCCAGCCCTATTTGAAAAACTGCTGTGGATCTTCTATTTTTACCAGAGTTGAATATCGCATTTATCCTCTGCACTTGCCCTTGCTGAGCATCTCTACAGATGGATGTCTTCCTTCTGTCAGTTGCTTGTTACTCACTGCTCATTAGAACAACCTGCTTCAGAAAAAACCTTACCCCACCCTTCCCACCTACAGAAACGAAACGTCTCCAAGAAACACCAAGGGTGATGTATAATTTTAGAAGTGCCAACCTAGTTTTAATAAAAGTAGATCATTATTAATACAAACACCTATTATACTTTCTGAAACAGCTTAGTAAATATGTTTTAAATATATGAACCAATAAATGACAAAGAAAATCAACCTGTCTTTATTCTCACTAATCTTTATTATACTCATTTAATGAAACTGTTATGAGTCTACATATATTCTACACAATATTTTACCACCACTGTGATATTGCCATCTGATAATCTATGATATTCTACAATTTGAATTTTAAGTTTTTTAAATAAACATAGCAAATTTTTATGCTAAGTGCTTTTTATTAAAAACTGTTTGACCCAGAATTCATATTTCCTTCATGTGGTCAATGATAACAAGGCTAAGATGTCCTAAATTAAATATTGCAAGACAACAAATTGGTTGAAGCAAGCTTACAAGGATATTTAAAATTCTGACTTCTTTTAATTTTTCTATATAATTATAGCAATATAACAAGAAAATGGAAGAAGCACTTTTCTCCACTGTTAGGTAGGCATGACCTTTCAACCCTAATAGTCCATAATTTCTACAAATGGTAAATGGCTGTTACTAGTCAGCCACAGTTGTCATAGGTTATAAAGCAATTAAGACCTTTTCAAGAGATCAAATGATTATTTTTCCCTTGGAACACTATGGTAAGAAACAAATGACACTCCACTACATTTAAGTCATTTTTATGATTTGATTATATCACATTCATCATTAGATGAATAAACATGGAGGGCACATTTTAATAATATCTCTACAAATGAGTGTTTCACTTACATTACTTAACAGGATGCTCTCAGTTTCTTTGTGAAGCAGAATAATGGCACTCTGAAACATTACCTCTGCTTCAACATTTCATATTGGTGCATTAACACAAACCCACATCTCCAGGCGTTATGGACTTCCTCCTTTTCTTCTCCGTAAGGTCTTTATAACCTACATATTTTATGCATGGAAAGACACATCACTATAACCTAACGGACTCACTTTTGAAAGAAGTCATAATATCTAAGACATTAAAATGATTTGAAGTACAATAATAATGAACAAATTTCTAGCACTGACTATAGTGACAGGTGCAGATAAAGTTAAGTTCTGGTTATCAAGCATGGGATGAAGCTCGATGCTTAAGACAAGAGAGCATAAATGTGCTGCCTAAGGGCTCCTCTGAGGTCCGGATGACAGTTTCCATTTGCACTTCCTGCTTGCAAACGACGGATGACAAATATAGATGAAGGAAAATGATAGTCCTGATAATCCACGTACACAGCATATTCCAGAAGTTTCTTCATAAGTGATAAGGTTATTGTGTTTTTACATCTCAAATCCAGCTACAGTGTCAACATATAGGCAATGATATATATTATAGATTATATTAACTCACAGCAATTAAAATTATGGGATAATGAAAACCAAAAGTGTGTTAAGGAAGCAAGACCTAAAATTTAAGCATCTTTAATAACATGCAATATAGATACATATGAGATTGTAGACAGCTCTTCCAGATTCATAACATGCTACTCTAAACTGGATACTTTATAACAGAAAAGAAGATTGTTTTCAAGAGTTCTGAAGCTACCCGCTGGTTGCCTGGACATGAAGGGCTATTCTCTGCTGTTAAGATGGTCTATCATTGCTTCCTCTGGAAGGGATGAATGATGTTACAACCTCATGTATCAGACAAGATAGACAGAAGGAGGAGAGTTCATTTTCATTAACTTGGCAATGGTAGGAGAACACACCCAAAGTGCTAATCCTACTGGTGATCACATGTCCCTGTGGCTTACTTACCTCCTGAAGTCTGTACCTCTTATAAAGTATATTTTCATCATATTTTCCTTCCCCCACCTTCCCTTAGATCCTAGCCATCTCTACCCATACAGCATCATTAATTCCTTTTCTCCCCACTCCCCTCTCTCTTCTTGTCTCTTTCTGTGTCTCTCTCAAAAATATAAAAACAGAAACTAATAAGACAAAAAGATAAAAAAATAGAAAGCACACAAAAAACATGATGTCCATTTTGTGATGGTCAATTATTCCTGGGTGGGATCAGCACTTGAGTATGAGTGATATGCCCAATGTCAGTCCAGTGGCAGAATCTTATTTTTCTTTTCCTAGTATGCCCAGTGTGTATCGATTGCAAATAGCTTCTTGGTGAGGGTGGGAGGGGGACTTTGTATTCACTTCCCTTCTTACTTGCTGGGTTTTATCTGGCTTAAACTTGCAGAGGTCTTCTGTATGCTCTCACCGTATCAGAGAATTCATATGTGTAATGATACTCCTGTTGTGTCTATAACAGTCTGTTGTGTGCTGATCCTTAAAGTCATCAGTCACCTCTGGTTCCTATAATCTTCTTGCTTCATCTTCCACAAAAATGTCTAAACCTTGATGGAGGGTTTGATAAAGACATCTTATTTAGGGCTGAGTCTTTCAAATACTGTCTGCACATTGTCCAAATGTGGGTCTCTGTAGTGGGATTATGCTACATTGTATATAGTTGTCCTGCCTATTGGCTTAATAAAAATGCTGATTGGCCAAAGGAAGACAGGAAGTGTGGGTGGGGCTACCAGACTAAGAAAACTCTGGGAATAGGAAGAACAGAGCAGAGATGCCACAGACACACCAGAGAAGCAGATGCAGAGGACAACTATACTGCTCTGAGAAAAGGTACTGAGCTACATGGCTGAACAGGATAAGAATCATGGGTTAGTTTAAGTTTAAAGGAAAAGAGCACATAAGTTATATGCCTGGGCCCCAGGTAAATCATCATAAAATTAATGTAAGCATCTGTATCTGTGTGGGACTGGGCACCTGCAGGTCTGTGAGTCTGTAGGTTCAAACCTCAAGGCCAGGCTAGAAAGTCTGGGCTACAAGGCTAGGCCAGAAAGTCCAGGCCAGAAACCTAACATTGCAGGTCTCTATATTAATTACCATATGTTGCAAATAAGGAGCTTCTCTGATGAATGCTGGGAAATGCACTGGTCTATGGGCATAACAATATGTCATTATGAATTGTTATGTTCCTATGTTTGTTTAGCAGAATAATAGTAGTAGGTTTTCTCAGGATGCCTATGACCTATCAAGTCTCAGGTTCCTGGCCATTTTATCTCTCCTGGTATGTGTTTCATTACAGAGAATGTACCTTAAACAAAAAAATAAGTGGTTGGTTGCTTCTATAACATTTGTGAAACTATTGCACTAGTATATCTACAATCTTTTCTGGCCTAGTGGTCTAGAATAATTATATATACATGCAACTGTATATTCTATACATAATAAAGCAAATATATTTGTTTTCCAGACAAAAAAATTATTGATTTTTATTCATCTTGTACTGAATTTAATCAAGAAGTTAAAAGATAATATTCTAAAAATATTGATAAAGTCCTGATAACTTTCAAAGTCATCACCTCTACTTTCTTCCTACCATCAACAGTACTTTATGACTATTTTGTCTATAATCCAGAAGTGGATTTTTTGTTTGTTTGTTTGTTTGCTTTAAGACAGTATCCCTCTCTGTAGTATAGGTTAGCCTTAAACTCGTTATGTAATTCATGCTGGTCTTGAACTAGGATTCAATAGAATTCCTATTTGAGCTGGGATTATGAATATGAGCCACCTCATCTAGTTAGTATGAAAGCTCTTAAGAACACAGGAATCATGTACAACTTAAATTTAGAGAATATGAATGAATAATATATAAATTAACCATGTAGGCCCTGGGGTTGGGCTCTGCTGCCAGGCGCAGGCACCTCTTTTGGACACTTTACATTCAGGTATACATGTTGTATACAGAGAATTCTGTAATGTGCTTTTCAAACATGGTAGGATATTTTTCCTCATCTTGGAGTAAATTCTTTATCACACCTTCCTATAGTATTTCTCAGTGTCCTGCTATATCTCATTGCTGAAAAGAATCTGTAACATTTATCACTTTTAGTTTTAAACAATAATTCCAATTAGCTCTGCAAATAAATCAAAATTTCCACTTCAAAAATGTGTTTTACATTAAGAAACAAATACAAGTTATCACAAACTAACAAAAACCAATTGAGAACACCCCCCCCCATATTTCTCCTCAAACTTAAAATCTGTGTGTATTTTCACAGATCTTTACCATTGTTTGATCCTGCCATACTCCTGTTTACTCACTCACAAAGGTGTAGCTGTAAATAACTCAAAATTAGGCTACCTTCTTTGAACTACTTTGTCAAATGATTTCACCATTGTGCAAATTTTACAAACTGAAGCTGCAAACACCAAGATGGTAAAATTCAGTTCTTTCATCTAGTAACTTCATATAATCACAAAATGTGGTTAACATAGTGTGTCTGAGGCTATTACTATAAAAACTAAATGTACTGCATTACATCCTTTATAACTAGAAGCAATGTACTATAAAATAGCAATGATAGGTAGCATGATATAACACACACATAAAAATAGCACCTTACATCATTATTTATCATCTTCAAGTACCCTGTACTATGGATAATTATATTTGTACTTTTAAATAAATAACAATTCAGTTTGTTTACTTCAGAATCACTACACACGAGCAATGCTTTAACTATAATCCTTGACAACTACAGTGTCACTCCCAGTGTCACCTTCAGTGCAGGGCTTCTGCTCTGGAACACTACCACCCTCAACGTGATGTCTCTATGCATACTTGTTGGGTCACTCTTTCTACATGCAGTCCCAGGGCCTCTGCCACATGAGGACTTTAATTTCTTTGTTTTCACAGAGATGCCCACAAAACAGAACCTGGAATTGACCCACCTGGTACAACCACTGCTGCTCTTGAGGTACTTACTCTCTTTAAGTCTGCTCTCAGCACCTCAAAAGGTAATTCAGGCTGAGAGAGCCCAAGAGGGCAGTGCTGAGAAGCAAGGTCATATGTCTCACACTAGTGGGTCAACAGGAAATTTTCACTCAGGTCTATTTTAAATTCTGGGGCTATCATTATGCATGCACTGCATGGAAGACCCAATCATCACTTGGCAATTCATTATTACATAAGCGCATAAAATTATTGTCTTGTGTTTATGTATGTAACTCCCCCATGTAGTCAGTGTGATGGCTATTGTTAACTGTCAACTAGAAAGAATATAAACTCTTGTGATGGGACTCAGGACATGTCTGTAAAGGGTTTACTTGATTGTGTTCACTGATAGGAAGGGCTATGTTGACTGCAGGCCAGTTGATCTCTTGGAAGCAGAAGCCCTGTGAGAACTGGAGCCAGATACATCCTAATACGACTCAGTGTTAAACCTAAAACTCCTGTACAATGAGAACAATCAAATTGCTGGTAGAAATCCCAGAAGGCAAACTAATCAGTGATGTCAGCAAATGAATGGATTTCTGTCACATGCAGCACAGTGGGAATGAATGAAAACACTTAGAAATTTTGAGTTGTGATAATTGTTCTATATTTTTATATATGGTCATTAAACAGGTCACTGTGTCTGTAAAACACAGAATTCTAAAACAATAATTTTTATGATGATAATAATTTACATTCATTCTTTAAACTTCTGGGCCAGCATTATCAGCAACATGTAAAAACTTGTAAAAATGAAAGGTGCCCACATTCTGTGTCAATGTGCCAGGGATTTTGATGGTAACAAGCCCTCTGACTCCTCTGATGCTTACGCTTAAAAATGATGATAAAAGATGTTTATTTTTACTTTTAATGACAATCTCTTTAAAAATAGTTCTTACAATGATTTTTAACTTAAAAATCCTTTCAGAGACTTCTATTAGTGAAAATGTATGTATAGAAATAAATATACAAATCTATTTAATCTTCTTTAGCATATATGTATTCACAAACTCAGGTAATCCTGACATAAAACTCAAACATATTAATTGAAATTGTTTTAAGTCATTTCCTGCAGAGAACATTCTGAGTTAAAAAAGATAACTGAAAAAATTTTGTTATAAGAGAAAACCTTAAAGGTCTCAAAAGTTAGTTAGAGGATAATTTTGGAGAGAAATCTTTTCTTACAAGTAAGTGTCAGTCTTTTAGACTTCAATGTGATGAGGAAAAAAACATATGGACTATAAATAACATCTCCCTAAACTTCCCCTAAGTGGTAGTTTCTAATGATGGCCATTTTAAAATATATGGTCTTAATCTTTATAGAATGAAATTACAATTCCAAATAATACAAATTAACTTTATAAATATCCTATCTCACTTAAATTATATTATTTATGGTTACTTTTCTATTCTGAAGTTTCTGTCTCATGAGAACCTCTCAAATACCCATCAGCCACTTCCCAAATAATTGACTCGAGGCTAAATACTAAAGTAACTGATAGCTCAGGCATATTTCTAACTAGTCCTTAAACTTACCTATATTGAGCGATATGGCTGGTATCCTTTCTCACATAGCATTCTCACCTTGCTTCCTCTGTGTCTGGCTGGCATCCTAGTCTCTGCCTTTCCTCTTCCCAGAATTCTCCTAGTCTTATTATCCCATCTATACTTCCTGCTGGCCTACTGGCCAATCAGCATTTTATTAAACTAATATGAGTAACAAACCTTTACATTGCTCAAGAGCCTTATCCCACAGGTCTCATTTGTAGGTGGATTACGTTGTTCCATTGTAAATAATTGTCCCACCTATGAGTTTAATAAAAAGCGCTGATTGGCCAAAGGCAGACAGGAAGTGAGGGTGGGGCTACTAGACTAAGAAGACTCTAGGAACAGGAAGAACAGAGCAGAATGCCAGAGAGAAGCCAGAAGAAGCAGAGGACAACTATGCTGCTCTGAGAAAAGGTACCAAGCCACATGGCTGAACAGGATAAGAGTCATGGGTTAAATTAAGGGTAAAGAGTTAGCAAGTTATATGCCTGGGCCTTAGGCTGATCAGCCTAAAACTATTGTAAGCATCTGTATGTCTCTGTGGGTCTATGGGTCTGTGGGCCTAAACCTTGAGGCTAGGCCTGAAAGTCCAGGCCAGAAACCTCCTACTATACTCATTAGATAAATACATGTGTACAACATATGCTAATACCCCAGTCACTCACTCATTTTGTTAGCTGTCACTTCTATGTCCATTTTATCATATGTTTAAATATCATGCTGATAACTCAGATCCTTGATTCATAACCATCATGAGATATTATGCATTGACGTCGTGTGATTGCAGCTCAAATGAAATAAATCCAAATCCCTCATTAAAAGGCAAGGATTCATGTGTGAGTTCTTTTCAACTTCCTATAATTTTAGACTTCATCTTTGATGAATATACTACTAACCTTTACTATTTATCCTACCCCACCTTTCCTGTATAAATTCTAGGAGTGATAAATCATTATCTGAGTTATGGAGTTGAAGAATCAGATGCAGATTTTATGTATTATTTTTATAAGTTTGTGTGGACCTTCATGAGTTTTTGTACATCAGTGTTCAGGGCCCCTCAAAAGCCAGAAGAGGCCATCACATCCCCTAAAACTGAACTTACAGGTTGCGAGCTACCACACATGTGCTGAAAAATCAAACCTGGGTCCTTTGCAAGAAAAGCAACAGATCTTAACTGTAGGGATATTGTGTTGTTTCATGGTAAATAATTGTCCCACCCACAGGTTTAATAAAAAGAGCTGATTGGCCAAAGGCAGGAAGTGTAGGCGGGGCTACCAAACTAAGAAAATCTCTGAGAGCAGAATGCCAGAGAGAGCACCAGAAAGAAGCCACAGTAAGCAGAGGACAACCATGCTGCTCTAAAGAAAGGTACCAAGCCGCATGGCTGAACAAGAGACATGGGTTAGATGAAGGGTAGAGAGCTAGCAAGTGATATGCCTGAGCCTTTGGCCGATTCAGCCAAAAACTATTGAAAGCATCTGTGTGTCTCTGTGGGTCTGCGGGTCTGCGGGGGCCTAGACCTTGAGGCTAGGCCTGAAAGTCAGGGCCAGAAACCTCATACTACACTTAACCACTAAGTCACCTCTCTTGGACCCTAAGTCCAATTTTAAAATGTATTTCTAATTTTTAGAAAATTCATACTTAGAACATCACTCCTAGTAAGAAACTAGTAGAGTTGTTTAGCCTCAAGTGGTTGAGACTCATAAAGTTTGAAATTTGAACTAAAATACCATCAGATATAGAGTGTAACAAATAAATAAATAAATATATAAATAAATAAATAAATAAATAAATAAATGCATCACAGATAATTTCTAGATCACGTGGATGATGAGATAGAAAAACCTAGACAGAATGGTATTTGACAAAAAGTATCTAGAGAATTCTACCGGATATCCTGAAAACATTTTAGGTTTAACATATTATATCACTAAGTCTCAAAGCCCCAGGCACAATTTGTGGAATGAAGTCAGAAAGGAGACATTACACAAGAAAAACTCACAAATCTCACTCTAATCATCTGTGGCTCAACTTTTTTATTAATTGATCCTATGAAATTTATTGATTTCTTTCATTTACTGATCTTCAAAATTATCTGGAGCTCACTTAGAAAAATGTTTTGTGTAACACTTTGTGAGTTTCCCTAATAATTACCCATCAACTCAAATCTGCCTCCTTTGTACTCAGTATGAAGTTCTCAGTTCTCCTGGGCTACTGGGGCTTGATTTCCAGACTGCTGCTAGCTCACTCACTATTTCACACTATCTGTTTTAGTGTTTATTATTAGTTTATTCTTGGGGTATTTATTTTCATGTAAATCTAAAAATATTTTAAAGAAGAGAGGAAAAAAGAAAACTCTCCACAAATAATATTTAATAATTGTGAAGTAAGCATTATCTCAAATTTACCACTTTAGAATGGCATTTATGTTAGGTTAACAATAATGTCATGAAACTTGATATGTTAGCCTGTGTTGAATGCTCAAGGGAGGTCTTACCCCATTTGAGGAGAGGATTGAGGGTGGGGTAGGGAGGTTAGGGAAGGGGGTAAACAGGAGAAGGGGGGGGAAGGGGAACAGTGGAGGGTATAAAACAATCAATTTTATTAATAACTAAAAATATTATTTATAAGATGCAAGAAGGGATAAAGTAATCAGAATCTCTCCTACTGAAAACACTTTTAAAATATTTTAAAGCATTTTACCAAAATATGAAGAATAGTAACTGAAAATAAGTCATCCATCTTACCATGCAAACATGCCTTATCAACCAAATTAGAGCCTGACCCTTTTGAAATGTAGTGTTTAGAACTATTTATAATGTGCTGTTAGTATTTCCATAAACTCAGCTTTTTACAAAGCCAACTGTAGAGTAATAAAATTTTGACACTACCAGTATTTTAAAAAGACAAATGACATTGTTTCATTTATACACAAATACAGGCTAAATTTTAAACCACCTTTCTAAACATAACACATTATCATCTGAGAGACCTCATAATTATATAAAATACCTTCCCTACATGTATTTAGTTACTTAACTTTTATATTAATGAAGCAAATCAAAATCATAGATAAGCCAAAAATTTCACAACCACACTATCAATACCTCCTATTCCCAAAGTCCATTAGACATTTTTTTAAAGTATAATCTTGTTCTTTAATATAAGAAAGCAGAATATAATAGCTGAAAATCTATCCCTGGAGCCACACTGGCCCTGGGACTGATCTCCATCTCACTATTACGATTCTCTAAGTTTCCTTATCTGCCTGCAGCTTTGTTTCCTGAGCACAAAACTAGAAACACCAGTCACAACCATTAATGAGGGTGTAGAAATGAACTTCTGGACGCACATAAGATTAAGATCACAGGAGAGGGTTCTAGCACATAAGGAGCAGCTGGTGCCGGGGACACCAATAGTGGCATACTACACATTAATTTATTAACAAAAGTACAAAATCTCAAGAGCGTGAGTGGAACCGAAACATTCTAAGGAACAGTATTTGGCACTAGAATACTTCATGGAAAATGATTCGCCTATGACTTGTTTTTAATTCTTTCATTTTCTCAGGTTATAATTAAAGGATTTTCTCCCTCCCTTTCACATCTTCACAGCCTCCCACATAGTCCTCCTATATCTCCTAAATTGACGGCCTCTACTTTATTAATTTTACATAATTTTGTGCACCTGTGTGTGTAGGTGTATGTGAGTATGTAAGGGTGTGTGTAGGGGTGCGTGCGTGGAGGGGTGTGTGCCTGTGTGCCTATGTGTGTGTGTGTGTGTGTGTGTGTGTGTAAGTATATAGGTTATGTGTGTGTGCACGTATAGGTGTGTGTATAGGTCTATGTGAGTATGTAAGGGTGTGTGTAGGGGTGTGTGCGTGGAGGGGTATGTGCCTGTGTGTGTGTGTAGGTGTGTGTGTGTGTGTGTGTGTGTCTGTGTGTGTGTGTAAGTATATAGGTTATGTGTGTGTATGTGTGTATAGGTGTGTGTGTGTTTAATCTCAAATACGTAAATATAAAGTACTCAGACCATCTGATGTTATTTGTACGTATGTTTTCAGGTACTGGGTAAACAGTTCATGTGCTTTTCCCTAAGAAAGATTATTAATCCCTCTGCAGGCTTCAGTTGCCTGGAGTTACTTTTGTGCCACCTGACATTTCAAAGACTGATGGCAAATTTCTGACATTCACAATTAGGTAGCAATTGTGAGGTAAGATCTAGGCAGCATATGATAGAGATCAGATATGGTCAGATATGAATTATATTCAGATAATTGTGTATATGGAAATGTCTTACAGGAAGTCATACATATAAATAATAAAATTACTTATAACCTTTTGATTAAAATCAAGTATAGAGTAAACTTCAATGAGAATAAGAATGAGCTTTAAAATGATGAACAGGCTGGGAAATGGCTTTAGCTATAAAGTGTTGGCCAGAAAACATGGAGATTTAGGTTTAGACCAGACCAAGTAAAATGCCAGATGTAGATAATCCCAGCACATGGAGGCAAAAACATGCAGACTCTAGAGTTCACTAGGCACCCAGCCTAGCTAAATTGCTGAACTCCGAGTTTAGTGAGAGATCCTGCCTCAGAAAATAAAGTGACAGCTGGAAATGTGACTCTGTGAGTTCAGGCGTGTGGTGCCAAGCCTGATGACCTGACTTCACTCCTCAGGATCCACCTGTTGGAAAGAAACAACCAGTTTCCACAGTTGTCTAAAAATCTCCATATAAGCATTATGCTACACATACACACAATATATAATTTTAATAAGAGGAAAAAATGTAAGGAGATAATGGAAGACAGTAAACCTCAAACATATATATACACTTGCATATATATGAATTTCTACACACACACACACACACACACACACACACACGAGAAAACCCAGAAGCCTAAACAGTGAAAATTGGACCAAACCCTGGTACTATAACAACTGTAGAACCATTACTCTGTTGTTGCTGTAGCTGCTTCTGCTTGAAGATTAATTCAGAGATTATAGCAGAGGGAAGAGATGAGAAGTCCCTACATAAATTTTCTCTATCCTTCCAACATAATTTAACTTGGAACTGTAACACACTAAATAATAATGAGAAGTTATGAGGTAATTTGAAGACTTCCCTCAATGCAAATCTGTACTGAGCAATGAGCCAGACCTGTGATGTCTCCTTGGTGCCATTTCAGAGGGACAATCTTAGGACTGAAGTGACAGCTTCCTCTATAATGAACTACCTTTCAGGAAGAAAAGCTGTATAGACTCCAGGCCAGCCAAGGGACTCAGCTGCCAAACATTGCAGGTGCTCCTCAAACACTACAGCACGTGAGAAATGCCTTAACACAGTTAATTCAAAGAGTGAGAACTAGTAGTATTTAACAGATAGTATGCTGAGTCCTAATGCAGTTTCTTTTAAATATTAATTTGATATGTACATATTTATTAGCTTCATGTTCAATAATATTTAATAGTGTTCATAAAATCTATCTTTCATCTTTGCCTTTGTAAGTCCATCTGTAATCTACTGCAAAATGCTTTCTATACCCTTCTTTCAGTTCCTTCAAGACATAGACAACAACTATCCATTATCACTCTGGTGAGCCACCTGCAATGTCTGCAAATTTAAGATGTAAGATCTGGATGTTAAGAACCTTGGAATCGGTACTCAAGATGGTTTTCAATTCTGCAGGAAAACATTAATATTTCCATTAAATTTGACTTTATGACATTCATATGGCCAAACATATGGTGTTTGTCATGTCATTGGAAAAGTAGGAAGAAATAAAAAAGAAATTATAGGAGTGGAAGAATTAAGGAAACCCTGTTTACCAAAGCTTTTAACTGGGCAAGGAATGTTTGTAAATTTAAAGAATTCAAAGGCACTCTCTTCCTGATGGCTTGACAATCATGAATGTATAAGTATTTGCCACAATCTAGCAATGCTAGTGCACTTAAGGATGCTGAGGCTTTATTGAGAACTTCTAGTTAAAAATCCCTTGGAAAATACACTATCAATTACTTCAGTAACATTAACAGCACAGAGGGGATTGTCAGCGACTTAGATACTGGCCTGTCCATGGCTATATGTGACCTGTCATCTTAGAAGAAGAACTGCTGTTGGTCAATGTTCTTACAGCCTGGAAGTCCCACACTGAGGTATCATAAGTTGGTGCATGTGAAAGGTGCAAGAGATGGTTTACAAGAGACATAGCTACATTTTCCCTCATTTGTACAGCCTTATCTGTTTTGTGTTCCCTCTACTGCCTAGACAGCCTTCAAAACACTTTACGTTGGAGCACTGTCAGCTCCCAGGATCAGGTTAGACTAGGCTATGATGCAGCTCCAGACTCCAAACCAAGATTTCCATTCTTCTCAACCTCAGTGAAACGTCATGCCAAATGCATGGCATAGATTGCACAGGGACTGTCTAGATGGGACAAGTGACAAGACCCAGAAGTAGGAGAGCATAGTGAGAGATAACACCCTCCTGTCTGCAACATATTCTAATGGACTGTTCAAGCGAGCTAGTTCTCTTAGACCTACTTTAATTCATGGTGAAGTGCAAGCAGCTGCTGTTCACTGATGTAGCCATGCCAGCTCAGTAATGAACCTCCTTATACTTGCTCTTCTTCCTTCTTTGTTTCTTTCTTTCTTTCCCACCATTACTGATGCCACCTTAATAAGGCATCACCAGGGAGCTTTGCTTCTGGCTGTCTCCAGAAAGTTCTGGCTAAGATTAAATATTCTGAGTCAGTCCTTTCAGAAGTTCTTTGCAAACTGAACCACAATCCATGGTTTTATCTGAATATTTCAGGAAGGGAGTAACCACCACTTGAAGACTTCACTAGTTACACTTTGTACTGGCAATAAAATGAAATGTTAGTGCTCATCCAACATCTGTCCTTCCGTAACTCTCAGGTAGGCATCCTACTAAATTTCTGCCTAAGTGTACTTGAAAGTCTTTTTCCTTCAGCTATTTACTTTACAAAGTATCTTTTTATAACTTTCAAATTGATGTGTTGTTTAAGGTTGAAATATTTGCACACTTTAGGAAAACTCTAATGGCATATTGCTACAATAAAATATACTTTAAAATATTACTCTCTATAAAACAGAGATTTAGAAGGAAGCAGTTGCTTTTAAAATTTGCTAAGCAGGATTACATGTAGGAACAAAATGCTTAATAGTTTTTGAAATCCAACTCTATCTAAAATGAGATACAAAGTATATTTTTGAAGAAGAAAACACAACAAAGTGTAATAGATGTTAAAATTATGTTCTGTCACCTTTAGATTGCTGGGTAGAGAAAAGGTCAATTTTCAGAAAAAGAAAATTAATCTATTAGCACAGAAGACTGACATATAATATCAGATTGTAAATTGCTAATTTGTAAGAATTCTGAAGGTTTTGTTGACCTTGGCTCAGCTGAAGCTTGCAGATATATTCAGCTATTAAATATGTCACTGACATACTGGAAATGGCATTGGCTTTCAGGAACACAATGTCCAGCCGACGTTGAGAGACTAAGTAGGTTTTAAAAGAGAGATTGCAGATATTCAGCCTTCACTTGCTGCCAAGGTGTCCAAGCAGCTAGAGCTTGTCATACGGAGATCATTACAGCTAAGCAGAGGAAATTAATTCATAGTGACAGACTCCAAAGAGAGATGAAGTGATCACATTAAGTTCTCCTGATTTTAGAAAATTTATTCTGGTTTTGTTTTTTTGTTTTGTTTTTGTCTTCTCTAAGACAAAAATTAAGGAATCTTTTCGTGAAACAGATACCAACACAAAAAGGGGAATTCACAATTGCAGGAGTATCAGAAGTCTCAGCACAGAGGTGGTAATGTCTTACCAGTAACAAATTATAGACCTAAGACTGAGTGAGCAGCTGTCTGCTGCCTCGGGAAGGAACACCATGTCCGTCTTTATTTCCCACTATGGAAAGTTGGTGGGTTATGAAATGTGCTCTCTTCAGTATTGACAAATAGAGAGAAAGTCATCAAAGCTCTGGGATCATAATTTTCTTTTTCAATTTGGCCCCCATCTAACCATTTTCAATTCGATCCATTATAGTAAATGGTGATAAGTTTGCTTCGATAAAGTGAAGTGCTTAAGAGAGATATCCAGAGATTACCCTAGGAAGAGAAAATAGAGGAGATCACCTTAGCAAATTGGGGTCATAATGAGTTGTGACCAATAAGAGGTGGGAACAAATCATGAGAGAAGATGATTGAGTTAGAAGAGCAACAAAGAGGGAGAAAAAAACAAAACAAAACATGTTTAGAGGAAGCCAATGTGGGTTGAAAAGAGACGGGGTCCTAGGGAAACCTCCAAGAACTCACAGGATGCCCCTGGCTAGGTCTCCAACTAATAGTGGAGGGAATGCCTAAATAAAATGAATAACCACCCTAAGTACAATCATAGAACCTACATCCAACAATGAATAGAGGTGGAAGCAGAGATACCTGTCTGAGCACTGGGCTGAGCTGGTCAAGCTAAGAGTAGGGGAGGAGAGTCTGTTATGAGCAGGGGGATAGGGATTATGAGGAAAATTCTCACAATGATGGCTTACTGGAGCTCTGGGGAGCTCTGAATCAAGAACAGCCACTGGAGATCCATCGGGAAAAGGAGCTAGGCCTTCCAAGGGTAGGCAACTGTTGATTGGCATGGGCAGTATGTGGAGCCTTGAGGAGTGAGATCAGACTGTGTTCCTGTGGGTGGACTGGCACCTTGGAGCCCATTCCAACAGAGGAACACTTAGCCCAGTCTTGATATTGGTTTGAGAAAATCAGACTTGCTTGAAGTGGGTGTTCCACACTGAGATTACCGTCCTTGGGACTTTTTGCCCTTTCTGGGAAAGGGATGGGGGAATGGGGAGGGGGAGGCTGGAGGAAGTATTGGGAGGAGGGAAGGGAGGGGGAGCAGGGAATACATGAATTATTTAAAAAAGACTTTTTAATAAATAAAAAAAATAAAGTGGAGTACATGAACTCAGACTCTTTGTGAAATAACCAGCTACTCCTGATCTACAGGTTTGGATTGGGGCTTATAAATTATTTAGAATACCATGTCCCTTTTAATTTTTTATGTTAAAAGCATGTTTGAAAGAATAAGGAAAAAAAGCAATTTTGAAATCAGTAGTCTACTTGCTTTTCAAGTCAACATTTTATTTTCCAGAGAAATAATTAAGAAAGAACAGAAACAAAAAGTAAGTAGACAGATACAGTAGCTGCCTTGGTCAAAAGAAAAACAGCTTTAACCTGTGACAGAGGCTTGCAAACATACAACTAACTCCTATTGATTGGAAGTTTGGTACTATAGAGATACAAGAAGAAAAGGGGAGAGAAGAAATGGCATGTTTTCTATTTTTGTCTGAAATAGCATCCAGCGGATGCTTGAAAAATGACTACAAACCAGCTCGCCATACTATGGACTCTGAAAACAAGGCCTGTGACTTCATGTCTCTCCCCTCCGTGTCTCACACGTTACATGGCACACAGAAGACGTACAATACATAGTTTTGTTTGTTTGCTTGCTTTGGTTTTTGGAGACAGGGTTTCTAGAATCCTTGTTATACTCTTTATAAACCAGGCTGACCTTGAACTCACAGAAATCCGACTTCCTCTGCCTTCCAAGTGCTGGGATTAAAGACATGCACCAACACCAACATGCCTAGATGTTTACTAAATGAATAAATGACCATACAACTCTTCTATAAAAGCTAAGAAATAAGCATAATATAGGAACACAAGTTAGTACACAATGTTATTCTATCAGTATTCACCGCATAAAAAGTAGTAGCACAGAAGCCATGCAAACCGAGAGAGTCCCTGTCTCCACAATTCAGATTTTATGGATCTCTAAGAGATACCCAATTCATGATGGGAAGAAATGGTTCTTTGTACTCTCAGTTAAATTACTTCTGAAACCTAAAATTCTTTCTTAAAAAGCTTCATTATCTTCTGAAAGGTTGCTACACAGACTAGTATACCCATCCCTTACCTATATGCCCCATTTATTCCACATGCCACTGGTGTCCAGGCCTTACTCCTTTTTGACCCCTAAATCAGAAACATGCCTCTGTGCACATTCAAATTTACTTCATTTACTTGTTCAGCTCACCAATTCATTGCACCCATTTGATTCTGGAATAGCTTGTGAATGTATTCTAGACACATTTTATGTTTATAATTAAGAAAAATGCTTGCTTGAATCTCAATCTGTAGAGATAAATCTTTCTCATCTACCACAAAATGTATTTAGTGGCTATTTGTTTTGTAAGTTTCTATGTCCCTGAAGACCAATTCAAAATAGAACACAGAGTAAGCCATTACTTAAAGCACAGCCACAATTTAAATTGAGTGCTTAAGTGACCTTGTGAATTTCTGTTTTCTCTAGGTAACCTTACATTGAGTCTTTTGTTTAAAATACCAGCAAAGGATTTGTAGGAATAACAGCATTAAAAAGGAAATAAAACAAAAACCTACTGGAACTACTAGATAGTCCCTTAAAAGATCTCTTAAAGCAATTTTGCTTCTCCCAGGATAACATGTCAATCATCACATAAAGGACTATCTAGATCACTCTTGACCCCCTACAACTAAGCTCCGAACTGACCAACATGAGTTTATACCTAATTCTGTAACTCCTGCTTTTGACCATGCCTGTTCTCCTCTAGCTCTCCATTTTGGAAAAACATTTTCATAAGAAAAGTACTTTGTGTGGAGTCCTCTCTCTCACACACACACACACACATGCACACATGAACACTCTTCTCTTCTTTTGGTCACTTTGGAGTCAAGTTATCACTGTAACTCTGGCTGTCCTGGAACTCACTATGTAGACCAAGCTGAATTTGAACTCACAGAGACCCATCAGACAGCTTGGTATACGAGGAATAAAAGTGCGAGCCACCATACCCTGCACCTTTTCTTTTTCTTAGAAAAATGAGGAAACAATGCCTTCAGCAGCCTTCACACCCACCTGAAGACTTGTTGCTTGAAGTCTGCCCCTCTCCCACCCCAGCAGTGGGCAGGAATAAGCAAGCATGTTTCACTTAGTAACTCATGCCTGATGGACAGTGGCTTTTCCTTTTCTGTTCCTGAAGGACCTCTGGGAACTTGTCTCCATCTGTAGCTCTTTCCCAAGATGAGGTGGTGGTTTCCATGTCTCTGGTAATGTGTGTAATATATTTGAATGACACTTGTATCTACCACTGAGAAATAAGTGCAGGCTGCAAATTTCCTACTATTCTCTACTCCAACAAGCCAGCGCCAGGAAGGGACTAGAGGTCTGGCTGGTCTTAACTTCTACTCAGAAGGCTCCACTGCTGTACCCAGGCTTGGCCCTCCATGCCCTGCTTAACCCTCTACCCACCCATCCCTTTTAAGATTGTCTAGCATTTCACTGCAGTTCAAAAGTACGTAGATGACAGCTAATATTCGGTAGGAAGTCAGTTGGTGTGTTTGTCTGTCAGCAGTGTTGAAGTCAGACTCCAGTGGAATGAAGGAGATTGTTTCTCAGTGCTGTTAGCTTTCTGAAGCAGGGAATTTATAGTCTCTTTAAGGCTTTGAGTGGACTTTATCTTCATTAAATAGTCACTGATAAGCTAATTTTTAGAAAGACATGCAATTAGATATGTTACCTTGTGGTTTAAAGGTACTAACAAGTTCTGAAAAATAAAAATACTTTATTTTGAATCTTAAATGTTTTGTAAAATTAGATTTGAATGGGTGCAAAGTCTGAATATTTTGTTGTTTTATGGAAGACCTGTGGAAAAGATTTGCAGATTTGGGAGAAGTATTTTGCAGAGTTATCAATGTCTAATTATGTAAAAAAAAAAAATAAGTTATTTAAGCAGTGTAAAAAAAAGAAAAGTACTTACTGCCAGAATCCTTGATGAGTACATTCACCAGGCTTATTTCTATAAACAGCAAGAATTCACACACACACACACACACACACACACACACACACACACACACACACATACATATTTTGTGGAAAATTGAATGTTTCACGTAGAAGCATGCATCATATATAACTACAGAGCTTCTTTATATGAGCTTTATTATTTTATTTTATTGTTGTTTTTGAAATCAAATAGGTTAAATTTCTCCCTTCCTTTTCCTCCTACCAAGTCCTTTCATTTAATATCCCTTCCCATTTTTATTCAAATTCATGGTGTCTTTTATCAATAATTGCTGTTGCAGTCATAATGTGTGCGTAAATGTGTGTACATGCATGCATTATATATATTCCTAAATATCCCAAATTGTGACATACTCAGCCAATATTATGTTACTTGTATGTACTTGTATGTGTGTTTCCAAGGCTGATCATTTGGCACTGGACAACCAAGTGATGTGTTCTTCCCTACGGATACAAAGCATTCCTATACTTAAAGCTCCAGGCACATTTTAGAAGAATGTAAGAGCAAAAAGTATGTAAGACTGTGTCTCCTGGTAAGGTCAGAAGCCATAGTCATGTCTTAACAACATGAATGTTAAGGGAAATGTAAAATGTTCACTTAGTAACTCATGTCTTTTCCTTTTCTGTTCCTGAAGGACCTCTGGGGATTTGTCTTCAGAGTGAAAATGTGAGCTGAACAACAATAACACCCATGGGCTTGCTCCATATGATCAGACTGTAGGCAAGCCTGTAGGACATTTTCTTAATTAGTGAAATGATATGGGAGGGACCAGCCCATTGTGAGTAATGCCACCCCTGGGATGGTGGCCTTGGGTGCTGTAAGGAATCATATTGAGAAAGCATTGGAAGAATAAGTCAGGAAGCAGCCTTCATCCACATCTGCATCAGATTCTTGTCTCCAGGTTTCTGTCTTGTGGTCCTTCTCTTACTTCTGTGGTTGAGAGACTGTGATCTGAGAATTGTAACCTGAAATAAATCTTTTCCTCTCTGAGTTGTTTTTGAACATGATGTTTTATGTTTTAGCTAGAATTAAATGAACCCTAACTAAGATGCCCACATAACTAAATTTGCCCCAAACACAGGTGAATGGCAGACTTTCCTCTGAATGACATCACCAGATTGATCAGGTATTATATTAACCATATGTCAATGAAAAACAACTCAATAAAATAGGTATAACATTATGTCAGGATGAACGTCATTTGTAGGGATCTTATTAAACTATTTCTTGACCTCTAAAATTATTTCACAAAGCAAAGCTTTCAAATAAATTGAACAAAATCAGGCAAATCTTATTTATTCATTTATGTGCTGCTAAGTGATGACATATGATTTTTAACTAAAAACAGCTTTTCCAATTTGACCTCTATAATATAGGCCACCTAGTATTTCTCATGATAAAAATAGTAGACAATATACATTAAGGTTGGAATAAAAAGATCCTCTAGAAATTTTGATTAGTTAAAAGTAATTTAAAAAGAACAATATATTTAATCAGAAAATAAAATGCCCCAGTCTCAGAAGTAATGATCATAAATGTAATAGTGAGTAAAATGAAATTAAAATTAAATTTAACATATTATTATTTCTAAATTTTATGAAAATAAAAATACAACCCATTGGTTTTATACCAGGCCTGGAATAAGGTCCCGTGACTTTGTAATTTTCACTCCTGAGTGGAAAGTACGCTTCCCTGGGGAGGTCCTATTACAAAGCAACTCTTCAGTGAAGTTTCATACAATGGTGAGACACTAAAAATGTCCTTCATGAGGTGTGTCTGACACAAAATGAAGTGTCTACCCCTAATTAAAAATAATGTTGTAATACAGAATAGAACAAGTCATTCATTTAATCAAATTCCTCAAGAAATTTATAGAAATAAAGAATAGGAAATGATCTACTAAAGGAAAGTATAATCCATAAATCCAGACCATAAAGTACAAGACTATGGGACTTTCTTCAACATGTATTCAAAGAATTTTTTTTAATATTTTGAAAACAATTACAAGATAAATGTTCCTGTAAAAGTTTAATAGCATAATGTAATGAGTGGATCTTGCTTTGTTCATTTTTCCAACAGAGCTGAAGACATATTTTTCAGATAATTAGATGTAAGTTGTATGTAGATTGGATATTAAGTGATATTAAAGAATGGTAGTTCATTAGTTAAGTGTTACAGTGAAATGACAGTTTTGTTTTAAAAAAAATTATTTTCAGCTAAGATGCACATTAGGTGAAATAGCACGAGAGTTTCCCTAAAATACTTAAGGAAGAAAGGAAGGGAAGGATGGAAGTTAATAAAGTCGGCAAAACAGCGGTAATTGTGGCTACTTATGGTTCTGGAGCGGCTCATTTAACATTGTCTAATTTGTTTCTTTGAGATTTTACTTTAAAAAGTTTAAAAATTATTAAAGACCACAGAGGAAAGAAAGCTTTAGCATCTTGGTATAGAGTGATTAATAAGATCTCTGTGTGAAGAGAATTATTAAATATGTTTTTAGTTAATAGACTAAGGACCAAGAACAAAAAGTATGCCTTACAGCACTGTGTGACGTACCCACCTAGGCGACCTAGATAATTCTTAACTTATAAAAAAAACAAGATTAAGATTATTTGAAAAAAAATAAAGATTTTGCAAATTATATTAATATTTAAATGAGAGGATGGAGAAAATGAGAGAAGAAGAGACGGAAACTAAAGAATGAGAAGGAGCAAAAGGAAGGCACAAAACAAACCTAAAACAATTCAGAATTTGAACAAGGTAACACTAGAGCATCTGGTGAACAGTGTAAATCATAGACCTTCCTTTTTAAAAGGTACTCAACAATAGTTTGAGGATGGCAGCTATCTCTAATTAATATATCTTTTTATCAAAATTCTAGTTCAATTATATTTTAATCAATAGTTATAGTATTAATTTTTGTGAGCAAACAAAATTGAATAAATGACACTGTGGTATCATAAATTTAAGGAAAGTGAGTGTGTCTCTTTATAGGAAACTCAGTGAAATCATAAAGAATGTTTGCCACAGAATAATCTGCAGCCTTCACGGTAAGTACCACTGTGAGTCTAGGCTGGTCCTGAACTCACTGCAATATCCTGAAGTACTGGAATTACAGCTGTAAACCACTATCCCTACCTAGTTATTTTGTAGCCTTTTGAAACAAGTATCTGCTGTATGCACAGTATGGTAGGTCCAAATACACAGTGCTGGTGACAAAGAAAAGAAACTGTGAGATCTATAGCTCAGTATTTGAAACAATCTCTATTTTGGAGAGTGTATATTGAACATATGCAAAAAATAGCTACACATTGAATACTGATATTTGTCTAGAGTAAAGACAGAGTAAAAATGAGAAGTAGGGATAGAAAGCAGGAAGGAAGCAGAGCAGAAACAGACAAAAAGTCAAAGGGAGAGCCATAGAGAGAAAGAACAAATTATACACAAATCAAAAATGGTAATCAGTTGAAAAATAAGCTGCCCAACTGACCTAGCCCACTACATCTAACTCCTATTAAAAGTTGGCATTTAAGAGGGAACCTAAGCTTTAATATGTGGAAGTTCTGTTTTTATTGGCATAGATTTAGTGACATAAAATTACAGTTTCTCCATAGATAAAATAGTTCTTGTTGGATCTATATTCTATTTATTTTCCAACTTATAAAAATCAGGTGTGTCACGTAAGATTTTTAAAAGAACCCATGCGTATTAGTTTGTGATACCCGCTGGTCAGCTGTTTGAAATAGAGCTAAGGCTGTCCTCTGCTCAGGGTCACACAGTATTAGAGTCTAGCTGTCAACATGATTTCATTTTCATCTGGAGCCAGGACCGAAGAAGAATTTTCTTCTTGGCTCATTCTCCTTGTTGTTGGCAGAATTAATCCTGTGTGGTTTTAAGACTGAGAGTTATATTTCCTTTTGGGGACTATGGACTAAAGCCAGGGTTTAATGTAAGTGAAGTGCAAGCTCTACCACTGACCTATATCTTCAGTCCCCTATTTTCCATATATCTGTCAGACTGAGAGACAGCATGTACACAGAAGGAGGAGGGGGGATAGAAAGAGAGTGAGAGATTTATGATGTAATGGACAACATTCCATCTCTTTTATCATATTCTAGCCATAAAAACCAAATCAAATGCTCTACCTACACTCAGTGCAAGGGCATCAACACAGGAGCCTTCTAATATCAACTATATAAACAATATTTATATCACCCTGCTTCCGTAAAGGCTATTTATTAGCATCCTCATTTTAGGATCAAACTATAGTTAACAATAGTTGTTACATAGCTGGAAATAGCATGAGAGATGAGACTGTTAAAAGAAATATTTTAAATGTATAAAAGAGAGAAATAATATTTATGAAAGTAATCATTGGGACCTCCCTGGCAAAACATATAACTTCAAAAACAAAATACCTATTTTGTAACATAAATGAAATGCATACTGCATGGCTTGATGAAAATACATGGATTCGTTTTATAAGCTAGAAAATAAATAGAATATAGATCCAAGAAGAATTATTTTATCTATGGAGAAACTGTAATTTTATGTCACTAAATCTATGTCAATCAAAAACAGAACTTCCACATATTAAGCTTAGATTTCCTCTTAAATACCAGCTTTTAGCAGGACCCAGATGTAGGGGGATAAGTCAATTGGGCAGCTTATTTTTTAACTGATTGCCATTTTTTATGTAACAACCAGGATACATCAGTCCTTGCTTATGAGCAGAGAGTAAGAGAAAAGAGAACCTTTGGATTGTTACTCAACTCTTACGCTGTAATTGATTTATTTTACTTTTAACCTTGTATTAAAAGTAAGCCATATTAGTAATTTGGTGACAATGTATAAATGTTTGGATAAAAAGTTAGATGAAAACAAAGATTATGTGTATCTCCATTGTTTTTTAATATAAAGTGTCCTTGCAGATTCCCATGTTAGAACACTTATTCCCAGCCAGTGCTGCTCTTTGGGGTTGAATTTATGAATAGTATGATTGTATTTTCTACCTTTGCTAACTAGCTAACTGGGGACAGGCCTTAAAGGTGATGTCTACTTCTAGATCTAGCTTGGACTCTGCTTCCTCAGATGTCAAGGTATAAGAAGATGTCCATTAGCTTTACTACCAGAGAGCAACCACTTCAACTACCATTCAATCCTTACCATACGAGCTGAGCTCTCTAGCACTGGAAGGCAAAAGAAAGCCTTCCTGAATACAGGAGCTTCTGTCAATTGATGGGTAAATCAACTGATATAATCAGTCTCATGTGTATAGCCATGGATACTAAGTCAAAACCAAATAGTGTCAGAAAGCTGATTTTACATAGATCCATGATAAAACCTTGGTTTCTTCATTCTAAGTACATCCTCCCATGTCTGTACAACAAATATATTCCTCAGTTAGGGTTTCTATTGCTATGAAAAGACACCATGACCATGGGGGCCAGCTTACAGTTCAGAGGTTTACTTCACTATTATCATGGCAGGAAGCATGGCAGCATGCAGGCCGACATGGTGTTGGAGAGGTATCTGAGATCTAGATCATCAGGCAGTAGTAAGGGAGTAAGACACTGGTCCTGACTGGAGTATCTGAGACCCCAAAGACCACCCTTAGTGCCACTCCCTATGGGCATATGGGTGCCATTTTCATTCAAATGACATTTTACTCCCTGACTCCCATAGGCTCATAGCCATAGGATAATACAAATGTATTCAGTCCAACATCAAAAGTCCCCATAATCTATAACAACCTCAAATTTACTTAAAAGTCCAAAGTCCTTTCAGAGACTTTCAATCTCTTAACTGTAATCCCTGGCATAATAAATTTAAAAAAAAAAAAAGCTCAGATAACATACTACATACATACAATAGCACAAGATATGCATCACTACTCGAAAGGGGAGAAGGGGGCACAGTGAGGAAATATTGAGCCAAAGCAAGACCAAAACCAGCTGGGCAAACTCAAAACTGGGCATCTCCATGTCTGATGTCAAAACTCTTCAGATTGCCAACTCCTTCCAGCTTTGTTGACTTTAACACCCTTATTTCTCTAGTGCAAGTTCCACTGTTTGTTAGCAGCTCTTCTTGGCAGCTGTTCCATGCTCTATCATCTCCAGCCAATATAGCCACACCTATGCAACAAGGCTACACCTCCTAATAGTACCCCTCCCTGTGAGCCTATGGAGGCCATTTTCATACAAACCACCACTAACACAGGAATGTGGTTTTCAGCTCTTTTAAGTATCAAATACTTATGTTTCAGATGAAATTTTGCAGTATCAAATTTATCAAAAGATTATAATGAAGAAAAAAATAAATCATATTATATTTCCCTTGTGGAAAAATCACAGGGAACACTTCAGGCTCTTCTCAGCCCTGATGTATTGTTTAAGATAGAAGCTCTTTGGTTTCCATATAAGTCATTATTAGATTCTTACTAAAGGGCTCTGACACAGACCAAAGTGCACTAACAAGACCCAAGTCCCCTGGAGATGCTACCATCGTTGGCTGTTCACTTCCTTACAGAAAGTTACTTGCTGATAATGATTCTCTTTCTAAAGACTGGAATTTTACTTTCCTTTTGTGTTAGATTTCTGGTCCAGACTTTCCGGCCTACTCTCGTGGCTTTAACCTTCCAGTCTACAGTCCCATAGTCCCACTGAAACACACAGACACTTATATTAATTGTACACTGATTGACCTGGGGCCCAGGCATATAACTTGCTAGCTCTTGCTCTTAAACTAACACGACTCTTATCTTTAGCCATGAGGCTCAGTACCTTTTCCCAAAGCAGCATTTCAATTTCTTTCCTCTGTGTCTGCTGGTATTACATCATGGTGTCTCTGTGGCTTCTCTGTGACATTTCTGCAACATTTCTGCTCTGTTCTTCCTGTTCCCCCAGTTTTCTTAGTCTGGTAGCCCCACCCACACTTCCTGTCTGCCTTTGGCCAATCAACGTTTTTATTAAACCAGTAGGTGGGACAATTGTTTACAATGTTACATAATTCCACTATACTTTCCTACCACCAATCTTTGTTTTCGTAGCCTACAGACAATAAAAGTAAGTAGAAGTTGGCAATCTTAGCAGCTAAGCTGCTGACACAAACAATCCTAATCTGTGTTATGGCATCCTTGCACATCCATGGAGAACACTAACTCTGGGTTTGATAAACTGGATTCAAGGTTCAAACTTCCCACTTACTGACTGAATGGCTTTGGCAATTAACGTAATCTTTATGGCCCACTTTTCATCTATCAAATGGGAATGATCAAACTAGCTGCCTTCCAGGTTATAAAGGTTGTAATTCTACATCAGCACTCAACATGGCCTACCTTCAAAACTTCAGTCAGAAAATGTTGTAGTGAGATTTCTTGGTACAGGGCAGCCAGAGGTATAGCCCATACAGACCTGCAGCCCCAGACCCCTTAGCTGTTAAAATCTTACCAGATGAGAAATATTCTTAGATGAGGCAAAAAACAGTGGGGTCATTTTCATGCTCAGGAGACCAGCTACTCAGGCTCACTTAGACTGGTAAGAGAAGCCATATAAAACCCAAGTGGAGGTAGTATTTAGGGTTTGCATGAATGAAAATTGGAAGGCTTTGTATTCCAGGAGAGGATTACCACAACATGGAGCAGCTCAGAGGGATAGATTTTCAGGCATGCATTTCTGGCCCTCACATTGCAAATGTGTGGGTTTACACCAATAATAACAGGAATGTTTCTAGATTTCATTTTTTCTGCTCTATATTTCTTAAGAAGTTTTATTTATAAACATAACCATTAGTACTATAGAAGAGGTTCCAAGAAAAGAAGATTCTATTTCTTAGTTCCAAGGACATCTATATAATAAAGCTTAAGAAAGACATGGAACATATTTCATTATAGTCAAATATACAAACATTTACCTGGAATTTCCTATCTTACAATTCTTGTAAATATGATCCTATATAATAGAAATCTGAATGTGGGGAAAGATAGCTAAACGAGGAGTGGATTTGAGGTGTGTTATAGTGTTACAATGTTGTTTCTTGGTCCCAGGCAGCCAGAGGCCCAGACCCACAGACCTGCAGCCCCAGACCCCCAGAAATGACTCAGATGCTTATATTAAGTTCATGCTGTTTCGCCTATGGCTCAGGCACATTGCTAGCTTGCTCTTACATCTTAACTCAACCCATTTATATTAATCTTTCTTGCCACATGGCCCGTGGCTCATCTGTGTTCCTTACATGTTTCTCTTTTGGGCTTTAGGCCTGGTCTATCTGACTCCGTCCTGCTCCTCCTACCTATTCTGATTCCTCCTCTTACTTTTTCTATGGTGTCTGTCATGGGCCAAAACAGCTCCTTTATTTAAAAATTGCTATTCACAGCATACAGAAAGACATTCCCACATCAGGCAAAGAAGCATAAGGATAGTTTAAAAATTATATGTAAAATCTTAGCTCTAGTATAAAATTATCTAGAGCTATAGAATTATAAAAACTGGTCAATAGAATTAAAGTAAAGTTATTATATGTATATTAAGAGCAGAAAGAGTTGGGCAACAGATTGCAGCAACAGCTTTTACCAGGGCCTTAGTATTTATAGCTGATGAGACAGTGTCAACTCAGTGTTATCCAGTACATTGTCAGAATGAATAGTTTCTTCTAAGGTGTTTTTGTAGGATTAGGTTATAAATAAAATAGAGAGAAAGAACAGATCTCTCCTAAGTTATAATTGATTAACTCTTTCCTGAAACATTGATTGCACTTCCTTAGCTTTTCTGTCAGTTTTCTCTTTGTCCTGACAAAACTCTATTAGATTAAGAAAAAATATATATGTACTTGGGAGGTTGAAAGAGCAGGTCACTCCAAGTTCAAAGCTTTCCTTAGTACACCATAAACACTATCTAAGCAGAAAAGAAAGAGAAAGGGGGAAGGAGGAAGGGAAGGAAGGAGGGAGGGAGAGAGGTAAGGGGAAGGAGGGAGGGAGAGAGGGAGGGGGAAGGAGGGAGGGGAAGGAGGGAGGGAAAGAGGGAGGGAGAGAAGGAGGGAGAGAGGGAGGGGGAAAGAGAAAGGAGGGAGGGAGGGGAAAGGATGAAGCAAAGAAGGAAAAGGAAACACATGACGTTTTACAGACATCCTTAACCCAGTACTAACATTACGTATTTCATACGAAAAATACTCCTTCTGATTTTAACCTTCCCAATTCACAACACATAAATTATAACAAAATAATTTTTCAAGTATATTACACTAGAAAAATTATATCTTAACAAAGTTACTAGAAACATAACTAAGAATATTCTACCAATTTCTAAGACCTTCTAAAACAATGCTTTTCAGTGATAGTGTGTGGTTTATCAGGTGGGACAGCCAAGGAAGTTAAAGGCTTGGACTCAGGCATGATGCAACTCTAGGGAGAATATTGTGTGAAGTTAAACTACCACAAGACTTTTTCACTTAAGCATGAAATAACCTTAGTCTTCCAGCCAGCCAAACATACTTTCAGAAAGCTTAGTTGTGGATAGACAGCTAACATAGAGAATAATCAAAAACTTAATTTGAGCAGAATGTGAAACAAAGAAAAATAACTGTAAAACTTTGTTAGAAGACTGTTGATGGAAGAGCACACTATCTTTTGAAGAAATGATGGCTTTTCAGAGGACTATGTGTGGCAAAGGGTAACACTGCAGATCAGAGGGGAATTTGCTAAGCCTTACTTTGCCAAACAGTTCCCTAGGAAAAGGTATATCCCACATATTCAGTGAAATGTGTTTTATTTACCATGTCCAAGAAGCCATGTACTCCATGCTGCATCCTCTAGACTTAAGAGAGTGTAAACTGACCCTCCCAAATTTTAGCTCTAATGAATCATGTGACCTTGAGCAAAAGATTGAGGCTGCTTCACTTTGTCTGTCAGTAAAGAATTGCCACATCAGCTTTCCAACAAAATAAGTAAGCTGTCAAGAGAAAATATGTATATTGTAAAAGAAGGGATCATCCTTCTTTTAAGAAGCAAAATTGGATTTTAGTGCACCTTGTGTCATGAATTTACACTTAGGTGGCTATGAAGCACTGAACTCATTAGAATCATTTCTTCTGTAAAGAATTACTTTCTTTACTTGTAGGATATTTCTTTTTATTCACCCCAATCACAGTGTGCTGTACATTATAGGTACTGAATAAATGCTTGCAGAACAAAATTAAACACTTCCTAAAGAGTAAAGAGAAAACAGAACAAAAGAGGCCATTTCGCCTCAAGAAATTCTTCCATCACTTAATTTACTTCTGTCTTGTGCTGATGCCCAGTGTCCATCACACCAGTTCAGTGTGCACTTTTCTTCAGTTCTCAGCCTGGGAACCCCTACTGTCCAGCCACCTGCTTCCTCGTAGAGTTAACCAGCATGTACCTCCCATTCCAGATGGCTCCTTTCTCTTGCCTTTGCTTGGCAAGAATTTATAAACACATTACCACATGTCCGGTCTGGGACATATCCAAGGGTCCAAGCTCTGTGTGGGCATCAGAATTTAGGAGATCTGCACTTTTATGTTGTTGTATGGTTTCTTTTGTTTACACCACAGGATTTTTGTTTGTTTGTTTATAAATTCCTTGTTTTTTTTCTTAAAATTTCTGAATTCACCACAATTTTTCAAGGCCCACCCAACCAGCCTCCCCCATGTTCTTTATGTCACATGATCATCAATCCCAATTTGATTAAGACTAAAGAGATCCTTCAGTATGAGACTGAGCGTAAGTTTGGGAAGAAAATGTGCTGCTTGAAAACCCAACTGGTTGATGACTTCTGTAAGCTGTAAGAATGTATCAGGTCTCAGGGGTCTGTGCAGAGGCAGAGATGATGACTCCAAGGAAATGGTGTCTCAAGACACAACAGGACTCACATGCACATATCTCACAGAGACTAGCAGCCCATACACAAGATCTGCAGAAATTCAAGCCAGACAGGATCCCACCATGGAGATGGGGAAGTGGAAATGAGGGCCACACCACACCAACAAGGTATTTGTAATCGCTATCACTGGAGAAGGAAAAACCAGTTTGCTTTGATTGCCTCTTGTATATAAACCAGACTCTGAGGTCGGGTTTCAGACCTAGGAACTAACAGCCAACTGTGTTTCTTTTTTTCTTTGTGTTTGTTTTGTTTGAGTATTTTTTTGTCTTGTTTGTTTTTTTGTTTGTTTGTTTGTTTTAATTTTCCTTTTTCTGTGTTTTTGAGGGGTTACTTTTTGTGTTTTGTTTGTACAAGATTTGGGGTTTTTTTTATTTTTTGAAAGACAACTTTAAAATTCGGTGGAGAAGGAAGTGGGGACGATCTGGGAGGAATTGTGGGAGAGGAAAACATGATCAAAATATTTTGTATGGGGAAAATATTTAAAGAAAACCAAGCTTCACCATTTCAGAGATATTTACCCACTTATGATTTTCTATCTTCTGATATCCCTAGGTCTATAGTACATAAATTCAGTAAATAAGAAAATATGTATTTGTACATCTTTAAAACTCACTAAAATCTTTTTCCACCCACTTAGAAAAGAAAAAAAAAATCATAGTCTTGAACAATTGCTACCTCTACACATATTTTTCTCCAAAAGTTACAGTTGTAGCAAAAAATTTAAGATCAATCAGCTTTACCATTATAACAAAAAAAGGAATTATTGTATATCCTTTATTTTCTTAAAATATTTTTTTAGTTAGAGGCCATCCTACTGAGGATAGTATACATATGCAGGATCATATGCAATACAAAGGGTTATGAGTACAAGTACCTGTTATTTTTGTCTACTGCTATGATGCTCACTGGAATTATTAACAAGGACAACACTCTTCCTTGAGACTAAAGACACCGAGTGCTAAAGTCATGAAGGGACACAAAGTAATAACATAAACATCAGATTTTTTTGTTTACAAGAGCAGTGATTGACCCATTTTTATTACTTTCTTATTGGGAGTTTCTAAAAATTGTCCTCTAGAAACAGCTCAGGCAAGAAAGAAACACGCCAATTGTACTGGCTAGTCGTACTGGCCCCGGCCTTTATGGCCTAGCCCTGAGGTTTGAACCCTCTAAAAACCCCACTGTCACTTAGCCCCAAACAATCACACAAAGGATTATATTAATTTCATGCTTATTGGCCTATGACTAACTCTTAATTCTTAAACTAACCAATGATTAGCCAAGTGGATTAGTACCTTTTCTCAGAACAGCATTTTGACCTTTTTCCTCTGCATCTGCCTGGCATCTTGGCTCTCTTACTTTTCCCAGAGTTTTCTTAGTCTGGTAGCCCCACCTATACTTCCTGTCTGCCTTCTTGTCAATTAGCATTTTATTAAACTAGTAGAACGGACAAAAATTTACAATGTACCAGAATATAATCCCACAGAAGCTAGTTTTATGTCAATTTGATACAAGTTAAAAGTTAACGGAGAAGAAGAAGCCTCAGTTTGGGAAATGCCTTCATGAGAAACATCCATAAGGCACTTTTTCAATTATTAATGCAGGAGAGTGGAGCCCATTGTGGGTAGTACCATCCCTGGGCTGGTGGTCCTGGGTTCTATAAAAAAGCAGAATGAGCAAGAAAGTAAGCAGCTCCCCTCCATGGCCTCTGAGCCAGCTCCTGTGTTTAGGTTCCTGCCGTTTCAGTTCCTGTCCTGACTTCCTCTAGTGATGAACAAAAATGTGGAAGTGTAAGCTGAATAAACCATTTCCTCTCCAACTTGCTTTTGGTCATGGTGTTTCATTCCAGTCATAGAAACCTTAAGTTAGCAGGGAAGGTATACTCAGGACATCCCAACTGTCTGGCTGCCCACATAAGATATGAACAATAACAATCAAACTAGGTGGCATGTCAAAGTACCTGCAGTGATGATGAAGATCTAGTCAGTTAATAACTGTTGAGAAAGAGTATCAGTCTTGCCCAGGTCTGAGACTCCTAAATGTTTATCCAATACAATGTGATCAATGCTGAAAACATATACATATAAGCAGCATTAAATTGACTCAGAAGATCAAATTAAATATCTGTTTGGAAATTATATTCATTCCATATATATGTAACAATATTACTTTGAGAGGGAGGGGAACATGGGAAAAGTAGGAGAGAGGACTTTTCCAATTTTATTTTAATTTAACCTAAGTTATAAATGAGAAACAGCAGAGAAGAGGGAAAGGAAGAGAAGAATGGAGAAGGATGAAGAGAAGAAAATATAAGATAGGAGGCAAGCAGATGGCATGTGGTTAAACGTTGTCTCTCTTAGTAGATGATGTGTTGGCTGTTCACCCAGAGTTATTGTGAAAATACCATCTTTCCCCCTCTTATCAGTTCTTTAATGTGTAAAATGTCATAAGTGTGCTTACATGAATATTAAATACAATGATAACTGAGAGAGCCTTAAATAAATGGTCTATAAGGTTAATAAAGATGGATTTGAGAAGCAATGGAATAAGTGTAAGGATTCTTGGCACATAGCAGCTATGTGGTAAATGTGCTAGTCCAATAACACAACATGGCACCCAGTGAGATAAGAATTCCTGGCATGTAGGGGAACACATAGTAAACTCAACATGGCTCTGGCAGAACAGGTGTGTAGAGTGCACACCCCAGGGTGTGGCTCTATAAATATGTGTCCACCCCTTCTCTGAAAAGGAGACATCTCACATGAAAGATGGTCTCTTTTCTCTTCTGTGGTGGGATTCAGGTGTCAGCTGATAAGGTCCAAAGATGCTTATCCAGGGTCGAGGCTCCTGAAGGGGGAGTGGCAAACCCCATTCATAAGGGGCTACTTGGGACCCTGGGAAGCCCATTTCCTGGTTCCTGACTGCTGGAGAGACCGGTTTGGCATCCATCATTCACCTCTCAGATAATCCAGTCTATCAGGCGTCAATATAAGCTGTTACCTGTATTGCGCGTGTTGGTTTATATTTTAATAAATATTAAGCTTGGATTGGTGCATTTTAAGAGAAACTCTTCCTACACCCTTCTACTTCTCTTCTCTTATAATCACCCAGCAACTCTCCTGAATAAACTCTGTGTGGCACCAGTAGTGTATGTACATTCTCCTGTGTGAAACTAAAAATAAGAACAATAGATTTTAAGAGGGGTTTTAGTTAACAAGAAATAGACTGGCCCACTGTTAGCTTGCATTCAGTTCATTTTTCTCCTCTTCAGAGCAACTATGACAGGACACTGGTCTTGTGAGATCTGCTTGAAGCCCAGGCCCAGCAGCATACAATATGTACAAACTTGGATATCTCATGCAACAACCTTCAGACAATTTTTAATCTGTAAATCTACTATAATAACAACGTGCAAGTGTGTGAGGACCAATGACGTCTTCACAAAAAAGATTTCTTAGTTCAGTGTTTGCCAAATTAAAAGGTACAGAAATATTTCTCATGATTTTAAAAGAGAATAGTGGAATGAAACAGATTCTATAGAAAAGTTGGGTAATAAAATGATAGTTTCATAAAAAATTATTCTCATGCAAGATTAATATTCCCTATAACTCAGCTCAACAATCAATGATAGTTTCTAAATCTGGAATAATAATTACCATTGTTTATTAAGCAACTAGTAAGTGAAAAGTATGTATCATTTTCTACAGATAATCACATTTAACCTAAAAACAATACCTTTGAGATAAGCTAGTGTTTCTAAGTCAGAAGATTGTTTATGCTATTGATTATATTAGCATTAAATAAATAAAATGTTTTTACAAAGTAATTTGACCTTGTAAAATTTCCTCAAGGAAGAATTATCCTCCCTATTCACAGAAAATCATGGGTTTTTAGAGCAACACCATCCATCATTGTCAAACAAAAAGAAAACCTGAACTATTTGAGTGGCCAACCAGAGACTGGCCCAGCCTGAGACACATACTGCCAAAGGGAGCCCACCCCTGATACAGCCTGGAGTCCTAGAACCCAGATGCTGAATGGTCCAAAGATCTAGAATAGAACCAAACATGACTGGAGAAAAGAAGCCAATGTAATGATGGCGTAATAATATTCTGCTATTCTCAGATCAGTGCCTAGTTTAATTGTCATCAGAGAGGCTTCTTCTAGTAACTGATAGAAACAGATGCAGAGACTCACAGTCAAACAGTAGACACAGATTGCAGAATCCTGCAGAAAAAAAAAAGGAGAGGAAAGATTGTAGGAGCCAGAGGCACCGAGGACATCACAGGACCAACTAATGTGGGCGCATAGGGGCTCACAGACACTGTACTAACAACCAGGGAGCCTGCATATGACAGATCTAGACCCTCTGAATATATGATAGAGTTGTGTAGTTTGGGATACTAATGGACCTCCTAACAGTGTGATACAGGGATGTATCTGACTCTTTTGCCAGCTTTTAGGACCTTATCCTCCTACTGGGTTGCTTGTTAAACCCTGATATAAAGAGAGGTATTTTGGCCTTCTGGCTTTGCAGCTCGTATTATTTTTCTTTATTCTGTAGGTTTAGTTGTTTGATTATTATGTGGCAAACAGATTTTGGGGGGGGGGGGTCTAATCTAATTGGTTCTGTAAGCTTCTTGTATTTATAGACATTATCTTTAGATTGGGAAAGTTTTCTTCTATGATATTGTTGAATACATTTCCAGTTCCTTTGAGCTGGTATTCTTCTTATATTCCTATTATTTTTAGGTTTGGTCTTATTGTGGTGTCACATATTTCCTGGATATTTTGTGTTATGACTTTTTGTTTTGGTGTTTTCATTGACTGACATATATATTTCTACTATTGAATCTTCCACACCACCTTTTGCATTCTGTTAGTTATGCTGCATCTATAGTTCCAGTTCATTTTTTCAGATTTCCTATTTCCAGAATTGCTTCAGTTTGTGTCTTCTTTATTGCTTCTATTTAAACTTCTAAATCTTTAATTTTTTTAACCCATTTGATTGTTCTTTCTTGGTTTTCTTTAAGGAATTTATTGATTTCTTCCAATTTTTATTTGTCTTTTCCTCTGTTTCTTTAAGGGAGTTTTTACATTTTCTCTTTTAAGGCTTTATTATCTTTTTAAAGTTGTTTTTAAGGTTATTTTCTTCAGCTTCTTCTACATTGTCATGATCAAGTCTTGTTGTAGAACCATTAGGTTCTGGTGGTGCCATATTGTTTGTTATGTTGTTATGTGTATTCTTGCACTGGCATCTACCCTTTGATCCCTGGGATTAATTCCGAATTTGTTTGTATCTCAGAGAGCTTATTTTGGTGCAATCTATTCTGGATATGTCTGTGTTTCTGGAAACTTCTCTTGGTCCAATCTGGGCTCTTTTTCCACTTGGAGGTAGGATATTCTGTGTCACAATAAGAGCTGGCTGGCTCTGTGTCTCAGGGATCTATATTGGTCCAATATGAGCTCTTGATCAAGAAGGAGGTTTTGAACCTATAGTAGCTCTTAATCCGATTGTTGTTGACAAACTGTGGTCTCAGGTAGCCACTCTTGATCCAATAGGTGTTGAATAACTGTGGGTCTCAGGTACTCACTTTTTATTGAGTATGTGCTGAGAGACCTTTTGTCCAATAAGTAATGAGGACTTGTGGGCTCAGATAGTCACTGATGTAACTGGTGATAGGTAGGTGGGGGTTGGGGTGAGGTTTGTATACATTTAACATTTATTATAAAATGACTCATGGTTTTCTGAAGGAAATTATTCTATTTTTTTAATCTCAAATGCATTTTATTTTTATAGATACCACCCCATCTCATCTCCTTTGAATTACCACTCTTCCTATGAGTTTTCTGGAATCACTGCTTTTATTCCCATTGCTTCAAGATTTTTCTTGAATATTTTGCTCATAGTGAGACTCTCAGTGCCATCCATAACTTAACCCTTATGGGTACATCCTATGCAACTCTTAGGTATTTGCTCAATTCAGTGCTTGATCACCTGCACAAATCATTATAACACACTCCTCACTTTTAAAAATTCTTTCCTTTATTTCTAAGATGTCCCTCAGTTAATTATCTTCCACAAGATCTACCTTCTCCATTGTTCATACTGATACACAGTCTTCTAGCCAGTACTAATTTTTAGCCAAGACATTCATCCTCTCAGGACTCAGTTTCAGATATGAATATTTGTCTCTGCCCTGGTTTCAGTATTTAGGGAAAACAACTTAAATAGAGTTTACTGGAGGATTTCCCACTCTGGATTGAGATAGAGGAGAAGGGGATGGGGTTAGGGGTAGAAGAGAGGTAGGAGGAGTGAACTGGAGCAGAGCAGAGGGTTATAACTGACTGGTTATAAAATAAATAAAATGCTTTAATAAAATAAGAGACACCCGTTGTTTTCTACCTAATTTTAAATAGCTTCATTAATTAACATAAACTCTAAAATATTTCTTGTCTCTATTTTCAGTTAGGTTACTAGTGTCTTGCATAATTTTCTTCTCTGTCATTTCCTACAAACAAATTACTTTCACCTCTTGTGATCTCATCTCTGAGAAATTGTATCAGACTCTTGCTTAGCTTTCCTCAGGTCAAATATTCCTGTCTCTAGATCATTCTCCATATAACCTTAACTTTGATCTATTTAAATTACATACTAATCTCTCTATTTTAAAGCCATTAAATGTTAGGCTTAATCTGACCTTCATAACCTTAAAAGATGTTTCTTCTTCTTGTGCCTCAAGGATTTCAGGTTCCTTCCTACATGTTTTCTCAATTATGCTTCACTATCTCCCACTTTTGCTTGACCTAACATCAGGTTCTCACACCAAGGACTTAATTATATCTACATGTATGTATGTGTGTGTGTGTGTGTGTGTGTGTGTGTGTGTGTGTGTGTGTGTGTGTGTGTGTGTATATAAAGAGATATATAGATGATAGATAGATAGATAGATAGATAGATAGATAGATAGATAGATAGATGAGAGATAGATGAGAGAGAGGTAGGCAGATAGATAGATGATTGATAGATGAGAGATAAATAGTAAGAGATTGATAGATGATAGATAATAGGTAGTGAGATAATGAGAAATAGATGGCTCCTACATTGAATTAAAGGAACAAGTAATCTGAGTACTAGACTTCTCTGACTGCAGACACAATGTAAATGGCCACCACATGTTTCTGCAGCTACACAGACATACACACATACACAATGTATATATACACACATTCTCATTACTCTTTTTCAGAGTTGTGCCTTTTTCAGTAATTTATATATATATATATATATATATATATATATATATATATATATATATATATCTGCTAATACATATATATTCCTAATACACTCTTCTCAGTCTATATATTACTTGTATGTTTTAAAACTGACTATTTGGTATTGAATAACTAATTGGTATGCTCATCACTGAGAAAAAACATACAATATATTCTGATCACATCATTTTCCCTCCCCAACTCCTTCCAGATCATCCTTCTTACTAAAATGCTGTTCAGCCTTATCTTTTATATATAATTCTTTCCTAACCTAATTTCACAACAAATGTTGTTTTCCTGCTCACAAAGAACAGAGTCCAATCTTTCTTGTCATACTAACTCATCTAGTCCATTCTGTGTTTATAAGTATGTAAGTATTAAGAATATTTTAATAACTCACCCTACACATATTACAAATCTTTAGAAGGCAAAGGGTGACTTGAATTCTACTCAACAAAATTAATCCAAAGCACCACAGAGTACATTTTCTCCAGCACATATTGAAAAGATAATCAGTGTGATTCAATGATCATTTATCTCCATTCACTATACCTCTTCAAACTCACTAATGTACTCAGTTTTCTAGACTGCTTCAATGGCCAGGTAACTATAACTGTTCCCATTGTCTCCTCTCATTACTGGAGCATTACAGTTTAATATCTCAGAAGCAGAGCTCTGGTCATTTTATATATGGCTCAAGAACCTTAAGTGGTTTCTCATTGTCCGCACAATCAATCCAAATTGCTCATGGCCTCTAGCTGATCTTTCCATCTTTTCTGCTTACTAACTTTCCTTTGACCACAGTGAACACATATGATCCATTTCCACACATTGAAATCTGCATGATTTTTCAAGCCTAACCAAAAGCTAATTTCTGTATTAAAAAATATTTTCCTCCAAGTAGAAATCACCTTTTCAGTTTCTCTCATCTGCCATTCTTTCTTGCTTGCTAATCCTCAATAAAGATTGTCATTTTCTATAACTCATAATAGAAGCTTATTGGGTATTGCCCCATTAGCCCGAAAACCCTCTGAAGATAAGACTGGAACATCCCACAAGCATCGCACACATAGTGGAAAGACTTGATAAGTATCCACTGAATGTTCTATCTGTGTGAAGTAGTTTAGCAAGATACCCAAGAAAGATTCTTTGTAATTAGAAATAGATAAAAATCCATGTACATCACCTCTCCTTTGAGGATATATTTTGCTTTTCACAGAAACAGAAGGTCATCTTCTTTGTGCACTCAAGTTCCTCAAATCATTAATGTGACAAAAATAATACCAAAGAAAATTATGCTTTTAGCCATTTCCTTTTTCTTTGAGACAACTTCATGAAAATTCTGTTGCTGTTGCAGATCCTTTTAACAGAATATAATTATAATCTGCAGTATTTTATGTGTTTGTTAATTCCATTTGGGTGTTCACGCTGGCAACTGAAATTCTCAAATTCAATCTCCTATTTTTTTAACTTGTAAAGTAACAAAAAATTCTACAATTAATTAGTAACACATTTGTGACTTTCTCTCCTCTCAAGCTACCAATTTCCATATCAAATGCAAATAGTGTTGACTGTAATCCCAGCAATTAGAACATTAAAGCAAGAAGGGAATTTTGTGTTTGAGGCCAGCCTGGGCTACATAGTAGAACTTGAATAAAAAAGAATAAACTTTTTCAAATTTAAAATTAAATTTATCTGAAAGGCTGTTCTAAAGCCTTTCTGTGAAGGTTAGTAGATTCTTGAAATGGAGTTTAAAGCTATAAAATGGTTCCTAGTGTCTACTCTTATAACTGGGCATTTAATTTTCCCCAAAATATATCAAGTAACAGTTCAGAGAATGAGGAAATGGCTATTATCATAAATTAACTACTCCAATTTTAACTCAATTTATTTGTATATTTAAGCTGAACATTTCCAGAAAATTATATTGTGTTATTCATAAATTATATTATGTTTGACTTACATTTTTTTTACATTTGTTTTAGGATTATATTTCAAACAACCCACCAGTGGCTATGCCTTTGTTGGAAACTACAATGATTCTAAAGGTAAATATCCTAAGACCAACTTTCTAAACATAAATTTTGCTAAGTAAATAAATTAGCTGATTAAAAAAATCATCTATGTTCATAATTTCTGAAATCATAAAAGTATCATTTACTCAATTCTAAGACATTATACATTAATTTTTTTATTAAATAAATATATTCCTTTGTCATGAAAATTTAGTTGATGTGGGAATGTCTTTCTGTATGCTGTGAATCTCAATCTTTAAATAAAGAAGCTGTTTTGGCCCATGACAGGCACCATAGGAAAAGTAGGAGGAGAAATCAGAGCTTAGGTAGGAGAAGTAGGGTGGAGTTAGAAAGACTGAGTCAGAAGCCCAAAGGAGCAACATGTAAGGAGCACAGGTGAGCCACAGGCCATATGGCAAAAAGATTAATAGAAATGGGTTGATTTAAGATGTAAGAGCTAGGTAGCAATGTGCCTGAGCCATAGGCCAAACATCATGAAGTTAACATAAGTGTCTGAGTCATTTTGGGGGCCAGAACAGTGGCGGGCGGCTAAAGGTTCTGGGGCTGCAGGACTGTGGGTCTGGACCTCTGGCTGCCCAGGACCAAGAAACCTCACTGCAACACTTAGTATCTACTGTTTTAAAAAATAATGCACTTTACATAAACTCTTTCAGTCATTTATCAGCATTGCTGACTTATAAATTCTGCTTTAATTCAGTTTCTGGTATTTCTATCAAACCCATCGTACATACACAAAGATTTCAAATGTAATGTCATTTTTAGTAATCTGCAGTAATCACTTTACTCTTGCTTGAAAGAAGCATTTCTCAAGAAAGTGGAAGATATCCAATAGAAAAACACAAGGGAATGGGAAATTGAATATGTTTATAAAGAAATACAAACATAAGACTAGAGCTAAGTGTAGAAGTGCATTCTTGAAGTCTGCCCTAGGGAAGCTAAAACCAGAGCAATTGTGAAACCATGAGTCACAGACCAGCCTGAGAAATACAATGAATCTTGTCTCAGCTTTTTTGCGAAATTCTTTATGGCTATTTATTGCAGAAAGATTCACTTGCAATATAGCAAAAAAGGATTAATATTTATTGAGAAGTATATAAAACTCATGATACAAATTGAACCTTAAGACAATTCTTAGAGAGTGGAGCTGTCCCAGGATGCTGCTGATCAGCTCCCTAAGAAAGTAGGAACAAACAGGAAGAAAAGTCAGGGTTCCCCAGGTCACAGTCAGTTCTGGCCATGTCCCATAGGGGTCCTGATACTCAGGAGCTAGGCATCTAAGCTTCCCTAAATAATACCTGAGTCCCACTACACCTCCCCCTTTTGTCTAACTAAGAAAGTTCTAAACTAAGAATAAAAGTATATATAATAGGAATAATTATAAGGTAATGTCAGGGGGAGGGAAAGGCAATAACACAAACAAGGTCAAGCTATAGCTAACAAACAAATATAAGATATATCTTAATGTCTAGAATATTGGTAAGTGGCAATGTACAGGGATCACTTCAAAGCTGTTTGTCTTGAATAACAAGAATCAAATACCTGAATGCTCTTAGGTTAGATATGAGATGGTAGTAACCTTAACTATCTAGTCTCCAACCACATCAAAAACCTTTTCAGGACATGAATGAAAATACATGACTTGAATTAGCTGTAAGAACAAGAGACTAGCTTTCAAGATTTAGGAAAGGACAGCAACAGCTGCCTGGACAGTCACTCACAGCTTTTCTGAAGAGTTGGAGCATCCACTTTTTTTTGGCTACAGGACTAAGATATCTGACAGATCTCCTCAGAAGTAGAAAATTTGGAAAGAAACCATCTTATTCTGTCTATGCAGACTTTGGCAATCTCTACCCTTCATCCTGCTTGTCTGGATTGGACAGCTTGCATACTAACAACAGTTGAGGCAAGGGCAGCTTTTTCCGAACAAACCATTGTCCAACAAGAAAGGCAAACTCCTTATGGAGTGTCCTTGATGCCCAACACCATCTTGGGAAAGGAACAATGATACCAGGAGTTGTTATGTCTCTCATGATGAAATTCTGAATAACAAAAACATTAAATGTCATATTCTTTAGGCCTATGAAGTGGTTGAAGACTCCTGTCAATCTGATATATTCTATCATACATCTGGGAAACCTACACAACATGACTATTACATGACAAACTTACATAACAGTGATCTGTAATTCTTATCATTCTAAAGATTGAAACTTACATTATAAAACTAGGTAATCTACAAATGGGTGTATAATTTCTGAATAATGACCTCAAGTATCACAATCATATAAACACTAACCAAAGGTACATATATAGTGCAAAATGACAAAAGTATTTTATATGTATATAATTATACAAAATATCTACACAGAGGTATACAAAACATCTTACGTAATATTATGACTAGTATAGTTATATATTATGACTAGTATAATTAATCAAATGTAAGAATTGTATAGTGAAATGATAATGATATGCTTATTATGCATTAATGTGCAAAATATTTAAACAGAGGAAGAAGCATTTGCAAAATATTGCAATTACAGATTCAAATTTGTATCAATAAACAAATTACCTTAGACATATATAATTTCAGAATTAAATTTGTATCAATATAAAAATCATCTCAATAAGGCATATGAAATAATTTCACATTAGTATCAATATACAAGCATCTATAGCAGTGCAATTGTCTTTTGCCCATATTTGGCAAATAATTGTTTACATGTAGATACAATAATCTACCTACCTGTCTGTCCTATGTATTCCCCTTTCTATTTTTTAAAAGGGATTTCTGAGTCTATATTATTGTTCTATCCTCAGCCCAAATTTAACTTATAATCACCCTATCAGAGTGATAATTATCCATAACCCTGAGAAGACAAAACTTATCAGGAGAGGGGCGTAGTTTCTCATAATGTTGCTTCCTGCTGACTTGTAGTTGGTGGTATCTCTGTAAAAACTAAGACAGTGGTTAGTTCCTAATGGACTGTCTATAAACCTCTATAACCATTCTCAGTGTCCATTCACTGAGTGGTACACAATAGGATTTTTTCTTTTTTCTTTTTTCTTTTTTTTCACAGACAAGGTAGAATCATTGTGGTGGGGACTCATGTTCTTTCTGGGTGCTTTGGAGATGGCTGGTAGGAAAAATTGTTGTTTATAATGGAAAACCTAAGCGTCATCAATATCAATTGAAGAGTTGACATTTTCAGGAGAAAACTGTATACAAAAAGGTTTAAAGGTTAAGATGGAATAAATACACAAAGAAATAGGATTAGAGATAAAGTTACAATAATATCAGTCCCTGCATATTCTGTATGATCTTCACTGGTTAAAGGTACAACATCTTCTTCTAGGTCCTTTCCTGTAAACTGGCAAAGTCTTTATTTTTCTTTAAAAATAAAATCAGAAATCCTTTCCACGTTTTCAACTTTTTACTCAGCCTATGTGGCAGAAATATCCTTTCTAATAGAATATTTTCTCTTTGCATTATAATTCCTGTAGAAGAATGCTTAGAGGGTAAAATAAACAATGCAATTGAGGTCTAGATCCACATGATTCACATGTAAATCTTGTAATTTCTTTTCTACTAAAGCCAATTCTCTCATGAATTCATCAGATAATTCTCCCTCTCCGAGACTATTTAAATCCTTATCATCATCTAAAGTTTTGATTAAATTAACTAATTCATGGTTTTTTATAGCAATAATAGGCTGTATATGAGAAATATCTCCCACCAGTGTTTGGAAATCATTAAAGAGTCATCAGTCTATCTATCCTGAGTTGTACCTTTTGGGGTATAATTTTCTATAGACATATTTTGTATCCTAAATAATTAGTAGAATGCCCTCTTGGTATTGTGGTGGGCAGTTTGTAGTCCCCAATAAGGAAAAATTTTCCTTATTTCTTCAAACATTCCTTCTAATATATCTAATAATCTATATTTGGGTCTGCCAACAAGATATCATCCATATAATGGTAAATAGATTGTTGGAACTGTTTACATATCACTTCTAATGGCTGTTGTACAAAATATTGGCATAAGGTGGGATTCTGTATTATGTTTCTGGCCTGGACTTTCTGGCCTAGCCTTGAGGTGCAGACCTGCATATCCACAGTCCCACAGAGACACACAGATGCTTACATTAATTTTATGCTCATTAGTCTAGGGCCCTGATAACTTTATCCTTAATCTAACCCATGATTATTAGCCTGTTCAGCCATGCAGCTCAGGACCTTTTCTTCCTGTTTCCAGAGTTTTTCCAGTCTGGTAGCTTCACCCATACTTCCTGTCTGCCTTCAGACAGTCAGTGATTTTATTAAACTAGTAGGTGGGACAATTATTTACAGTCTAACTATTCAAAATTCCTGTGGGAGGACCCTCCATTGATATCTCTTTGCCAAACATGAATTATTAAATGTGGGCACTGTAAAGACAAATTTTTCTTTGTCTGTTCTTGTAGAGGTATGGTAAAGAAACAGTCTCTCAAATCCATAACTATAATAGACCATCCCTTAGATAATAGGGAATGCAAGGGAATACCAGATTGTAAAGAGCCTGTTGGTTGAATCACCTTGTTTATTGTTCTTAGATCTGTCGCCATTCTCCATTTTCCAAATTTCTTTTTGACAACAAATACAGGAAAGATCTAAGGACTGGTTGATTTTCAATATACCGAGCATGTACCTGCTCCTGTACCAGCTGTTCTAAGGCTTGCAGTTTCTTTTTTGTTAAGGGCCATTGTTGAACCCAGATAGGCCTTTCTGTCACCCATTTTAGAGGTAGTGCTGTGAGTGTCTTTACAGGATCATCAGCTATTGAGTTGTTTTTTTTTTTTTTTTTTTTTTTTGCACCACCTGAATGACTGGTGACTATTTTTATAGTTCCTTAAAATATTGTTTTCAGAAACATAATTGAGTCTATGGTTTATATCTGAGTCTGGAGGGATTTTAAACTGGGCATTCCATTGTTGTAGAAGGTCACAACCCCATAGATTCACTGCTATATTAGTCATATATGACCTCAACCTTCCTCTCTGTCCTTCTGGTTCTATTATTTAAGCCATCTTACACTCTGCTTCACCTGAGATATTGTTCCAATACCTGGAAATTGAACATCCACATCCTTTAGAAGCCATCTTAGATACCACGATTGTGAGGTTATGATTGAAACATCTGCCTTCATGTCAAATAAGCCTTGGATATAAATATTACCTATTTGAATTTTCAATTTTGGTCTTTATTCTTTATGGAATTCTGCCAAAAATATTCATTTTCTGCTTTTGAGGGGAAAACATTTTGATTCTTCACCTCAAGTTGTTTCATTATCCAATGCTGTGTGGTTTTCTACATTAGGCATGGAATTTTCTACTCAAACTGAAGAGACTGTTCCTCCACTGTGACTGGATATGATTGAACCCTCCTTGATCTTGAGATCTGATTTTGTGGGACCTTCAGGGAGAGGCCTGGAGAGGCATTGGCCAATGGTAAAATATTGCCTCATTTGTCCCTTGTAGATCTATACTCATTAGTCTAATGTAAGCCTTTGCCACATCTTCTACATAACCCAGAAGGCAAGGATCTTCTGTTTGAATCATTCCAAGAGAGACATTATTCCCAGGAATGCCTTGCATACAATTTCTTCTTATATGGTCTGGTTTTCCACAATTAAAGCAATGGATACCCTGATTCCTTACCCTAACATTGAAAATGGCTTCACATACCCAATTCTCTCCATCATAATGGAGGGATTCAGCATTGATTGCATACTGAATCCATTCCTGTGTGGCTACAGATATGATCTTTGGTGTCATAAGCATTATCTTACATTCCAGGTTAGCATGGTTAAGAGCTAAAAAAAGTATTAATTGCTTCCTAACTTATGGATCTGAAACTGCTCTCTGTACAGCCTTTGTCAATCTCTGCAGAAAGTCACTATATGGTTCTTTTAAGTCTTGCCTGACTTTGGCATACAGCTCAATTTTCTGTCCTGGGTCTTTTCCCAAGCACTAAAAGCAGCAGTATGGCATAACAGCAATATGTTTAAAATAAGTAATCTGAACCTTATCAGCAAACAAGCCTTCACCAAGGATTTGATCTTGAGAGATGTCATAGCCCCTGACTTTACCCTGAATTTCTATGGCCCTAGCTTCTTCCTTCATCCAATTTCTCAGTTGTAAATGTTGGATATAGCCCAATACAGCAACTGTTAAATGTATCCAATCATTAGAAGTTATTCTATTTTTTGTTGACCATGCATTTAGTATTTGCTTTTATATAAGTAGAGTGGCTTTCATGGAGTAATATGGCTTCCTTAATGTCCTTTATCTCTCTCATATGGATTGGCTTATAATTATACTCCATAAATTCTGGAAGTCTGCCATATGCATTCTTTTTCTGAATTGTAACTGGAAATACTACTGGGGGGCAGGGGAACTCCCTTTTATATTCACTACTTTAGGCAAGATATCCCCATCATCATAATATTTCACTGATGGTTGTCCTGAATTGTTCTGGGTTGACAGTGCCTTAATATCCTTCTCTCTTATTGAACATGGTCCTCCATTCTTGAAGCTTAGAAATCACCATTTTCCTAGGGTCTGAGTTTGAATAGCCAATCTTTCTAATGATACCACAGAATCAACTATTTTCTTGTTCTCATCATTAACATAAAGTCTACACATCTCTTGTATGGTCTTGATATTTATGTCAAAGAAGGAAATTATATTGTAACTTATGTCATAACCAATTTCCAGATAATTAACTTTTCCTCCAATTTCTTATTTGTAATTTCCATAGTACACACTTTAGATAGCAATTGTGCATCCCTATACTTCAAATCTTCCATCAGTTGCTCATTCCTAGACTTCAAGTCTCCCATGCTAATTATGTCTCATATGAGTATCAGGCCATTTTTTATATATCAAATATAGAATCAGGCCAAAAAGTAACAGGACTGGGGAAGTGGAGCCATCAAAAATATAATCAGGCAAGAAGTCCTTGATTGATCATAACAGTAAAAGAAGGTTTCTAAATTATTAGGATGTTATACTGTCTGCCAATGTGAAAGAAATTATATATATACACAATTACCTCAGAAAAGATGGCAAAGTTTGGCCAGCAGATGTTGCCATTGTTGTCCAATGTGGTCAATGTGGAAACTCACAGGATGGCTTTCTATGAAAATAATCTTACCAGAGGCAATTTCTGACAAAATCAGAAAAATGTGCTACAAGCCTGTGTTAAAAGGCACCGATATTAACCATTTGTCCTTGCTGACAGACTTTGCTCAGTCTCAGAAAGGCTGCAAAGCAGAGGAGGGTGGCCAGGCACAAGGCCTGCAGTCAGAGTGAAATGGGGCATGAGTTGTGGCCATGAAGAACTGTGTTCACCAGCCGGCAAGCCACCAAGGGAAGTGGGTAGCAGAATGAATCTTCAAAAATCATAACTTTATAAATTTAGTAAACTGCAGGCTTTTCAAAAATATTGAAGATTAGAAATAAAGTTTTTCCTTTCTATGACAGAACATAGTATGCTAACCACAGACTAAAAAATAATATTTTAGATCAATAACATTCCCTCCATATCTCTCTTAACTTGACATTTATTTCATGTTAAATAAATACTTAAATTTTCTGTATCTTATTTTCTTACTCTGCCATGAGAAACAAAAAATTAATCAACCTTGTAATTGTGAGTCCCTGTACAATAAATTCCCAGTAGTTTATGAATAGCAAGATGCAGGATCATCCAGAACTGAAATACGTCATAAAAATAAGTATATAAACCATATTTTTAAAAATAAAAACAAGAAAGGGAAAATGAGATTACCTGTATGCTGGTTGAATAGTAAGTTTTTAAAACAGTCAAGATATTCATTCTCATTAATGTGTTGAAAATTATATAAAACTATGTCTATATGTTATGTGGTAAACAGATTTTTTTAACAGTAGAAAAAAGTTTGTGCATGAAGCTAAGTGTTACTTTTATTGGTCAAGGTGTTAAATAAATGACACCACCCACTTAAGAATGCACCAGATTCCGTGATAATGAAAACGAAGAGTGACTTTCCTTTCTCTGTTTGAGGAAAGCGCTGGTTACAGTTTTCCATCATTGACTATCTGCACATGACTATGCTTTATTATCTGGCCCAAGCCCTTTTATGTTACTAATTTTACAACAACTAACAACAATATTATCATATTAAGAGTAACCAGCAATATCTTGGTTTATATACTGTAAACTGAACAATAAATATGACACAACACAAAACATTTAAAAATGTGTCATCTGTTTTCTGGGGCCAAAATCAGTAAAGATGACAAAAAAATATTATTTTGTTCTAAGAATGCTATACACAAAATATTTAATTTGACCTCAACATTAGAATTCTGAAAATATTCATAATTCACTTAACTTCTAGTGCAAACTTTAAGAGAATTTTTAATTTCATGATTGTACATAGATCAGTTAAGTGAGTGTGGTTATCAGTAGAGGAGTTGAATGTATTAGGTGACAATGCTCACCCTTGAGATCAGTTTAACTGGCACTTAGGCAGTACCCTACAACACATTTCATCCATCTCTGCTTTAGTCATTCAATAAATTACTACAGGTCAAATTCTATGATAAAAATAATCTGGTGATTCTGATTTGAAAAAAAAAATCCTTGCTATTAAAAGTATAGCCATGACCCATATAAAGACCTCTGCAACTTTCCTTAAGGATGTGGACAATAACCATGAAATATGCTATTTTAATAAAAATCGCAGATGCTCCACACAGGTAAACATGGATTATTTCAGAGGGAAAAGAGAAAGAAGAGGAAGAAGAGGGTACAGAAGGAAGATGATGTCAAAAATACATAAAGATGTGATTATTCACTTTTGGTCTCACACCTTCATTATAATTGAATATTTAACTGTCTGTTGTCATTTTCATTCTCTTTCATGTTTCCACAAGTTCAAAACCACTCTACCAGGAATCAGCTGCTTACAACACAATCATAGGGTTCTACTAATAGAGTTTCTAACCTAAAGTCCAAATAAAAAGATTTTCTGCCTTTGGCTTCTTCCTTACTAAAGCAGTTTTTGTGATACTGCTTCCTCCTGAATTTACTGATGTCTTGATTTCTAGCTAGTTTCCAAATATAGCATGTTCCCAAAGTTTCATCTCTAGAACTGATTCCCTCTTCCCAGATTGCATCTCTCTCTATTACTTTAGCCATTCTCAGGATGTAAAGCAGCTCCTACATCCTCAGTCTGAGTGCAGGTTCCCCGTCTCTGCTTGATTTCCCATCTGACATCTCTACATTGATTCCAAACACACAGGGAGGTCGTCCTTCACACTCCAAACAATGCTCAACTCTGTCCTGCTCTGTACCCTGGGAGATGACAAAAGTGAATGCCACTGACAGGCCACTTACTCTTAGACTTACAATTGTGCTTAGGAAATAAAGGCCTAGAAATAAACTCAAAGGAAGAAAAAAAAAGTTTCAGTATATTTTCTAGGACCCTGTAGTTATTATGAAAAGACAGCCTCCAAAAGAAGTGGCATTAATGAGAAAGTTGGCCTTGTTTGAGTATCAGTGGCCTTATTGGAGGAAGTGTGTTACTTTGGGAGTGGGCTTTAAGGTCTCCTATGCCCAGTGAGGCAGATCACTTCCTGTTACCTATGAGCCAAGATGCAAGAACCCAAAGCTCTTTCTCTGCCGTTATGTCTGCCTGCACACCGCTTTGCCTCAAAATGATGATAATGGACTAAATCTCTGAACAGTAAGTGAGCCACCACAATTATATGTTTTCCTGTATATGAATTTCATGGTCATGGTTTAACTTCACAGCAATAGAAACCCTAAGACAGAAGTTGGTACAGGGACTTGGGTATTGCTGTGATAGGTTTGACCATGTTTTTGTTTGAAATAATATAAACTTTGGGAGTTTGGGTTAGGTCTTAGTGGCAGTACTAGTAGAATCAGATAAAACAGTGGTGCTAAGAGTTATTTGAACTGTGGGGGCCTGGCTCAAGAGAAGTAAGAGGAGATGAATATTAATATGTAGCCTTGAAATCATTCTTGTGATATTTTGGTGAAGAATGTGGCTGCCTTCTGCCCTTGTCCAAAGAGTATGCCTAAAGCTAAAATGAAGAATTTTGAATTAATTCTATTAGCAAAGAAAATGTCAAAAAAGCTTTGTATAGATTTTGGCACGTGGTCATTAGTGTTAACTTTAATGAAGATCTATAATAAAAAGGAGCAAATAGAACAAAGAAAATACAGAATACAGAGAGCTAAATACTGTGTTCAAGGAGATAAACAGATTAAGAAATGGAATAAAATGAGTGGTAGCCTTGGGAAAAGATCCCACCCAACTAAGTTTCCAACTTATGAAGAGGAATTAAAGAAAAACTAAAAGCCAAGTGTGATGGCACACACTTACAATCCCAACACTTGGAGGAAGAAGCCAGTAGATCTCTGAGTTTGAGGCCAGCCTGGTCTAAAGAGCAATTTCCAGAAAAGCAAATCTTAGGCAGTGAAGGACACTAACAAAACAGAAAGTCGAACAAGATATAACTTAACAAAGGGACCTTTTTTTCCCCCCAACAAGCAGCAGAACTTGGCAACTTTGTCCTTGTGGTTCTGGTTTTATATTTAAGTCTGAACTAAATGGGTTTTTCTTTGACTAAGGAAAGCTGCTGAGACTAGGCATGTGTCAGGAGTGTCCCTGAATGGAGACCTAGAGAGGTCATTTTATAAAGCTATAAAGTTGGAGACACCAGAGCCATGGGATATCTGCTGAAGAAAACTACTAGCCAGGGTGGAAGAAGCATAACAAAAGGAAATGCATGGGAGTCAACCAAGCTGAAAGGAAATGGAGGTCTGAAGAGCACTCTGACATCAGACATGGGGATGCAGAGTCTGTTTGTCCTGCTACTTTTAGGTCCTTGCTTTGACCCAGTATTTCTTCTCTCTGCTCCATTCCTGTGGCTTGAAATCGTATGTATTATATGGTGGAAGTATGAGAGCACTTTTTAACTTTTATTTTACCAGAGGCAGTGGTTAAAAGAGTGCATGAATCTCAGAAGAGACTTTGAACTTTGGGCTTTTAAATAAGTTTGAGACTATTATAGACTATGGAGACTTTTGAAGTTAGACTGAATGCATTTTTGCATTATGATATAGGTAAAACCATGGGGGCAGGAAGTAGAATGTGATGCTTTGAAAGAAAATTGCCCCCAAAGGAATGGCACTAAGGGGACTTGTTGAAGTGGGTGTGGCTTTATTGGAGGAACTACGTTACTATGGAGCCCGACTTTAAAGTATCATATATGCTCAAGAAATCATCCAATGTCCCAGACAACTTCTTGCTGCCTGTATAAGATGTAGAACTCTCGGCTATCTTTCTAGCACATGTCTACCTGTATATACTGTGCCCCACTGTGTATCTAATATTTTGTGTATCTAATAAAGTTTTCCTGCAGAGAAGAAGACAGTCACTGCAGATTTCAGCTACAAAGGTCAAGGAGTGGTGACACACATCCATTTAATCTCAGCACTAGGAAGTTTGAACCAGGAAGTAATACTGCTAGACAGAAAGGTTTATAAGATGAGAAAACACAGAGCTGACCCTTTCCCCTTTGGCTGAAGAACTGGCAAGGTGAGAAGTGGCTGTGGCTTGTTCCTCTGTCTCTCTGATCTTTCAGCTCTTCCCCAATATCTGGCTCCAGGTTTTTATTGTTAATGATGATTGGGATTCATGCAATATCTGGTACTCAACGTGGGCTAAGGAGTTGGCAAGGTGAGAAGTGACTTGTTCCTCTGTCCCTCTGATATTTTAGCTTTTCCTCAATGTCTGGCTCCAGGTTTTTATTGTTAATGATGATTAGGATTCGTGCAATATCTGGTGCCTACAACCCTAAGATTAAGAGTCTCATGCTCTGTTGAATGAGCTAGCCAGGCCCATGATAATAATGGACTAAACCTCTGAAACTATAAGCCTTCCCAGTAAATGTTTTCCTTTATGAGAGTTAATGTTATCATAATGTTTCTTCGTGGTAACTGAAACCCTAAATAAGACAAATCCTATCCCTCTACTCTAAATTTCTTCTCTATAAAATTTCCTTCTTCTGTTTCAAAAACCACTAGAGATGCTTCTTTCCCAAATCACTAGATATAAAAAGGGCTGTAGTTATTCCTGCTCCAACTAGTCTAAAAGGACCACATAACTTTCCCCTGAAGTTTGATATCCTGTTCATACCTTTGAAAATAGTTATTTATTTTAGTTGAAAGTAGTACTTAAATTCCCAATGAGTTTGCCTTTTCTTCGTCAGACCTTGATAATGCCTCTTTCTGCTGTACTTCATTACTTCTACTAATCCAGACATTAGTTCAGATGAAATTTTCCAATATAACTTCCACACTTTGGTATCACAAATCTTTATTCACGTTTTTGAATTATAATGCCAAACATACTTTTTTCAAATTTACTCATTTATCCTTATTTTCAATTAAGAGAAGTATAGATGTTTAATATAATATTTTTAGCCACTCTACATTATGACCACAACACCCTTCTAGACATACTACTTCTCAAATTCACTTGGGCTAAAATTATATCCAGCTAAACAATGCACACTGCTTTTCCTAGAATAATTTTTCTAGCTTTTTTTTTAATAGTTGAATTCTGTCTCTCTCTCTCCATCTACTGAGCCATGATGTAAATATGATCATACACATTATGTGAATTTGTTCATTTATGTTTTTGACCCTAGAGTGTGGTATAATACCTAACAATTTTATACTTATTAGCTAGCCTTCATGTCAATGTTTGTAAATTTGTTTTATTGTATAGTAAAAATGTCCTCACCTATGTAATTATTGCATATCACATAAAGCAAAAGATCAAAACACACAGAATGTAATATACTAGGTTTTATTCCATATGTCACATTTGAAGCTTGAAGAGTTAAATGTCAAATTCCAAAATTCCATCTAAAGATTCAAAATGGCAGATAGCATCTTCTGGTTTATATGCTATGTGCTAAGTCACTGCTTCCCAGACTCCAGAGCAGAGCTTAAATATAACCCCCAGCTTTTTATTTTAAATAGTAGTAATGTGCACAGACAAAATTCAGTAAGTTGTTCTATTTTATGTCAGTCTTATTGTCCAAAATTGAGTGACTTATTTCATAAGAAACACAGAGTATTAGAGGATTTTAGAGATTAAATAGACAGTCTGCCTATTGTTTAATTTACCAGTTCATTCAATCATCATTAAATAAGAACTGAAAAAATATCCAATATGATAAGCATGTAAAGTCAACAAAATCTAGCATTTATTGGAAAAGACCAAGTCAATTTTTCAATATTTTCAGATATCATAATCTCATTTATTGAAAACTCAATTACACACAAAATGAAAAATTAGAAATAATAAATTTATCAAAGTTTCAGAATATCACACAAAAGTCAATAGTACTGTTGCTATGAAATAATAGATCACCCAAAATCAAAATTTAAAAAGAAATTTCATTTTCCACCATTAAAATATTTCACCTAGAAATAACCTGAAATAGTGGTTGGTAACAGATCCTAGCATTTAAAATGATAAAGCAGTAGTGGATGAAATTAAAGATACCCACTTTTATGCAAACACAAAGATATTACATGTTTATTTACTAAAATAATCAACATTATTTAAATGCTGTCACTATCCAAGATTATATATTACTATAGATTATGTCGGGTAGTAGAAAGTGTCCTTTGTTCTCTTTGGAAAGATAGGTATATTATGTTTCAAAATGTAAAATAGGCAAAAATCAATAAACAAATGGAATGGACTAGAGCACACAGAAACATATCCATGCTTCTATAATCAACTGATTTAGATGAAACTATATGACTAATTTTTAAATAGATATTGTTATAGAAAGTGCATTCACACAAAGAACAAGACCATGAACTAATAGAAAATAGATAAAATGGTCAGACACTAGAAAAGTTAAAAGTTTTTATTAACAAAACCAGAAGTCCCCAAAAGACAAGGAAAAATAAGTCAAAGATTAATCAAACTAAAAGGCATCTCTTCAATAGAGTAAATGACCAATCAAACAAAGAAACAACTTACAGAAAATTAATAGATTGTGGTGGTATATCCAATAAAATAGCCTGAAATATCAGAGAACAAAGCCTACCCATGAAATTCCAGAAGTGGTGACCCAAGCCTTTAATCCCAGCATTTAGGAGGCAGAGATCCTCTAAGTTCAAGTCCAAACAGAGCCAGGTAGTGATGGTATCCATCTTAAATCCCTGCTCTAGGAAAGCAGACTAAGAAAGTAAAATATCTAGGCAGGGAAAGAAACATAAGGTAGAAGAAGGCAGGCCTTCCCTTTTGCCTGCATACCCAGTCTGAGGACTCATTAAGATAGGACTATCCTGTTTAGCCTGAACAGTTTGCTTTGTGAGAATTGGCTGTAGTTTGTTCCCTATCTCTCTGATATTTCAGTTTTTCCTCAATAAATGACTTGGAGTTTTATTATAATACTAGATAGAATTCATGTAATACCAGGCACCCAACATGGGGTATGAACCCACAACCCTGAGATTAAGTCTCATGCTCTACCAACTAAGCCAGCTGGGCATTGACTTCAGCCACATGTAGATCTGGTCTGTGCAGTTTTTTTTTTTCAAATTCATGCCCAAAAGTTGAGCACCAGGACTTGAGAAAAGCCCTTGACTTTCTATTATCCTGAGACTGGACAACAAATAATACAGCTACTAATCTCAGGATCATGGGTTTGTGCCCCACATTGGGTGCCATTTGTAGTCAGATGTTTCTCTGTCCTGCCTGTCTGGTTCTGCAGTCATTTAGTCTCAAATAATCACACAAAGGCTTATATTAATTACAAGCTTTTTGGCCTTTGGCTTAGGCATATTAGTTTCTAATTCTTATGCTTCACGTTATCCAATTATTTGTATTTATGCTTAGTCATTTGGCTTGGTATCTTTTCTCTCTGCAGCATTCTCATCTTGCTTCTGTGTCAGGCTGGAGTCTGTCACTCTGCTCTTCTATTTCCCAGAATTCTCCTAGCCTGGTTGTTCCAACTCTACTTCCTGTCTAGCTTCTGGCTAATCAGCATTTTGTTAAACTAATATTTGCAATGACAAATATTTACAGTGTGCAAGAACATAATCCTATAGCAGTAGATGTTTTTTAATTACTCATTGTGTAATGATGATAAACATTATCTGGTAAAGAATACATAAAAACTCCCAAATTTAACCCATAATAACAAGAAAGCCAGATTGAAAATATATAAAAAAATGTAAGAAAACATTTCTCAAAAAAGAAACACCAAATGGCCTAGAGGTATGAGAAAATATGTGATAATCACTAGTCATCAGTAAACACAAAACAAGACAACAATTAGACATCACCTTGTCTCAGAAGAAAGAATGGCCATTCACAGAAATAGAAGAGCTTGCCGGGAAGTGGAAGAAGAAATTCTGGCACACTGTTGCTAAAGAAACAAACTAGAGAAGAACATAAAATCACTATGTAAAATTGTCATCATTTTTATACTCAGTGCAATACTACTGAAATTAATAAGAAATTAAAACAACTTAAAGGTTTACTAGCTGAAAAACTGATAAGTAAATGTGCACATAGATAAAATGAAATATCAGTCTTGAAAAAGAATGAAATCATACAATTCAGGACAATGTAGATGGAACTGCAGATTGAAATATGTGAAGAGCCAGATAAAACTTTACCTGAGCACCTCCTACATGGTCAACTACATCCGGATTAAAATGAGTATCTGGTTTCCACAACCAGCTGTGAGAAATTATTTAAAGTGGATGACAAACACAAATTTCACACTCTCTTTGAGAAGTGCATGGCCACAGAAGTGGCTGCTGATGTTCTAGATGAAATATGGAAGTGTTATGGAAAAAACAAAATCAGTTATGGGAAAAACAGAATTTTCCCATGATCCACTGTAGGGTGTGACTCCTGTGTCCAAAAAGCATTATAGCTTAGTAAGTCATTCTTGTTCTAGACCAAGGGAGACTAGTAAGAAGAAGCACCACATGCATTGTGAATGTAGATTTTAGTACTTTCAACTTGGTCAGTGTGTGTGAGACAGAGGAAGGGGTGTTCCTGGATTAATGTCACGCCTTGGTAGTTTGGACCCAAAAGAAGAGTCAAAATCTGAAAACTTTTCAATCTGTCTAAAGAAGATAATGTCTGCCAATATGTTGTCACAACACCCTTGAATAAAGAAGGTAAGAAGCCCAGGACCAAAGCACCCAAGTATTCATCATCTTGTTACTCCATGTGTTTTAAAAACACAAATTCTGACATATTTCTCTGAATAATCAGGAAACACACTATGAAAAATAAGTAAGAAGCTGTAGAATATGCTAAACTTTTAATCAAGAGAATTAAGAAAACCAAAGAAATACCCCAGGAGCAGACTGTCAAAATATACAAGCCATCTGTGCTGAGAGCTACTTCTGAGTCCAGTAAAAAATAGGCCTTTGAGAGTAACAGAAAAATATCAATTATGCCACTTATATGTGAACATTATTAAGTTGACTTTAAGGAAATTGAGAATAGAATGATGGCTACCAAAGGCCAGGAAGAATAAGAGTTAGCATGGGAAAAAGCTGACCAATGAGAAAGAATTTATAGTTAATTAAAAGCACAGTGGGGTGTTTAGTAATATCAGTACATTCAAAAAAGAAATGTTTGAGGTGTTGGTATGTTGACCTGAATTGTACTATAAAAATGGTAGTATATACATATATGGTAAACAATGGTAAATGTATAAACTTTCAGGTTGTTTTTGTATCAGCAGTCTTTAAATATTGAGGTATCCTCAGACCTTTGTAGAATCCACCAAATAATTACAATAATCCATCAAACAATAATCCACCAAGTAGGCAATGTACAAACACATATGTACTTGACACTAAACAATAGAATAAGAAACTAAAATCTCAATTTTCAAGTGAGAAAAAAAATTCTTTTTTATTATTCTGAAAAAAATCTCTGCTGAGCCATTTTTGCCTAAGAACATACTTTGAAAGCCTGTCAGGTGTCCATTTGCCTCTTTTGATCACTTCTATGATGTCATCCTGAAAGTGGGTGTGTAAGCTATTTTCTGTGACTACAGGAGTCTTTGTCAAAACATTCTTGGCAAAAAAGAAAAAAAAAACTCAGCATATCTTCACAATTCCAGTGAAAACAAAAATACTCACACTGGATTTCTACTGAATGCTTTTGAATGGAGAGTCTGATGATCAGGAGAATCTGAATTCAACAAGAAGTGGTTTTCTGCTTCCCCACCCCCTCCTCAAAAATGCTCACAGAGCTATGGATTCCTCAACACAGACCAGATTTCAGTTATGTGTTCATGTTCTGCTTCACAAAGAAAGAATACAAAGCTGGCCTCTGCAAGGTACACATCGTGAAAAACTTAATTGAATGTCTGGCACAGTGAGACCCCAGAGAAGCTTCTCCTTCAGCTGAATGACCTTCAGTGACCCTAGCTGCCTGAGGCCAGACCTGAAACAGCATATGCTTCTATTTGTGACTAGCTACTGAGAAGAGCTGACTGAAACCTTCAGTTTTTATTCAACCTAAAGAGTAATCACCACTGTCTGTGGTGCTACAATGATACCAAAAGCAGTATTTAGTTTCTCCTGCTGAGTTCAAAATGTCTGAAATAAGAAGGAAGGAAATATGTGCAGAGATAACTGGAAGACATGAAGTGGAAGACTATTTTAAAGCTAATTGTCAGAAGAGAAAAACTAGACAATGTCATTTTTAAACACTCTGTGTGAGAATAAATAGAAAGGCAACATAACATCTACCATACATAAGCATAAATACTGCAGAAAAAATAAATCAGTAAAATGATTTGGTACACACCAGAGAATGTGCCAATTGAGAAAGAAGCAGAAATGTCGGCTGACATTTTTACCCAGTGTTTGAGCTTCTCTAAATCCCCTTTCCTGTGTATTTTCATCTAACTCTAGCCTCAAAGGACCACTCTACAGCACGCTGTGAGAACAAGAAAGGAGAAAAGACTGAATGGACAGAGATAATGATAATAAGTGCATAGACACAGCAAGCATTTGGAGATAGCAGATTCTTACAGGGCAGAACTTGTTTCTAAAGGTATAAATCCGTTATTTTCATCATTTTACTGGAACAAAGGATATGTTGAAACCTGAGTATTAGCTATTGATCTTTCACCAGAAATATCTGCTCTTTATCTGTAATTCCTCAAAGAACAGCTTAATTCAAAATGAAACCAAAATAGAAATTTACTGTCACTGGTGGCAGAAATCAAAATGTTTTGTTTGTGATATCTATCACTGCACAGTAAATGCAGAGCCCTCCTCTACACACAATATCAAGGTGATGGTGTGCTGCTGCTGTTTTGACTTCACAGTAGTTTGCACTCATGGCTTCCCGCTTTGCCTGAAATGCCCCCATCTCTGCCATCATACATCAGTCCCTATGTGAGAACATAGGAGCTATTGATTGAATTCAGTACTACAAAATTTATATGTCTATGCCGGTCCTAAGCCCTGCCCTTAAAGTATGATATTATTTGGATATAGGGCCTATGTTGATATAACTATTTAACAGAGAGGCCACTAGAGTTGGAAAGGCTCTTCATCTAGCATGTCTGAGATCCTTGGCAAAAAGTACACTTCAATAGTGTTGGCCATGCAAAGAAGACTGCTAGATGGCTCTAGCTCTGCTGTTGCAAGCCTGGGGACCAGGAAAACAACCTGGATCATATCTCTTTTGGTACTGTTCAGGGAACACTACAAACCAGTACCTTTATTGTGGGCTTACAGCTCTAGAAGTGAGTTGGCATACAGGAAACTAACAGAGATTGTATGTGCAGGACAGAGTGGTGACTCACAGCTTTGCATACTACCCTTTTCATTTATGGGAACCATTTCAGCCATCTGAAGATGATTAGTCTCAATTTACATCAAAACCTAATGACAAATTATTTAGTGACAAAACCATTCAAAACCAAATTAATTATTAGTTTGGACTAATATTAAGAGAGACAATTTTGCAAAGTCCTGAAGTACTCTAAAATCATGCACAACTAAGCACCCAAATTATGTTAATATGTAACTACTGAGTCTTACTATGACAGAAGGTATAGCATTACTATAGAAGATAAGGACCTAGAATACAGTGTATCCACTTCCTTGGTTAAAGTGAGAATGGTATGAGGCTGTAACTATAATCCTGAGATACAGCATAACACAGCAAAGAACACCCACTACATGGTATTAACCACAAGAATCAACAAACAACTATACATGCTGTTATATTAACATTCCCTTAATAAATATTGTCTTCTAAATATTAATGTAACTAGCATTATAGACAAGAGGAAACTAAATTTCATGACTATCATGCTCAAAACCTTTTTTTCCCCTCAAGACAATACTTAGTAAATTAAAAAGTGAAGTCAGTCAATGGTGGCACACACCTTTAATCTCAGTATTTGAAAGATAGCAGCAGAAGGATCTCTGAGTTTGAGGCCAGCCTTGTAACAGAAAGAATTCCAGGACAGCAAGAGAGACACAAAAAAATCCTTTCTCAAATCAAAAAAAGATGAGAAAATAGGACCCATGTGTTATTAAATATTAAATTGATTAGACAGATACTATGCTCGATCTTAACCAAAAGGCCAGGAAGTGGTGAAATGTATATTCTATCCTGTCCCATCACTTCTAGTTTTATAGAATTTCTCAAACTATAGACTATTGTTTGTTCCAGTCCTGTTTGTTGATATACAATATACATATGGAGTAAAGTTTGCAGCTTAAAGGTACAATTCTGTTATGAGTGTTATCAGTTCTTAAAGTGTGTGCAATTATATTATCTCTATAAAAATCAAACAAAACAAATCTATGCCCTATCACCAGGAAATCTACTCATACCTGTCAGATTTCTCACTCTCCTTCTGTTACCTGACAACACTGATTTGATTCTACCCTCTTGTGCTGTTTTTAAGAGTGTCATATAAATAAATCATCTAATAAAAGCTATTTCAAACTAGCTTCTTTCACTCAGCAAGATGACAGTCTTAGATTGATGTACGTCATTGTATGCATATAGAGTCTGCTTTCCTGTATTCCTGAGTAGTGCTCTACTTTATAAGCTGCAGTTCATACATCTATCCATCTGAAGAACATCTGAGCTACTCCAACTTGGACTATTACAAACAAAGCTACTATAGCCAATACTATATGCTTTCTCTTGAATTGTTTAAAAGTTGAAATTCTGGGAATAAGGTAAGCATCCATTCCACTTCATGAGCAATGTCCTAATGTTTTTCACAGTAATTGTGACATTTTGAATCTCCAGCAGTGTGCAGGGGTCAAACTGCAGGAATAAAGATGTATCTCACAGGGATGTTGTGTGCCCTGATTCAATATACAACACTGAAACAGGAAAAAAAAAAAAAAAACAAACAAACCACTGTTCTATCTTTGAGAACATTTAGTATCACCACATTTCTCACATTTCTTGTTTGCATTTTAACCATTCTAGTGACTGTATAGTAGCATCTAATTATAGATTGTTTTTATATCTGGTTTGAAAATATTTTTCCTGATTCCTAATGATGAGACTTTAATTCCTAGACCCAAATGGTAAAATGATAAAACTGAATCTCATAGTTTCTTTGACCTCTGAACACACACACACACACACATGAATTAATTAATTTAATTTAAAGAGCTCATCAGCATGAAAATATTAATCCTTAAAATTTGACTTATAGCATTTAAATGGATGAACACATCCTGCTGATTTCATCATCTCAGTGCCTTAGAAATTATTCCAAGGCCTACAACAATGAAACAAGGGATAGCTATGCTTCACACAGTTATAATATAACAGACACAATGGCTTTTCATAACCTTCCATGGGCACTGCTACACACTAAATCCCTGAATCTTATTAACTATCTATTTAACTGTCTTATTAACAATCTAGCTGGGAACATATTAAGTAGTTGACATTAACAGTCTGATTTGAGAGTATTTAGTCTGAACCATTGTACTACACTACTTTTCTGAGGTAGCTGAACTTCAACATATAAGTTTGAAAGAGACACATATTTAATCCATAAGAATTTCCAAGTTGTGGCAATAAAGATGGCTTAGCACTACACAACACCTGCTACTTTTGCAAAAGATGTGGGTTTGGTTTCTAGCTCCCAAACAGCAGTTCACAACCACATGTAACTCCAATCCCAAGGTATCCAATGCCCTCTGTTCTACTCTGCAGGTACTAGACATGCTCCTGATTCACACAGATACATGCAAGTACCTTAGATTTACATTTTAAACATCTTTTTAAAATGAATTTTCTAAGTGTTAATATTTTAAATAGAAAGGTATCCTAGAATAAAACATAGAGTGGGGCCATTAAAAGAAATGCAAGGCATGGACCAAGCATTATGCTTTCCCTGTTTGTCATTTCAAAGATTCTAATCACATTACTTTGTATAGCTATTTAATGTGATTTTTTCTCTTCAAGGGAAAATTCTCCCATTGTATGCTTGTGAGTGAAAATAGTGGCTCTGATTACACAGTTGAAAGGTCGAGGAAGGAGTTCCTGGAGCCAAATCAAATCACAATTATAGATCACGAAATTGAAGTCAGCTGAGTATTCCTATTAGGGACTGGAGTCTAGAGTGGAGTCCAAGACCAGCATTCTGTCAGCTTCAGTAAAGATGCACTGAGAGGTCTCCAGCAGAATTCTAGAAGGCTATTGACCTAAGCCATGACCTGGTCTGTTTCCTACTGAGACTGATGTTCCTTGTTGCCATTTTTAGGCTTATCTAGTGTTTCTAGCAATTCTGTAACCTATCATCCAATGGACTCATTTTCATTATAAATTGGATTTAGTCTTGATCCTTATAACTAGAAATCCCAATGAATAAAAAACTGAACCTTGAGCTGCCGTATGGAAAGTAAGGTACAAAAGGCTACATTGTGACAACTGAGTCAGGGCCTGTGATGGTGCTCCTTCTAGAGATATTAAACAAGTTAATGTCTCACATGCAGACCTTAATATTTACTAAAGGGATAAATAACCAGAGCATTCTCTGAGAATAATGACCCATAGAACTCTTAAGACCAGTAATCATGTGGCAAATTCGAAATGAAGAGTCTGGGCAAGAAATTTATTGAAATATATCCATTGACATTTATAGTTCCACCAATTGCTTTTACTTAAATGTTATTAATGAAGAAAGAGTGTCTAGACACTGGAATAAGTAAATAAAATACTTTAAAGGCCACTAGGTACCCTGAGCCCCATCCTGTACATAGAGCTCTGTCAACTGGCAAAGAAATTTTCTGTAATAAGGTTTTTCCTTCATTGCTTATACTCACTCCTTGCCTGGTAAATCATCTTATAAGAGAATATCCCCACCACCCTCTGCCTCTGTTCAGCATGCTAGGAGGGCCAATGTCGTGTGCTGCTTTGAGCGTCTGGATAGAATTACAACTGTTTGTTCAGCTGATTATGAAAAAGCTGGACCTAGAGACAGACAACACAAAAGTGAGAGAGAGAGTAACATGTCAAAAGTCCTAAGACTTCTCTTGGGAAATCCCAATGGATGCACATTCAAAGTATTCATGAAGAAATATCTCAGATAATGGCAGGGTCTGAGTCAACAGCCTCTTTTGCCAGCATTATTGCACAACCTTCTAGCTAGTGTATGGAATGGTACTCTTCTTACTCTTCTATCCCTTTCTGCATAGGTTATTGCCAAGATAACTAGATGGGTTTTGTAAGACATCCAAGTTAGGCAATGTCAATTTCTTTAAGACTGTGCAACCCCTCTCAGGTTTACACTTAATAAAAGTCTTTCTAAAAACCCATAAACCCTTGTATACAACAAGTCCCAATTAGTTCTCTGACCCTTTTCCATGCCTCTTGCTTATTCATTTTAATACACATAAGGCACATGAATTCTCATTTGGTACATGATGCACAGTGAACCCTCTCTTGAGGCTTTTCATTCACTGCTGTCTCTGTCTGGTTCAGTGTGCTCTGGATATTTGCACAGTTCTTTCTTGAACCTTTTTCAAGTCTTTGCTTTATCCATAATTCTTTGCTGGTCTTTCTATTTAATTCTTCAAGCTAAGCCTTTCTTTCCACCTGGTGCTCGTGACTGCTCTTTCCATTTTCTACTGTTTTGTTTTAATTAATATATTTAATGAATAGTTTAAATGTTTAACAATTTTATACCTGAAAAGAGTTTTCACCCCATTATCCTTGCTTATCTCCCTCCCTTTCCTGGATCTGCTTCTTTCCTTCCCAATTAGTTCTCTTCCTACTTCCATGCCTTATTATTTTGTGCAGGTAGTCAAAGCTGCTATATGCTGTTAACTTTATCAGATAGGTTTTATCGAGAAGACAGCATTTTATAGATCTACATATCTTACATCATCTTTTCCTAATGTTCCTTGAGTCTTAGAAGAAGTTTAAGGTGTCTCCTTTATATCTGAGCACTCAACAGTCATTTGAATCACCAATGACTAGTTATAAATCTACTTTTTTTCTGTTAAACTCAATTCTGGAGGCCAGTGAAATTGCTAAAGGCATTTGATGGCATACCTGAGTTCAGTCCCTGGAACTTGTGGGAGATTGTGTTGCTTCATTGTAAATAATTGTCCCACCCACTGGCTTAATTAAAAGTACTGATTGGCTAAAGGCAGGCAGTAAGTATGGGTGGGGCTACTAGACTAAGAAAATTCTGAGAACAGGAAGCGCAGAGCAGAATGCCAGAGAGAAGCCGGAAGAAGCAGAGGACAACTATGTTGCTCTAAGGAAAGGTACCGAGCCGCATGGCTGAACAGGAAGAATCATGGGTTAGATAAGGGTAGAGAGCTAGCAAGTGATATGGCTGGGCCTTAGGCTGATCAGCCTAAAACCATTGTAAGCATCTGTGTGTCTCTGTGGGTCTGTGGGTCTGCAGGTCTGCAGGTCCTAAACCTTGAGGTTAAGCCCGAAAGTCCATGCCAGAAACCTCCTACTACAGGAACTCATACAGTAGAAGGAGACAACCAATTCGTACAAGTTTCCCTAGGATCTCCATGTATACTAAGTCAGTGAGTGAAAAAGAATATAGGTCTGACATTTAATAAAATAAACCAGTATTCAACATGTGATATAAGAATGTCCTTAGGAAATTCACTATTGAGTCTGTTCCCCTAGGGATCTGGTCTCTGCCACGAGCCCTTGGCTGCCTGCTTGACCTCATTTCCCTTAAGAGCCTCCCTTGTTAATTTTGTATCTGAAAGGTGCTGGTCCTTTTGAGAAGAGCTGGTGAGCCAAGTATTGCATCTTGCAGTATTGCTTTATCTACAGAAACCCTGAAAATCTCAAAGTTTCTCAAATACCATATAGTTAGGCTATGACGGTATTATTCTATTAATTTAAGTGAGGAGATCTTTTAATAAATACCAACCTGAAAGCTACAAGGAGTTAATGTCACATTCAAATAGACTAGACATAACAGGCCATGCCTTTGGAGTAAGGAAAGAAATGGAGTTATGTTCATTTTATATTTATATTTACTTTGCTTTGTGAAGTTTTCCTTTAATTTCTAAAAAATGGTAAAATATTCACTTGAAAAACCACAGAGGTTGAAAAGTATTGTTTCTCCGGTTAATCTATCTTCTCATGATGATTTCCTCATATTTTCTTTTATCTTTTATGCTTTTTGGAACCAATTTCAGTATTTCAGCAGCAGTCATGGGTGAACTGGCTTTTCTCTAGTGTTTCAAAAGCTGTTTCTATATTTCCACCCCACAGTATGTCCTGAGGCAATCTTGAAACAAATGCAAGTTACAAATATCTGAATCTTTGATTAAAACTTACAGTGATAGCCTTGGGGTTAAGGTGGCACAGAAATTGTGGGAGTGGCCAATGAATGACAGGTTCAGCCTGAGACCCATGCCACAAGGCAGAGCCTACCTGCAACATGACCTGAAGCACAAGAACCTGGAGCTGGGATGGCCTTGGCAACAGCCTTGGCAACAGAAGTATTCTTACACACCACCACGTAATAAGTTTCATTTTCTAGACTCAGATTAGAAAATGAATCCATATGATGCTGCTAATGTATCTTTAAATTTATTATGAGAGAACAATTATCAAGCCTAGCTGTGAGCTAAGCAAGTTATAAACATCCTATTAGATCCTAACACTCCATGATTATGTTGTGCTATTTTCCCCATTTTACAACAGAAAGACTGAAACTCAGATTCAGCTGTGGAAGCTCTCGCCTATTCATAGAGATCTGTCCAATTCCAAGTCTTCATTGTCATATAGATCTTCATAAGTGATATAGAGAGAAAAGTGAAATTCATTCAGTTCAAGAGAAAAATAAAGTACATTCAAATCTTCAGATAAACTCAGAGATGGTATCATGGAAAATGCTGTTCTTTTTCATTATAGTAATGCCTACATATAATAATTTAACTTAAGTTCATAGGGAAAAGACTTATTTTATATGAGGAATCATTAAGAAATGTAGGAATAATGCATACATACATCAGTTCTCTGTTTTCATAAAAAATAACAATAGGTGATATATTTCAGGTTTAATGCATGCTAACTAATGACAATAGCAGCTGACATGCTAACATTGAGTGGGGAAATTCTGTAAGGTCCTACGACTAAAATGAAGAGCTTTAGGCAATCAATGGCTGCTGAGAGATTAAAATCAATTTTCTCTAGTGATGAGGTCTCTGATAGGTTATATAAACTCTAGTGGTCAACTCTAAACATATGTGCATATGAGCTAGACTCAGTAGATTCTATTCACACACGTAAACAGGCCAATAACAACAACAAAGAAAGGAGGTCGTGAATCTCAGAAGTGGTAGAGTCATGAGAGGACATGGAATTGGAAGGAGAAGGGATTTAAGCATATACTACTCATACCAGAAACACTCAAAAATTTTAAATTTAAAAGCAGTAGTACATATTTTTTCTATTTTTATTCTATAATGGTTTGTGTTCAAAGTTTAAAGCCTTGGAAAACGGTACCTATGACAGCAGCCTTACCATTCATTAACAACTTATTAAAATTATATTGTGTTTCTCCCTGAATGTGGATTTCATAGATCATATGGAAATGTTTCAGAAGTCAAAAACTGAATGAAACATGACTGTAAAGGATAACTGAACAGGAAACACACTTGATTTGTCATTCTCTATGATGTGGGACTAGATGAAGCAGACACACTCTCAAGGAGGTAGGAAAATGCCACCATGAGTCTCTCACTCCAGAAAGGAGGGGCTGCTACTTGCAATGGAGATGTCCTCAGCTTGGAAAACCCTTAGCTCAGCCACCTTCCCATCCAGCTCTTGTCCCTCCTAGAAACTTGCACTGCACAAAAAAGAAAAACTATACAAACTTATGAAACAAGCAACTGTGGAAACATTCAAATCTCTGAAGTTCTTCTAGTCTATTCTTTCTGAGAAGTGGGAAAAATAAAATAATGCCATTATCCTAAGGCAAGGGTAAGCAAACTCCAGCCACTGGACTAGTTGTATATAATCTGCTTTGTGCAGTTCAGAAGTTCTATCTGGTCAAGCCCATGCTCACAATTTAACCTGCAAAGCAGTATCCTTTTCTTTATGATTCTTATTAAATAAAATTTAACAAAATAGGTCATACAAAATTTTAATAGTAAATATCTTACTAATAAATATTATTTTTTATGAGCTAAGCTCTTGAGAGTATAAAATACATTTTATTAACCACAATAACAGAAAAATGTTTAGTATTTAGCTGTTTATGAAAACATTTGTATGAGTAAATTCACTCAAACATTTTTTATCCATTACCACTAGTTTAATTAACTCTCTTATTTGCTTATGTGCAGACAGGAAAAAACATCCTAATAGATGCAGAGAAGAATGGGTAATTAGAGCAACACAGACAGCACAACCAATTTTCAGGATGGGATTATTCTCAGTGGCTGCCTTCGGCACTCTAATGGCATATAATAGCTCTGTTCCTGTCTGATTGACTCGTCTATGTGGACTTTGTCTTAAATGACAAAATGGAGTGTTTGAGGCAATGAAAGCAGAACAGGAACTATTTCAGAGAGAAACAAAGAAATCCGGGGGCAGATGGACACACTGGAGAAAGGACAACAGCACTGTGGCAGGAACTGCACCTGTCAACATTTGGCTCACAAGTATGTTCCCAGTTGATCCGAGTCTAGAGTTAACAAGAGGATCCATGAAATACTGATCCTGACACTTTAAAATTATGGATTTTACGGTTTGCTGCTGCTCCTGCTGAGCTGCCTGTTCCATTCAGCTATGCTGAATCTACATACCTGGAAAAGGCATCTCTTGTCAAAGGAAGGACTAAGGCCAATTTAACTCAAGGAGACCCAAGTATTACAAGCTTCAGTGTCTAACAGAGGAGTAAAATGGAGAAAGAACATTGCAGCAGCCAAGGAATCATGAAACTGACAAATCACTAAAATCACTGCTTGAACAATAAAATTTAAGTCAAATGGAGATTGAGTTCCTATTAAAATTTAGGATTTAAAGACTGTGGTTCCCACCTTAGTGTAAGCTTATAATAAGGACTCTGTGTACACAAAGGAAAAGGAAGGGACTGGGAAAATCTATAGACTTGTAGTTCTGGACCCTGGCTGTCTCCATCACAACCTGAGTTTCTAGCCTCTTCACATCTCACTACTATGTGGTTGAGTTTCCAAAAGAACTTGTGTCAAGATTCCTTAGTAGTCGCTGTTTTGCCAAATTCACTTTCCACCAATCTGGTGAGCTAAATAAATACCCTAAAACATAAAGAAAGAAAATGTGGGATCAAATATGTTTTGAAGGTTTAAACTGATCTATGAATTGACAAGAAGAGAATAACGAATAAATGCTAAGGTTCCTAGGAGCCTTAAAATCAACTTAGCCAAACACTGATCATCTTGACTTCTGTTTTCTTGACTGTAGAATAAGGAGTAATGGATGGTCCCATAGAGTCTCCTATCCTTTACAATATAGAAAGACCATCACTCACAAAACTTTAATGTCCCCAAAGGACTAAATTTTATGTAGAAAGATGTGAATGAGATTGAAACAATCTTACTCAAACACTCATTTCTTGAGAAAAGACTGTCTCAGAATAGGCCCAGGAAAAGAATTTCTGTGACTTTGGGAAGGGGAAATACCCTTATGAATGTGTAACCATGATATAGGTTTGCCATGGGTTTCAATACTTTAAAATACCTCTTAACTAGGTATGTATCTCACTGATAGAGTATGTGTTTAAATTGTCTGAGGTACTGAATTTAATCTATAGCACCTAGATAAGCACACAATACACACATACACACATATACCACATGCTACATATCACACCAAACATATAATACACACAGACTCACTGCACGTACCACCTGCAGACACACACTAAACACATCACATACCACATATCACAGCACACATACAACACCTCCATACACACTCAGAACACAATGATTTTATATGCTTTCATAGTAGAACAGGTAGAAAAATTGGCCAACAGAAAGATAATATGGAACTATGCTCAGCCATAAATGGAACATATAATACCACAACTGTTCCTCCCAAGACTTAAGAAAAACCATGAATGTGTCTGAAAAAAAAAATGTAAGAGCCAGAAATGGTAGGTTAGTACAAGAAAATGGTGATTTCTGGGCACAGCAGGACAACAACACGTATGAACTCCCAGAGGTTGTGACAACATGTACAATATATGTGCAACCCAGAAAAAGTCCAAGCATGGAGAGGGGTGTGAGAAGAAAGTTCACTCCATTCTGATTCTTTTGGCAGTTTTTAGACACTGGGAGAGTTTTCTCTATTTACAGCATCTGGAAAAATGACCATGGCCAACTGAGAGACAACACATCCGAGAATGTTTAGGTAGCAAAAATGTATCATCATGGGAAAAGAAAAAAAGACAAAAAAAATTGGTGGGCAGAAAAGTGAGGGTGTCTCCAGGAAGAGTTGGGAGAGTGATGATGAATAGTCTCAAAGGACTAAGAACAAAAAATAAATAAATACATTAGTGGCAAGGATTCTGAAAACACAATAATGCAACCAATAAGCAAATTCTAAAATAAGATAAAAGATTTTTAAAAAGTTTGTAAAGGAGATGCATTTTAAACAGAATGGCTGTTGACTATAGACCATCGATAGATATGAACATAATGAAGTAAGAAGAGAGAAACATGTAGAAGGGTACCTGGCTTCATTCTGCTTGTTAGAACTGGGCCATTTAACAAGCAAGCCTCAGCAACTTTCAGACTTAGATAGATTTAGGGCTTTAAATTCCCTCAGATGAGATAAGAATAGTACAGAAAATAATGCATTAGGATGAAGCTAAGACATTGAGAAATGTACTTACAACCCCACAGTGAACTTGGTGCTTAGGTAGAAGTGATAATAGGCAGAAATACAAGAAATGTTTTAGCCAATGTCCTTCCAGCATCCCCCATCTTTCTGCCCTCCTTTGACAAAATTTCTAAGTTTAGCTTTAGAAAAATATTCTGTCAGTTGCTTTACTCTCTAACACAGATACGAGTTGGTTCTGAACATGTGGAGTAGTTAATAAGTAACTCAGCTGTGCTAAGTAATATGTTTACTGATAATGCGAAAAATGAATTGGCAAATAAAATAAAATGTCAACCCCTAATTTACAAAAAAAGTGATTACATTAAAGAGCATTCAATTGTAATGGTCTCCACTGATTAGGAACACTTCCATCTTGATGGTTCATGACTTTGCTCATGTGTCCAGGAAAACTTTCTAGATCAATCAAGTTAGGCAGAAATATCAGATCTTTATCCTGAACCCATGTGCTTACAATAACAATTCTTCATGAAATGGAACTGTTTGGTTTTGTTTCATTAGTTCTTACTAAATGGTTATTACAAAGATGCTTTTGTCACTACATCCATTCATAAACATATAAATAATGTCAGTAAATACTGTTGATTATTTGAGAAGCTGAAGCAGGAGGATTGCCATAGGTTCTAAGCAAGACTGGGCTACAAAACTTTTCAGATTAACTCAGAAAACATCATATATACTACAATTACATGGATATTAGTTGACACTAAGGTAGTCCTATTAAAAAAAAAAGTGACATGATGTCCCATGCATGTATGAATCCCTTCATCAAAATGTCAATACAAATAGTGATTCGAGGCAAGAACAATATTCAATCCATTGTTAAAATAAACAAAACATGTTCAACAATGCTAATATAAATAAGAAAATTGCCCTTTAGCAGGCTTTATAGCAATTCCAAATAAAACTTCAAGTGATGCCACTGATGTGTAATGCAGATGCTTCATGCCAGAGGAAGTATTTTAAAAAAATCAAAAATTGGGTTCTGTCCTTCACCTTCAATTGTGAACACAGATACCCTCTAAATGCTGAGCTTTTCACATACCTCTTCTTGTCTAGATTATCTCATCTCCTCAAAACATTTTAAACATATAATTTAATAATGTAATATGATGTAATGCAATGTCTTCAACAATATGAGTACGTATGTGAGAACAGAATACAATAAAGGCACTCTTGTAGCTACTTCAACCTAGATTCCTTAATCTGAAGTTTATATAATATACCAATAGGAACCAAATACAGCTTATTTGTCTTGTATGTTTGTCTCTCAAACTTTGTAAGATCAAACATGTAAATTATACTTTTTCTTATTAAGACTAATTTGGTATGAATTTTTTTTCTAACTTTTCCCATTTTTTAAACAAATAGATTAAGAAAGCTGTGTTGAGAGAGCATCTATTTATTTTCCTGATCAATTTCAAACACTTAGGGTTGAATTTAAGTTAAAATAATGAAGTGACTCATTCCAATAGTGAGGTAGAGTATCAAATCCAGAATTAAGAAGAAAAGTTATAGCCTCCAGGTCAAAAGTGAAAAGAAGACATGTCTACCAGCTACACATCACTTTTCTACTCCATCCTACCAACATGTCTCTGGTGCTAGAAATATGATCTGATACCTATCACTGTTAGAATCTAGTGTTCTTATTTAACACTTTAAAAACCTGAGCAAATTTCAATGGAAAACTCTTATCCTAAGAGGAGCTTACTCATGCATGACCTAAACAGGCCTTTGTACTTAGTCATGATTCACTCCAATCTTCACCATACTCAATAACTAGAAGGACATAACTTCAAAGTCTCTGTCATGGAAGCCTGAACTTCTGGGGAAAGAATCTAATGATCTCTGTTAGCTTGTAGAAATAAAAACTTTATCATTTTGATGGTCTGGCCCCGGATAAGCATGACGCATCAAAAGTCAGAACATGACCTCTCCTCTCAAATAACACATGGTAAGCACCAATGTGTTTTTACTACAAGGACATTTAAGAAAGTGGTCTGCATGAGGGTGTCAGTGCAACACAGGGTATCGATATAGACATAGAGGACAAGGTAAGGTCCAAATGTCTCCTTGTTTCTAGCCCTCAGATTTTTAGCCGTGAAATGGAGCTCATAGTGCTTACCTTGTGGCATTATTCAATGATCAAACTAAAAGTTTGGAAAATATGTGGTGGGCTGGAGAGATGACTCTGTGCATTAGAGTCCTTGGTATTACAAGCATGAAGATCTAAATTTCACATAGTAGGACCATGTAAAAACCCAAGCTTCATTCTGTGTGTCTATAACTGAGTTCTAGGAGCCAGAAACCAATTTCTGAGAGTTCACTGGCCTGCCGTCCTAACAGATACTGAATTTCTAGTTCACTGAGAGACCTTGTCTCTGCAGAATAAGGCAGAGAGATTGGAAGGGGGACATCCTACTCTTGCCTCCACATGTGTATGCTCTGGGGTATATGTTTCTGCACATTCACATTTATATATTAAACACATCTATACTATACACTCCACCCCCCCACACACACAGGGTGGGGGAAGATGAGAAAGAACAATTGATTTGTTCTAGACTCAGCATATAAAATACTATCAGAACAGGCAGCCAGTGTTGCACTAAAAGAGTAAGTACATAGCATGTGAAAGCATAAAACACACAATACATATTATCTTTCAAATGGGAACCTTTTTTTTTTTTCAAAATGTACACAGCAAAAAGTTTTCCACTCATTTCTTTCTATATAGTAATCCTTTTTTTCCCCCAATTTCACAGTATTCGGTCTTTTTTTTATAGATCTGACTGAAGCTAGCTCTTCAGATTCTTTGTCACTATACTCACTTGAGAAATAAATCTAGAATTGTCACGTGAGTGTTGAGGAAAGGAGGACTAAGGGACCTAGATAATATTTACTAGAGTCAAAATATTTGTAGATTTTGCAGGTTAATGGGGGAGTCAAAAATAATTTAAGTCTCATAGTAGCAAGATGTCACTGAGTAGTTCCTGCTAAAACAAGATTAATGATTGGTTCCTTTAAGTATACGTTAAAAAATATAACAGTTCTACTCCAGTTCTTTGATGCTTTGTTTTGATACTTTCAATTTCCATAACATTTAGCACTGTTAATTTTATTTTGGCTGTGTTTTAATAATAAATTTATTTTTATTTCTAATAGGTCTAATTTGACTGTTCTCCTATCAAGGAACACAAATTCATGCATAGTATTAGTAAGCATACTACATTAAATATTTCAAACAGTCCCTTGAATGTCCTCTGATCTCTGCTTTGAAAGCTAGGGGTAATCACTATAATTACTGCGCGAATTAAAACTTTGTCACATCAGTTTTAGGATGATATAATAGATTGGCAGTGTACATTTCAGAATATGGTGATACAAATGCTTAATCTCTGAGTAGAACAATAAAATTCAAAAAAACCACAATATTCCTTTGGGGCGGTGGGAGGAGCTGATTCGAATGAGCTCCATTAAAAAAAAAAAAAAAAAAAAAATGATTACTCCAAACACAGTGAAAATCAGACATTGCCAGAAGGAATATGTAAAGGGCTTTCTGATGGCTTGGATTACAAAAAAAGTATTCCCACAAAGCCTATCACAGATAAATGACATAAATGGAAGATGCTAACCGGTCTTTGTTCCAATACAGAATGGCTGGCAAGATCATCTGTATGCAAATAGAGAGGAAGTGACCCCCTCCTCTGCCCTCAAGCTATTCTGAGATCATTGATGTAGTTTTCCCCCAATAACTAGGTTGCCTTAAATTTTTCATATGAATATTTCATGCCTAAAACATTCCACTCTTACAGTTTACATGTTGCAGTTTCTTCATTGTGCAACATCTGAAATTTCCTATGTGGTGAAAGACGAGATTATTTTTCTGAACATCTAAGGGGTTCAGAGCAACCTTTACCTATCACCCACTGGTTGGACAGGTGACTACGGCTTGAACAATTTGATGACCCTGCCAGGCAGTTGGAACTGTTCACAAGTGACAGAAAGAAATAAGGACAGTGTTGGAATGTATTCCAAGAAGCATCTACACAGTGCTAGTGTGGCTTGGAGACAGCAGGTCCCTCCCAGGTCTTTCCTTTGTTCTGACCTTGACTGTGCCTCACTGCCTGCATTTCTGTCAGTCTTTGAATTCCTCTGCCTAGCAAAAAAACCAGAGAGCCTTCTGATGCACTGCCAGCAATCCCTCTTTGTAGAAGTTAATGAGAATCAGCCTTTGACACTTGCAACAAAGCCCTGGCTGACACCTGAAGGGTGTCCTTACTGTAAGGGGTTCTAAGAGCAACCCCATGATTTTGTTTTAGGAATATACTCACTCTTGCCTGTGTTTATTTGTATAGTAGGAGCTCTCATTTTTTTTTAAAGTATTTACCAGTTAGAAATATTGTTTTAGAGACAGGTCGGGATAAAAGAAAACATTAAAGTTTCTGTTGTTTTATTTTGTTTTGTTTTAGGGTCAGGCTATACCATATAATAAACACAACAGAGATTTTACAAGCAGAGATTAGCCACTAAAAAATAATAAAATAGACTTTCTATTGTTAAAGACAGGATTTCTTCATAATCTATAAGCACTGAGATAAAAATTTCCACATGTCCAACTCCAAGTAAGTCGGGAAAAGTTTGTGTGTACTCAGAGACAATAAAGCACAATTCCTGAGTCTATGGCTCTGGGTTCAGACTGGCTTCTGAGCAGCAGGTGATTTTTAACCATCCTGCCTTGACCTTATGATATATGTGAGCAGCTGATATTTGGTTCCCATAGTTAATATGAGAATGAGCTGAAGCCAAGGATGTAGTGTGTAAGTAAGGTACATGATAGGCCTTCTGCCGCTCAGCTCCACACGGTGCTGTGTGGTGTGCCTTTGCGCACACACACTCTTTCTCTGACCCTCTTTCTTTTAGGCTTCCACAAAAGGGTTACTGGGATTTGTTGGGAAGGCTAGCGCAGCTGTTACCATCTCTCTCCCCTGGTCCCTTGAGGATTTCTCTAAAGGTAACTATGAGGTCCCTGTGCCTCAGCCCCCAGGAGAATCCATATGGCTGCTGACTTTGTCTCGATCCTTTGTCATGTCTAAAGAGAACCCTCACCTCCTCACCTTTGTTCTCAGAACAGCAGTAAGTTTGCTGCAGAGTGGAAAACGCCTTATGGTTGATATAGTGAAGGCGGCTATTGGGGAAATGCTCTCGGATTCTTTTCTGCCTTTTCAAGACCTGATTTCTATCTTTCCTCTTTGTCTTCCCATTTCAATCCTTTCCCTCTATAATAAAAAATCAAACTGTTGAAGAAATGATCTCATACCTTCCCACAGTGACCTTATCTAATTATTACCACCATCCCTCAGCTCACCACTCCTTTCTAAGAGTTGGCCTAGCTCTCCATTCTGGCCCCTACTTGCTTTTAGGGACCATTCTGGGCAACCTGTTTAAAGGCAAATCAAGTCCCTTTACTATTCCTTAAAAATTCCCAGTCATTCACATATGCACTTGGAAAAAAGAAAAATCTCAGCTCTGAAATTATCACCTATAGAATTCCTACACTTGTTCTTCAAGCCTCTGTCCCCCGCCATGTTCCCTTTTTCAAACAAGCCCTCTCATCAAGTCTGTTCCCTGTTACCAGCCCAGCGCAGGCCTAGATGTACCCAAGACCTCACTGTTCTATCTCTCTGTTTTAGTCTTTCCCAAGCTCACATTGTAGTCTTCGTATTTATTCCATCCTCCTCTATCTCACAGCAGAGATTCTTCAGGGAGAACCAGTTTGCCTTTGTTTACCAGGACATCCCCAGCACCTCGAGCTGCACCTGAGATGTGGTGGGTGTACATACAATAAAAATTTGTACTGGTTGATTAAGTGAATTAAACTTTTGAAATTTAAAGGAAAATTATCTTTGCTCCATATCCTCAACTCTCTTTCTCTGAAAACACTTTTTGGATGAACAGGGTTTTTTTTGTTTTGTTTTGTTTTGTTTTGTTTTTTGCCTGAAAGAAAGAAGAAAAGAAAGAAAGAAAGTAAAAGTAGCTTCCTGTCTGTCCACCAGTGACTTCTGGTTCTAATAGTAAAAGGGGCTTCAACATTTGCCCTATTACCAGTTCTCTAAATAACTACTAGAACACTATTTTGCAGGCAGAGTCCTTTTTTTGAACAAGAAACCTAGAATAAACTATACAGACACTCATTCATGCTTATACCAGGAAAATCACTTACCGCACATCAAGGGGATGGAGGGAGCTAACACCACCGGCTTGGCTTCTCACTCCCCAAAACAGAAGGAGATTAGCCAAGTTTGAATTTAGGGGTACTATGCCATATTCTCACAGAAGTTTTCTGCAAAGAATTCCACTTTGAATTCATGCTCTCAGCCTTTTAATCGCCCACCCCCCAAAACAGAATAACTAGCTTTGTAGAATATATACATAAAAAGCTCTGTTTAACCCTAAGCTATTTAACACTTCAGTGGTTTTATAAGCGCCAGACTCTCATTAAGCCTTGTGTGTGTGTCTTTGGGTAAGGTAAAGGGTAGCCTCAGGGTGATGACTGCCACACTGAACAATCATACTGACTAAGCTTCTGACTGAAATTAGGAGGCAACAGTGACATCTAGTGTGGATAAGAGATGCTAATATGGATAAACTTCTTTGAATCCCCTAAAACAAAAGAAAAGATATTAGTGCAGAAGTGAGCACAGGTTGGGATTAGAAAACTGATGATGAATGCATATATAAAACCAAGAAGCTGCAGTGTAGGTACTCTAAGAAAGAGTCCATGTGGAGGCCTTTAGATGCTCTCCCAAATATAAATTACTATGAACTGTATCACCCACAAAGTGCCTAAGCCTCCCTCCCAGGTTCCACAAGCCCCACCCACACTTGCGTTTAGGAATCTCTCTATAGAATCAGCAAAATCTCTTTCCCTCTGCTTGGAATACTAAAGGGCATCTGGATGCCACCTTCTCTAGAATCTTTTAATTTGAATGTTTCCCCTGCATGCCCACCCTCCCTGCCTGCAGCAGAAAAAATACACACTGTTGAGGATGATCCAAATTACAGGCCTCTTAAAAAGAGGTCTACCAACCAGACCTTTCACTCTAGCCCCATATTAGCTGAAATCATCTTTCAAACACTTGCTCATTTAACATCATTTGTAGAACATTTTATCTGCAAGATCATAATTCCTCTAAGAACGCTTATCATCTTCACTATTTCACTTCAATGGTCTTCAGATGGCCTACGGATTCTCCAGGAACCCACTCTCTGCTACAGCCACCCAGTCTCATGGTCCTCAGGCCCTCATTCTTTCATATGCTCTCAAATGCCCCTCTCCCAACCTGTTCCTCTAGCCACAGTGAAATCTTCGCCCCTCTCCCAACCTGTTCCTCTAGCCACCGTGAAATCTTCAACTTTTAACTTGTTGACTTCACCCTCTATAATTCCTGGTTTTGCTCTCTAACTTCCCTGCATAGTCCATATTCAAAGCCCACTATTTTCAGGTCTTTGTTGATGCACACTTTGCCCTGACTCCTTTTCTTAGTCCCGGGAATAAGATAAGCCTATAAACCCTGATGTATAAGCAGAAAATCACTCAACCAACCTGTTTTCATGTGAAATTTGTAACAATGAGCCATGAGTAGGTCTCTCTACTGAATGTAATTATATAGCAATATTACTTTGTAACTCACCATAAACACTTTACACTAACTTTAGTAAAAAGGTCTCACCTCATAACCCACGTGTAATCTGAGTTTTTGGGCTGTCTGGCCCATGTATAGACTCTCAGACCCGCAGTCTCACAGAAACACAGAGACACTTATATTAAGTACATGTTTCTTGGCCTATGGCTTAGGTTTATTGTTAGCTAGCTCTTATATCTTAACTCATTTTTTTATTGATTTATCATGTCACGTGGTCTGTAGCTTATCCATGTTTTTTATATCTTACTTTTTGGGTGGCTGGATCACATCTCCTGTGACTCCGCCCTCCTTTTGTATCTATGTTTGGATTTTTCACTTGCTTTTAAGATGTCTTGCCATAGGACCAAACAGTTCTTTTATTAACCAATGATATTTACAGCATACAAACAGACAGCTCCCATAATCACCCAGGCAACAAGAAAATCAATGATCTGCTTTATACTCTGTCCTAAATTCACAAAGCCTTGCTTATCTGAATTCATTCCCCTCTTTACATCTCCTTCCAAGGTTCAATTGTTCCTTGTTTGCTCATTTACCATCATCCCTTCTCATCTTAAGGACCTAAGTCAATTTCTTCCTCCTTTAATCAGCCATTTCTTCTCTACTATGCCAATGCTGTCTTATACAACTCACCATGACATACTGGAACTTAAGAACAAATTAATCAACCCTAAAATTTTCTGCTCACAGTTGTGTAGTCAAATGAGAGGGAGAGAGAGAGAGAGAGAGAGAGAGAGAGAGAGAGAGAGAGAGAGAGAGAGAGACTTCTCACCCCTTTTTTCCCTTAGCCTCTTCTGTCTGGTTTTTTGCCCCTCTTGTCCCAGTATATACATTTCTATCCTTAACCTCTCACAAAGAATTATGGCTAACTACTCCATCCTTTATTGAGGACAGAACTCAGGACTCTCCACTCCGAGACATGCTTCTATCTCTCATCCATTCCTTTGTTGCCTTCCTTTGAAGAATCTTACTCCCAAACACTAGAACCATAAAATATTTATAATTTTTGGTTTTCAGCCCTGGCTAGCTTCTTTTTTACATTTGTGAAAGTTTATGTATCTTGACTGAAAATATTTTTATGATTTTTGTAGCCAGAAGTTTTTGGCCCAGCCTATCCCCGAGGTCCAGACTCACCCTCAGTCAATAGGCCTTAGGATATAGACATAGGCCAAACAGTTTGTAATTAATATAAGCCTTGGTGTGATTGTCTGTGACTAAGCAGCTGCAGGTGGGCCCAGACCCTGGGGCTATGCCAGGCCAGAAACTTCTGACCATAAATGGCATTCACCATTGGGCAGTGAAAAAGCTTTTTAAAAGATTCTGAATGCAAGAAATGGAGCCACACTGGGATTCCCAGTCTCACAATCTCAAGCTGACAGCAGTTTACAAACTCGTCTCCCAGAAGCTGCCTGTGAGATGTAGCCCCAGGCAGCATGAGTTGAGCAGCATGGCCGATTTCTGCAGTCTCTTCCCTAGCTCCATACAATGAGGCTTCTCCCAGCCACTGCTTTCTGGGTTAGGAAGCACATCTGTGGGCTTGAAAACATAGTTCCATATCACTTAATATTGCTTCCCGGAATTGGGAAAGGAAGCATGATTATGGTGCCTCCACCACGTTGAAAAGTTCACTAAGGTGAAGCCAGCAACCAAAAGGCACTTAACAGTTTAGCAATTTAAAAACTCTCCTGGTCAGAAAGTGATTAAAAATATGTAATTTTTAAAACAAATTCAGATGAAGAAAACCTCTAAACAGGTTACAATGTGTGTAAAAAAAATGTGTAGGCTTTGAAGAGAAAAAAGGGATAAAGTTCTTTAAAAAGAGAAATAGAGTAATAAAAATATATAATAAGCCACAAAAATAGTTTGGATTCTGTATATTATTGTGTTTTAATTTTTTAACTGTTAATGAAATAACTACAGAAAACGTTTGATTGTAAAGGTTGCTAACTTAAACCAACACACACACACACATATATTTATATAATATGACATATATATATATGTATATATATACATATATATATATAATGTATCTTGACTTTGAAATTTGGGTCTAAGGAAATGATGCTTTGTAAAAGAAGTTCTGATTTTGTTTCCACAGAAGATAAGAACCTATGCAGAACTTTCAAGCTAATATTATTTGATTGACCAAAAACTCCTGAAGGAAACTGTCTGAGGTGATGCAACCTCACACAAGATTTAACCATAATTCTAAATTTTCTCAGGACCTGCTTAAGGTTACTACTGCCCCAAAATAGCAGAAAGTAGTATGGCAAGATATTCCCAAATTCAAAAAAATATTGTTTATAAATGTTTGCCTTCATTATAAATGGTTAATAGTCATAGTCAACCTCTTCCTAGGGAAAAAAGAGAGGATATGATATAGAAGGGTAAAAAAGATAGATTATTGAATATACTTTGATCCCAAAAAAAGCTGTTAATCTCAAAATACTTTATATTTAGTATGGATTTTGGTTTACTGATACAAATTTAAGGTTAACTTTTTTATACTCTATGTATATTTTTATTCTTGTTGAAAGTCTTACATTTCTGTAACTCATCTAAAATTGTAATGTATAATTAAGAAATCCAGATTAATAATCATGTATGATAATCAAATTTAGATTCATGTTGGTTTTATTTTTAGATATAAAAAAATATATATTTCAATTAGATAGGTAATCCTCAAACACTTCAAAGACCACAGAGTATGGCATTTAAAATGTTTTAAGAACTGACTTTTCTGGACAGTGAGACAGGTCTGCTCCTGGCAGCACCCATCTACTTCAAGAGAAAAACGGGCATTGAAGAAACTCTATAATGAGTTTACTTTCTTTGGGGCAAAAGTTACCCACTGGACAAGAGATTGTTCTTGCCTTGACTGCTTGACAGTAGGCTGTACAAACTGGACATGCAGGACCTGTAGGAAAGTGACCTCTGAAACTTTGGCAGAACAAAGATGAACCTTTGAGTTCCTGCTGTGCACAGACTGGCAGACATTCTCCAGCACACAGGGAGAGTGACTGATCAATTATGCCAGAATAGGTGGAACAGTCCTTCAGATTCCCTGCTTCACTAAAAAGTCTGATAGAGACTCTAGACCTGTAGGCTGAAGATGGATGCCCCAACATTACAAAGGAACTTTGGGTGACTATCCAGGTAGCCTGATGTCTCTGTCATTTCTTGAAACTGGAGGTTGTTTGAAATGCACTTTCTGTTTACTCAGGTAATATTATATCCTTCTGTGGTCTTTGATGGAGTTGAAGATTAAATAGTAATAATTAATTTTCCTTAGTATGATAAAAGGTAAATTAGATATAAAACTTTAGCCTCACAAAAACAAGATAGATGACAGAATATTTTCTTTGATTTTGCTAAATACAAATAGACTAGATATTGTAACTATAAAATTTGCTTGATAAATGTTTTGTTATATGTAATTTTACTATGTTGAAATCAAAACCTTTCTTTTTAATTAGAAAGTATGAAGTGATATTGAATGTCTTTTTATAAGCTGTGAAAATACTTTGTTACCATTTATTAATAGGGAGGCCAATTTGGCCTATGGCATGGCAGCTTAAAAGTAAACTGGAAATCCAAGCATATTTAAAGGAGGGGGAGAGCAGAGTCAAGGATATTTTTCAAGTTGTTGCACAAAGAAGCAAGATGTGAAAGTACAGGTAAGAAACTAGCCATGTGAGAAAACACAGATAAATAAGAATAGGTTAAGTTGTAAAGAGTAGTTGGTAATGATCCTGAGCCATATGCCAAACTAGCTTGTAATTAATATAAGCCTTTGTGTGATTTGGGGGGCTTAAGTGGCTGGAGACTGGTCAGGACCTTGGGGCTAGGCTATACCGGAAAGGTTAGAAACTCCTACTTCAGATTGTCTCCAGAAACTTGAATTTCTTACAACAATCATAACATCCAAATTCATAAATCAAACTATATATTCACAGCTCTTAACTGTTTTACACACATCTCAGTATCAGTATGACCAAAGCTAAGCCTTCTATCTTCCTCCTCATTTCCAACCTCAATACAAAGCACCACAGGGCAACCTCAAAATCATTTCTGATTTTTCCTTTCTTTCTCTGTCACTTCCAATATTCATGAGTTCCTATTTTCTTCCTCAAAATATATCTTGAATTAGAGATTTTATTGACTTTTTACTTCTATTTTCCTATTCATGGCCATCATTATCCCTCTGGTTTTGTGTAACAGCCCAAGAATCTGTCACTCCATGGGGACAATAGAATGGTATCTAATGTTTTCAAGCTCATGTCCAGGATCTCCTTATAATGTATAACAAGCTCTTCCCTGCATGTGGCTTCCTTTCATATGAACACTAGATTATATAAGTTATTATATTAATTAATATAATAATTATTATAAATTATATAAGCTTTGTGTACACTTTGAACAAAAGAGTAAAAGAGGATCAGGACAAGGATGATAAATACAATCATATTAAGAGTAGAGAGAAGATAAAGGTAGTCAGTATTCCATCACCATTAGATGTGTCATAGATAAAGGTGGGGTTTAGAAGATAGATCACAGGCCCTGAGGTCAGAAGGGTAGGAGAGCTGCCCTGCCCCTATTTGCCACCAGCAGCAACACTTGGGAAAGCGGAGCCTGCATCTTACCTGAGCAGCACAACAGAGCTAATCATGAGGGCAGAGGTGTGCATAAGCCAGCTCTGATGTTATAAGCATGGAATATCTGTTCCCACTGCTCATCTGTCATGAGACAGCATGGGCAGGGGAGCAGTCTCCCCCATCAACAACTGAGGCAGGTATGAGACCTGGCCCTGAGGTTATAAAAAGAGAGAGCTAGCCCTCATCTGCTACAGCACTTGGGAAAGTAGCTCATTCACCACACTTAAGCAACACAGTAAAGCTGACCCTGAAGATGTAACTGAGGAGATCTGACCCTGGTCACAGGAGACCTCATCTCGGTGGTGAGGACAAGGAAGAACGGGTGGTCTAAACAATCCTGCAACTACTCAAGCTCAGAACCACCCCAATATACACTCCATCTGTGATCTGCTATAGCACGTGAAGGGACTGGTCCTACAGATCCAAAGCTGCAGGATTTTCACAACACAAAGCAGTCAAGACAGAATAATCAAGAGGAGTCCAGTGAGAATCCAGCATTGGTGGTATAGCAGAAACTGGAGGCCTCAAACCAGACCAATTCCTTGTAATAAACACTTGCAAGTAAAGATATATGGACAAAACGGTTTACTACGTGACTCGCTATATCCCCCCTTTTATTCTTAAATTTTACAGGGGAGAAGGTCTACAGAGGTGGGGGATGAATACACAGGGATGAAAAATGATGAAATCAAGATGCATGATGTGAAAGACACAAAGAATAAATAAAAAGAAAGTTAAAAGTAAAATATCCAACACACACACATAAACATAGACACACACACATATAAACACATACACATACACACACATACAAACACACACACATACAAACATACACACATACAAACACACATGCATACATACACACACACGCACACAGTTGACCCAAATACAACTGTTTCTAACCCTAATTTTCTATTTCCTTCCCTAAAAATCTCATATCATTATTTAAAAATAACCTAGACCTGGGCAAACTACAGGATTAAAACTGTATCTTCAGATTTTTCTCAAAATACTTTCTATAATTCTAAAGTAGTAATTTTCAATTTTGGCTTTACAATTAACTGGACAGCTTTTGAAACCCAGCACCATAACCACACACTAAACAATTAAATTTAACATCTAAGTGTGATACCTAGATATCCTTCCTTTACAGAGCTAGTCAGGGGATCCCAGTGTATGGATGAGGGGAAATTTGCTCCATAGAAAGCTGCTTCTCACTCTGCTTCTGTTCTCCAAGTCTGATTACTCAACCTGTGGCTTTGCTGCCACCACCCCCAGCAGTAAATCAACAAGTATTGAATTCATAAGTGTTCACATCTGGAACTGATTCTATTTCATCCTCACCCTGCCCCAGCTGCAACTCTCTCTCTGTATTCATATTACCAACTTCCTAGATGTAACAGTTGCATTTTAAGTTACTTTTCAGATCTGATCTTATGTCATCTAATGCTGAAACTTTACTCACAATTTCAACTAAATATGCTGCTTTCTCACCCAGCACATGTGCTCATTCTCTCTAGATTTCATCATCAGCATCTGCCTTCATTTTTGTTACAGCCAATAGCACATCGTGTACAAAGACTATTAAAAAACCAGGCTTGTCTCCGCTATGTGCTCTGACTCCCAAACTCTGACTCTGGATTACTTTCCTACAATTACTAATCAGCATACCCAAGGGCAGATATCTCCTACCTGTGACTCTACATTGTTATATACTGGTCTGATGTCTAAAATATTAGCCTATTAAATATAGAACATGATTTCATACAGTTCTTCAGAGATTTAATGATAAATAGAGAGTATTAAAAATAAAAACTAAGTATTTGAAAGACCATAATTCTCTTGTATGCAAATATACAAAGAAAAATGGTGAAGAAGACAACATCTCTTAACATTTCAGAACATTTTCTTAACATATAGTGGGTCCCGAATATGTTTCCATAGAACCAATTTTTTTAAAAGGCTTGATGTTGTCACTACAAAATACTATCTTAGATTATCTAGCATATAAATTTCTGATGATATTATATATGGAGTACAGCTGCCTACCAGAAATATAAATGGAAAAATGAGTTTATGGTCCAGGATTTGGTTTTGTGAGGTCATGGTTTCATGTTTTTAAGTTGAATCCAGACCAAGCTTGAGGTCAACGGCAGAGAATGGAAATTATGATCAGAAAAAGAAATGTAGGAATTGATAAAAAAAAAAAAAAAAAAAAATGCTTACTAACTATGTCATCTGCCCCAGGCATAGTGTAAAGCAGAGGGACTTTTAAAATTAAGACAAGTGTAGATGATAAATATAGAAAAATAACAATATAGACATTCAGGTTGAGGTACACATTCAGTAGAAATACAATTTCAAGAAGGGAAGGTTCCACAAACCTTTAATTCCAACACTCATGAGACAAAGGCAGGAGGGTCTCTGTGAGTTTGAGGCCAACCTGTCTACAAAGCCAGTTCCAAGACACAAAGAAACTCTGTACTGAAAACAAACCAACAGCCAAGGAAATAATTTTAAAAGCAAGTACATGGCTAGAAGACTACTACATCAAATTGATTGATTAAAAAAAAGGGGGGGTAGGATGTGGTGGGCTGTTCACATCTGACAGAGATGCTGAGGATGTCTTAACCAGGAGGTTAAAACATAACAGCATTCATTGACACTTCCCTCTCTCTTACTCCTCAAGTTCAGAATGGAGAGTTAGAACTAAAGTAAACATACAATCTACACATGCAGTGTGTCCACTTGGAGAAAAAGTCTTGGAAATAAGTCTTAGACATACTTGGGGAGACTCTCACCACCAATAAAACCAGTGAAATGAAATGGACAGTTTCATCGACACTTTTCCAAATGCACAATCTTAAATTAATTGAAAGTTTCTTCTGGTTAGGTGAGTTGCCACCATACGAACTCATAGGAACTCTATGGAGTTTCAAATCATTTCTGCATCACACATAGTCAACCTGCATCACACCACAGCCTGGTCAGTCCCTGCTTTTGCCAGAGACTTGTCCTGCTTTACTATGCTTCTTTCTTTGGGATGTACCCTTAATAAAGCTCCCAAAATATTTCCGTGGCCTATTCTGTAACATAAATAATTAATGGGATCCCCTTTTTGTACTTTTTATGAGGAAATTTATAATCCCTCAGCAAACAAAACTTTTTTCACTTTTTCAAACATTTTTTCTAAGGTATCAATATCTGAATCAGCCAACAAAATGTCATCCACGTAATGATAAACTATAGATTGTGGGAATTTGTTACATATTTGTTCTACTGACTTTTCTACAAAATACCGGCACGCAGTGGGGCTATTCAGCATTCCTTGAGGGAGGACCCTCCACGGATATTTCTGAACAGGCCAAGAATTATTATAAGTAGGCACTGTAAAGGTGTAAAGGCTAATTTTTCTTTGTCTTGCTCTTGTAAAGGTATTTTGGGAAAAAAAAAACAATCTTTTAAATCAATAACTATAATTTTTTTAGGTAACAGAGAAGGTAAAGGAATCCCAAGACTATAGAGAGCCCATTGGCTGGATCACCTTGTTTATCACCCTTAGGTCTGTTACCATTCTCCACTTTCCAGATTTGTTTTTAATAACAAATACAGGAGAATTCCAAGGGCTGATTGATTCTTCTGTGTGCTGAGCATTTAACTGCTCCTGTACCAGTTGCTCTAAGGCCTGTAATTTCTCTTTTGTTAGAGGTCATTGATGAACCCATATAGGCTTCTCTGTTAGCCATTTTAAAGGTAGTTCTGTGGGTGTCTTTAAAAGATCAGTTGCTGTTGTGCCTTTTTTGCATAATCTGAATGGTTTGTGTTTCTCTTAGTACCTTCTAATATTTCTCTTGGAAATATGTGTTAGTTTATGGTTTATTTCTGTGTTTGGAAGAATGTTAATCTGTGTGTTCCATTGTTGTAGTAAACATTGTCCCCTTTATAGCAATATCAGCCACATATGGCTTTAATATTCCTCTCTGTCCTTCTGGTGCCATACCCTCAAGCCATTTTACACTCTGTTTTACCTGAGAAAACAGCCCAATTCCCAAAAACTGAACATTTATCTCCTGAAGGGGCCAACTTGAACGCCATGATTCTGGTGAAATTGTTGATACATCAACCCTGTGTCCAATAAGCCTTCAATAATAACATCATACTTTTAACTTGGATTTTTTCACTAATAGAAACTTGCTAAAATAGTCACTATAATTTTTGCTGATTTTTTTCTACAGATTTTCTATCATTCAGTGTAGTGTGTCATTTTAGAATAGGTTTTAATTTCTTTAATTATTCTGAGAAGGTGTTTCCTCCATGATGACATAATAAGATTGAACTGGATTTGATATGAAGGCTTTTGAAAGCCCTCTTGAGGTGTTTCCTGATGGCAGAAATTAACTTGTCTGCCCTTGTTGACCTGCATTCATTAGTCCAATGTTTCCCTTTTCCATACCTTCTGCATACTCTAGAAGAGAGGGGTGTTCTCTTGAGATTATTCTTAAAACACTGTTTCTGGGAATGCCTTTTTTACAACTTCTTTTTATGTGGTCTTGCCTTCCACAGTTGTAACATTTAACATTTTGACAGGTTCTTATACCTCCAGAAATAACCTCTCCTACCCAGTTATCATCACAGTCATGAAACTCTACATTAAATGTCTCATGAGTCCATTCCTCCAAGGGTGCTGACTTTTTTTATATATATATAAATGGCCTAATCATTTACACTATGAATTAGGATTCTCAAAAACAAAGGATTCAATTACTATCTGCCTACCTTCTGAATCTAGTACCATTCTGTTTACCACTACAGTTAATCTCTGCAAAAAGTCTATAAAAGTTTCTTTGGGGCTTTTAATTACTTTTGTGAAGGATTCAGTTTTCTTTCCTATTCCTTCCATCTGACCCCATGCATCTAATGCTGCCATGCAGCACAAATCCAGGGTATGCTCATTGTATAATTTTTGTCTTTCTATATCAGCATAATCCCCTTCCTCAAGAAGTTGGTCTTGGGAGATTTATATGCCTCTGGCTCTGTTTCTTTGTTCTATTATTTTAGCTTCCTCCTTCCACCATGTTTTCTACTGTATAAGTGGTTCAGCATCCAAAACAGCAGTAACCATATCTAACCAGTCCTTAGGGGTAATCTGGTTATATGATAAAGAGCTATTTAGCATTTGTTTTACAAATAGTGAGTGCATATCATATGTCACATTTGCTTCCTTGACTCCTCTTATTTCTAACATTTGTACCAAAGTCCAACTAGCTTCTGTTCAATTTTGATCATTTTGTGATTTTTTTTAAAGGTTAGCAGATATATTAATATTTTTGATAACCTTAGGCTATTTTGGTGTAATCTTAGATAACATTGCTGAAATTGGTTCTTTAGATTCCTCTGTTTGGGTTTGAATATCCTTGTGTTCTTTCTTAATAGGCTTTTCTAAGACTTTCTTCTTGGCATTCACATTAATTGACTTTTTAATAAACCAGAAGTAATCAAATAATATTCATAATAAACAACATAATACACATTATGATAATCCCATCTACTTTACTTATCTCTTCCTTTACTGGTTCCAATATTAAATCATCTAGAGAAAGATCACAGAAAAACCAAACACTTCCATTGCCTGAAACAAATTCACCTTTACAAAAACAAACAAAAAACTTGATTTACTCACCAATCTAGTTGTCAATGACAATGAAGACTCAAATGACTGTGAAGTGGGGCAGCTACCTAGTGTGATTGCAGCCCAAGGAGGGGTGAAAAAAAAAAAAAAAAAAAAACAACCTACCAAGAGAAAGAGGCCACTGTCTGAAAAACTTAAGCAGATGAAAGTGAAAAGAAAACACCTGTAGTCCTTCTGCCTAAGACTGGAGGCTAAATCAGAACAGAAAGCCTAGCCTGCAGGTTATTACTCCTTCAGCCACAAGCTCCAGCCAACAAGTGGATTCTTGGTGGGGGGAGGGGAATTCATGCCCCAATGTTGGACACCAAGTGTTGCATAAATTCTGTTTGTATTGAAAGAAACTCAGAGCCAGATATCAAGGAAAGTTTCAAATATCAAAGAGAGGAAACACCTTAGTCAAATCTCACCCAGTTTTCTTCCAGCTTCCTCAGCCATCCTCATTGCTTCTACAGAATGATCTGTCTTCCTACTCCTGCCTTAAATACCTTCTTCGCCCAGTTGTTTCACATCCAGGTTAAGATTAAAGGCATGGGCTACTATTATTTGGTAGTTAGCTTTGAACTCACAGAAACACAGAAAGATCTCTGTCTCTGGATTTATGGGATTAAAGGGCTGGCACCACCACTGCCTGCCTCGGAGCCTGGAACTCCCTCTGTAAACCAAGCTGGCCTCAAACCCAGATCTGCTGGGATTAAAGGCTTAGGTCATCACTCCTGGTCTTCCCCATCCATCAAATCCCACCCTAACCGCCCCAACCCCAACCCCACCCCTAGTACTGTGATTAAATGTGTGAGTTACCACTCTCTGATCCTTCTGGATTGACTATGAGTGGATCTCTTTTCTGATGTTCCAGACTGTTTTTTTTTTTTAATATATATAAAACATATTACCACAAGTAACCTCATGATGTCAGAATACATTTTAGAAATTCTAGACAAATTATATCAGTTTAAATTTCAAACAGTTTTTATTTTTTCTGCTTAATAATTCCAGTTACTCTATGCTTTTGTGTCGTATATTATTCTATAATTAGGTAAATCCACAAAGTATAAAAGGTTACTCAAAGCGTCTCAACTTCAGACAGGAAACAAAAAAGAAATGTCCTCTCTAGAAAACACCCATGTCTTTTTATCTGGTTTAAACATAAGCAAAATAACAACTAAAGGTGATTTGCTCAACCATTAAATGAAGGAGGTTTAAAGTCAGTGAAAATTCTAAGGCAAAGAACAAAAACTCAACACTGTCTGTTTTCATGATAGGCTACAATTTTAGAGACTGGAGTTTTATACTAAGACCTATAATTAAATTTCTAAAAATTAATGTCATAGCACAAACAAAATATCTTATTTTCTCTATGATATAAAAATTATCTTTATTTTCTGACCAAAAAAATAAAAATATAATTCCAAGAAAAGTCTTTCCCACCTACTGATATTGACTAATCTCCTGTGTAGAGTGAAGTAAGTCTCCCAGCAAAATGCATATGAATAAACCTATATCAAAACCTTTATAGAAAAGCTTTATGTAGAATCAGCAGAATGCAAAACCAACATAAGCATGTCCAGCTCACAGACTAGAAACGAAACTAAACACCTTAGATAAAGTTTGCTAAACAGCACATCTCATGCTCTCTTTTTATTCTTGTAAGTTCAGTACTAGAAGCATAATTCTGATAATTGTCATATTAGCAAGGATAGCAAAGACCAGGCCAATTATATCATAGATCTAGTAATTCTTTTTAAAAATCAGATACAAAGTGATATTTCAAATTTTAAAATACATGCACAGATGTTACACGAATAAATGAGACTCAGGGATAAATCTCTGAGAAAGTTGGAGATATTAGAGAGAGTAACACCACAATCAGATCTTACCCAGCTGTCTTCCAGCTTCCTCAGCCTGGTTTCTCTTGGCTTCTTCTCCTCTCCTTCTATCCCCACCTTAAATACTCTTTTGGTAAATCAAGGTGTGGCCCCACCACTGCCTGCTTGGGAGCCTGGAATTCCTTCTGTAATCTAAAATGACCTCAAACAGTTAGGAATAAGGGCATAGGTCACAACTCACAGGATTCTCCCTGTGCTGTGATCACCACTCTCTGATCCTCTTAGACTGACTGTGGTTAGATCTCCAAAACTTCTCGAGCTTTTATTAAATCCCCACATAGACTGTGAGTAAATTCCCTCTGATATCTCTGAAACTTTTGGAGCTTTTATTAAATCCCCACACACAGAAGGCTTGGGACTAGCCCATCCTTGATACTGTGAATATGCAAAGAAATAAGAATAACTTCCCACCATGCTTTGCAACATCTACTTTTTTACCCCTCCCCTTACCAGAAACAAGCTTAAATCTCTTATTCACACCTTCAGGCTTTGTCTATATTCAGGCTTATTTCTGGCTATTTCACATTTATAGATTTCATATTTTCTCCCTAATAGGTTGCCTATATCCAAATATATGTGTTCCCTGACACGTTACACAGACACAAATGCTGGCTGCACCCATAATTCTCTGTTCACTTACTCAGAGTCCCTGCTTATTGTCCTGCAGAGGACCTATCCTCCAGGAAGCCTTTTCTGGTTCCCAAGTCTCAGTCTTAACACCTACAGTCTTGTTTACTATGTCACTCTTTTTCATTTTAACATCTCTGTTTTCACTGCACAATGTACAGCTTCATAACAAAGTCAAAGTCTGTTTTAGTCTAATACCCTTGGGAGCAAGTACATGACTAAACCTACTAAATGATCTGATGTAGAGTTTAATATTATTAATAAATTGGAGAGACCAAATGAATCATGCGTATGCAAGGGCTGGCAAGATGGCTCAGCACATGGAGACACTTGCCACCAAAACTGAGGCCCTGGTTTCAATTCCCAATAAATATGGGGAAGGAAAGAAACAGCTGCCACAAATCAGTCACGGAGCTATTAGATGGCAACATATTAGGCATCACTTCTAAACTCTTTATTTTCTCACAGAAGATCTGCTAGGGCACACTTAATGAGATACAATTTGAAAAATGTTGCATTAAGCCAGTGCAGCACTCATTTTGAAGTGATTGCAAGTTACATAAATGTAGAATCAATTCAATCAAAATAAATTTCCTTAGTTCAATTCTTTCTTGCACTACTGTCTTGTCCTACTGATATTCAGGATCATATGTGGGGAACTTCCCAGTGCAATGTTGACTGCCTAGCCTCCATCCCAGATACCCATAAAAACTAAGAAAAAAAAGAAAAAAAAAAAGACTAAGTCCTTGCCTATGTCAAAGACAATACTCTTAAGAAATATTTATTTTAGAAACTTGAGTGATAAAGGCCATCATGGGTCATAATCCTCAGCTCCACCTCTCTACTGGAGAGCCTTAATACCTTGAGAAATGTTGGTTTGCTCTAGCTAATGCATAATGTTATCATGTTGCTTTTCTAAATATTGTGTCAAAGACATCATCTGCTGAAATGCTGCATAGCACACTTGTCCTTTTATCTGTGCCACATTTTGGTGAATTTTCATTTGAAAAAGAAAACAGAAAACAAATTAAAATGACCTTCATTTTTATATTAAGGGAAACAATAAGTATTATTTAGGGTGAATCATTTGCACAGGCCTAGGTGTACACAGGCATATGTACACACACACTGTCAGCCATATACCACCTACCAGTGTGATTTCTAGAATCCCTCTTAACACTAATAATCAGTGAATTTCACAAGCACTTACTTGTAGCTTTTGTTCATTATAGAAAACATTTTATACATCCAATTATCTTTCTAGCCTTTGCAAAACTTTCTGTTAAAGATTCTGTTTTATATAAACACTAAACAAACAATGAAATAAGTATGGTAAGATGGATTATGGCTTAAAAACATTTTTGTTAAGATCTCAGTGTACTACATGAGAATTAAATTCTGAGTTTCTTCTTAAAGATAAAAAAATAATGTGTAACATATGAAACAATGAGATATACAATTCATTGCTAATAGCCTTTTAGAGCTATTGGCAAATACTAAGCTATTAAATAAATACAAAAAAAAGCTTTGTAGGAAAAAAAAACCTAAATAACTGGGCAAATTATTTATGGAAGAAACACTAAGCTCATTTTTTTCTATGTTCATTTTATTATTTTTATTAAAAATTGCATTTTTCATCCATGTATCTCTTGTTCCCCCTCCCTTCCCTCTTCCCAATACTTCCCAGTCAGCCTTCAGCCTCCCCCTTCCCATCTACCTTCCCCTCCCCTAAAAGGGCAAGAAGTCCCATGGTGGGTCAGCTCATCATGGCACATCCATTCCAGGTAAGTCCAGTTTCCTCATTCCAAAATCAAGCTGGGTTAGGTGTTCCTCTGCAGGGAATGGGCTCCAAGGTGCCAGCCCATGCAAGGAACACAGTCTGATCTCACCTCTTGAGGGTTGACATACTGCCCATGCCAATTGACAGTTGCCTACCCTTGGAAGGCCTAGCTCCGTTTTCTGGTGGATTCCTAGTGGCTGTTCTTGATTCAGTAAGCTCCCTAGAGCTCCAGCCAGCCATCACTGTGGGAATTTTCTTCATAATCCCTATTCCCTTGCTCATAAAGACTCTCCTCCCCTACTCTCAACTGGACCAGGAGCTCTGCCCAGTGCTCAGCCATGGATCTCTGCCTCCACTAGATTTATTATTGGATGTAGATTCTGTGATGACACTTAGGGTGATTATTCATTCGATTATAGGGGAAGTCCTGTTTAGGCACCCCCTCCAGTATTGGTTGGGGACCTAGCCAAGGACATCCTGTGAGTTCTTCGAGGTTTCCCTAGCACCTGGTCACATTCCAACCTCACATTGGCTTCTTTTATCAAGATATCCATCTTTTTTTTTCTCTCCCTCTTTGTTGCTCCTCTCACTCAGTCACCATCTTCCCTCATGATTTGTTCCCATCTCTTCTTGGTTGCAACTCATTATGATCCGAATTTGCTAAGATGATATTCTCTATTTCTTTCATCCAGGGGAATCTCTGGATGTCTCTCTTAAATTCCTTCTGATCCCCATCTGTTAAGGGGTTGTGGTTTGAAGCTTGGGTATTCTTTGTTTTTTGTCTAAAATCCACTTATGAGTGAATACATCCCATGCCTATCTTTCTGGGCTTGTGACACCTCGATCAGGAGGATATTCTTCAAATCCAGCCATTTGACTGCAAATTTTAGGATGTTATTTTATTTATTTATTTATTTATTTATTTATTCATTCATTCATTCATTCATTCATCCATTCATTTATTTATTTATTTATTTATTTATTTATTTATTTATTTATTTTACTGCTGAGCAGTACTCCATTGTGTTTGTTAATCCACAGTTTGTTAATTCATTCTTCAGTTGAGGGGCATCTAGGTTGTTTCCAGGTTCTTGCTATTACAAATAATGCTGCTATGAACATAGTTGAGCTAATGCCTTTTAGGTATGAATGTGTATCCTTTGGGTATATGCCCAATAATGGTATTGCTGGGTCCTTGAGGAGACTGACTCCCAATATTTCTGAGGAATCACCACACTATATTCCAGAGTGGCTGTACAAGTTTACACTCCCACCAACAATGGAGGAGTGTTCCCCCTTATTCTGCATCCTCTCCCGCATAGGCTGTCATCTGTGTTTTTGATTAGCCATTCTGACAGGTATACAGTGGTATTTCAAAGTTGTTTTGATTTGCATTTATCTAATGGCTAAAGATATTGAGCATCTTTTAAGTACCTTTCAGCCATATGTAATTCTTCTGTTGAGAATTCCTTTCTTAGCTCTGATCCCCATTTTTTATTGGGTTACTTAGACTTTGGGGCTCTAGTTTCTTGAGTTCTCTATATACTTTAGAGATCAGTCCTGTGTCAAATGTAGAGTTGGTGAAGATGGTAAAATATGGTCATCTCACTAATTTCAAAAGTTGTAAATGAGAAATACCAGTATACTCACATTTGTTACCAAAAAATTCACAATAGCATGTTATACAATCAGCCTAGATGTCTATCACTATTCACAGATGAAAAGATAAGGAAAACATCATATACAAATGCACATGAAGTTCAACTATAAGAACATTATGAAATTGCCACAAAAAAAGTGGATCTGTGAACCATCATGTTAAGTAAAATAAGCATAACTCAGACATGTGTAATGACCATGGCGATGGAGACAGAAGCAGAAAGGAACCATCAGGAAGTGAGTAGTGGTACAAAAGAGCAATAAGCGCATAAGAATAGTCACAGCACATGGTCAGGAAATGAGTAGTGGTACAAAAGAGCAATGAACTCAAGAATATTCACAGCACATGGTATAGTGCAATTAAAAGGTTATTATAAAGTTTGTCATTTTATACAATAACATTTTTACTCATAAGAAAAACTGTATATTTGATCCTAAAATGCACAAAAGGAAGAAGGGTCTGAAGTCATTAAATGACACTCTATATAACCATCCACTCAGTAAAAGACTGTTACCACCTACAATGTTAATAACTCTCAGTACTTGGGATATATCAGCTAATAATAATTAGTAATCAAAAATATTAATACTTTATGCACAGAACTAAAACAATATCTATGAATAAATTAATTGCAGCTTAAGCCAGAAACTGTTGAGTGACAGAGGACAAGGAAGACTAGAATCAGATGAAGGATCATGAGTGTCATCAGTGAGCGGACTGCAATTTTAAACAAAAGGTAAAAAATAGACTTGCACTGAGTTGCTAACAGTTTTACAAAGCAGAAATAAAATGGTGTTATCCTTTCTATACTTTGAGGACTACCACTCTAAGGAAAGAATACCACAAGAAACAAGGAACTAAGGACAGATTGTGCCTGAAAGGTTCAAAGCACAAGCAAAGAGGCTGGTGGGTAAAGTAAGTTGTAGGGGGAAAAACAATTGGCTTAAAGAAGTTACATGGCCAGATCGTTTTGATATTACAAAGGCTTCAGCTTCTACTCTAAGTAAAATGGTAAACCATCAAGAGCTTGAGCAGAGCAACAACATGTGACCAACCCACCTTATAAAAGAATTTCTCTGGCTACTGTGTTAGTAGATTACAATGGGAAAGGTGAGGTAAGGGAAGAAAGGAGATCAGTGTACTGCAGGCAAGTAAGCAGGTAAGCAGCATATGCTTTTTCTGGGCATGATGATAATGTGACAGTGGTAAGGCAGGCTGGTGTCTGAATCCAGATCCAGAGGCTAGATACAAATAGAGGCTGTGGATAGTTTCCCAAGGATGGCTTTGTAGTTTCCCAACAGGAAGGAAGAAGTTGCACCAACTCTAATTAAGAAAGCTCTAAGTAAAAGAAATATGGATGAGGTACATAAAGATGTATTCTGACACTCCTGCCAGGAAAGCAGGTAAGCTTCTCAGATCTTTCCTTCCCCCCACCCCCCATTTCTCCAAATCTAAAAGCCTAGTCTCATCCAAGGTGCTATAGCAGACCCTTTATGGTGACAACTCTTTACTGTCTCCCCCATTCTAAAGATAGTAAATGAGCAGATCCTGACTGAACACTCTGCTGTCCTCCCTCCTGTGAAATAACTCAGACCTCTAACCGATCCTCATTTCTACATGTCTCGCCCAATACCCAGAAGCATATATAATCTTCAACACCCCCCCCAGTGGCCACACCTATTAACTCCACAGAAATTTTCCAACCATACAACATATAACTGCAACACTTTTCTAAGAGTCAGAGAGGAAAAACAAACAAACAAGGAACCCAAAAGAAAATAACTGGATGTAGGCACCTACAAATATAATTATCCAAATATCACATGCCTAGATCCCATATAAAAACAAAATCAATAAGAGCCAGGAAAATGTATCTTATCTATACTACAGTCCAGCAACCCTACTATACATGGCACTGAATATTGCAAAACAGCTTAATCACAAGAAAAGAGATGTTTAAAAATTTTATAGATGTCATGGAGGTCATTAAGAGGAAATAAATATATTCCTTAAACAAATCCAGAAACAAACAAACAGTGCAAAAATAAATGAATAAAAAGCTTCAAGACTTGAAAATGGAAGGAGAATCAATGAAGAAAACTCAATTGAGGAAATCCTAAAGAGACAAGTGTCACCAACAGAATGCAAAAGATGGAAGAAAGAATCTCAGGTTTTGAAGAATAATAGAAAAATTGGGTACATCAATCAAAGAAAATGTTGACCTAAAAAACTCTTGACATGCCCACTTATCTTCCACCTAATCAGGCCAGCAGGGAAAAACCCTGCAGACCAGACTCCCCAGTAAAATCCAGTTCACTGGGCACCCCCAGCTGCAAAACCCTGCCCCAACTCCCAACCTGCCCCATCACTCAGAGTCCTCAGTCGCAACCTGAGACCCACAGATCCTCAGCACCCACTGGACAGGAGGTAAATGACACTTTGCCCAGCTGAGGCAGGCTCTGGGACATAGCCCTTAAAACTACACCCCTATTCATCTCTTCCCTAAATCTAGGCCAGTAGGGAAAAACCCTGCAGGCTAGAAGCCACAGTAAAACACAGTTCACTGGACACCCTCAACTACACACAATGCCCCCAACCCGTCATATCACTCAGCAACCTCAGCAGCAATCTGAGGCACAGGGTCCCCCAGCACCTGTTCCCTGAGACCCACAGTTCTTCAGTTTTTATTGGATCAAGAGTGGCTACCTGAGACCCACAGTGTGTCAGCACCTACTGGATTAAGAGGGGTACCTGAGACCCACAGTGTGTCAGCACCTACTGGATTAAGAGGGGTACCTGAGACCCACAACTCACCAGCACTCATTGGATTAAGAACCCCTACAGGAACAAAAGCTCCCTCCTGGATCAAGAGCTCATAGTGCACCAACATTGGTTCTCTGAGACACAGAATTAGCCAGCTTCTATTACACCAAATACAGGTCACTGTGACACAGAATACACTATCTCAAAGTGGACCAAGAACTCAGATTGGACCAAGAGAAGCTTCCTGAGATATAGACACAGCCAAAATAAATTGCATCACAATCGGGTCCCTGAGATACAGGCAAATCCTGGAGTGATCCAAGGAAGTAATGGACAGACACCAGTGCAAGAGGAAGATAGCAACATAAAGAATAACACACAGGGCACTACCAGAATCTGGAGGTTCTGCAGCAATCAGACCTGATTGTCACAATGCAGAAGAAGCAGAAGGAAATGACCTTGAAATAAGCTTTATAAAGATAAAAGAAGATTTAAAACGGAAATAAAAACTTCTCTTAAAGAAATAGAAGAAAGGGCAAACAGAAATTGGAAGAGATTAACAAATCTGTGAAAGAAAATAAATCAAAGGAAACAAAAAGCAATCAAAAAGGTGAAGGAAACATTTCAAGATTTAAAAATTGAAATAGAAACAATTTTTTAAAAAAGACACAAACCAAAGCAATTCTGGAATTAGAAAATCTGAAGAAATGAACTAGAACTACAGATGCAATTATAACCAATAGAATGCAAGAGGGGAAAGAAAGAAGTTCTGGTATGGTAGATTCAATAGTGGAAATAGATATATCAGCCAAATAAAAGACAAAGGACAAAGAAGTCATAACACATAATGCCCAGGAAAAATGGGACACTATAAAAAGACCAAACCTAAGAATAATTAAAACTGAAGAAGGATAAGAACACCAGTTCAAAAGGACAGAAAATAAATTCAACAAAACAATAAAAGAAAACATTCCCACTCTAAAGAAGGAAATGCCTATGAAAATACAAGAAGCTTAGAGAAGAACCAATAGATTAGACGCAATAATCAAGCCACTAAACCTACAGAATAAGAAAGAACACTAAGAGCTGTGAAAGAGAAAAGGCCAAGTTACCTATAAAGGCAGACTCATCAGAATAACACCTGACTACTCAATGAAAACCAGAAGGTCCTGGTCAGATCTCATACAGATGCTAAGAGACTTCAGTTGCCAGCCCAGACTACTCTACCTAGCAAAACTATCAATCATCATAGATGGAGTAAACAAGATATTTCACAACAACAACAGATTTAAATAACACCTATGAACAAATCTGGTCCTATAGCAAGTACTAGAGGGAAAATTCCAACCTAAGGAAGCTAGATACACCCATGAACCCACAAGAAATAGATAATCCCTCAGAAGAAAAAACTCCAAAGAAGGGAAACACACACACCCAAAATAACAGGAAACAATAATCACTGGTCATTAATATTTCTTAATACCAATGGACTCAATTAACCTATAAAAAGACACACTCTAATATGGTGGCTACACAAACAGAATCATCCTTCTGCTGCATACAAGTCAAAGACAAACACTGACAGTAAAGGCTGGGAAAAGACTTTTCAAACAAATGAACCTAAAAAACAAGATGGTGTAGCCATCCTAATATAACAAATAGGCTTCAAACTAAAATCAATCAAATGAGATCAGGATAGACATTACTCATTTAACTAAGGAAAAATCTATCAAGATGAAGTCTCAATCCTGAGCATTTATGCCTGCAACACAAGGACACATACATCATACATATGTAAAAGAAACATCACTAACGCTTAAATCTCGCATTAAGCCCCACACATTAACAGTGAGAGACTTTAATACCTCACTCTCACCAATGGAAGTTTCTTCCAGACAGAAATTTAATGGAGAAATAAGGGATCTAACAAATATTATGAATCAAATAGGCTTAATAAAAAAATAATAGGCTTAATGTACAGAACTTTCTACCCAAACACAAAGAAATATATCTTTTCCTCAGCACCCTGTGAAACTTTCTCTAAAATTTACCACATACTCAGTCATAAAGTAAATATAAATAGATACAAAAAGTGGGAATAACCTCTGTATCCTATCAGACCATCATGGACTAAAGTTAGAGTTCAACAATAGCAGAAATCCTACAAATTCATGAAAACTGAACATCAACTGACCACCTCTGGGTCAAGGAAGAAGTAAAGGAAAAAAAAAAAAGACTTCCTAGAATTCAATGAAAATGAATCCACAATATACCAAAAAGGGATACAGTGAAAGCAGTGTTAAAAGGAGAGTTCATAGTACTAGAAGCCTACATGAAAAACGGGGGGGGGGGGGGGGGACCCCCTCACACAAGAGACTTAACAGCACAGCTGAAAGCTATAGACCAATTAGAAGCAATCTACCTAGAAAGAGTAGAAGGGAGGAAATAATCAAACTCAGGGCTGAAATCAACAAGGTAGAAACAAAGAAAAATACAAAGAATCAATGATTCTTTGAGAAAGTCAACATGATAGACAAGCCCTTATCCAAACTAACCAAACAACAGAAAGAGAGAGAAAGAGGGAGGAGAGAGAGAGAGAGAGAGAGAGAGAGAGAGAGAGAGAGAGAGAGAGAGAGAGAGAGAGAATCCAGATTAAAAGAGTCAGAAATGAAAAGGGGGATAAACAACAGACACCCGGGAGATCCAGAGAAGCATTACATTGTACTTTGAAAACCTGTAGTCCACTAAATTAGAAAACCTAAAAGAAATGGACAGATTTCTGGACAGGTACCACTTACCAAAATTAAATCAAGACCAGATAAATTACCTAAATATACCTATAAACCCTAAGGAAATTGAAGCTGTTATTAAAAGTCTCCCAAGCAAAAACAAAAAAGCTCAGGGCTAGATGGTTTCAGTGCAGAATTCTATCAGACATTCAAAGAAAAACTAATAACAATACTCTTCAAATTGTTCCATAAAATAGAAACTGAATGAACATTGCCAAACTTTATTTTGAGGCTACAGTCACACTGATACCACACAAAGTAGAAACAAAGAAAGAGAAATACAGATCAATCTCCCTCATAAATATTAATGCAAAAATACTCAATAAAATGCTGCCAAACTGAATTCAAGAACAAATAAAACAAAATCATCTTCCATGACCAAGTAAGCTTCATCCCAGGGATGAATGGATTGTTCAATATACAAAAAATTGCCAATGTCATCCATCATATAAACAAACTGAAAAAATATAACACACATGATAATCTCATTAGAAGCTGAAAAAACCTTTGATAAAATTCAATACTCCTTTATGATAAAAGTCCTGGAGAGATAAAAGATTCAGGGAATATACCTAAACATAATAAAGGCAATATACAGCAAGCCAATGGCCAACATCAAACTAAAGGAAGAGAAACTCAAAGCAATCCCACTAAAATCAGGAACAAGACAAGACTGTCTAATCTCCCCATATCTATTCAATATAATTTTTGAAGCTTTAGAAGAGCAAAAAAGCATCAAATGAAGATCAGGGGGATACAAATTGAAAACAAAGAAGTCAAACTATCACTATTTGCAGATGATATGATAGCATACATAAATGACTCCCAAAATTCTACCAGGGAAATCCTACAGCTGAGAAACACTTTCAGCAATATAGCAAGATACAAAATTAAATTTAAAAAATCAATAGCCCTTTCATACACAAATAATAAAAGAGATGAAAAAAAAGAAATCAGAGAAACATCACCCTTTCCAATAACTACAAATAACATCAAATATCTTGGGGTACCTCTAGCCAAAGAAGTAAAGGACCTGTATGACAAGAACTTTAAGTCACTGAAGGAAGAAATTGAAGAAGATATCAGAAAATGGAAAGATTTCCCATGCTTTTGAATAGGAAAGATTATCATAGTAAAAATGGCAATCTTACCAAAAGCAATCTACAGTTTCAAAGCAATCCCCATTAAAATCCCAACACGATTTTTCACAGACCTAAAAGAACAATACTTAACTTCATATGAAATAATAAGAAACCCAGGATTGCCAGAACAATCCTTTTCAATAATAGAACATCAGTAAGAATCACCACCTCTGACTTCAAGCACTACTATAAAGCTACAGTAACAAAAATGGCCTGGTACAGACATAAAAACAGATTTGTGGATCAATGAAATCAAATCAAAGACCCCAACATTTATCTACACAACTATGAACACCTGATATTTGATAAAAATGCCAAACATATGCAATAGAAAAAAGATAGTATCTTCAACAAATGATGCTGGCATAAATGGATAGTAGTATGTACAAGAATGCTAATAGATCCATATCTATCACCGAACACAAACCTCAAGTCCAAGTGCACCAAAGACCTCAACATAAACCCAGTTACACTGAACTTGGTAGAAAAGAAAGTGGGAAATACCCTCCAATGCATTGGCACAGGTGACCACTTCCTAAATATAACACCAATAGCTCAGACACTAAGAACAACAATTAACAAATGGGACATCCTGAAACTGAGAAGCTTCTGTAAGATAAAGGACATAGTCAATGAGACAAAATAACAGCCTACAGAAATGGGAAAAGGTCTTCACCAACCCTATATCTGACAGAGGACTGATCTCTAAAATATATAGATAACTCAAGAATAGAGGCCAAAGCCCCAAATAATCTAATTTAAAATGGGGTTCAGAACTAAAAAGAGTATTGTCAGTGGAAGAATTTCAAATGTCTGAGAGACACTTAAAGAATTGCTCAACATCCTTAGCTATTAGAGAAATGCAAATCAAAACAATTCTGAGATACCATCTTACACCTGTCAAAACAGCTAAGATAAAAAAAACACAGATTACAGCCTATGCTGGAGGGGATGCTGCAGTGGGAATGTACAGCCCCTTTAGAAATCATTATGACATTTCTAAAGAAAACTGGGAATCAGTCTACCCAATGATCCAAGCATATACCCAAGGGATGCACATTCTTACCCCAAGGGCATCAGCTCAACTATGTTCATAGCAGCATTACTCATAATAGCCAGAACCTGGAAACAACCTAGAGGGCCCTCAATACAAGAATAAATGAAAAAAAATGTGGTACATTTACACAATGGAGTACTATTCAGCAAAGAAATAAAAAAAGACATCCTGAAATTTTCAGGCAACTAGATGGATCTGGAGAGTATGATCCTGAGTAAGTTAACCCAGACTCAGAATGATAGACATGATATGTACACACTCATAATTTGATTACAATCCACAACCCCTGAGCAGCTAGTAACAAGACAAACTTAAGGGAGTCATCCATGCATATTCCTGAGAAGGGAAAATAGAGAAGATCTCCTGAGTAAATTAGATCATAAGGAGGAGGGAGCAAGGGAAGGTGGAAAGAACATAAAAGAATGAGATGGGTGAATGGTAGGAGCAACAGAAAGGGAGAACAAAAAATAAATATTTTGATGGAGGGAGCAATTGTGGGGTTAGAGAGAAACCTGGTGCTAGAAAAACACCCAAGAACCCAGAAGATGAGCCCAGCTAGGACTCCAAGTAATAGTGGAGAGGGAGCCTAAACTTGCCTTCCCTGATAATCAAATGAATGACCATCCTAATTGCCATTAGAGAACCTTCATTCAGCAACTGATGTAGGTAGAAGCAGAAATCCATAGCTAAGCACAGGGTCAAGCTCCAGGTCCAGCTGGAGAGAAGGAGAGGAGATTGTATAAGCAAAGGGATCAGGATCATGAGGAGGAGATGAGCTCACTGACTCTGAAATGACAGCTGAGGAACCTTCATGGAAAGGAACTAAATCTTCCGAATGTAAATGACTATGACTATTGAACGACATAGGCAGTTTGTGGAGCCTCTTGAAGTTGGACTAGAATTTATTCCTGGTGTGTAACCTGGCTTCTAGAAACCCATTCTCCACAGAGAAACATCTTACTCAGTTTTGATATTTGGAGGAAGGCCTTGGTCCTACCCCAACTGGATATTTCAGACTAAATTGACCCACCTTGGGAGTTCTTGCCCTCCCTCAGGATAGAGGATAGAGGGGCAGACTGGGGGAGGACCCAGAGGGAGGGGGGAGGGAGGGAGGGAGGGAGGGAGGGAGGGAGGGAGGGAGGGAGGGAGGGAGGGAGGGGGAGCAGTGGGTATTGGAAAAAATTTAAATGAAGCAGATGCAGAGATCCCAACCAAGCACCAGACTGAGGTGCAGGAGTCCAGTCCAAGACGGAAAAGACGGATTATATGAGCAAGTGAGGTAAATGATGGAAATCTACAGAGACAGCTGAACCAAGTGCTATGGTGGGAACTTAAATACTTTAGATCATCAGCTGTAGAGTCTGCAAGGGACTGGACTGGCCCCTCTGCATGCTGTAGACAGTTGTGTAACTTGGTCTCTTCAAGAGGCCCCTTGCAGTAGATCCATCCCTGGTGCATGAACTGGCTCTTTGGAGCCAACTACTTATAATTGGTCACTTTACATATTCCTGGTGCAGAAGGGAGGGGCTTGGACCTGCCTCAACAGAATTTACCAAGCTTTGCTGACTCACCATGGGAGGCTTTACCATTTCAAAGAAGGGGGTGGAGGTGGTTTGGGGGCAGGGGAGGCTGGGTAGAAGGAGAGAAGGGGAAAGATCTGTGTATGTAAAATAAATAAAAATACTTTTCTTAAATAGAAAAAGAGCTGGAAAAAGGAAACATTTAAGAAGCAATTATATTACTCTACCTCTGAATCATAGCATGACTTCCTTCTGTAATGTAAAGATCTATTTTTTATTATATTGTATTTCTGGCTGTCACTATCTGTGTATAAAAGCAGGATAAGTTTTGTACACAAGAGTACACATAAACAAAGACATTGCACCAAAGCTAATGTGGGGCTGGCACGGTAGGATGGTATAAAACAAGCACCTGCAATGTCTCTCTCAGTGTCAAAAGTCCTTCAGCTTCTACCACCCCTTCCCCACTGAACCTGAGCATAGACTGAGTCATTCCCTCATTAAATTCATAACCATGCATGGAAACTTAGGCTTGCTCATAAATCACATCCTCCTTATTGGGTGTGTAAAATACACTTTGTTTTTAGGGCATTCTAAAATAGTTCCAACACTGCTTCTGATCTTACTGATAGGCTATTTATATCTTCAATGTCTTCATTAAATCATGTTCAGATTTTGGTTTCTTGGTAACACTGGGGAGTCCTGTTACAATTTGTGCTGTCTCCAGTGTTATACTCAGATAGCAAATGTCACATAAATTTCCTTTTATTTCCTCTCGACTTTCTATTCCTTTCTGCTTGCCTCTGTGTCCAGAAGGCCAACTTTAACTTCTGGGTTCTGCTGGAGAGAAGGTGCCAAGGACAGGTCCCAAGGGCAGATTAGAGAAGAAAGAGAGAAGAGATAGAGATGCTTCTTCCTCACCTCCCTGCCACGTACCGGCTGAGAGCTCCGCATTTTCTCCACAGCTAGCTCTCTGAACTTAACTACTCCTTCTTTTCTTTTCCTGTCATGATCTTCAGTGGTGCTTCTTGTCAGAAGGCAGATGACTGCTTTTAAATGTGTTCCTCTCTATTTTTTCTGTTGGCTTTACCCATGTCAGTTGTTAGGCGAGAATTCTTTTACAGAGAAGCTGTAATTCTCACCTATCAGAGTGAATAAATACTGTTTTTGAAAACCCATCAAGTATCACATTCTTCTGATTCTGAGAAATAAATATTTGTTCATTAGACAACAGGTGAATTGTTCTTGATTTTAGACCAAAGATCTGATCTAAGTTATTTCTGTAAGAAATTGCTTTATAATAATGGTCAACTAAGTAATATTGTAAACAAAAAATTAGCCAAAAATTTCACACCAATAATTAAATGGAAAAAGTGTTCATGTTAGATCTAAAAGTAAAAGCTTTGGATTTTCTTTAACTATCTTTGGGATAATCATTGATATCAAATGAGGCCACTGTGAAGAAAAATAATTACGGTCTAAAACACATCTAGCTATCACTTAATTTATTAAATGTCAGAATTTAGTCTACTTACTTAAAGTATAAATTAATTTTATGCTTAAAGGAAATTTCTTAAAAACAATTAATCTAATTAAAACACATAAAATACATATACTCATATCATGAGTCTTATGAACATTTCAAATTATTGTATGACCATGCCATAATATTCCAGTAATTATTATAGAAAACTGTAAGTAAACATAATATATAATTAATAGAAAGAAATCCTATTTCACACTTAATTATTTTTCCTATTCATCATGCTCAGTAGTTAAATGCTGTAAACCACAGAAATAGTAGTAGGAACTCAGTTATCATAACAAGACTGACCCATTAGAACCAAGGATTCCAGTGCAGGTAAACCTAAATGCATGACATTTTGGCACTATTGCCTTTGAATGTATTAGCTCTTTCCTGCAGTGAATTTCTTGTGCGTAAATGTAGCCTTACCATCTGTTACTACCTTCGGATTCATTTCCCAAGAACTAGCAGTGCAATTGATCATTTGATGGGCACATATATCTGCACCTGGTCAGGAAGATGACTTTTTATTTAACTGTATAATTCTGAAATATGGAATATATACTAGGACATGCTTCATAGTCAGATACTGTAAACACTTAAAGCCCACTGTGTTCCTTTTACTCAGGCTAACACAAACTGCACGTTAGCCCATTTTTACCTCAGAACTAGTTCAAACTAAACTAAAGGCTTTAATAAATAGATCTTAAGTTTAAAACTTTATAGTTATGCACAAGGTCAGAGTTGCAGGTGTCTACCAAGACTAGTAACACACACACACCTGGCCGGGTCAGTCTTACTCCTGTGGCCTTGGAGCCTTGTGTTTTCGTGGTAAATAGTTCTGTCTTTAACACTTTGTACTTACTTTAACATTGGTTTATTAATCAATTTATTAATTTATTATCCAGCCACACTTGGGAATGTAGTATTACCCACAAATTCCCCCTTTTCCTTTCTTAGATTTCCCTAATTGATTTAAGGTCTCTCTTTTTCTTATTTGACACTATTTCCTGAGTTCACTGAGGTTTTTACAAGCCACTCATTCCTTAAGTCATAAAGAAAGCATGACAGTTACTGCCTGGTGTAAACTCTTACCTGCTTTTATAACCCTTAAAGAATTCAAGCTTTGTGACCTTGCTTTGGCCAGAAAATTTGTAATTGTGTATAAAGACAGTTAACTACAGAAACTCATGGTAGAATAGGGTAGAATGATGTAGAAGAATTAGAAAAAGGTAGAGCAATGTAGAACAAAGAAAGAACAGCAAAGGGACATTTGCAATAAAGATGATAAACTAAAGAACACGGTATGTAAAGTAGATTTCCAAGGCTGTGGTAGAGACTTCATCAGATGCTTAGATGAAGGCTTTGGGGCTACACCTTGAAGTTCTGATCACTTAACTTTCATTAACTAAGTCATAAGAATTTATTTGTGATTTAGAAATAGAACATTTGTAGAAATTGAATATAGCAGAAATTAACTTTATATTACCTAACCACAGAAGCACAACACCCATGATTTTAAAAAAAAATGAAGACTAAGTACCAGATTTTGTGGACTAGTCCATTCTCCTTCACAACCCACAGACCTACAGGAAATGAAAGGGGCCATTACATTCTTTTTAAAAAAAAAAGAGAGAGAGAGAGAGAGAGAGAGAGAGAGAGAGAGAGAGAGAGAGAGAGAGAGAGTTTACTCCATCACAACCTCATCTCAGTCGAGAAGTAAGAGCTTTGCCTCAAATACAAGCCTAGGTTTTCAAGAAAGGTGTGACCCAAGCAAAGAACACACACAGCATGTTGTATGTAGCCAGTACTATAGCCATTCTTTCTGCTTCCTCTATCATTTCAGTTACTTTAAAAGAAAACTTCCAAGCCATACGAAAATAGAAAAAAATTAAAAAATTATCTCTTCTCCATACTTCAAAAAATATGATACCCCATCCTGTAAGGTACAACCGAGCTACCATAGAAACAAATATGAGAATAAAAACCATAAAAATGATTGATACCCTTAATTTTAGAGTTCAATTTTTTCTTATGAATTAGAATCAGTCTCATCACACATAAAAAATAATTTTTACAGAAAAAGCTTTAAAAAAATCAAATTTTGTAATGCAAATATTTTGCTTTCTTTTGTCTTTTCTCCTGTTTCCTTTTTCTCTTAAGACAGTGTCTGATGTAGCCTGGAATTCACTATGTCGTCCATCCTGCCTCCTAACTCAAAAGAAACTACCTGCCTCAGCCTCTCAAGTGTTTGTATAAAAGCTATGTACCACTACACCTTGCAAAGTTGAGATAACATAGGCAATATAATTTCAAAACTAGATATTGAAGATTGTGGCTGGCTATTAATACATAGACACAGTTAAATATAAAGCTGAAGAAGTACTTTCCTGATAGAATTTAATTGCAATGTATTATTTACTTTTTTAAACAATAATTCTAAAGAGTGATTACTAAATATTTTGCTCTTAGACTATAATCTTCTTAAACTAATATACTACAAATAACTATTACTACAACATGTAATATATCGTATAAAAATAAAAATGACAAAAACTATATGATCATCTAAACAGGTAGAGATAAACCCTTGAACCAAATTCAACATTCCTTCATGATAAAGCAAGGAAGAAATGAAGAATAGGAAGAACACAGCACAAAATAATAAATGTTATAAATGGCAGACAAAGAGATAAGATATTAAATAAGGACAAAGCATTTGCTATGAAATCAGTAACCAAAGTGTCTTCTGCCTCCACTCTTATTCAACAGACAATATAAAATCTCATCTAGAAAGATAAAGCAAGAGAAGAAAATAAAATGTTTTTTAAAAGAAGAAAGAAAGGTCAAATTTTCTGTAATGACAGGTGATGTATTTTTAAAATTCTAAAGTCTCCACTAGAAAACTCTTAAAACTAATAAACACATTTATCAAAATGACAGTATGCAAAATCACAATGCTAAAAATCAGGGCTTGGATATCAATGGTGAACATGCACAGACATAAATGAGGAATGCAATCCCATTCACAATAGTTTCAGAACAAAAAATATATAAAATAGTAGAAATAAATCTATGGAGATGAAAATAAACTTTATGAAATTTTAAAGCACTGCAGAAGGAAGAAATATATGATGATATTAAAAGATGGAAAGACTACCCTCCAATTGGCTTTATTAAAACAATCTACAGATTCAAGACACTATTCATCAATCTTCCAACAGCATCTGTCCCAGTTTTTCCATGTTGTTCTGATAAATCATTGGCCAAAAACAATCCCTACAAAAATCCCAACACAACTTTTTACAGACCTTGAAAGAACAATACTCAGCTTCATATGGAATAAAAGGAAACCTAGGATTGCCAAAACAATCCTGTTCAATGAAAAAACTTCATGAGGAATCACCATCCATGACTTCAAACAATACTATAGAGCTATAGTAATAAAATAAGCTACTGGCATAAAAGCAGACTTGTGGATTTGTAGTTGAATCGAAGACCCTGATATTAACCCACACATCTATGAATACATGATTTTTGACAAAGAGGTCAAAAATATTCAATGGAAAAAAGATAATATCTACAGAAAATGGTGCTGGCATAACTGGATGGTAGTATGTAGAAGAATTCAAATAGATCCAAACCTATCACCCTGCACAAAACTCAAATCCAAGTGGATCAAAGACCTCAACATAAACCCAGCTACACTGAACTTGATAGAAAAGAAAGTGTGAAATATCCTAGAATGCACTGGCACAGGTGACCACTTCCTAAATATAACACCAGTAACACAGACACTAAAAACAACAATCAATAAGTGGGACCTCCTGAAACTGAGAAGCTTCTCTAAGTCAAAGAACACAGTCAATAAGACAAAATGACAGCCTATAGAATGCAAAAAGATCTTCACCAACCCTACATCTGACTGATCTCTAATATATAGAGAGAAACTGGAGCCACAAAACCGCAATAACCCAATTAAAAAATGGGTGTCAGAACTAAAAAGAGAATTCTCAACAGCAGAATTACAAATGGCTGAAAGGCACCTAAAAAATTGATCATCTTTTAATGTGGGAATGTCTTTCTGTATGCTGTGAATATCAATCTTTAAATTAAGGAGCTGTGGTGGCCCATGACAGCCACCATAGAAAAAGTAGGAAGGGAAATCAGAATAGGTAGGAGAATCAGGGCAGAGTCAGAGACTGAGTCAGCCACCAAAGAAGAAACATGTGAGGAACACAGGTGAGCCACGGGCCACGTGGCAGGCAGGTTAATGAGAATGGGTTGAGTTAAGATGTAAGAGCTAGCTAGCAAAGTGCCTGAGCCGGAGGCCAAACAAAGGAACTTAATATAAGCATCTGAGTCATTTTGAGGGCCTAACAGCTAAGGGGCCTGGAGCTGCAGGTCTGTGGTGGACCTCTGGCTGCCCCGGGACCAAGAAACCTCATTGCTACAATCTTTAGCCATCAGAGAAATGCAAATCAAAATAACTTTGAGGCACCTTACACCTGATGAACCATACACCTCTCAGAATGGCTAAGATCAAAAACACAGATGACAGCCTATGCTGGAGAGGATGTCAATCAAGGATACTCCTCCATTGTTGGTGGGAGTGTAAACTTGTACAGCCACTCTGGAATGCAGTATGGTGGTTCCTCAGAAAACTGGGGGTCAATCTCTCCAAGGATCCAGCAATATCACTATTGGGCATATACCAAAGGATGTATATTCGTACCCCAAAAATATTAGTTCAACTATGTTCATAGCACCATTATTCATAATAGTAAGAACCTTGGAAACAACCTAGATGTCCTTCAACTGAAAAACGAATTAACAAACTGTGGTTCATCTACACAATGGAGTACTTCTCAGCAGAAAAAAAAAAAAAAAAAGATATCCTAAAATTTGCAGGCAAATGGAAGGATTTGGAGAAGGTCCTCCCGAGTGAGGAATCACAAACCCAGAAAGAGAGGCATGGGATGTACTCACTCATAAGTGAATTTTAGACAAAAAAGCAAAGAATACCCAAGCTGCAAACCACAACACCAGAACAGCTTGGGATTAGAAGGAATTTAAGAGAGACATCCAGGGATTCCCCTAAGAAGAGAAAATAGAGAAGATCACCTTAGCAAATGTGGGTCATAATGGGTTGCAACCAAGAAGAGTTGGAAACAAATCTTGAAAAAAGGAGTGAGGGAGGCAACAACGAGGTAGAAAAAGAAAGATGAATATCTTGATAAAGGAAGCCAATGTGGGGTTGGGTGCTAGGGAAACCTCCAAGAACTCACAGGATGTCCCTGGAAAAGTCTCCAACCACTAGTGGAGGGGGTGCCTAAACAGGACTTCCCCTATAATCAAATGAGTAAACACCCTAAATCATCACAGAACCTACATCCAACAAACAATAGAAGTGGAGGCAGAGATCTATGGCTGAGCCCTGGGCAGAGCTCCTGGTCCAGCTGAGAGCATGGGAGGAGAGTCTGTATGAGCAGGGGATAGAGATTATGAGGAAAATTCCCACAGGGATGGCTGCCTTGAGCTCTGGGGACCTTACTGAATCAAGAATAGTCACTGGAGATCCATCGTGAAAAGTAGTGTGGCCCTCCAAGGGTAGGTGACTGTCCATTGGCATGGGCAGTATGTGGAGCCTCGAGAAGTGGAATCAGACTGTGTTCCTGTGTGAGGGCTGGTACCTTGGAGCCCATTCCCTGCAGAGGAACACCTGACCCAGTCTTGATTTGGGGATATGTAAATTGGACATGCCTGCAGTGGTTGTGCCATACTGAGCTGACCCATCTTATGACTTCTTGCCCTTTTGGGAAAGGGAATGGCTGGATGGAGAGGGGGAGGCTGAAGGCTAACTGGGAGGGATTGGGAGGAGAGAAGAGGGGAGCAGGGATAAAAAAGACATTTTTATTTAAAAAAAGTAATAAAAATGAAGAAAAAAAAGAATAAGGAAAATAGGAAACACCAGAGAATATGGGGGAATCCAAAGAAAAGAAGGCCAGCTACACACAAGACTCTTGCACATATGCACAATGCCTCTACAGGTATGGATCTGATGGCGTTCCAGTACTCAGGGGAGACTGAACAAAAGCCCCTAACATTATCCTAGAAGCTATCTCTATTTATTAACCACTTGCAAATAAAAAATAGTTCTTACTAATGGCGTCTCACTGGGGATATGAAGCAGCCTTAAAGAGAGGTCCCATGCCCAACAGTATGATGGCCAACATAAAATAAACTCAATGGAATATTTAGAGCTTCTTTTTTTATAATATTTCGTCAAAGATTAAAAATTTTTAAAGCTTAAAAAAGAAAATTGTTTCATAACACTTCCTGAAAGATATCATGATTTCTCCTCTTAAAAGCAAAGATGCATCTATTATCACAGCAATATCTGTGACAATAACAGTGACCTCCCTATAAAGGTGGAAGAAATTTCACAAAGCCCATCACATAAACAAAAATCCACACATGATCAGTAACTGCCAGGAGAAGTTAACTGAGTCTTCACTAGCAATAAACGTCTAGATATAATAAACACAAATCCATAGAAGCAAAGTAAAAAAATCAGAAAGGAATATTACTTATATTTAATAAATATTTATATATAATGTGGTACCTGAATTATATACACATGAACATATGAACACACACATATTTGAGAGAGAGAACTTGTGTAGGAAGATGGGGACCAAGGAAGGCAATAATATGCTTAAAGTACATAATACACTTGAGTGAAATGCATGCGGCATGCACTATTTCCTGCAATGAATAAACACTAGTTAAAACACCTTAATCATGTTAGAAAATTGTTTCTAAATTGTATCCAGATATTTTTAACCAAGAAAATATGCACCAAATGAAGATAAATAGACAAGAAAGATATTGTTCAAAGTTAATCATAAATGGCGAAAAGAAATAAATTCACCTCTCTTGAAACAAAGACAGAAGAAATTTCAGCACAGGTGTGTAATAGAGGAAAGTATTAGGGTAACTAGAAGACCTTGGATCTACACAATTCAGACTGAAAAATTAATTGCAGCACAAATTCTAGTTGTCATTAGATAAAAACCCAGAGCCAGATGTTGGGGAAAATCTAGAATATCAGAGAGAGGAAACATCCAACCAACTTGTCAGAGTAAAAGCTATCTTTCCAATTCCTCAGTCTCACACCTCACTGCTTCTACAGAATAATTCTGTCTGTGTGCATCTGCCTTAAATACCTTCTTCACCCAGTTGTTTCACTAGCAGATTTAAATCTGCATCGTATTCCTAGAGTCAGGATTAAAGGTGTGGACCACTACTGTTTGGTAGTTAGGCCTGAAACTCACAGAAGCACAGAAAGAACTCTATCTCTGGAGTTATGGGATTAAAGGTGTAGGTCACCACTCCTGGTCTTTCTCATGCTGAGTTAAAGGCTGAGTCATCACTCTCTGACCCTGCTGGCTTGACTGTGTGTGGATCTGTTCTCTGATATTCCAGATTGGTTTTATTAAATATATGATATATCACCACACTGAATGGGGCTCTGTTCCCCCAGATTTAATCCCCACAAGAACACATGTGGCAGTCTTCCCTGCTCCTCTTTTCCTTCCTCCTATATATCCTACCAGATATTCTCTTTCTAACCCTTCCACCACCAATTCTTTGCTTTGCCACACCCTCAACTCCAGTAAGTGCCCCTTGCTAACACGAGGGCTGCTCCTGCCAGGGCAGCAAGTAGGATGGTTTTGAATCCAAACCTCTCCTTCTGTTCCTCCAGATTCATCCAACTTAAGTCTCATGCCAGCTCTGCAGCAGAAAACCTGCTGCAGTCTGCCTTTCTCTTTGAACATATCCCTGATAGACCATAAAGATCTTCTCCTCCAACCTTCATTCCCTCAATTCATTCCAATTTCCCAGCCTCCAACATCCACAGGCATTCACTGAGAATACTCCCTCCTGGCAGACCAGGGAATTAAATCCACAGAAAATCTTCTAAAGGCAGCACACAGCCATCACACTCTCTTAATTTCCAGAGAAGAGGCAGAAACCAAGGAATAAAACATCCACTCATCAGAGACAAAATCAGACCTGTAATTATCCCAGCCACAGATGTCTAGCTGCCAGCATAAAAATATAATCAATAACAAATAGTCGGGACAATACTTCTCCACCACAGCCCAGCAACCCAGCCACAGTAGGCACTGAATATGGAAGAAAAAGACCTTAAAACTGTTTCTATGAAGATGATAGAGGCCCTCGAGGAGGAAATTAATAAATCCCTTAAAGAAATCAAGAAAAACACAAAAGAGCAGTGCAAAAAAAAAAAAAAATGAAAAACTGTTCAAGACCCAAAATAGAAAGCAAATCAATAAAAAATCCCTGAAACTCAGAGAAGTAAAATATATGGATACTACAGAGACAAGTTTCAGCATTGGAATATAAGAGATGGAAGAAACACTAGGTACTGAAAAATATTATAGAAAAAATTAAATACACTTGTATGAAAAAGAAAATGGTAAATCTAAAAAAAACTTCTGACATAAAACATCCAGGAAATCTGGACATCATGAAAAAAATGAATCCAAAAATAATAGAAATAGTTCAAAAAGAAACACGGGTCAAATGCACAGAACATAACATTTACAATTCATAAAACTGTGAAAGAAAAGTTGCCTAAAGAAAGAGATGCCGATAAAGATAGAAGAAGAATACAGAACACAAAGAAATTCCTCTTGAAACAATAATTAAAACATTAAACTTACAGAAAAAGAATTTTAAAAGCCACAAAGGAAAAAGACAAAGGACCATATAAAGGCAGACTTATTAAAATTATATCTGAATTCTCATTAATGACTCTAGAAACCCAAAGGTCCTGGACAGATGTGCTTCAGATGTTAAAAGACTATGTAACACAGTACAGCTTTCTATGTACTTTGAAAAACATTCAATTACCACAGATGAAGAAAATAATGTATTCTATAGTGAACTCAAATTTAAGCAATATTTATCTATAAGTCCAGCCATACAAAGAAAAACTCCAATTTTAGGTTAACTGCAACAATTAAAAACACATGAAATAAATAATACCAGACCATCAAAATCAAATGAACACACACACACACACACCCCTGCACATATCACCATCATCATCACAACTACCACAACCAACAAAATAACAGGCATCAACAAGCATTGGTTACTAATATCTCTCAATATCCATGGTCTCAACTTCTCAATAAAAAGACAGAAACTAGCAAAATGAAAGCCAAAGCAGGACCCACTCTTTTTCTGTATACAAGAAATACCTCAACATCAAAGACAGATATTATCTCAAGGAAAGGGTTGTAAAAAGACATTTTATTCAAACAGACAAAAAAAAAAACCAAGCTGTTGTACCTATTTTAATATCTAACAAAATAGACTTCAAACCAAAGTAATCAGAAGAGATAGGGAATGAAATTATATACTTATCCAAAAAAATCAAGACATTTTAATTTTAACATCGATTTCCCCAAACAAAAGGCCATCCTCACTTACGGGGCCATGAACCTAGACATGGCCCACAGCAACAGCTTGGACCCAGATCCATGTGGCTATGGGGCCGCTTAAGTTGGCATGGTCATTATAGCAGTGAGGCCCTCTAACATCAATATAGCCAAAGGTGGTGGCACAGACCCCTGGCATCTGCATTCCCTTTAATGATATCAAAAACCATGAGCATCAGCAGAGATCTTGGCTGTGGTATGGTCATGGACTCAGGCATAGCCATCAGCAGCAACCTTGGCCCAGATGCTTTAGGGAGGCTGGACTATGGTGACCCAGGATGCACAATAGATGTCTTTTATAAAAATGATCCATAGGGCATAAAGGGTCCTGTGGATGCTTCAAGTAGCCCAGACCACGATGACCCAGGTGATCAAATGGTTTTAACTCTGAGTTCTACCAGAATTTCAAACAAGAGATAAAACCAATATTCCTGAAATTATTCCACAAAATGGAATTTCTAGGCATTAGCCTAATTTATTTTATAATTCCAGAGTTATCATGCTACCCAAACCACATAAAAATCCAACAAAGAAAGAAAATTTTAAGCCAACTTCCCTTATGAACATAGACATGAAAATTATCAATGAAATACTTGCAAAACAAATCCAAAAACACATCAAAAAGATCTTTCACCATGATTAAGTAGGCTTCATCCCAGAGATGCAGAGATGGGTCAACAAAGTAGCTGGATATGAAATATAGCCCTCCAATATACAAATGACAGACTAGGATAAAGATCAGGTAAATAACTCCCTTCAAAATTGCCTCAAATTCTATAAACTATCTTGGGGTAACTCTAACCAACCAAGGGAAAGGATGAAAATTTATCTCATGCTCGTTAATTATTAGGATTAATATACTAAAAATGGCCATTCTACCAAAAGTAATCTACAGATTCAATGCAATCTTCATCAAAATTCCAACACAATTCTTTACAGATTTTGAAAACACAATTCTCAGTTTTATATAGAAACATAAAGCAAAGCTCAACAGTAAAAGAACTATAGCAGGTCTTACCATTCCTAACTTCAAGTTGTACTACAAAGATATAGCAATAAAAACACTATGGTATTGGCATAAAAACACACAAGTTTATCAATAGAATAAAACTGATGTCCCAGACATAAACCCACATCCCATGGACACCTAATTTTTGATAAATAACCAGAAATACACTAAGAAAAAAGACAGCAGCTTTAACAAATACTGCTGGTTTAACTGGATGTCTGCATGTAAAAGAATGCAAATAGATCCCTAATTATCAACTTGCACAAAAATGGATCAAAGACTTCAACATCAAACCAGGGACAATGAACCTGATAGAAAAAAACTAGGGAATAACTGTAGTAGTGGGGTTTCTTGGGCCCCGGGCGGCCAGAGGTTCAAGACCCACAGACCTGCTGCCTGAGACCACGCCTCTCAGGCCCCCAGAAATGACTCAGAGTCTTATATTAAGTCCATGCTGTTTGGCCTATGACTCAGGCACATTGCTAGCTAGCTCTTACATCTTAAATCAACCCATTTCTATTAATCTGTCTGCCACGTGGCCCATGGCTCACCTGTGCTCCTACATGTTGCTCCTGTGGGCTCCCGCTCAGTCTGCCTCTGACTCTGCCCCTCCTTTCCTACCTATTTTGATTCCTCCTCCTACTTCTTCTATGGTGCCTGTCATGGCCCAAACAGCTCCTTTATTTAAAGATTGAGATTCACAGCATACAGAAAGGCATTCCCACATCAATGATGTTGAAGAAAATACTTTGAATCTGTAAGAAAATAAAACAAATTAGGGCAAGAACCCTGATTCTCTCTAGTACAATATATTCCCTTGTACACAAAGTTAGTTTTAAGACATCTTGCTTGCGTTATATAGCTATCTTTATTGTGATATGTTATGTGTGAAAAAGCTGCACATATTACACATTTCAGAACTAGTTACTTGCATTGTAAGTCTCCATCCCCATCCTAACCTAAAGTTTGCAATGGTAATAATACCAATCAATATATATGCTATTAAAGCTAATGAAGTAATTCATGTAAACTCAAGCATGGAGCTTTACATTTAGAATGTAGTTCATTTATTTACTACGTCTTCATGTCTGAGAAAGGTCTAGGGAGAAAGATGGAAGGGGTCTTTTCAAGAAGAGATTTGTGTCCCAAGATCTCTATGAGAAAGGACAAGGAACTTTTAGAAAAACCTTTTCTTTCTTACAAAAAAAAAAAAAAAATGCCTGTCAATACTATTTCTGTGTCTCACTTGAAATTAATGCCCACAAGGGATTTTCACTGAAATAACCTTGAGCACATTGACACAAGAGACAACTTCCTGAACAGAATACAGATAGCACAGGCACTAAGATCAATAATCAATAAATGGGAATTCATGAAACTTGAAAACTCCAGTAAGGCATCAATTGAGCAAACAGTCAGCCTACATAATGAGAAAAAGTTTTTACCAACTTCGTATTTGATAGAATACTAATATCCAATCTGATATAAAAACCCAAAATATCATAATTTTTGAAATGAGGTACAAATCTAAACAATAGAGAAAATTCAATGCCTGAAAAACAAAGAAATAATCAAAATCCTTACCCATCAGGGACATACAAATCAAAACTACTTTGAGATTCCATCTTAGACATGTCAGAATAGCTAAAATTAGTAATACTAGTGCCAGCTCATGCTGATAAAAATGTGGAGCAGGGAGAATATTCTTCCATTGCTGGCAGAAGTGAAAACTTGTACAGCTACTATGGAAATCAAAATGGCAGCTTCTCAGAAAAAAAAAAATGGGAATTAATCTACCTTAATATGAAGCATACCATTCTTGGGATATTCGCAAATGGGATACTTGTTCTACAATGTTCATTGCTGCTCTATTTATAATTTCCAGAAGTCAGGAACTATGCAGATGCCCCTCAACAGATGAATGAATAAAGAAAATGTTGTATTTTACACAATGGAGTATTTCTTAGCTGTTAAAATACTGGCATCAGGAAATATGTAGGTAACTAGATAGAACTAGAGAAAAAGTCATTTTTCATGGTATAACCCAGCCCAGAAAAATAAGTCTGGTATATATTCATTTGTATCTGGACATTAGCCACTAAATAAATAATAGCCTAGCTACAGTCTATAGAGTTGGAGAGATTAGGCATAGAGCAAGGAACTGGGGGCAGAGCATGCAGCTCTCCCTAGGAAGGGACAATAAAATAGATTTATATGGGTGAATTGCAGAAGGGAAGATGCAAGAATGAAAGACTGTTCCTTACATGTTTCTTCTTTAGAGGCTGGCTCGATCTGTCTCTGACTCCGCCCTTTCTTTCCTACCTATTCTGATTCCCCACCTACTTCTTCTATGGTGCCTGTCATGGGCAAAACAGCTCCTTTATTTAAAGACTGATATTCACAGCATACAGAAAGACATTTGGAAGATTAACAAATGTTCTTAACATCTTCACCACTTCTCGTGTCCCCTGTCACTCTTTATTGACAAATAAGAGTTTGTCAATAAAGAGTTTTCAACACACCAGATTTATAGCTGTATTGGCCTAAAATCTTAAAAAGATATAATTTATTTTACATAATAACTACAATTTTGACTTCTTAGCTCTTGCTAAGTGAATCTTTCCAAAGACGTGAATGCACTTGGTTATTATTCTTAGAGGTGTCAATACATGATACAACTTTCTTTATGCATAACTAAGCCTCAAACATAAACAAGCATTTGACAGAGGTTCATTACTCTCAGTTGAAGTACAAAGATATCAACATTTAACAAGTTGACATAGGAGAAATTCTTGTCACCTGAAAGTCAATTACTCGATGTACTACAAGCCCCCCAGCCCCAAATCTAATTATATAGCCCAAAAAATTCTACAAAAAAATGTAATTTCCAGCCATGGGCAACTAGCCATTCCTGTAAATCCATCTTCATTAAATTTACAAAAATTTACCAAACAAATACAAAAGTCACTCTATGTGAGCAAAAAAAAAACGTTTTGAGAGAAAAACACAAGTTCTAGCTTCATCCTTGGAAATTAGTTGGAAGTTCTTCGACTTAAAAACCAATTTTTGTTCAAATTATGCTCTGAAGATGAACTGGGTGGCATTTTTAAAAATCAACTTCAATACTTCTTTAGTCTATAGAATTGTTCATAAATTAAAATGTGACTAAAGCTTTTGAAGTGCTTTGGAAACTTAGGAACTTCACTAACTTGCAAATTCCTGTAATAAACAACTGTACCATCCTTGTGATCATGTGAGCGAACAACTCACTTACTTCTCAAATCTGTGACATTACCTCTATACAGAGTCTGTACAGTCTTATGGAAGTTCACCATAAATGGAGCAAACAGGCAAAATGAGCTTTGTGTAAGAACATATAAACACACCTTTTCAGAGTTCTATAACTTTGCTCAATAACTTTAATATTTTCTTGTATTTTCTTCAAAGTACATTTTGATTTATTATTGGAACATGACTACTGATGATGCAATGAAGCTTTTTAAAGCATTTTTAAAAATAAAAAAATTATTTTTAATGATCTGGGACTGGCAAGTCTACAGAATCCAAAGCCATGGCAACCCACTTTAAAGTAATAATTATACCTCAATCTCAAGTGAATTTCTTTTCTCCCTAAAAGCCCTTCCTTTGGCTGTGTCTCTTCTTTTAAAATTACATTATCACATTTGTAGCTATGTAGGCTCTCAACCTCAGATCGCCTTGCTATGCTATCCTACCCTGCTTCAAGTTTTATCAAGCCTACACATATTGTTTCTGATACAAACCATATTACTCAAATGTTGTATCACTAAAGCAAAATGCAGTCAAAGACATAATATAATGTCACTGCACTAAAAACAAAAAGGTGCAAATCAGTATTTGTGAAATACGACTGTGATTTGAAAAGACTGAGGTAGCATTTGACTTGATAGTAAAAAAAAATTATTTTTACTAAAGCTGGTAAAATACAATTCTGAGAATACTTCCAAGATAACAGAATAATCTCATAATATAACTTGTTCTCTAATATAAAACTAAAGACAATAAAAATAACCACACTAAAGTAAATAGCAACTAGCAACATACCTTTCATTACAACATACCACACTGATGTGATATGATGTTATAGTTAGATTCAACTGTAATAGACTGCATTAAATATGTTAAACTGAGTAATGAGTATTTAGTTTAACAATAAGACACCTAGGCAGTGATCTCCGTCATTTCCTGTCTGCACTTCCGTCTGTCTTTCTTAGCGTCTATATCACCCCTCAGACCCACTCCCTTTGTGCTCTTTCATTCCATTACTTTTGCTTTTTCCTCCCTTCTTCTTATCCTCATTTTCATAAATTTGTGAGTTGTTTTATACACTTTCTTTGTAAACCATCTGAATTTATTTGTAGGATAAAATTGAATATAAATAAGATAGCTTTGATATTCTTTGGAATTTGTCAAAATGATTTGGGTAATAATGTTAGATTCAGGCAAAAGTTTATAAATTCAGTATTATAAACAAAAGTTCATATTGGTTCCAACAGACAAGAAATGTGCGTTTGCAAATTAGAGTCAGCATCTCTCATCAATTGACTGTTGCTCCCTCTCTATTCTTATGAAAATATTAACAGTTCTTGCTAGATCTTCTATCATTTAGTCCTGGCTTTAGTCTTCATAAAATAGTGTGAATCAATATACAGAACATTGATACCCAAGAGTCTTATGTCTATAAATAGTCTATTTGTCATTTTATTTTCAACTTGAAATTCAAAGTATCTCTCATAGCTGAAATATGACACCAAATAATTGTTGCTGTCAATATATAATTATTCATTAGTTTCAACTACTTATGTTGACTGTAAGTTGAACAATTTTAAACCTATCAGTTCCCCTAATTGTGACAGAAAATCAAATAACATACGCATTACTGCTGTGGGATAATGCAGTATAATTTTTTTGTCAACACATCCAAAGAATGAATTTCAGTTACACTGCTTACTCTGACTGCCTTTGCCTGTAATGAATCATTTCCAAAGTGTCCTGATATGTTGCCCTGTCAAATAATTTATATGTGCTCTTCCTAAATCCTCACTGAGCTTCACAAATGATTTTATGCCTAATGAAATATATTATGTAGCAAAGAACCTGTTATAGGTGAAGGTACTTTATGACTGGGCATACTGCACTTAAAGCAACACATCATTTCTGCTTCCTTTAGCTACCCAACATGCATCAGCGACTGTGACTGGGGCTGCCGGAGAAAATGGAAAGCAGTAGAATCTGTTCTTGGGAAGCTGGACACGTATGTACTGGGGCCTGCAGTAAAGTAAGATTCTCTGGGTATGTAAGGGCAGAGATTCTAGAAAGATGAAAAACGTGATGGGCTCTATCTGAAACCAGGAATTCTCCAGGTATAAAAAGATAACCTTTTTCTAAACACCAAATATTCCCCCACATACCGTACTTTCTTTGGTTTATAAATCAAATAATGACATCAAGACACTTCGGTAATCCTGCATTTATTTGGAATGAAGAAATGTTCTAAGTAATATATGTCCTGCCAGAAACCTGAATTTATTAGTAAAGTCATTAAGGCAAAGCGCTTAAGCAGAACAATTGCAAAGTTTGTGTCACTGATCTTTGAAAAATGCTAAAGGCCTTTTTCTATGGATTTAATAATCCAATTAAAAGTTGCAGAGTTCAGTTTTATGGAAGTAAAACTTCTTTGCTCAAAATGTTTTGATTTGCCCCTCAGTGCTAGGAATTTATGTTGAATGGAGTGCAGTCTTCTTCTGTGTGAACAGTATGAGGAAACTGAAGATGGACAACGCAGGGGAAGGGAGGCTGTCTCTGGTTCATCCTTTAGATATTATTACTATCATATTTACTTCATTCTTTGAAAAGGTCAATACATGTTATGTACATTTCCTCCAACGACTCTACCCAACATTGTATTCCCAGTTACATGTACATTTTTATGAAACTCAGTAAGTCTAAGTAGTACTGACCATATGGACAATCATGTGGGAACATCCCCAGAGCACGGTTAATCTTCCAAGGGTGACAACCTCAAAGAAACCAATTTTCTCTCCCCTAGAAGCCATCAACTGTGTAACAAGTCTTTCTCTGTACCACCAGCTCCCAAATACTGACGAGATTTATTATTAATTATAAAAGCTCAACCTGAACTTATAACCACCAGCTCATAACTCAAATTAGCCAATTCATTTTGATCTGCAAGTAGCCCCCCCCCCCAATTCTAGCTGCTTCCCTGCGTTCTCCCTCCCAACATTTGCTTCTGCTCTTATCCTCACCTGCCCCATTCCATCCTTTCTTCTTCCCAGGGACACCCATGCTTTCCTCCTATTACCCTCCTCTTCACATAACGTGTCTGTGTCTGAGGACTGCAGACTTTGTCATTTACTCGATAGCTAATATACACTTAAGTGAGTGCATGCCATGCCTGTCTTCCTGAGTTTGGTTAACTCACTCAGGATGTTTCTGTAGCTCCATCTCTTTGCCTGCAAATTTCATTTCATTTAACAGCTGAGTCCATTGTGTAAATGTACCACGTTTTTTTTTTTTATCCATCCTTCAGTTGGAGGACATCTAGCTATTTAGAAAATTGCCCATTTCTTTCAAATTTTTCAATTTTTGTGGAATATAGGTTTTCTAAGTACGTCCTTATAATTCTCTGTACTTTTCTTGTGTCTGTGGTTATGCCCCCCTTTTCATTTCTGAACTTGTTTACTCAGATAATCTCTCTCTGCCTTCTAGTTAATTTAGATAAGGTTTTTTGTTTCTATCTTGTTGATTTTGTCAATGAACCAAAATTGACTTTCACTGATTCTGTCTATTGTTCTCTGTGTTTCTATTTCATTGATTTCAGCCCCGAGTTTGATTATTTCCTGCCGTCTATTCCTTTGGGTGTGAGGGTTTTTTTCTCTTTTGTTCTAGAGCTTTGAACTGCGCTGTTGAATTGTTACTATGAGATCTCCACGTTGTTTTTTTGCTGTAGTTATTGCTTGTCTCATGCGGGCATTTAGTGCTATGAAGCAGCCTCCTAAAACCACTTCCTCTGTGTCCTGTAAGTCTGGGTATGCTGTACTCTCATTCTCATCAAGTTCTAGTTAAGTCTTTTTTTTTTTTTTTTTTTTTTTTTTTTTTTTTTTTTTTTTTTCTGTCTGACTCCTTTTTTTTTGGAGTAAATAGCTGTGGGTTTGTAAGTTTTCTGTTATCTCTGTTGTTGATAATATCTAATTTTAGTCCATGATGGTCTGAGAAGATGTAGGGGTTGCTTCCATTTCCTTTTATCTACTGAGAATTGCTTTGTGTCTTATGTAGTCAATATTGGAGGACGTCTGTGAGGTGCTGGGAAGAGGGTACATTCCATCATAGTGTGTAGATTGTTCTATAAATATTTTTTCTATAAATATCTTTTAGGTTCCTTTGTTTTATAATAGTTAGCTCTGGAATATCTGTGTTTAGTTTTTGTCTGAATGTGAGTAATGAAGTTTCTCGCTATGAGTGTGTGAGGGCCAATATGTGAGTTAAGTTGTAGTGATATTTCTCTTACAAATGCTGGTGGTCTTTTGTTTGGGACACAGATGTTAATAATTGAAAGATCACATTGGTGGATCTTTCCTTTGATAAAGTATCCTTTCCCATATCTTTTGCTTAATTTTGGTTTAAAATCTTTGTTTAGACATTGGAATGGCTATACTAGCTTGTTTCTTAAGTCCATTTGCTTAGAATATATTTTTCCAACCATTTCCTTTGAGTTAATGTCTATCTTTGATGTTGAGGTGTATTTCTTGTATGCAGCAAAAGGATGATGAATCCTGTTTTCACAGACATTCTGTTAGTCTGTATCTTTCTTTGGAGAAGGGAGTCTATTGATAATGAAAGTTTCTAATGATAAATGATTGATAATTGCTGTTAATTTTGTCATTATTGATGATTGTGCTGTGTATGTGTGTGTGTGTGTGTGTGTGTGTGTGTGTGTGTGTGTGTGTGTGTGTGTGTGTGTGTGTGTGTTATTTATTTGTTTCCCTTCTTTTGGTTTTTCTGGGATGAGATTATTTCCTGTGTTTTTATGAGTGTAGTTGACCTCTAAGGTTGGAATTTTTCATCTAGTACCCTTTGTATGGCTGGATTTGTGGCTACACTATGGTTTAAATTTGACTTTACCATGGAAAATTTTCTCTATTTATGGTGATGACTTGCCATAGTAATCTGGGCTGGCATTTGTGATGTCCTAGAGTCTGCAACCCATCTGCCTAAGCTTTTAGCATCTCCATTGAGAATTCAGATATAATTCTGATAGATCTGCCTTTATTGGCTACTTGATCTTTTTCACTTGCAGCTTTAAATACTCTTTCTTTCATCTGTTTGTGTAGGGCATCGATTATTCTGTACTGAAGAAAATTTCTTTTCCAATCTCTTTGGTATGCTGTTTTATTTTTATTCCTTTATGTGAATTCTTGTACCTTTATGGCATACATTAGAAAATTTTTTCTTCTATGATTTTGTTGAGAATACTTCCTGAGTCTTTGAACTGGTTTCTTTTACTTGCTGTATTCCAAGTATTATTATATTTGGTTTTTCATGGTCCGAGATTTCCTGAATGTTTTGTTAGAAATTTTTTTGATTTAACATTTTCTTTGACTGATGTATTTAATTCTTCTACAGTATCTTCAATGCCTGTGGTATTTTCTCTCTTCTCTTGTATTGGTGAAGCTTCCCCTGTAGTTCCCTTTCACCTTCCTACATTTTTCATTTTCAGGATTCCCTCATGTTGTGAGTTTGGGTTTTCTTTATTGATTCTATTTCCACTATCAGACACCGAACAGGTTCCTTTGTTTCCTTCAACTCTTTGTTTTTCTTGAGTTTCTCTAAGGGGTTCATTCATTTCCTCCAGTTGTTTGCTTGTGTTTTTCTGGCAATCTTCAAGTTATCTATTTGTTTATTTATTTAAGGATCACTATAATCTTTATGCCATTGGTTTTAAGATCCTTTTCTTGTGCTTTGGCTGTGCTGGAATATTTGGGAACTGCTGTGGTAGCATAGTGAGGCTCTGGTGATGACATGTTGCCTTGGATATTTTGATGGTGTTCTTTGAATAGTAACCAGGCATCTAGGTATGGGGTGACCATGGGTCTATGTGCTGATTTCTATGCTTGTCTTGGTTATGTGGGAGTTTTGTTCCTCTATTTCTGTCTCCTCTCTGGAGTAAAAAGAGTATGTTGGCTAAGTATTGCTCATTTTACTGACCTGCTCCGCTGGTATCTTTATGGTGAAGTACTGGTTGTTATTACAGGCTGAGGGAAGAGGAGGCCAAGGGAAGATCATCTGAAGGATCCACAAAAGTACTAGATGGTGAGGGAAGCTGCCTCTGGTGTTCTGTTTCAGCACTAGGAGAAGGCCTACGAATTGGGTTTCAGGCAACCAAAAAAGTAGTAGAAGGTCCACAGGCAGCCTATCTTGTCTTTTCCTAGGCATGGCCTGTGGTTGAGCAGGGGATGTCTACCTGAGATGGGGGCTGGAACACAGCAACAAGTTAGGAAGGGAAAGGAAAGAAAGGGGTGGATAATCTGGTCTTCTGATAAGTGTGGTCTGTAGCTGAGTAGGGTGTCTGCCCAGTTAGGGCTTTTTCTTGTTCTTTAATGTAAAGGCATTTTTTTAAGTTAGAAAAAAAATTCAAAATGTCTATAACAGCTTTATTGGTCTGTTTTCACAGTACATTTACAAAGAGAACATCCCTAAATCTGACATTTTATCTTCTCTTCCTATAATTCTTGCCTTGCAAATATTCACCTATACAAGAGTTATCAAGCCAGGAATCACAGTTTACAGCATTATTGTAATACCATTTCATTAACTGAAAATGTAAGTTCTGCCACCTCTCCTGAACATCCCATCCCAGCATGTCCCTCATCAGCCTCATGTGACATCCATTTTATTTCTATGTCTCAAATAGATTAAGTCCAACCTCAGCACATAGTTGCTTGCAGTTTCATCATCCCAGAATAATCTTTTATTAGAATTATCATCTATCTATCTACCTATCTTCTTTCCTTCTCTCTATCTGTTTCTTTCTCTCCTCTCTCTGTCTCTCCTTCTCTCTCATGTGAACTCTCACTATCTCTCTCATTTTCTGCCTCACTCACTCTCTACTTCTCTCCACTTTCTCTTCCATCTCTTACAATAAATTTTTAGAACTCAAATACTATATAGAATAAGGGTTCTAGACGACAACTCCACAGATCCTTGAGTCATTCCCAATATAAGCCATTCCCACCAATTCCTTCCCAAATTGTAAACAAAATAAATATAATTATTTCAAGTTGCTAAAACTTCAAAGTGAGTTACTATACAGCCATAGCTGGCAATCCAAGCACTCAGGAAGCTGGAAAAGGAAGTCTTAAGTCAACTTGAGTAACAAGTTTTCCCCCAAAGGAAACAAAGATAGAGGTATTGAAGGGGTAGAAAAAAAAAAAAAGAAGGAACAATCATTTTGTGTCAACAATATTCATAATTATTTTCATATATTTTCCTTTAATTATTTGTTCTTTTTTACAACTTCATGTTTCTATTTTTATCATTCCCTTAATTTAAGCTTCTTATATATTTTTAGTTTGAGTTTTCCAAATAGCACGTTTTACACCTTCCTGTTTAAGTGGTGAATTTTCATATCACTTTTGAAGAATTTTCATGATAGAATTATAGATTAAAAGTTATTTTCTATTTGTATTTTGAAGAGACAATACGATTTTCAATAAAAATTGTTGATTTATTAGAGATATGGCTTTTTCTCATTTTTAACATTGTTCCCTTATGTAGCCATGTCATTGTGCCATCCTTAAACATACATCTTGCTTGGAATTGGTGGAGAGTTCTTCCCTGTGACTTAAAATCTTTCTCACCTATTGTTTCTGTCTCTGTAGTTTCTGTCGAATCTTGTCTCTTTTTCTCTTATTTTGAAACTCTAATATCTTTTAAGCCTTTCCATTATATCCTTTAGTATATGTGTTAGGACCACCCACACTCAAGTACCAGGTGTTGCCTTATTCCCCACCCACCTTCAATCATTATTAAAAGACAATATTACATTTCATTACTAAAGACTATGCAACACAGTTCCATATTACCACTGCTGCATATTTTTCTATGTCCATGCCCTATACCCTCCCCCATAAAGCCTATGCTGTGTGCTCTCTCTCCCTTCCTCCCTCTCTTTCTCTCTCTCCCTCCCTCCTTCCATCCTCCCCTCTCCTGCTCAGAGATGGCCCTTTGATGGCCAAAATACACTTTTGCTGCAAAGCCCTTACAGTACATCCTTTCCTGTTTTCTGTTCCATTCTTTCCCTGTTCTTCAATCTGGAAATTGTCTTCTGATCTACCTTTCAGCTTATCAATTCTCTCTCCAGCTGTAATAAATATTCTGATAAACTCTGTAATCACTTCTTGATTTCAGTTATTTTTAGTTTCAGGGAGTATATACCATCTTTTTAAAAGTTCTACGTCAATACCAAAATTCTTATTTTTAGGCTAAGTGAAAGAGGTTCTGCTTTCCAGAGTGCTTTGGTTTTATTGCCATCATTCAATTATCTCTATACATATGAAGATATTTTAGGCTGGTGCCAAATACTTACAAAGACTCAGTTGTGCTCTTCTCACCAGAGAGGATTTACAACTGTGTTTGGCAAGGAGCTACGCTGGAGAAAGATAACTAATTTATTCAAGTGCCAAACAAACTCGAGTGAGCATTCATCATCTGAAGGGTTCTTTTGTTTTGTTTTTATTTTTTACTAGCATATTGTCAGTCTTAGAGACTCTTGCTCTGGGCATGTAATTAAGCCTTCAGGTAAATATTAGGATTCTCTTCTTCCTTTAAGAGCCCTACATCTAAAGATTCTTAAAATGTCTGCTTAGCATCTGTCTCTCTAGCACACTTTCAGCGTATTTTCAGCAGTCATTTTTGAGTCAATAGGTACCTCAAGGGGAAAACTGGTGTCCAACATAGAGCTCATTTCTAGGTATTTCCTCCTCACTGCCTTCATGCTTCACTAATAGATAAATGATTTGGGTTTTGTTTCCATGCCAGCAGAACTGGTCAAAACCAAACTACTCTCTCAGTGAAAACTGTTCTTAAGGTGGCTTATTCCTATTGAAGTTTGACTATAAAAGCATTTCCTGTTCACAAAGGCCATGTTTCACTATGGATAAAACAATACAGCCTCATTCCTTTATTTTCCTTATATTATCTAAGTACGTAAGTGATAGTGTTGAAATTATGCCTGTATGTATTAATGATTTTATTAACAACTTACTTTCTCCAGTTAAAATGTAAAGTCATGAAGAACATGACTCCATTAATTCTCAGTGCCCAATACAATGTCTAAAATGCTCAATAAGCAGTATTTGAGTGGATCACCACATAAATAAATGGATAACCAGCCAGGAGATTCAGAAAGTGTGCTTTTATGGAAGAGGTGAAGAAATGTAAAACTTTAGAAATGCAAGCAAAATTCAACATTTTATTAAATGTCTTCAATAAATGATCTGAAAATTTGGAATGTTTCCACTATTGAGGATGATATAATTTGGAGAAATGATATCTGAATCTTGTGATAAAGTGTTCCCTGTAACATGTAAGATGTATTCAGTAAATGGCTGTTTTACTCTGTGCTAGCAAGATCCTTTTCCTATATTATAGGCAGGTCATATAAGCAATTAGAAATAAACCCTCTACAATTATTTTTTAAACGAATGAGTTTTATGGCTCCTACCACTAGAAAGACTCTTAAATTAACTGCAACTTCTAACAGGACATTGCAAGACTGAATTTCTTTCCAGTGTTTCTTCTTTTTCAGCTTCAAATATTTTAAGATCTCCATAAACCCTCTGACCCTGGGCCTCTCCTTCCTCAGCCCCAAAACAGAAGTGCCAGACAAAGCTTTGCTCCTCCCTCCTCTCTCCCTGCCCAGCTCTCTTACTTCCTGGTTCAACCTTCTTAGTGCTGGGATTAAAGGTGTGAGCTACCACTGCCTTGATTGCTCAGAGATCTACACAGATCTATGCCTCCTGAGTGATGGGATTCAAGGCTTGGTTCACCACTCCCTGACTTTGCTGGCTTGGCTCTGGGGGTGGCTCTGTCCTTAGATATTTCAGACTATTTTTATTAAATATATAATATAGCATAACAGTAAGTAGCTAATAAAAATGTCCAGAATTGGAGAAAATCCATGCCACTTAGATATGCACATATACAATTTGCTATAGTTCCAACCACCAATTTTTATCAGTAATTTAGTTTTCTACTTCTCTTCTGAACAACTAGATAAAGTCACAACCAATCTGAATGCAGATTTGTGGACCCCAAAAGTCCTAGCTTTGGATCCCAGTTCAATTGATACATCTACAACACAACTCCTGCTCCTAAGATTCAAGGATTACTATAAAAGTGTGTGTGGGGGGGGGGTATAAACCAGGGGATCAAGGAGTTTGTAGTGAGATTATATCCCTTGAGAAAGACAGAAGGTACATCACAAATTCTCATTATCTAGACTGAAATGAGCAAGGGGTATAGCAATAGATATGCTTATGTGCTATAGGAGCAGCATAGAAATCCAGGGGTTCTCTACTCTACACAGAAACCAGTAATGCTAAGACTGGAAGACATAGTAATATGGTTTTCCCCAGGGAAGGGCACAACAATGGGTTGTACAATATCAAATGGTCAGCCCTGAATTTATGTTATCCGTGTGTGTGTGTGTGTGTGTGTGTGTGTGTGTGTGTGTGTGTGTGTGTGTGTATGTATGTGTGTGTGTGTGTGTGTGTATGTGTGAAAAAGGCTATGAATTTAAAAGAGAATAAGGATGGGTTTGTGAAAGGCCATGGAGGGAAGAAAAAGGGGGGAGAAATTATGTAATGACTTTATAATCTCAAAAACTAAACAATAAAAATTAAACTAATAGATTTTAATTTACTTACATAAGTAAAAAAGTATTATTAGTTGTGAGCCTAGCCTTTAACAGCTGATATCTTGATAAAGGGAGCCATTGTAGGGTTAGAGAGAAACCTGGTGCTAGGGAAACACCCAAGAACTTACAAAGATTACCCTGGCTAAAACTTGATGCAATACTGGAGAAGACACCTAAACTGGCATTTCCCTATAATAAAATTGATGATCACCCTAATTATCATTATATAAAACCTTCATGCAACAACTGGTAAAGGCAGATGCAGAGATCCATAGCTACGTACTGGGTTTAGCTCTAACTGGTAAAGGCAGATGCAGAGATCCATAGCTACATACTGGGTTTATCTCTCAGTCCAGCTGAAGAGGGGGAGAGAGATTATATGAGCAAAGGATCAAGATCATGATGAGGAAATCCATAGAGACAGCTGATTTAAGTTAAAGGGAGTTCACTGACTCTGAACTGACAGCTGGGGAACCTACATAAGACTGAACTAAGCCCTCTGAGTGTGGATGACAGTCAAATGACATGAACAGTTTGTGGGCCTCTGGCAGTGGGACCAGAATTTATTCCTGATGCACGAACTGGCTTCTTGGAGTTCATTCCATTCAAAGGAACAACTCAATTAGCCTTGATACTAGAGGGAGGGGCCTGGTCTTACCTCAACTGGATATGCCAGACTGAATTGACTCACCTTGCTCAAAGATTGAAACCAAAATAGTATTCAGCTGGTCTACCACCTGACAAATTGGGATAGCAACAAAGAATCAAACACACACTCAACAAATGGAACACCTTATCCATAACAAGAATCTCTACTAACAACCTAACTCCAGAAGCTTGTGCTCCATCACTAAATCATGAATAACCAAGATAATATGTCTTTTCCCAAAATTATTCCATTAGTAAATGGAAACGCAATGAGAAGCAACAGATGACACATGAAATGATGATTGCTAAATAGTAATAATATATGTGTTCACAGAAGTCAAAGACTTAAGAAAATGCCAGAATGAAAACCATGAGAACAAAAACAATTGAATGAAGTAGTAGCAATAATTAAAGAGATGAAAATAGAATTTAATAAAGAGAAAGGCATTCTAAAGGAAAGATATGATAAGGTTAAAAGGTCAAATAAAAGAATTCAGAGGAAAAGTTCATCAACAGATTGTATTAAGAAAAAAATAAAACATCAGGTTTTGAAAACAGGATAGAAGATCAGTTAAAGAAAATGATGTTAAATCTAAAAAAAATAAATAAATCACATACCAAAAAACTGAACAGAATACACAGGAACTGTGTAATCCAGTAAAAAGACCAAACCTATAAACCGTAGGTATAGAAAGTAAAAAAGGAATTAAGGTCAAAATTTCAGAAGAAAACTTTCCTAATGTAAAGAGACATCTAACAATGTGCAAGAGGTGGCATCCAGAGCATCAAATAGACAGGACCAGAAAATAAATGCATGTCATATGAAACCCAAAACACTAATATATTTTTTTCAATTTTATTTTCATTTAAAAAAAAGTCATCTCCATAAATGTATACCCTTGCTCCCCTCCCTTTCCCCAGTCCAATCCCTCCCAAACAGCCCTCACCCCTCCCCATCCATCCATCTCCTCCTCCAAAAGGGCTAGAAGTCCGAAGGTGGGCCAGCCCAGCAGGGCGCATCCACTCCAGACAAGTGGGATTCACTCATCCCAAAGTCAATGCTGGGCTGGGTGTTCCTCTGCAGGGAGTGGACTCCAAGGTGCCCATGAACAGGAAGCCACAAGGGGTGGTGGGATCAAAATGTTATTTTTTAAAGCTTAAAGAAAAACTAAATTACATTTTTTAAAAAAGTAGGGCCATAAGAATAGCTATTGATTTTTTTTCAAAGTGGACTTCAAAAGCCACATGGGCTTGGGCCATTGTTCTACAAAGTCTGAAAGACAACAGATGACTGCCCAGACTACTATATCCAGCAAAACTATCAGATATAGTCAAAGGAGAAAGAAGAGCTTTCCATGACAAAAACAAGTCACTAACCCCGCTGTATAGAAGATGCTTAAAAGAATATTTATGGGAACACCAAAAGGCATGGGGAATAATAAATTACTTCTGAACAATTAATGAAATCCAGAAAGACAAGTGTCATTTGTTCTCTATTATTCGTGGATGAGTAGAAAAGATTGAGGGGAGCATATGGAAATAAATAACTAACTCTAAATATTTTTTAGTTTTTTTTTTTTTACTTTTAAAAAATAATTTTATTTCCCTTTCCCTTTTCTCCCTGCAATTGCTTCCATATATTCCTGACTGCTCTTGTTTCAATTCATGGCTTCTTTTTATGTTACTTGTTGTTACACACACATACACACAGACACACACACTGCACGATATTTGATTACACTGTGTAAAGATATGCCACTGTGATTATTTTAGTAAATAGCTAAATGGTCAACAGTTGGCAGAAGGTATACATGGGACCTTCTGACAGAGAGGACTCTGGGAAGGAGAGAGGGGAGTCACCATTAAGACACAGAAGAAGCAGAACCTGCAGCAGAAGAAGTAAGAGACATAATGGGTTTTTTTAAGTTATAAGTGCAATTAGAAATGAGCCTAAGCTAAGGCCAGGCTTTAATAATTAATAAAAGTCTCCTTGTGGTTATTTGGGGGCTAGCAGGTAGAACAGAGAAAGACTGGTTACACACACACACACATACACACACACACACACACACACACACACACACACACACATTTATATATTCCTTAATACAGAAATACAACTTGCTCAATCTGTTCAATAAAGACCTTTTAACAAAGTAGTATATAAACCAACTACTATAGAAGCTTCTGAAAATATTTACATATATACATACATACAAATTTAAATGAAGTAACCCTACAAAGGGATAACAATGCTTCTACTAGTTCCCAAAGGTTAACAAATGACAGTCCTGGTTCCAAAATGGCTAGCTTTTTGGGAGCTTTTGGTATATGAAGTCCCATAGATGCCTTCAAATTTTACAGGCTATTTTCATTTCTTTGAGTTGCCCTCCTACTGTGTAGCAATTTCCTTCTGGGTAAAACTGTACTTCTTGAAAGGACGTCTAACACAGGATGTTAAAAGGAAGATAAAACAACAGGATGTCCTAAGTGAAGTTTAAACAACATTCTGTAGGTTTGTTCCTTAAGCCCAGGAAGTAAACAGTCCAAAACAGCTTCAAGAAATCCCTGTAACTGACCAGACTTACAGGGTCCTTCTTTCCACATACATATATAAGCAGTAATAACTGTGGTGAGCCATTTATAAACAAGGTGGGCTGCCTAGAAGTAGAGACAAGTTTAATGGGAAGAATATCCTCCAAACTGCTTGCTGTGCAGTGAGCTTCCAGTTTCCAGATTCCATAAACTGTTGCTCATGCTAAAATGACTTTTGATGATATAGCTATCTTTGATTTATTTATTTTCATCCCATATCTAAATCCTCATGCATATTCCTGTAAGTAAAATCAATAAAACTCATTGGTTCACCAAGTTTCACTTTGGTTGAAATCTGTACTTTGGCCTATCTGGAGTGAATAGACATTTGTTCACATCTTCCAAGAAGTAGTGTCACACAACCTCCCCTCAAGCTCTGAACTCTATCATTAGACCTTATTACTCAAGAGTCTACATATTTGAGTCATAAAACATTGAAAAATCAAGCTGGTACTGAGGCAAAAGCTTGATCTCTACTAGCCAGCTTTCATGGTGCTGGAAAGTGATATTCACAGCAATGGAGAAGAAAAGTACTCATCAATCTTACCATGCTGTGTATACTATAAGCTACAGTAATTGATGTTCTGGTGAGATATGCCTAATAGTGCAATTATGGTATCTTAGTCAGTGTTCTATTGCTGTGAAGACATCATGAACCACAGCAACTTTTCTAAAGGAAAGCATTTAATTGGAGCTTGCTTATAGTTTCATAGATTTCGGCCATCATCATCATCATGGCTAGGGGCATGGCAACAGACATGGAGCTGGAGAAGTAACTAAAAATTCTACACCCAAATCTCAGATGCAGGCAGCATAAAGAAAGAGCAACTGGACCTGGTTTGGGTTCTTGAAACCTCAAAGCTGATCTCCCCCACCCCCCACCCACACCCACCCCCGCCCCGGCCAGTGACACACTTCCTCCAACAAGGCCCCACCTCCTATTCCTTAGAGTGACTCCCTGATGATAAAGCATTGAAATATATGTGAGCCTTTAGGTGGCATTTAATTCAAACCACCACGAGTGGCATGAGTGTCACAGAACTAAACAACCATTTTCTGATAATATTCCACAAGATCAAGCCCATACCTGTACCACTATCAAGGCTAAACTCAGCGGCCAAACAAGTCATAAACCAGTACTATTATTCTGTTAAATGAACAGAATATTAAATGACTTATGATATACCCATAGATTAGAGCATTGCCAACCTTTATCAGAGAAGCTTCTTTTTACAATAAATGGTGATTATCGTGGGAATTCACAACTGTGCAATATGGACAGAATAAGAGATGGGAGGAATTTTCATCTTTAAAAGGGACATTTGCATCATACCTTCCTCCCAAGGCTCCCGAATCATTGGGGAAGACTGGAAAAAGGAGTATGACAGTAGAGGCAATGTATTAGGATGAGGAAATGTTTTCCAGACACAGTAGGGCAGGTGCACAGATGAATTCACAGAAAATAAAACAGCACATATAAGATCTGTTTAAGCTCAAGCCAGACAAACTTCCAGCATAGAGAGGAGGGTTGGACATGAGGTACTGCTCCTCTCTGAAAAGCTGTTTACATTGATTGCCGTGGTGTGGGTATGGGCCTTGGCAAGTGGATGATGCTGCAGTGGAAGGCTACTCAACCAAGCATTAGCACCAACTGTACTTTTTCATGGACATTGCAGATTTAAGCAATATCCCCTTTAAAGTAAGCGTCTTAGATTTGTGGGTCTTCATATTACCACTGGCCTATACCTCTCATTAATTTGTAGCAACAATTTTTAAATAAGATATCTATTGACAGTTTAAGTAAGCAAATTTCTAAGCATTTAGTTTAGCCACTGATATGTTTTTTCCTCTTTCTCTCTCTACCTGAACCTCAATCAAACATACTCTTCAGGGTTCAATCCGAGTCTTATTGGCTCCTCAGTAAATACTGTCTCACACTGACCTCAGACCAGTAGGCAAATCTTCTGCTGAGCTTCAAACCCCAGTGCTGCCTCAGCTTCAGTCTTTCACAAGCAAACTGTACTTTTCAGATCCTAAGCTTATCTCCTTTCCCCTCAGTCTGGATCTTCTCTTGAATTCCCTCCAGGTTTATAGATTCCACATAGACAGACATGCAAAGATGTTAAGTACACTCTGTTAGTCCTATAAAACCTCTGCCTTTTTCATTTATCCTAAAATCCTACTGTAGTTCAAGTCCTCAATATTGCCAATCTGGAATATAATGGGAAATTTCCAACAGCTCTTTGTATCCTGTATGTCCAACATCAAAATGCTAAAATAATGCTTAGGAAGACATCAAATACATAACTCCATTCTCTAAGACACCTCAAGTGGTTTTCTCATTCTTTCAGGATAAGGGCTCTTTCCTTCCTCAATGTAAGTATATCTCTTGTTAGGTCCAACACGTTCCCATGCTTTAGTTCCACCTCATCATTGTAAAACTGTGCTGCGATACACTGCAACTTTTAAACTTTAAACAATGGTTTGTTTCCTGGGAAAATGTCAAGGATGTAAAACGTAAGTAAGACATAGAACAGATACTTTCATTAGCTGTAAGGCAAACATCTAAGTTATTAACATTTTGGAAGCAGTTTGGCCGAGTACCCTACTCTATATCTTACAGTAAAATACAAGATATTTCCATTTTATAAAGCAGGGTATATTAAAACCTGATCTTCCAGATTCAGAAAAATCTAACTATAAAAATGTATGAGAGCAATAAATTAAAGTTTAACTAAAATTTTATGAGAAATGTTAAATATATGATATTCTAAGTATGTTGATGGTCTCATGGAGACTAAAAATTGAAATAACCATTTTAAATAACCAAACTTTGCAACTTTTTCTTTACAATAAGGCTCAGCCTCTCCTTCAAGAACCACAAAGTTTAATTGTATTTTTTTTAAAGCAAAAAACCTGAGACATAGAAGAAAAAAAATGGTCTTAAACAGAAAAGTTATTACTATAACTGAACTCATATTAACCTTGGTCTTCCTTGAGTCTTCATTAAAGACTCCTGGGATCTTGTGCATGTTTTGTTCTTTTCTTTTCTTTTCTTTTTTTATTTTATTTTTATTTTTTTTTTTACAAAAGCCATATTAGAGGTCAGTTTGTTATACTGGGTAAATTAAATATGGATAATTTCATATTCAGTTGTGATGAGGTCTTGGACCATTTCCTCAAACATAACAATCTTACTGTTTTTGAAATAAGAAGTAATATTGCTAACATCTTGCTGAAGCTTTGCTGATGAATCAGGTAGAAAACCATGCTGGTAGAGAATGAGTGATAGACAGATGATGCACTAATACGACCAGAGTGTTCAGAGAGAGAGATGCTGAAGCATCTGCTGACCCCCTAGCTGGCACATCCAAATCCACATGATGTCAGCTAAATGAAGAGAAGAATTGCTGACTTGGCATTCTTTCTTAAACTGACCCTACACGGCCTTTATTTCCACCATGAGATGACCTACTTCCATTTCATAAGACATTTGCCTCAACAAGGCTTTTAGATGCTGAGCTGACACACAGTTATTTTTAAACAAGGTTTATCAGAAATACAGACACCAAATTTCATATAAATTATGTAGAAATGAATGTAAGTCCTACAACTTGTGCTGATTTTTATATATTTTCAAGGTATCATTAAGTAGTCATAATAGGCAAATGCACTTTAGTTTTGAAAGTATGGATTTGATGTGGAATTTAATAAACAAATTATTGAAAATAAAAACACAGGTGTTCATTGTTTAAAGTTTAAAAGTTGTGATGTATCAGAGCACATTTTTAAAATAACAAGGTGCAACTAAAGCATGGGACCCATGTTTGGGGGCAGGGTAGCAGAAGGAGTAACTGAGGGATGAATACAACCAAGAAATTATTTTAAAATATACTTAAAGAGGAAAGAAATCCAAATAAGCCAGAAAAACACTTTCTTTTGGATATTATATTTACTATCACCATTTTTTAATATACATGGTTTTCTTATATATGAGGATTCATTGTGGATGGATGAATGTTCTAATAACCTCTAGTTCAACCTCAACCTCTTTATAGACAAGGTATTACCTCTTTCCTTAGCATATAGACAGAATCTGTAACTAGATTATATTATATGGCATACATTAAAGAATTTTCTAGGTACAATCAAAGTCCTTAAAATATAAACTTAAAATTAACTGAAAAGGAGCCTGTCACCTGTCCAAAGTAGACATGAGCTAACCAGGTAAAAACTTTTATGAAGAAAGACATCCCATGGGTAAAGTACTTGCTGTGCAATCATGAGGACTTGAATTTATATCCCAAGTATCCATGTGAAAAATCTAGTGTGGCGATGTACACCTGTAGTCCCAGCACTGAGAGACAAAACAAGAGGATCCTAAGAGCTTGTTAGCCATCTAATCGAGAAAAATCCGTGACCTTCAGTTTCAGTGAGAGACAATAATTCAAAAAAAGTGGGGGGGACTCAATAGAGTAAAATACCTAACGTTAGTCCTTGACCTCAATGCGTACATTTGTGTGAGTGCATGTATGTGTGTTTGCATGTGTGTGCATGCACACACACATGAGAGAAAGATCAAATTTTAAAGATTCAGATCCAGATATTGTAGACAGAAGTCACAGAGATAGAAAATACAGAACACCACAGGAGGAGGCCTAGGATAAGCACAGTGTGTTGTGAACTATACCTGGAGAAAAACCTATATAAAAGCCAAGTCTTCATTCTTATCACTTCATTATCTAAATTCTGCCAACAACTTGAGAGAGTGGAGGAAAGACCCCAATCCTCAGAAATAATTACATTTCAAATCTACACCATGGCTTCAACCAGAAACAACTGAAATTGTGAAGTATTGTTAATAAGAATATAGTAAATCATAAGTCTATAGTAATATATAATATGAGTAGTAAATCGATAGTAGTGTTTAATAGTATATTACTGAATTCTCTAACAGAGAAATTATAGCTAGATTAGAGAAGATGTCTGTAGTAGCGGGGTTCTCGGGTCCCGGGCGCCAGAGGTCCAGAGACCCACAGACCTGCCGCCCGAGACCGCTTAGCCGCCCAGCCGCCCAGACCCCCTGAAAGGACTCAGACACTTCTATTAACTTTATGCTGTTTGGCCTATGGCTCAGGCACATTGCTAGCTAGCTCTTATATCTTAAATCAACCCATTTCTATTAATCTGTTGGCCATGTGGCCCGTGTGGCTCATCCGTGCTCCTTACATGTTGCTCCTTGGGCGGCTGGCTTGATCTGCCTCTGACTCCGCCCTGCTTCTCCTACCTAAACTCTGAATTCTCCTCCCACTTGCTTCTCTTACCTAAACTCTGAATTCTCCTCCCACTTCTTCTATGGTGCCTGCCATGACCTAGAACAGCTCTTTTATTTAAAGATTGAGATTCACAGCATACATAAACGCATTCCCACATCAGATGTCTTTTTAGTTTGCTTGACTATTAATTTCAGAGTTAGTCCAAGGAGTTAATACAATACACCTAAAGAACTGATACGATAATGAACTTATTTGATTAGTCTTTTTAGGCTTATCCAAGTGGATAGAACCAATATAGACAGATGGGAACAATAAGCATAAAATATCTTACTTTGCAAAGCATGGAAAATTATTGTATTTATTTTGTTAGCAGGCTCATAAACTGTCCAACTTAGATTATCATTATATGACCATTGATAATAATCTTAGTACTGAATGTGAGAACATTCTAGATTATCAAATCTCAGTATGAGAGAATTGATAAATTTCATGACTGCGGACTGACAGAAGACGTCGGGTTATGCTCTTTCACTGTTACTGATTCATTGTGTCATCTCTGACAAGGTCTGAATCTCCCTACAAAATTGAGATATTATGAGAATTATAATAGGAACCACCCCAAAGGGAATAGAACAGGTGTGGTGATTCGCATGTAATTGGTCCCCATAAGCCTACAGGGAGTGACATTTTTAGGAGGTATGTCATTGTTGTGGCCTTGTTGGAGAAAGTATTTCACTGTGCGGGTGAGCTTTGAGATTTCCTATTCTCAACTATACCCTTGACACAGTACACTCTCTGTTGCCTGCAGATAAAGATGTGAACTCTTAGATTCTTCTCCAACATCATGATTGCCTATATATTGCCATGTCATGCCATGATGATAATGGACCAAAGATGTGGAACTATAAGCAAGCCCTAGTCAAATGTTTTCTTTATGTGTTGCCATGGCCAGGATATTTAGAAACAGATATATTAAATAATGAGAGAGCCAGTTACCATTTGGGTCCCTGTTGTTGTTAATGCCACTCACTATCATGCTATTACTATCAATGACTCAAACTCAATTCACAATAGTAAATAGGAAAAAAAAGAGACTTTGGAATTACAGCTGCCATTATTACAAAAACCACTGCTGGAAGTAAGACAGGCAGTGGCTGGAAGAGTCTTAGTGATTCAAACTGAAACCACAGCAGAGATCTTGACTCAAGTAGTCACTGAGTCTGCTGAGGCATTAAATGCCCAAGAAGTCATTAATCAGCATCTTCGTCAGGTCAATACAACAAAATGGCAATGGTGAAAGACAAGTCATTATTAGCCTGAGATTCTAGGTATCAGACCCTACTGGATCTTTGATATTTCATTTGAGAAAAACCTACCAGCACAATACATAAAAGGGACCTGGTAAGATAAGTTCCTCAGTTACTCCATTCTGCTTCAGAAATAAATTAATCAAGTAATTATAACCAGGGTGCCAGCCATGTTCCTAGAAATTGATTTCCTGACTAAAATATAAATAATCTTAACAGGCTGTTTGACCACTCCTGGGTCATTGCTTATGCTTTGATTGGTAGGGTGATGCTTTTAATTTTTCTCTTGTTTACATGTCTCCTATGGCACATTCACCAGTGAAGAGCTGTCACCAGAGCAACCCTTCAGGTTTTAATGGCTCACAGGCACATAGAGCCAAGCCTTCTTAGAGAGGTAATACACATATGGCTCCCTGAAATTCAAAAGGCTACTGCCTAAGTCCACCATGTGGACTTCTCTCCAGGTGTGGTGCTACTCAAGGGCTACTAGCCAGAGATAGATAAGTGCTTATATGGCAGGCCAACCTAAGAGAGACACAGCCCATATGCCTACCTTCCTGAGGTGGAGTCAACAAGATCAGGGCGAGGCACTGTGGCAACCACTGAGCATGTCCCATAAATAAAAAGACAAGGGTAGTTATGCAGGATGCATAGCCCCTAGAAGCTTCTAATGGCCTGGGGGCAAGCCTAGTCTCAGTCAGTTCAAACTGGTGCCTTGCGCTCATAGCACTTCTTCATAATGATGAGGACCTCTTGAGTGAGTACTTCCTCATAAGACAATCTGGGGTCTGCCTAGGGGCCTTGGTAACAGAGGCAGAGTCCTATTGTGAGGTGACCTGGATGATGATCACAACTCAGCAGCAGATGCCAGCAAAGCACAACCCTTTCCCCTTGCTGAATGGAGGGTATATAAGGCTTGCCCTTTCCTCAATAAACTGAGAATTTTGTTTAAAAAGAAAAAAAAAGTTTCCATGATCATGGTATCTCCTCACATCAATTGAAACCATAAATAAAATAACAGGTGCTGTAAGATGTTTATACATATATACTACTTACTTAGTGGGAAATGTTCCAAAATTGACCAGAACAATTAATGGCTTTGGTCTCTTCATTGGAAACTCTCTTTCCTCTTAATTTATTTCTAAGTAAATTATATAAACAATAAAATTAATCATTAGAAACAACGTTAATCTCTTCAGTATCTACACATGAAAAAAAAATAACAGGCCAAAAAACATATGGATATAAGGAAAAAGAAATTTTCAAAATAGAAATAAAGAAAACATAGACTATAAAAGTGGTACCTAGAAATACACAGGGCCAGCAACTTTCCAAATATATTCCTTTTAAAGAATAAATTCCAAAGACCTATGTACTCAAGAGTTTCATATATAAGCAATGTAATTGCTGGGAAAAAAAAAAACTACAAGAGGTATCAGTCATATCTGACGGTAATGTCAAAAGTCATAAAGTCAGCATAACTCCTTGACAAAGATTCAGAAAAGATGAGCTGTATGATGGTTGCTTATAAAATTTGGAGATATTAAATGGATGGAAAATTTGTTATGAATCATTTGTGGCTTCTCCCAGGAGTATTGCTTCTAAGCTTTCCCAGGAAAGTCCTAAACATACTATCCTCCCTCTGCTTTTAGGAAAATATCCTTATCTACTTGAAAGACTTCCTTAATTTTTGAGGTTGTGACACGTTTTTAAAAAGCCAGAGGTTTCTTTATGAGGCTATGAGACATTCTTTAATAATCTGTCCCCATACTTATGCAGGAATAAAATATTTAAGACAAAATAATTGAAAAAAGCGCAACATGATTCAGTGGTTCTAGAGGAGTTGACCACAGTTCAGATTGCAAGCATTTTCTCACTACACACATATATAGCAACAAAGATACATTATGTGAAGTTATCTCAGAACTACACAGAGAACTATATGATGAGAAAGTATGGCATGGAAAGATGATTAAAGAATGATAATGAGGACCTCTCTTTCTTAGAAAAGTTAGTACATGCAGAGCCACTGTACTGTCATATGTCCAAGTACAACAGAATGCCAGGATTAGACATGCAGAAAAATTCTATAAACATATAAGACATAAACATTATATTATTCCATAAGTTTAATAATAAGTTCAGCAGCTTTGGCCTAAGAATTTTTCTCAGGCACTCTGACCATTAAAATTTTAATAATACACTGTTTAGGACATGGTAATATGCCCTGGCAGGCTGGTAAATTTTGACTTGGTTTAGTATCCTTGAAGCAAACAGAGCTACCAGCCTGAGAACAGACTATCATATGCCTAGAGATTCATAAAATTTGAGTTATGGGGTTTATGATGAAAAATGATAATTCTGTTTATCAATGTAAAAATTTAAGAGAAATGATGGGAAAAGATAAGTGTTTATAGGTGATAACCAAAAGACGAGTAAGAGGAAAGATCTCCTGTCTCTGGAGTTATGGGATTAAGGCCTGGCACAACCACAGCCTGCCTAGAAGCCTGGAATTCCCTCTGTAAACCAAGCTGACCTCAAACTCAGATCTGCTGGGATTAAGGGTGTAGGCCATCACTCCTGGCTCTTCCCTGTGCTGGGACTGAAGGTGTGAGTTATCACTGTCTGACCCCCTGGACTGACCATGGGGGGTCAGAGGGGTAATTTATCACCACACTGAGGTGTGATACCTCTCTCCTCTTCTCTCCTACATGTCTGATTCCTCCCCACCACCACTGTTGTAACCACCATCTTCAGACTCTGCCTTCATCTAAAGCTAGACTCCAGCTAAGGGGAACCTCAAACGTCCTTAAAACAACTATGGCATATTGGTTGTTAACACTACACAAATAACAACACAAACTAGTTTCCTAATGGCAAATTATCAGCCCTGTAAACATACTTACAAGTAACATTATATAGACAAAACAGGTTATATTTAGGAGTATATATGTATGTACATATATGCCTGCAGCAAAACTAATTACAAAAGAGATCATGGTTATGAAATAGAGCAAGGAGGGGTATATGGGGAGATTTGAAGAAAAGACAGAGAAGAGAGAAATTTTGTGATTATATTGCAATCTAAAAATTACCAAAAAAATTAAAACCTTTAAATTTTATATACAAGAATATAGAATTTTATTCTCTGTGGATGCTCTTAAAATCATCGCACTAAGATACTAAAAAACAGAGTGAAATGTAGATAATTTTATGAGTTCTCTAGAGTTGGCTCCTAACAAATGAATTTTTATAATCATAGTGGGGAATGGTTGACCTGCCAGGAGGTCTATAATACCATTCAAAAAGGAACGAATCAGCCAGCTACCCCTGCTGAACACAAGTGAATAGACCTTTAAGAGTTTAAAAACATTTCTAAACTGAACAAATATCTATGCAATAATCATCATGTCCCTTAATTATAGCTCGCTGACCTTGTGTTTCTCAGGGCATGTGATTCAAAAGCAAACTACCTGAGTTCTTTGTGGGCATCAATTTCAAATGATCTGATAACTAAAAAGGGAGAAACTTGTCTTTGTCTGGTTAGCAGTTATCTCATTGGAAAGCTGATGGAAGCCATGATTCATATAATCTGCATCACAGGGTTCTTCTTGAAGTAAAGAATAACTTAGAGGTTCTGTTAAACATGGTAACAGTATCATGAAGAACCATGACAATATTTTTAAACCTTATAGTGCCAATCAAAAACGAAATTCAATGGAAAGAAAATTGTCATTTCCCTCTTATTTTTACCTCTCCATAGAAGAGTAAGAGCCATATGGAGAAAGTCTTCTGTTCAAGACGGTGCTAAATCTCCAACTATATTTTAGGAAAAAATCATCACAGAAAATGACACATATCTTGAGATCAGGAGTCAGCTACCTACATGGTTCATAGAGAAAAAAGAGATTTTAAAAGTCAATCTTGTGTTCCGCAACAATACAAGTTTGACAAGAAAAATAAATAATAGAGGACATTCTTAGGAGCATAGCCACATGCTCAAAATTCAGATTAGTGGCTCTCATAGTTCTTTTAGACTCTAATAACAGTCCAAAGGAGTTCTTTTGAATTTTATAAAGTCTCTTGCTGAATTAGGGGATCATAAGGTAAAAATAGAAAATAATTTTACAAGCTACTTTAGTTTTAAATGAAACAGTTTTGTCTGCATGGAAATACATAGATATGTGTATATTTGCAATATAATCTTCTATGAAATTCTTTTCATACTTTCCTTGGTGTGTGTGTGTGTGTGTGTGTGTGTGTGTGTGTGTGTCTACAAAATCATATTTTCTCATTGCAGTAACTTTAATCAAACACTAACTTATGCAGCAAATCACAATCTATCAAGTATGGTACTGCGTAGTTTACAGTTATTAGTTTTGGTTGGATGCTTGCCTGAGGAACAAAGGCATTATATTCTATGAACATTAAGAAGCAATTTCATAAGTTGAAAATGCCAGCAGTTTTCCATAAGTATTGCAGTAATTATTTTAAGTCACTTACTAATATTTCAGGGAAAAAAGGAGTTACCTATCTGTGCCATGCCCGAGTCCATGAAAAAAACAGCACAGCACAGAGTTTCACTACTGTTTTCTTTTGTATTCAAGATGCCTGTGGTTTACCTGTAATTATAGTTTTTGAGGAGTCATGTGTAAACAGGAATAAAAAGAGTCAACTCATTTGAACAATACTTAGTTGAAGACAAAAGAGGGAGAACAGTCTTCTTTTGTGGGCCAAGAATCTCTAACCTTAATCATCACTATCACCTCAGGAAAAATCAAAAAAGATTATTGCATATTCAAATAAGTTAGCATTTCATTGTCCGCCTCTCTACTGCTTCCTCCAGCAATTTCATTTTCACAAGTAAAATAATAAGAGAATGTGATCTATGCAATTGTGAGGAAAAGACTAGAATAATGATCTCCTAGAGGCTTTTTCAAATAAAAGCATCAGAACTTCTAAATAAAAGAACATATATTCATCTCAAAACAATTACGTGCTTTGATGTATGGTATTTTCTTGTTTATAAAGCATTTTTATAACTGGGTTGATAGTGACAGGAGATGTGTTTTGATAAGTCTTGCACTTTTTGTTTTATAATTTCCCATACAAGCATGCCATGCACTGTCCACAGCTTATCAGTAACCTTTTCTAACTCACACAGCTAATAAACCTAATATAAGAGCAAAGTAGACTATACCATGACTACATTTAATTCAAGAAACAAACTTAGGCTTCAGTTTATTAGTTCAAAAAAATTTATATCACTTTTCTATGATGAAATAATATAATACAGAAATCTTTCAATACATAGAAAAATTCAAAGTTGAGTATAGTTATTCATACCTGCAATAATGTGAAGACTAAAACAGAAAGATTGCCATGTGTGTAGGTCCAGTGTGGTCTGCCTATTAAGTTCTAGGACAGCCTAGATGTAAAACCTTGTTTTTAAAAAGCAAAGCAAAGTACAAATACACTCAACACTCAACTTTTTACAATTAGTCTTTTCCTTACTTTCTCAATTTCATTTTGCAGTAGCTGATCTTTGCAACAAATTTGAATTACATTTTTATTGGTAAAGTTTGTTTTTAAGAAATTATTTTTAATAAAAATCTGAATCTTTGTCTTTCCATTTTGTAATATTTGATATGTTTTAAGTTATTTAAGCTATCCCCTAGCTATATAACACTGATAAGTTCATATCATTACAACTTTTCAAACTATATTTCTTGAGATGAGTTAGCTATATACTATATAAGAAGACAGCCATCCAGTATCTCTTAGATCACAAATTGTCTTTATTAAACTAACAGATAATATTTAAAGAAAAGGCTATGTGTTTCTTTCTATACATTATTCCTCTTCTTTCCAGATAATTTATTAATAATCTTATTTTTAAGTTACTTATATTTATCTTAATAATGATAAGAAGGAATCAAGAAAACTCTACAAGTTCATTGATCTTTCTTTGCAGAATGTTCCTTGACAACTGAAGACCTCAAAGCCTCCTGGTCCACAGTTGACAAAGAGGTGGGTGGCACCCCAAGCCTCAGGCCATGCTGAGACGATGGTCTACAAACCCCAGCCTGGGGACACAACCCTCAGTACCCCAACCATACCCAGTTCTACCCTAAACCAAAGAAAGTTGGGAGAGCAGCAAAGGAAAAAGGCCAAATTACCTATAAAGGCAGACCCATCAGAATAACACCAAGTTATTCAATAAGAATAATGAAAACAAGAAGGTCTTTATCAGATTTTATAAGACACTAAAAGAACCGTGGCTGCCAAACCAAACTATTATAGTCAGCTAAACTGACAATCACCATAGATGGAGTAAACAAGATATTTCATGGGGGGGGCAGATTTAAACATTACCTATCCACAACTTTGGCCCTACAGAAAACACTAGAGGGAAAATTCAACCTAGAAGAACAGATACAACCATGAAATCACAAATAATTGATATTCCCATAGAAGAAAAACCTAAAGAAAGGAAATACATACAAGTTACCACCAAAAATAACAGGAAATAACAATCATTGGTCATTAATATTTTTTAATATCAATGGAATAAATTCACCTATAAAAAGAAACACCCTAACACAATGGATACAAAAACAGAAGCCAATATTCTTCTGTATATAAGAAACACACCTCAGCTTCAAAGACAGACAGAGGCTCAGAGTAAAGGGTTGGGGGAAAAAAAACAAACTTTCTAATCAAATGGTCCTAAGAAACAAGCTGTTGTAGCCATCCTGATATCTAACAAAATATACTTCAAACTAGAATCAATTAAAAGAGACCAGGATGGACACTACTTATTCATCTCAGGAAAAATCCACCAAGATAGGTCTCAATTCTAAATATTTATGACCCCAACACAAGGGCACCTATATTTGTAAAAGAAACACTACTAAAGCTTAAACCTCACATCAGACCCCACACACTAATAGTGGGAGACTTCAATACCGCACTTTCACCCTTGGATAGATCAACCAGACAGAAACTCAACAGAGAAATAAGGGATCTAACAGATTTATGATCTAAATGGACTTAATAGATATATACAGAACCTCCATCCAAACAGAAAGGAATATACATATTTCTCAGCACCCCATGGAACTTTATCTAAAATTCACCACATACTCATGATATTTCATAGAGGAACTATCAATAGATACAAAAAAATACAAAAAATAAGAATAACTACTTGTAACATATCAGACCACTATGGTCTAAAGTTAGATTTAAAAAACAAAAATCACAGAAAACCTAAAAATTCATGTTCAATCTCTCAATTGAACCCTCTCTAGATCAAGGAAAAAATCAAAGACTTCCTAGAATTTAATGAAAATGAACCCACAACATACCCAAACTTATGGGACACAATGAAACCAGTGTTAAGAGGAAAACTTACAGCACTAGATGCCTATATGAAAAACCTAGAGAAATTTCACATAAGAGACCTACCAGCACAGCTGGAGGCTTTAGAACAATTAGAGGCAAACTCACCTAGAAGGAGTAGACAGTAGGAAATAATTAAACTTAGGGCTGAAATAAATACAACAGAAAAAAAAAAAAGAGAACAATACAAAGAATCAATGAATCAAAGAGTTAGTTCTTTGAGAAAGTTAACAAGATAGATAAACCCTTATCGAAACAAACCAAAAAGCAGAGAGAGAATATCCAAATTAACATAATCAGAAATGAAAAGGGGAACATAATAACAGACACCCAGGAAATCCAGAGAATTATCAGGTCATACTTTGAAAATCTATACTCCACTAAGATGAAAAACCTAAAAGAAATAGACAGCTTTCTGGACAGGTACCACTTACCAAAACTAAATCAAGATCAGATTAAAGACCTAAACAAACCTATGACCCCAAAGGAAATTGAAGCTACTATTAAAGTCTCCCAAGTAAAAAAAAAGCCTAGCACCGGATAGTTTCAATGCAGAATTCTACTAGACATTCAAAGAAGAACACCAATACTCCTCAAACTGGTCCATATAGTAGAGCCTAAAGTAACATTGCTGAACTCTTCTTATGAGACCACAATCACTCTGATATCCAAGCCACTCAAGGATGCAACAAAGAAAGAGAATTACAGACCAATCTCCTTCATGAACATTGATAAAATTAAATAAAATTCTGGTAAACCAAATATATCAACATATCAAAAAAATCATCAGGTAAGCTTCATCCCAGAGATGCAGGAATGGTTCAACATATAAAAAACTATGAATGTCATCCATCATGTAAAGAAACTGAAAGGAAAGAAAAACCACAGGATCATCTCATTAGGTGCTGAAAAAGCCTTTGACAAAATACAACACATTTTAATGATCAAAATCTTAGAGAGATTAGGAATACAAGGAACATACTTAAACATAATAAAGACAATATAAAGCAAGCCATCATTAACATCAATCTAAGTGGAAAGAAACTCAAAGCAATTCCACTAAAATCGGGAACAAGACAAGGCTGTCCACCCTCTCGTTATCTAGTTAATTTAGTACTTGAAGGTCTAACTAGAGCAATAGAACAACATAAAAAGACCAAGAGGATACAAACAGGAAAGGAAAAAGTTAAACTTTCACTATTTGCATATGAAATAATAATATACATACATGATCCCAAATATTTTACCAGAAAACTCTGACAGCTGATACATAACTTAAGTAATGTGGCAGCATACAAGATTAACTCAAACAAAAGTATCCCTCTGCTATGCAAATGATAAACAGATGAAGAAAGAAACCAAAGAAACATAACTCTTTGCAATAGACACAAGTAACATAAGGTATCTTGGGGTAACTCTAGCCAAACTAGTGAAAGACCTGTATGACAAAAACTTTAAATCTCTGCAGAAAAAAATTTAAGAAGATATCAGAAAATGAAAAGGTCTCCCATGCTCTTAGACTGATAGGATTAACATAGTAAAAATGGCAACCTTATCAAAAACAATCCACAGATTTGGAATTACCATCAAAATTAGAACAAAATTTCCTACAGACCTTGAATGAAAAATGCTCAATTTTGTATGGACAAACAAAAATCCCAGAATATCTTAAACAAGTGTATACAATAAAGAAAGTTCAGGAGACCTCATCATTCCTAACTTCAAGCTTTACTGTAAAGCTGCATTAAAAAAAAAAAAAACTTGGTATTACCATAAAAACTGTCAGATTGATGAATGGAATCAAATTGAGGACCCTGAAATTAATCCATACACCCATGAACACTTGATTTTTGACAAAAAAAAAAAAAAACTGTACAGTGAAAAAAAGAAAACATCTTCAATAAATGGTGCTGACATAACTGGATGTCAACATGTAGAAGAGTGCAGATAGATCTATATTTATCTCCCTGCACAAAACTCAAGTTCAAATGGATCAAAGACTTCAACATAAATCCATTTACAATGAACCTGATAGAAGAGAAAGTGTGAAATCGTCTTGAATAGCCTTGGTACAGCAAATCACTTCCTAAATATCACACAATAGCACAGGCACTGAGAGCAACAATTAATAAATGGAACCTAGTGAAACTAAGAAGCTTCTGGAAGGCAAAGAATATAGTCAAAAAGACATAGCAACAGCCTACAAAGACAGAAAAGATCCTTACCAACCATACTTCCAAGAGAGGGCTGTTCTCCAAAATACAAAAGGAACTCAAGAAACTAGACATCAAAATACAAAATAATCCAATTTAAAAATTGGTAGAGATAGAAATAAAAAATTTTCAACAGAAGAATCTCAAACGGTGGAAAGACACTTAACTAAGTGTTCAACATTTTTAGAAAACTGAGAAATGCAAATTAAAATGACTCTGAGACACCATTTTACACCTGTCAGAATTGCTAAGATCAAAAACACTGATGACAGCCTACGTTGGGGAGAATGTGGTGAAAAGAGAACACTTCTTTATTGCTGGTGAGAATGTAAACTTGTACAGTCACTTTGGAAATCAGTTTAGTGGTTTCTCAGAAAATTGGGAATCAGTCTACCTCGGGACTCAGCAATCCCACTCTTGAGCATATACTCAAAAGATGCTCAACCACACCACGAGGACACTTGCTCAACTGTGTTCATAGCAGCATTATTCAGAATAACCAGAACCTAGAAACAACCTAGATGCCCCTCAACTGAAGAATAGATAAAGAAAATGTGGCACATTTTCACAATGGAGTATTATTCAAAGGTAAAAATAACAACGACATCATAAAATTTGCTGACAAATGGATGGAACTAGAAAAGAATCATCCTGAGTGAGGTAACCCAGATCCAGAAAGACAAACATGGTATGTACTCACTCATAAGTGAATAGTAAATGCAAAACAATGCATGACCAGCTGTTTAACACTTGTTTTACAAATGGTGATTCCATCCCATGTGTCACAATTGCTTCTTTTACTCTCCTTAATTCTAGCATTTGTACTGGAGCCCAGGTAGCTTCTGTATCATCTTTATCATCCTTCATTTTTTGAAAGGTTACTGGGTATATTAATGTTGCCTGTCTTTGTCTAATTTCAGATGACCTTGCTGAAATTGGTTCTTCATATTCCTCTGTTTGAATTTGAACATCTTTGTGTTCTCTCTTGACGGGCTTTTTAAGGCTTTTTCTTGGAATTTATATTAATTGTCTTTTTAAATGATAAAACAGAAATCAAACAAAAATATTCATAATAAACAGTATGATAAACATTCTGATATTCCCATCTACTTTATCTTTTCCTTTACTGGTTCTAATATCATATCATCTAGAGAAAGACCACAGAAGGACCAAGCACCCTCCATTGCCTTAAACAAATTCTCCCTTTAAAAAAAAAAAATTGATTTACTTACCAATTTGCTGTCTGTTGATGATTCAAATGACTGTGAAGTGGGGCAGCTACCTAGTGTGATAGCAGCCCAAGGAGGGGTCCAAAAAGAAAAAAAAAAGAAACAACCCACCAGGAGAAAGAGGCCACTGTCTTAAAAACTTACCCAGATGAAAGTAAATGGAAACACATGTGGCCGGTCTGCCTAAGACTGGAGGTTAACTCAGAACAGAAAGCCTAGCCAGGTGGTAATTACTCCTCTGGCCAAGTGTTGCTCTGGCTGGCACGCGCTGTTTTTGGGGTATGGAGGGGAGGAATTTTTGCCCCAAAGCTGGATGCGATGTGTTGCACGACTGAAGGAAACCCAGGGCCAGATCTCAGGGAAAGGCTGAGATATCAGAGAAAGTAAACACCACAGTCAGATCTCACCCAGCTGTCTTCCAGCTTCCTCAGCCTCCCTCCTCCTGGCTTCTTCTGCCTGCTGTGTCTTTCTGTGTCTGCCTTAAATACCTTCTTCAACCAGTTGCTTCACATCCAGGTTAAGATTAAAGACATAGCACCACCACTGCCTGCCTGGGATCTTGGAACTCCTTCTATAAACTAAAATGACCTCAAATTCAGATTTGCTGGGATTAAGGGCATAGGTCACCACTTCTGGATATTCCCTGAGGCTGAGATTAAAGGTGTGAGTTACCACTCTCTAATCCTCCTAGACTGACTGTGGGTAGATCCCTCTGATATCTCAGACTGGTTTTTATTAAATTTGAAACATATCTGCACACCCAGCTCTAAAATAATAATAATAATAATAATAATAATAATAATAATAATAATAATAATAATGTCTATTCTAGCATTTTAGCCCTTCTAACTACCTCCTCAACATTAAACTCCCTGAAGTTCACAGGCTTCCCTTCCTGCAGCTATTTATCCTTTTTATAACCTGACTATTTTCACTATACTCTGCTTTGATATTCCCATTATATACTCATCTATCTATCAAACATAGATCTCTTACTCTTTCTCTTTCTTTCTCTCTTTCTTACATCTACAGTTACAAGGCTTTGAAGAACTCTGCCTTCATTATATCTTTAAGTCATCTTATAATAAAGACAAACTAGGTTGATTCCTGTTGCTGATTACACCTCAGTTTCTCAGGGATTGGTCTATGCCCCCCACCTATTACCTTAACTACAAATGATTCTAGATTGCCAGACAGGAATGGCAATCATGCCTTTCTTCCTAAAAGTTATTTATAACTATCTAACAACACTACCATTGTTTTAAAGGGTTGTTATGACTGCCTTGTTATGACTTTGCCAAACTTGCAACCATGTCTTTGTTTCAGGACATTGTAGGACTAACCTGTTATGATGTTCTCTTCCCATTATCTCATCTATTTTGCCCAAGTCCCCCATTTGGAAACTCCCTACTCCTGAGCTATAAAAGCTTTCTATTCCTCACTTCCAGTTCTGATCTCTTGAACCCTACAATAAGAGGAGGCAGCCTATATACCTAAATTTCTAAAAAGCTTGCTTTAATTAATTGATTGCTTTAATTAATTTGGCCATGATTTGGGACAGTAGTCTATCTCCTCTCAATGTTTAGGATTAACACCTTTCCCTTAACCATATGATGTAGTGGTCCTATCAGCAGTACCTTAAAAAATAAGTGATCACCTTTAAGCTCATTTACCTGTTAACAATCCTACTGTTTACCAGGTGTGTGTGAGTGTGTGTGTGTGTGTGTGTGTGTGTGTGTGTGTGTGTGTGTGTGTGTGTGTGTGTGTGTGTGTTTTCTTGGTTAGGTGTGCTTTCAAAATAATGTTGACTGAATCCCAGCTGAGACATTTCTTTTACTGCTTCCTTTTTCTTTAAAGCAGTGGGGAAGAAAGTCAGTTCCTGGCTAGATAAAATTGTCCTAATGGTATCAATTTGAACATTAATTGTGTCCTACAAAGATTTTTGATTTGTAGATCTGTACATAGTGGCATTGTGGGAAGGAATTAAACAATGAAACAATGTTTATTATTTTATTAGTAATGCAGTGTTCATTTAATTATGAATGGACTATGAGGAGATGGGGCTTGGTTAGTTGTTAGAGGTCACTATGAACTTTTAAAGTGTACAACATTAATTATAAACTGTTTGAATATGGCTCAGGCTTATTATTTGCTAACTCTTACTCTTAAACTAACCCATGACTCTTATCCATGTTTAACCACTTCACATGGTACCTTTTTCTCATCTTACTTCCTTTGCATCTGGCTGGCAACTACTCTGCTCTTCCTCTTCCAAGAATTCTCCTTGTCTGGTCATCTGGTTATCCCACCTTTTCTTTCTGTCTGCCTAGTTTCTGGCAAAGCAGTATTTTATTAAACCAATATTTACAGTGACAAATATCTAGTGTACAAGAGCACAATTCCACAACATGAACCATGAGAGAAGAAACAAGGCCTGAACAATATTTTCACTTATTTCATATGGATTTACTATTTAATTACATATATACACATAATTATGTATTTACATATGTATATATAATATTTGCTATGTGCAATATACTATATATATACATATTAGAAAACAGAGCTCTTGTATTCAAAGGTTCTTACTTGGCTTATATTGGCTCAAATTCCGTTGTTGAATTTGTTAAATTATTTTTCAACACCTTTTCTACACATTTATTAAAAATTATAGAACCCTCCCCTCTATTTATAGCCCTGGAAGTCCTTTTTTATGCAGGAAAAAAATCTTTTCTAGTAACTCTGCTACTGTCTTTGTAAGTAATTCTTTGTTATTGAGCATATACTGTGATATATGACAGTTAATTTTGTAATTTCTCTGCCCTGTAATTTTAAAGATCCTAGAAAAAAAGAAAATAACTTTACTGTTTGCTCCACAGCACCCAACTGAGCCTCTTAAGTAAAGTTCATCACCATTTATTAGTTTTTAACAAAAAGAATTTTTTAACTGAATATCGGGGCTTTTCGCATTATCAGCCATATACAAGACAAGGAATCTTGATCATTTCAATCATTCAGTGAGCATTTGGAGGAATCTTTCTTTACAGGAGAACTTCTATTGACAAAGGTGTTGACATCCAAATGAAGCATTAATTAACTGCCACACATTTTATTTTAGAAGTGTGTGGTATCTTAGTGACAGCACATACCTAAATAATTGGAGCAGTTCAATAAGCAGATAAGGTACTTTTCCAAAGGAAAATTACAATTATCAGTATTTCTTCTTATACAAATAAAATTCAAAAACCTTTTTCAGATACTCTATAAAGAGAAATTATTAAGCTGATGCTTTATAAAATTGTGCACCATTATAAGCCAAGCAAAATCATAGAGGTATAGGAACAGATAACATTTTTTCTTTATTCCTCTCACAGACTGGTAAGGTGCAGCTTTGTGTTTATCAGAAATAGAGCTCAAAAGCTAGAAATGGCATGTAATTTATTTATCATAACTTCAACTAAAAATTCATGGAATCATGCCAAGCACATCTCTAAACATACTTTGTAGTCACTATACCAAAGTACAAATTTTTTAAGATTTTGTTAATATATAGAAAAAATAAAGATTTTAACAAATAACAATATTCTCAAAAATAATATCATACCAGAAAGAATTCTTTTCCTCCATAGCTAATACTGTAATTCCATTGTCCTACACAGAGAATATATGGACTTTAAATTTGCTAAATAGATGGCATAAACATGTAATTCATGTACTTAGCAATGTAATCTGCAATATTTTTTAAATGAAATTAGACGACAGTTTTTTTTAACACACACCATACTCTCAGAAAAAAAAGAAGAAAGTTAGTGATTGACAGGGTAATACGTGTCCTGACATTAGTGAAGGAAGGGAAAGAGAGAAGAAATAAATGAACAGATCAAAATAATTCAAAATAGATGCATTAAAGTGCAGTCATAATGAAGATAAGTCATTAAAAATAAAAGTCACTATTTTAAATGAAAGAAACTCTTCACAGAGGCATAAATTAAAGTGTTTCTTCATTTCAGATTCCTCTAAATGGTTTCTGTTTATCTCGAGCAAGCCTCCTCAGATCTGAGACTACTGTGTTTGGGGTTGTTTTCATTGATTTTAACACTTCGTCCTACAATCATAGTATTTTATGGGTTTTTCTCATAGGTTGTTCTGGAAAAAATATTGGGTTTACTCCTTACCTGTCACTACTGAACAAAAGTCACTGCTGGGTACAGAGAACTTTCCTAATTACATTAACTAGTTTATTGAGATTGTAAAATTCTGTTCTATTGAACCACTTGGTTTTAAGTCTTTTCAATAATTAAAATAACATTGATGATAGTAAAAGTTAAAGGAAAACTATAATGAACCAAAAGATTTTGAAAAGATGAGGGGTGGACATTCTGCAAAATCAAAAAGGTGGTGTTTCTGCCATGGGAGGGCATGGCCTGTCTAGGATGTTTATATCGGTGTCTTTTTCCTGCAACCTTCAGATGCCAAACTCACTTAGCTACCATCTGACCTAAGTATAATTTCTCAAACAGATATTATCAGAAATACAGAATGGCCTAATTACAGGCTCAGAATGGCCTAAAATAATAGCAGCTGCATCAATAGCTAATGTATCTCATTATAAAGAATTTTTTATTTCTGATACATTAATTTTCTTGCAAGCTTGTGGTGTATATATTTTCTAGGACAACTTACTGTTCTATTCAATTACCTGGCCATACAAATCTCAGGACTGCATACAAAAGAAAGGAATCTGAATAACAGAAACTAACATCCAGTCTGTCTTGGCTATAAGCCCATTTTTTTCTTTAATGTACAGCAATGTTTTCCTTTGGTTGTAAGACCAAGTGCTGACAGTTCTTTTGAAATCATATTTTCAAAAGAATATCTGACAACTGGAGAGGTAACTAAGCAAGCAGTTCAGAACATATGCTTATCTTTCAGAGGACCTGTGTTTGGTTCCCAGCATCGACATTAGGTTGCTCACAGCTGCTTGTAAATGCCAGCTTCAATGGGTCCTATGCCCTCTTTTGACCCCTGTGATCATTGTGCACTCATGCTCAAACACGCACGTATACACACAATTAAAAGTTAAATAAAATAAGTATATTTGAGAAATATACTTAAAATTTTTATGGTTTAGTATTAGAATGATTAAAGTCACAATGAAAGATTTTTGAATAGACAACTTAGAAGAATTTGGGTGCAAGTACAGATTCTTCTATGGCCAGAAGCAAGTGCTAAAAATCAACATTACTCTAAAATGTCTTATCTGAAACCACATAATCACAGCAGTAACTCTTGCTGTTCCTTTTGTTAACTTAAAAACATTGAGAATTTTACAGTTACCAGGTAATTTATCATACCATTATACCAATAAACCATAAGCAATAAGTTTAGAACTAGAGAAATAAACTAGTACAACAATAAAATTAAGTATTATGCAGACATAAAGGGGAGAAGCATCTTTATGTCATATTCTGTAGTGATTTTCATGATTTATCATTAGACAGACCATTCTGTTTATGTATGAACCAAATACCCCAAACCATAGGGACCAATAATCAGGAAGCCACATAGGCTCCAAAGTCTAGCCTGCTACCCTATCCACCGGAATACACTTGATTTGTGTAGCACCCTGCACCTTGACCCAAAATAGAGGATCCCCCCCACACTTTACATCCAACTCATGAACTTCTATCTGAGGATTGTGCAGCATCCTGCACCCCATCTCCAAGAACATCAGATGCTTCAACTGTGACTTCCAGATACTGCCACTCAAATTTTAGCTTTATAACTCATTCAATCCTCCACAAATTTCAGATAAGTGTCAGATAAGAGAATTTTCTAAGCCTATACAAGATTTGATAAAGGGCTAGAATGCTTCACTTATCTATAGCTGAGCTGAGACCCCTTCTGACAGCCCATTAGCACATCAACAAAGTAAGCCCCATACTGAACCCCAAGCACCATGCATGTGACCCACAACCTAACAACTTGAGGTAAGTGCTAACAAAGATCCAAACATGCACAACAAAAACCAGATACTCTACCAAAAAATACTACCAAAAATGTGACTCCAGATGCCTTGGTTCCATTGCAAATGCACAAAAACTTACAACCAAGATAATGTGTTGCCAGTACTGTTAAGCCAAGACTCTTCAGTTTAGCTTTGGGCCTAATTTTTGCAGAAGGGCATAAAGAAACCACATATGTGGTAGCAATGGCTGTACTTGGCTTCTTTCTAGACAGATTTTCTTAAATTATCCCATCTACCTTTTGCCTCTGGGCTTTTACCCTTCTCTATTCTATATTCCTTTTATCTTCTTATTCTGTGGCTGGTTGTGTGGCCGGGTGGCCACTGGTGCTCTCCTTGCTTTATTATTTCATTAATTATTTAAAGTTCAATAGACTCCCATAGTGTATAGGTATCACATTTCATTATCCATTAGTCAATTTAAGGATAATTAGTTTCTTTATATTTCCTAGCTAAGCTATTCTTGTAAATAGAGCAACAATGAACATGCTGAGCAAGTGTCTGTGGAGTAGAATATTGAGTCTTTGGGGGATGTGCCAAACAGTGGTCAATTGACCATATGGGAGATTTGTGTGGGAGATTATGTTGTTACATTGTAAATAATTGTCCCACCCACTGGTTTAATAAAAAAGTGCTGATTGGCCAACGGCAGGCAAGAAATGTGGGCAGAGCTACCAGACTAAGAAAACTTGGAGAACAAGAAGCACAGAGCAGAACACCAGAGAGAAGTGGGAAAAAGCAGAGGACAACTATGCTGTTCTAAGAAAAGGTACCCAGCCACATGGCTGAATAAGATAAGAGACATGGGTTAGTTTAAGGGTAAAGAGTTAGCAAGTTATATGGCTGGGCCTTAGGTCGATCAGCCTAAATCTATTGAAAGCATTTGTGTGTCTCTGAGGGTCTGTGGGTCTGTGGGCCTAAACCTTGAGGTTAGGCCCAAAAGTCTGGCCAGAAACCACCTACTACAAATGGCAGCCCAACATGGTTCACATACATGATATATACCCACATAAAGCCATAGAAAGCTTTAAAAATGGTCTAGAGCCCAAAGCAGCTTTTAAATTATGTCTCTCTCATGGCTCTCATGGCTCATGCCATGGTACAGAGACACCCTGGTGAGGCATGTGGGCTTGAGCTAAAATGGTGGGCTTTTGGAGTGCAGCTTAAGGAGTAAAATGGTTGGTTCCTGAAGTCTCACAGGACCCTCAATATAAGCAAAAGGTTGTAAATGTATTTAAGGTTTCTGTTCATAAGGACAAAAAGGGAACAGAATCAAAGATGGCTGAGGCAAACTGAGGCTTGGCTTTTTTAAGAGAAGCTTCCTGATTCAGCCTTAGAGGCAAAACACTTGTGAGTTTTTTAAAGAGGCCCTGCTGCCTAATACTTAAATGTAGTTAATGAGCAGCAGAGCTTTACTTGGTAATTATATGGACCCTAAAATTTCCCAGAGTACCTGGGCTAAAAAGACAAATTCTATGAAATTAGACTAGGAGTTGAGTGGAGCCATCCACCCATCTTACCAACCTTGAATCTTGGCAGATTAAAGGTGTGTTCAGGAACAGAAAGAAATAGAAGTATCTGGGTGTAGTCAATAGCCCTAGGCAATCAAAGGTGTGGTAAGAGACAGAAAAAGTTAAGACAGTTAAAAAAAAAAAAAAAGTCCAAGTGGTTAATAGTGTGTTGAAAATATATATACATAGGCTTAGAGAAAGAAAAGAAAGGGTAGAGAAAGCCCTTAAAAAAGAAATAGAGTAAAATAAATAAATAATAAGCCACATAAAGATGGAAAATACAAAGAATGGATACTGTATATTATTGTCTTATCTTTAAGCTTCTTGACTGAAAACGACTTAGTAAAAGCTGCTAAAAGACAGCTGATTATAAATGCTGTTGGTTTAATTCAACCTATATATTTTGTAAATGAATTTACTTTAAAATTGAAATCCAAAGATATGCTACTTTGGAGAAGAGGTTTTCTTTTTATTTTCACAAAAACTGAGAGGCTGTGGATTTCTTCCTGGATAAAGAACATAAAGTTTGATAGAGGAAGACGCCCTGAAAAATCTCCAATGGAAATGGATGGACCAGATGATTCAGCATTTCAGAGCACCCCTCTTGAAGTTTCCAGAGCTCTATATCCAGAACAACTTCAAGGAGACTGGCTGAGATGACCCAGCCTTGCAGACTACTCCACTAAAGACTTGTGCATAATCCTAAATTTTTCTTTGGATTCCCATGGGATTGCCAACACCTCCATTCAGCATGAAGTAGCCTAGAGAACAATGCCCACATTCCTAAAACATGGATTATGGATGTTTGTGATTATTTACAGTGTTGTTTATAAGTTGTTATAGATAATAGGGGGGAAAGAATATTAGATTTGAAGTTCTTTTTGTTTTAAAAAGAGAAAAGGGGATATGTGGGAGATTAAGTTGTTACATTGTAAATAATTGTCCCACCCACTGGTTTAATAAAAAGCACTGATTGGCCAAAGGCAGGCAGGAAGTGTGGACGGAGCTACCAGACTGAAAAAACTCTGAGAACAGGAAGCACAAAGCAGAATGCCAGAGAGAAGCCAGAAGAAGCAGAGGACAACTATGCTGCTCTAAGGAAAGGTACCCAGCCACATGGCTGAACAGGATGAGTCATGGGTTAGGTTAAGGGTAAAGAGTTAGCAAGTGATATGCCTGGTCCTGAGGCTGATCAGCCTTAAACTATCATATGCATCTGTGTGGCTCTGCAAGTCTGTGGGTCTGCCGGTCTAAACCTTGAGGTTAGGCCTGAAAGTTCGGAACAGAAACCTTATACTACAGATTTGGTTTGGGATTTTTTTTTTTTTTGAGAATTCTTAATATTGTTTTCCAGTTTGGACATATCAGTTTACAATCCCACCAAAAGTTAATAGAGTTTCCCTTTCTCCATATCTTCTTCAACATTTTCTGTCAGTTATTTTGTTTATTTTGCCATTCTTGCTGGGATAAGATGAAATTTCAAAGTTGGTTTTATTGTGTTTCCCTAATTAATAATAATGATGAACTTCAAATGGTATTTCTTAGTAATTTTAAATTTTTTTGTAAGAACTCTCTGCTCATATTCTATAACTATTTTTAATTGATCAGTAATGGTCATCTGTGAGATGCTGCATATATAGATTACCTTATACAGACCAAGTCATACTTATGTATTTAAGAATATTAGAGAATAAGAGGCCATCAGTCCGTGTAATTGCAAAGTGGAGTGCATAGAGGGGTTGAAGGATAAGGGGAAGGAGAGAAATATAATTTTAAAACATAAAAATGTCAGAATATATATAATTAAATTGGAAAATACCTGAAAAATGAAAAGAAGGATAATTGAAAAACTGTTTAAAATTTCTTGAGTGTTGAACTAAGTCAACTGCTGAATAAAATATTTTATAATGCAGGTCTTTACAAAAGAAGTATCAAAAAGATTTTTTACAAGTTCAGTTGATAACCATGTTTTTCAAAGAAGAAAAAGATTTTACAAACACAGTTGTCACACTGAATATTAGTGAAGAATCTTCTTCAAAGGTATCACTTGCAATCAATTGAGCATTACACCACCATGGTGGTTGGAACTCAGTTCCTTGAAATACTCTAGGATTTAAGAGGGGAAAAAAAAGTGTCAGAGTAAATTTAATGAGGTAGTCTTCGTTATGACCACAAGACATGCTGCCTGAGTCAGTACACATGTCAGAACTGAGAAAGCACAAGGTAACAGAAAGAAAATAGGATTGTAATCAGAAAAGATGAAACATGCTTGGATCTGAGACACAAAGTGTGAAAGTGTAAGAAGCGATTGGTTAGGTGGCTGAGCACATCTAGAAAAATGAGCAGAAGAAAAATAAAAGGGTAGACTCAAGCTGCAGATGAGCTGTCACTTCTGAGTGAAAGTGTATATCCTGTAATGGTGCCTAAAATAATAAATGAAGTTAAAATTAAGTAATGCTTTTCTCCAAAATTGTTTTGTGTAGATTATCACTAAAGTAAATACTTTAAAGATAAAAAAAACAATTTCAAAAAGATGAGTATGAAATTTGTGCTAATTGGACCCTATCTTGGCTTGCAGAGCTAGAAATGCCATTAATTGTGATGCTGGAAAGATTGAAGTTGAATTCTCATAGAGAAAATGTTCTCTTTCCTCTAACCATGATCACATCAACCTCAGTCCAATAGCAATCTCCCTTCAGGGGCTTATTTTAGAAATATTTCCACCCAAGTCATTGATTTCAATGAGTTAAAAACATTGTCCTTGAAAGTAACCCAAACCAAATTTTGAAGACAGACTAGCTAGAGGGTCCAAGAGCTGTGGGCTATTTATCACAATACTAGAATAAACTTATATTCAAGTTCAATGATAAGAAGATGGCTGAGCATGAGACCTTGAAATGCACAATATATATTGTGTACATTTGCTACTTGTCCTCTTGAATATATTGGAATAGATATATATTCCCACTATATACATACATGTATATGTGTGTGTATATATTGTACATTTGATATATATGAAATATATATAAACATATATATATATAATATGTAAATTTTCAAAAGGTTTTTTCTCATGTATAACACTGATAACCCTCCCTTCCCTCCTCCCAGTCCCCCCCCCAGTCCTCCCTCAACCTCCTCCCACCCCATCCTCCCGTCCATTCCCGGAGGAGAACAAGGAGTCCCACGTGGGTCAGTTCAGTCTGGCCTATCCATTTGAGGTAGGAAAGCGTAATTTCTCCCTGCTACTCTAACCAGCATTTCTGAGCAACTGGGAATTTGTAGTCCTCAGGGATATGCATAATGAGGATTACTAAAAACTATAACTATTGTGCAATATTTTAAGTGATTAGTTACACTGAATAGTTCATAAGGTCTCCTTTTGTACTCTTGTTCCATGGCACCAGAGTACAGCAAATATATATACTAACAAAGTATAATATATTATACATATATATGTGTTTGTTTGTTACATTGTTATAAAATAACTTTAGTCTCTGGCCCATAAAAATACCTTAAAAATAGGAATTACCAAATAGTGAAATTTTAAAAGGATAAAGGCTGTAGTAATTCTCATCATGAGGTGAAAAGTAAGGTAGTGAACATAGCTGATGAGTTCACTAGGCATTCAAGTGATGATTGATGATGTCTGTTGAGAGCCTCAATAGAGATGTAAAACAGATGTAGTATTGTCCGTCACTGGTATAAACAGCTTTCTGTATAGTGTTACTATAGAAATAAGGGTCTAGAAACCTAATTTGGAGGACTTCATAATGGGAATACATAACTTAGTTTCATATAATTTTGAGATAATTTTGAGTTGTATCTATGCAGAAATTGCTAACAGGTCACAGTATACATTACCGGGGGAAATTTAGTCTAGATATATTTTTTAATGTTTTATTGAGGCACAAACTACAAATTGCACTCATTCTAAATGCATTATTCAAAATTTTTAAATGTTTGCATTCCCCAAATCCAACTTTAGAAAATATCCACCATTGCACCCTGTAGAAAATGATTTTAATTCTGTCTAAACAGTTTTAGAAATTGTATATAGTCACAAAAGATACATACGTCTGTGTCTGCCTTCTTTCATAAACCATATTGATTCTGAGAGTTGCCTACTTTATTGCTTCTATAAGCAACTAATTTACTATCATTATTGAGTTATATTTCACTCAATAGATACACTGGTATTCTAGTTGCATGATGATTGGCATTTGACTAATTGGCTGTGATAAATATATGTCCAATTTTTGGCTTGATATGTAATATGTTTTTATTACTCTTGGGGAAATACATAGACATGTAATGGCTAATCTTTACTACAGGAATATAATTGTCTTTAAAAAAATTAAAGCTTTTTCACTGAATGGCATTTTGTATTTGTATCAGTAACATTGGAAAATGGAAGCATGCATTTAATTGCCATTTATATATAATTATGCATTAGCATAAATAATATGTAAGAGGTAGTGATTATTCTACATATTTGACCATATGAGCTGGACTATGCCATAGAAACAAGAAATTCCAGGGTCCCAGTGGCTTGTAATAACAAATATTTTCTTCTGGTTAATGTAAAAATTAATTAAGTTTGGTTAAGTTTGACTGTATTGCATCTTTATTTGGGAACTGATAGAACAAGTTCTGTATGGAATAATTGCCACTTAGCATGATGATAAAGAAAGGGAAATGTACCAAAATGCAATCTTGTCTCAAAGATTTGGGTGTAAAAATGGTACATACTATTTCCACCCACATTTCTTTGATCCCTGTAGTGACATGTTTAAGCCTGACTTATGTAGGGGGATTATGATGTTCCATTTTAAATAATTGTCCCACCCACTGGTTTAATAAAAATGCTGATTGGCCAAAGGCAGGCAGGAAGTGTGGGCAGGGCTACCAGACTAAGAAAACTCTGGGAACAGGAAGAACAGAGCAGAATGCCAGAGAGAAGCCAGAGGAAGCAGAGGACAACTATGCTGCTGTGAGAAAAGGTACTGAGCCACATGGCTGTACAGGATAAGAATCATGGGTTAGATGAAGGGTAAAGAGTTAGCAAGTTATATGCCTGGGCCTTAGGTTGATCAGCCTAAAATTATTGTAAGCATATGTGTGTTTCTGTGGGTCTGCGGGTCTGCAGGTCTACACCTTGAGGCTACGCCCGAAAGTCTGGGCCAGAAACCTCCTACTACAGACTTCAATTAATGGGACAGTATGATTAACCCTTAAGGAAAAAAAGCAGTTATTGATGAAGATAAAATAATAATCTACCATGCTCAGAGAAAATACGAATGTCCAGAAGTGAGAATCCCACAAGAAGTCACATTCATTTCTTTTTGCCTACTTTACTAATGGGTCTGTAGTAACATTCAGTAAATCGTGTCTCGGCTGACTTGCAGTGTCATGTCAAAAATACAAGAGTATTATAGAAATGTACAGAAAATCTGAGGCTAATACCTAAAATTGACATAACATCCATATGTCAAAATAAAGGTGCATAGCCAGTGCAGTGCTGTACCGAGGTCATAGTACTGATGTATAGTGTATAAACGGGAAGATGAATAGTGGTGGTCACTTTTATAACTGAAGTACCATCCTTCAAAATGCTAGCCATAGTTAAAATTTAATATAACATGGCATATTTGTACTGAAATCTTCCATAGAGGGCCTGGAGAATATAGCTCAGTGACAGATAACATTTCACATGCCCAAGGCACCATCCATATGTAAAAAGAAAAATAAAAAGACGTCTACTGAAATGGAGTTTGGGGTTAAACCTAGAATAAGGGTGATTGCAATTTATAGTGAGAATGAAAAATTTTTTGATGTGTATCAGGAACCTGTTGAATTATTTCTCTGATTCAAGTACCCAAGCTTGATGCTAAACTATCAGCAGAATCCTCCAAAATGTGAGAGTAACTGAAGCAAAGCAAATGTGGCCGGATCAGAGTCTCTGACAGATAGATTTTAGAGGCCACTGAATGGAGCTGTAAAAGCAAAGTTTCAGTTTTAATAGAGATACCAAGATAAAGAAGAAGATGCTAGAACCATAGGTTTCAGCTATCCGAGTCAGCTCCACAGAGAAGCAATGTGCACTGCATCTGGCAGAGCTGCAAGGGTCCAGCTATCACATGAATTGTTGGCTATGAAAGTAACTGTGGCCTCAAATCAGTACAAGAGATTTGTACTGTTGTTGGTCACTAACAAAAATTAGCTGTTATGTGTAGTATGAGGTTTCTCGCCTGGACTTCGGGCCTAACCTCAAGGTTTAGGCCTGAAGACCCACAGACCCACAGACCGTGACCCGCAGTCCCACAGTCCCACAAAGACACACAGATGCTTTCAATAGTTTTAGGCTGATCGGCCTCAGGCTCAGGCATATCACTTGCTAGCTCTCAGTCTTTCATCTAACCCATGACTCATCCTGTTCAGCCATGCGGCTCGGTACCTTTTCTTAGGGCAACATAGTTCTCCTCTGCTTCTTCTGGGCCTCTCTCTGGAATTCTGCCTGGTGTCTGTTCGCAGAGATTTTCCTAGTCTGGTAGCCCCACCTATACTTCCTGCCTGCCTTTGGCCAATAAGTTCTTTTTATTAAACCAGTGGGTGGGACAATTATTTACCATGAACCAACACAATACCCCTACAGTTACGATCATTTTACTAAAGACACTGCATGCTTTTGTTGTAAGACATAGAAAATTCAATCTGAAAGTGAGGTGGGAAGCTTCCTCCCTTTTGGGTAAGTTTTTGCCAGAAGATTCTGTGAAGACTCCTGGAAAGAATTATCATCAGGTCTACTCGGCTGCAAGCTTCGCAGGCTCCACTACCAACTGGCCAGGAAAGGGGTTCCAACTTGTATAACTGTGGCATTTTTTTTTTCAGAGTAACCAGAAGCTTTTTGATTAAATTTAAGGCCCACTCCACAGGAAAAAATTCAGATCTAATACCAGCTAAGAGTCTAAGTAAGGATGCCGGCCTTAGGCCTACTGCTATTATATTATAAAATAGACATGAGGCATCCATCAAATTGTCTTTTAAATATTTGTGTTTGTGTCCATAATATATTTTTCAGCTTTGCTCAGAGAAATCTTTTTAATTTGTTGGAAGTAATTTCTGAGACTGACAACTGAACAAAGTAAGGAGAATATGTGACTGTTGAGTGCTCAGCCATAAGCCCATAAACTTTCATCCAAGGCTTATAGAATATCTCCCAAAATGGAGTAAAAAGAATGTAAGAGGTAGGGTGGAGTTGTTGGTTATACTGTCTTTTAGACATGATGTGGGCTACTGCATTTATGCAACTGAGATTAACTGAAAAATGCTGGGTGCATCAATGTTTTGACTTAGAAGGGTAGGGATTTCTTTCAGGAATTATATTTAGTCTTATAATTAAAACACAGAACCAGATATTGGGGAAAATGTGAACTATCAGAGAAACAAAGAAACAAGCCACAGCCTCTTCCCACATCGCCTCTCCTCAAGCTTCCTTTACAAATCCTCAGACTTAATGCTTCTGAGTCCTCAGCTAAAAGGGAATGAGGTCCCAGGTAAAGGGCTGAACTCATTCTCTACCCAGATATCTCACTTCCTCCTCCAATTTTCCTATTGCTAGGTTTAAAAGTGTGTGTCACCACCACATGGCTCTGTTTGGTCTTGAACTCAGAGATCCAGATGGATTTCTGCCTCCCAAGTACTGAAATTAAAGACATGGGTCACCACTGCCTGACCTCCATGGCTAAATCTGTGTGGCTTGGCTGCCTTCTGATTTACAGAGAAACTTTATTAATATACAATATATTACTACATATCCTCTTTTGGTCAAAAATAAAAAAGATTATAACTAATATAAGAAACACTATATATAAGTACAATAACTATATGGAATATATACAGGCAATAATTACATTAATAATTGACAAATTCAGAGAAAAATACATCATTATTTATCCTGTCTTCATGAGTCCAAACTGTTGTACCTCATTCACTTTCTAACTTGTATTACCAACAACACTTATACATTTTATACCTCTTAGTGAGATTCTTTTCTGAAAATGTAACTAGGAAAAGCTATCTAATCTTCAACTCCCTAAGAGATCTGAGAAGAAAATATTATTAACTGAGTATACAAGAAGTACAAGCAAGTAACTTCCAAAAAATGTGAGAAATGAAGAACCCAAGGATCTTCTGAAACATTGAGGCATCCATCTTTGGCCTACAGGCCTAGCATATCTGACAGATTTATCTGTGATAAAGACCTTTCTACCTTGTTTTGACAAAGATCAGCAATTCTTTCTTTTGTGGCCTGCTTGTCCATTTTGGATATCATACTGTCAGCAGTCAAAACAAAACACTTTCTTGCTCAATGGCTAACTTTTGCCACAAAGAAAGTCAACTCCATATGGAGTTTCTTTAATGCCTACCCATCTTCTCTGAAGTAGATTGATGCTAAAAGGAGAGACATGTCTCATTGTCATATAAATAAAAAACGTGGGTTATTAAAAAATACCTTGAATGTCATATTCTGTAGATCTCTAAAGCATTTGAAGACAAGTTGTCTATCTAACATAGATCTCTGTTTAACCTTGAAAACATACCTAATATGATTACTAACTTACAGTTCTTTATATCCTAATTATTTGGTAATAATAACTTTCAAGGACTAGCAATTTGAATTATATTGTTAAATGAACTGTATAGGTATAATACCTTGAAGAAGAATAGAAATATATGTACAGTATCAAAATTTATCTCAACTTTGTAACAATATATACAATTTGTATACAATATACAGAAATCCAATCCAATGAAAAATGTTTAAAACTAGTACTTTCTTTGTAAAAACAGATTCAATAATTTACCCTTATATCCTATCATATCCATATTCCCTTTTCCCAGAGTATATTTAATATTCTACTCATATTGTATCACATCTGTATTCCCTTTTCTTATTACTTTTTCAAACAAGAACACAAAACCTCATCTCCTTTGTTCAGCTTTTTTGCTAACCATCACCAATAACAAGTTTTAATCAATCACCCCAAATAATGACAGTTATCCATAACCCATGGAAAGACAAAAAACACCCATCCACCTCATTAACATGTGGGCTTCATGTTCATACTTTACTTCCTGCTGTGTGTGTGTGTGTGTGTGTGTGTGTGTGTGTGTGTGTGTGCGCACGCGCGCGCGTGCACACACACACACACACACGTGTGACAGCTTCTTTAGGGAATCCTAAAAAGAAATTTTGGGGATAATTTTCAAGTTCTGGGAGAGGTAGCTGTATCATTTGTTGTCCAATCTCTGCATAATGGAAAAATGTGGAACTTATCTCAAGTTTTGGCTAAAATAGTCAGTGAGGCTGAATAATCTCAAAAAAAAAAATTGTCCTGAGCAGTTTGTAGTCAAAAGCTAATCTTTAGGTGGTATTTGGCAGCTTCAGGACATTATCATAGACCATGTAAAACCATCAGTTATGGGACCCTATCTTCCTTTTGGATACTTCAAGAGACACAGGTATCATCATGGCTAACTTCAGAAAACTGATAGAGGTTTAAACCCAAAACAATGAACATAAAGCTAGATAAAGCCTTTTTCTGGAGTTACTAGTGTTTTATGTAACCATTAAGTCAAACAAATATATCATAAAGTTTGAGATTACAACATCAGTAGCAATAGAATAGTCTCTTAATTTTGTTTTTTTTTCTATCCCATATCAAATGGCTCTTCTGATATTATACAGAAATTTTGCATTTTTCTTTAACAAGCATGCTTGCACTTAGAGAAGGAGAGAGCCACACTCCAACTCCAAAGCCAGCTTTAATTTATAATTTAGTCAGAACCTCAACTTTTCTTAGAAGTAAAAAGATATAGATGTGAGGCAGTAAGACTTTCTTCTTTGCTTGTAAATTTTTTCTGGATATTCTTCCCTTCTGCTTTAGATGTCTAGAAAATGAGTATTTTTATTTTTCTGTAAAGACAAAAACACAACCCTGTCCCAACCCTTTTTCAGTAAGTTTTCCTTACAATTTATAGAATTGTCACATCGGTAGATGAGCCATCATTTCTTCTTATGAAGAGGTTTTTCTTGTTTGAATCAAGTCTTTATTAATTTTTATGGTATCCATAGCTTTTCTTCACTTGCAGAAACAAAAGTGAAACAAAGCACATATCCTGGTTTTTCTTCTGAGGTCAACACATCTTTGAAATAGGCAGGTTGATTTAGCTGAGAAGTATTTTCTAAATCTCAATGTCTTACTATAGCTGCTCTTCCTTTCTCATTAGCACTGAGAAAATTCAAAGTTAATAAAGCATTATGCAGTCTATTTCTGAGAGTCTTTGTTACCTCTTTCTGTTTATTTAGCATATCCTTTATAGTTTTATTTGCTCTTTCTATGATTGTTTGTCCTGTAGGATTATGTGATATACCTGTAATATCCTTTATATCATAATAAGCAAAAAACTGTTTTATTCTACATGAGACATATTCCAGAGTATTGTCAGTTTTAATTTGTACAGGCATTCCCATGATGGCTATATTTCTAGCAAATGTGTGATCACAGAATCAGCCTTTTCTGAATTCAAAGCAGTTGCCCATTGAAATCCTGAAAATATACCTATTGTATGGTGTTCATAGTTTAATTTTCCAAATTCTGTAAAATGAAACATATCCATTTACCAAATTTTATTTCTATAAGTACCTTTAGAATTGCTTCCTGCTGACAATGAAGTTTGGCTATAGATGGAACAGATATTTTTTTGTTTTTTGTTTTTCTTTTAGAATCTCTTTGGCTTGTTGCCAAGTGAAAGAGAAACCCTTTTCTAAACCTTTGATATTGACATGACTTGTTAAATGAAACTCTGAACCACTCTAGAATATTTCCTATCAATAGCTGATCAATTTTTATCATTACCCTATTGCTAGAGGGCCATATGCAACTAGATGTTCATATTATATAAGGGATGATTCTATTCCTGATAATTTCTTGTAACAGAATAAATAACAAAGATAGTTCTGACTCATCAGAAATAATGTATGTAAGCAGTTTTGATGTATAAAACAACTCTTTCTGCATACTGAGAGTCAGTAACTATGTTAAGAGGTTCTGTAAAATCCACTAATACTATTAATAGCATATATTTTTTGCTTTTAGACAGAATTATGAAAGCTTTGAGCCACTTTACTTATATATTCTGGTTTGGAACCTGCATTTTCTGATTGGTTTGCATCAGTATAAAATGTAGGAGTTCCTAAAATTGGTACTTCTCATACAACGTATAGAAGAATCCAGTTAGTTTCCTTTATAAATTGAATTTTTTTGCTTCAGGGATATCTGTTGTTAATCTCTCCCAAAAAATTACTGCAAACTCTTTGCCATGGCTCACTTTCTGCCCATAATTGGCAGAATTATTTCTTCATTTCTTCATTAATTAAAGATACTACAATTTCTGCTGGACCCATGCCTGCCAATTGACTGTCTTAATTTAAAAAAAAATAATATCAAAAATCTTTTCCATGTATGTCTTTAATTTCTTACTAAGATTGTATGGCAAAAATATCAACTCCAATATATTATTTTTTCCATTAAGATTCCTGTAGGAAAATGCTTAGAAGGTAAAATAATGAGAATGCAGTTAAGGTTTGAATCCACCAAAGCCAGTTCTACTCAGCTGGTAATTCTCTTGGACTATTTATGTCCTTGTCACCATCTTTTCAAATCTAACATTTGCACAGGAGTCCATTCAGCTCTTGAAGTTTCTATCATTTGGCAATTCCTGTAATACATTGAGGTTGGCTCTTTAAAAGCCTTAAGCTGGTCTCTATACTCTTTTAAGGCAAATGTCTCTAAGATCTGTTATAACAAGGTTTTCTAATAGTTGTTATTTTGGCACTCATACACACCAACTTTTTAAGGCTAAGACAAGAATGATCAAACAAATATATAATAGACATTATGTTAATCTCATCTACAGTAATTATCTCTTACTTAATTGCTTCCTTTTCATACTGTCTAGTATATTATCAGAGACTAATCTTTTTTTATTGTTACACTATTTCTCATTACTTTAATGTGAGGTAAAACTCTCAGTGTCTTAAACTAATTCCCCCTTTTAAGAAATCCCAATTGCCTCACTAAATCTGCTGACAATGGTGATTCAGGTAACTGTGAGTTGAGGCAACTACCTATTGTGGCAGCAACCCAAGGAGGAGATCCAGAAAAAACCCACAAGGAAAGGAGTATTGCTGTCTGAAAAACTCACCCAGGTGATTACGGAGAAAAAAACACTTGTGGCAGAAATAGAAGTCAGAAATGACCAGGGGTTACTATAAAAGGGAACCCTAGCTAGTCTGGTAGTGACACCAGCCATGTATAGCTCTGGCCTATGCCAGTGGCTGGAAAACTAAAGGCAAGTGGTTTTTTTGGGGGAATGTCCAAAAAGTTAGTCACCAGATATTGCAAAAATTGTATTTGATATTATAATAAAACTCGGACCAGATATTGGGGCAAAGCTGAAATATCAGAGAAACAAAGAAACAAGCCACAGCCTCTTCCCACATCGCCTCTCCTCAAGCTTCCTTTACAAATCCTCAGACTTAATGCTTCTGAGTCCTCAGCTAAAAGGGAATGAGGTCCCAGGTAAAGGGTTGAACTCATTCTCTGCCCAGATATCTCACTTCCTTCTTCAATTTTCCTACTGTTAGGATTAAAGGTGTGTGCTACCACCACCTGGCTCTATTTGGCCTTGAACTCAGAGATCCAGATGGATCTCTGCCTCCTGAGTGCTGGTATTAATGGCGTGGGTCACCACTCCCTGATCTTCATGGCTAAATCTGTATGTGACTTGGTTCCTCTTCTGATTTCTACAAACTTCATTATATATACAATATGTCACCATAGGTCTTTATTCCTACTTGAATACACAGTCCGTGGTTGCTAAGAGAGGAAATTACATTCTTCTTTAGTGGTATAGTCATTGACAAGTTACCCGTACTCCAATAAATAAACTCTCATCCATGTTTTCATATTGAACCTACTCCAGAGTCCAGTAAGAGGGGTCAACCAATAAAGGCACTTATTTTAAAAGTGGGTAAATCTGAATTTGGCTCCTGGAACTTGTGTAAAAATGGAAGGAAAAAACCAAATCTACAAAGTTGACCTCTGATATTCATACATATATGTAGCAGTATACCAACACACAAACATCCATACTCATACACATACAATGAACAAAGTGATGCTCAAAGAAAGATTCTACTTGAAGTCATCAGGTCACATAAAGAAAAAAAGATTTTAAAAGTAAGTAAATTAGTTGGTAAAAGAAAGGTTATCAGTGGGGGGGAGATGGTGACAGGTGATGAACATGATTACATATATATTATGAATGTGTCATAATGAAACCTGAAACTACATGCAATGAATGTGCTAATAAAATGCATTTGAATTATAAACTTAAAAAATAAATAAAAGTAGACTTTTCTTAAATGGTATAGGAATAATTTTTCTATAGTAATTAAACTTGCAGACTTGTATTCAAATGTATTGTCTAGTCTTCTATTGCTGGGAAAGGACACCATGACCAAGGCTACTGTTATAAAATATTTAATTGGGGCTTGCTTGCAGTTTCAGAAGTTTAATTAATTATGTTCATGGTGGGAAACGTGACCAAACTCAGACAAACATGGTGCTAAAGAAGTAGATGAGAGTTTTACATATTGATAACAAGAAATAGGAAGAAAAATACTGGTCTGGCATGGGCTTTGAAAACCTCTTCTCCAACAAGGCCATCCATTCAACCAGTGCCACTCCCTGGTGACAAAGCATTCAGACTATGCATCCATTATAGGCCATTATTATTGAAACTGTCACATTGCACTCCCTGGCTCTCATAGGTTTGTGGCCACATCATAACACAAATATAATTTCAACCCAACTTCAGAAGTCCACCATAGTCTGACACAGTCTCAACAGTATTTAAAAGTCCAAAGTTCAAAGTCTTTTGTGAGACTCAAAACAATCCCTTAATTGTAACCCTACATAAAATCAAAATTAAAGAGCATATCACACACTTTCAACGTACATTGACACAGCATATACATTACCATTTCAAAAGGGGGGAAGAGAGCATAGTGATGAAATACTGGACTAAAACAAGACCAAAAACCAGTAGGGAAAACTCCAAATTCTGCATCTCCATGTCTATTGTCAAAGAGCTTTTCAGACTTTTAACTCAGTTCAGCTTTGCTTACTGCAACATCCTTCTCTCTCTTGGGTTCTTTCCAAACTTGGTCTATACATTCCTTGGTGGATATCCCATAACTGGCATTTTCAACATCTTAGGGCCTCCAATAAAAACCAAGCTTTATTTTTATAGCTTTATACTATAGCTACTCTGGGGCTCCATGAAGGAACACCTGCCTACCACTCACCAGGCCTCGATGGCTCTTAGCCTAAGCACTTTCCTGTATCCTTGACTCTAAAGCCAGAACTACAGGTCAAAAGCAGAACTTGGTCCCCTTTGCATTACATTTGCATTACTCTTCTGTTGTCAAGACTTTCTTTGCTGTTTAAGATTAACTGGTCCTTCCCTGGGATTAGGACTTCCCTTGTCCCATTTAGCATCAGGCTTTTCTTTATCTCTTTGAGTACTGAACTTAGTTCCATTATACTCTCTGGTGCTCCTTTTCTCCTCAAACTGTACATTTTGTATCTTTCCTTTCTCTGCTTGCTCCTTTTTATTATAGATCTTCATAAGAGTAACCACTAACAACCTATAGAATCAATACCAAGCGTTCTTGAAATTCCCTCTGCTAAAGCCACCACTCTAAAACTCTTCAATTTAGACTCCAGCAGATATTTGGGGCAGAGGCAGAAAATAGCCACATTCTTTAGCAAATATATTGCAAGAGTGGTTTCTAGGCCATGTACTATCCTTCTCCTCTGAAACTTCTAAGACTGATCGTCCTAGCTGTTTAGATCACCATCAGCACTATACTTATTTAATCCAATAAGGCAACACCTACTCCAGTAAGACCGTATCTATTACTGCCACCCCCTTTGGGTGCATTATTAAAGTCATTACACTCCCTGGCCTGCATAGGCTTCTAGCTATATCATAGAGCTAAAATGCATTCAGACTCCATAATCTATAACAGTCACTCTGATGCTCTTGAAATCCCTTTACTGAAATCCCCTGTAAAATGAAAAAGCAAATGATATACTTCCAACACACAGTGAGGCAGCATATCCATTAGCACTTTAACACTAGGGAAAGATGCATAGTGAGGAAATACTGGATCAAGCAAGACAAAAAGCTATCTGAGCATACTCCAAATTCTACCTTTCTATGTGTCTGATGTCAAAATGTTCTTCAGATATCCAACCTCTTTCACTTTGTTGACTACAGCATATTTATTTTTCTTGGGCTAATTCCATTCCCTTTCAGAAGACCTCATTGGCAGATATCTCATGGCTTTGGCATCTCCAACATCTTGAGATCTCTGGGGTAATAATGATTGCCAAAATTATTTTAAATTCTAGTAAGTAACTTAACAGTAGAAATGTAGAGAATATAACACAGAAAGAGAAATGATTTTTCAGGTACTGTCTTATTCTCCTGAAGTGATTACATGAGTTCCTTTTAAGAGTGTTCTCAGCACATGATCAAGACGAATTCATCTTAGATATGAAGGAAAAATTGTATGGTGCAGAGATTGAGAGGCTTGGAAATTGTCTAAAATTTCTAAGGAATATTTCTCCCTATTACAAATATCATATGAACTATTTCTTAAACATTATATATAAAATAAATATACTAAAAATTAATAACATTTTAGTCTCCATGAAGCTATATGCTATCTGTATATATAAATGAATGTTTAACAATTCTGGAATTGGCAGAGTTGACAACAGCAAGTTTGTGTGTAATAAAACAAAATAATTTGAAATAAGGAAGCATTTAAATTATATTTAGATGATTATATTATTAAATAATAAGAGAATTCCAAGTTAATGATTATTGCTCAAAAGTAATTTTCAAAACACACATGCTATAGAAAAGCCCAGTATTATTAGAACACTAACAATCTCTAAATTGCTACAAGAATGAGAAGAGATGATGAATATTAAAATACCTTGTGAGTATGAAGAATTCTTCACATAAGAGCTAGACATCATTGTCTGCATTCTAGAATTTTTTTAGAACATATTTCACATAATATCTTGATTTTGATACTTCCAATTCAAAATGTTATTTTCCTCCTAATAATTACTTTAGAAATATTTTCATTTTTACCTGAGTGCAACATCTCAGGAAAATATCATGGGAAGCATGCTACAAGAAGGAAGATCTATTCACTTCTTATTCACCCTATCTTAAACAAAACAAAAACTTCAACTCTCTCAGCTTGAATTTTCCAGAAAAGTCCAAAATTTGCATGCAACAGAATGTGTTACAGAAAGAAAGTGAAATGAATACTTCATGATCTGTCAAGGTCATGGCTGTGGGTAAAAAAAGTGAGATTCCATCAGAATGTTTAAGAAACAGTTAGGATTGTTCTTTTGAAAAATGTTACACAGAAACATTTGTGAACTCTGGACTCCATTAAGTTAGCAGGTTTTAAGAGCATTGTGTCCCTCCTGCTTATGACTTGTGGCACAGGACCAAGGGAGCTTCTGGTGCATGAGAACAGTTCTAGGGTAGAAGGTGAATCTTTGAAACAGGATGTCACCAGGTATGCGTAAGTTTGGTCTTCAGTAATACATACTTACTATAAGCTACTAAGTAAAACTTTGCTTAGTATGAGCTACTAAGTTTATACTATGTAACATAAACTACATTCAATTTATTACCATGAACAGCCTCTTAAAACAACACCCTTTATTAGCTCATTGTGTCTAAATTTTCAGAAATCCAAATATGGCTAACTATATTCTTGTTCAAAGTCTCACTGGCCTAGATTTAAGACATTAGCCAGAGCTTTGGTTTAAAAATCTATATTCAAGATGTATTTCAAACTCCTTAAATGTTTTTAGAATTATTTATTGGTGAGTCTGAGGCTGATGTCTCGTGTGCCTTCCTCAATGGCAGCTGGAAAGTGCTCTCAGTAAAGACAGCCTGCTGACTACATCTTTCCAGCTCATTAGCCCCAGGAATTAGGTAACATTGAAGCTAGCATTCTTTCAAGCCTGCAGGAGCAAATCAATCTCTTCTTTCATAAGTGTAAAAAACTATACACTAACGAGCACAGATAATTAATTCAAGTAAATTCCCTTTCTTAAAGTCAACGCACTGAGATGTTAGTGAGACCTGCAGAATCCCCCTTCAGAAGCACCTTTGTTAATGTTTAATTAAATAATTCACATGAGTATGAATATCAGAGGTTGTCTTAGTAACTTTTCTATTGCTGTGAAGAGACACTAAGAGCAAAGCAATTTATAAAGAAAGCATTTAATTGGGAGTTTGTTTACAATTTCATAGGGTTAATCCATGATTATCATGCCAGGGAGCATGGAAATACACAGAAAGGCATGGTACTGGAGCTGAGAAATTACATCTTATCCACTTATAGCAGGCAGAAAAAGAACCTGGGCCCAGAGTGAGCTTTGGAAACTCAAAGCCCATCCCCAATGATGCACCTCCTCCAATAGAGCCACACCTCTTAATCCTTCCTAAATGGTCAACCAATTGGAAGCCAAATGTTCAAGTATACGAGTCTATGAGGGCCATACTTATTCAAACCACTACAATGATGTCTTAGTTAGGGTTTCTATTTCTGTGGCAAAACACCATGACTATAAACAATTTGTGAAGGATAGGGTTTATTTCAGTTTACAGCTTTTAGGTCACACTTCATTGTTGAGGGAAGAAAGCAGAAATTCAAGCAGCCCAGGAGCTTGGAGGCAGGAGCTAATAGAGGCCATAGAGGAGGGTGGCTTACTGGCTTGCTCCTCCTGGCTTATTCAGCCTGCTTTCTTATAGCACACAAAATCACTATCCCAGAAGTGTTCCCCCCCACAAAGAGATGAGTCCTCTCTCATTTATCAAGAAAATGCACCACAGACATGCCCAAAAGCCCGTATGGTAGAAAGTTTTTCTCAATTGAGGTTCTTCTTCCCAAAAGGCACTAGTTTATTTCAAGTTGATATAAAAGTAGCCAGCATAAGAGACCATGTGTAACATGGAGGTTTCTGGCCTGACTAGCCCCACAGTCCAGACCTACAGCCCTGCAATCCCAGGTGCCTAGCTGTATGCTATTGCTTAGCTCCTCCCCCCAAAAATGACTCAGATACTTATATTAATTTCATGTTCTTCACCTTATAGCTCAAGCACATTGATGGCTAGCTATTTCATCTTAATTCAATCCATTTCCATTAGTCAGTTTATCATATGGACCATGGTTCACCTGTGTTCTTTTACATGTTGCTTGCTTGGGTGGCTGGATGGATCTCTCTCTGACTCTGCCCTCCTCCTCCTACCTATGCTCTGATTTCCCCACCTACTTCTTCTACGGTGCCTGCCATGGCCAAACAGTCCTTTATTCACAGCATATAGACATCCCATATCACTTCCTCTTTTCTGTGTAATCAAAAAGTAAGGTTTCAATTTCAAGATAGCAAAATTATATGTAACAAAGCAGCTATCAAGAAAGAATTATAGTTACAACATCTAGTCTATTTGTATTTAACAAAATTAAAGAAAATATTCTATCATCTACCTTATCATTGTGAGTCTAAAGTTTCATATCTAACATATCTTTTAAAATAACTAAGAAAACCATACCTATAACTACCTAATCTTCAACTACACCAAAGACCACAGAAGGATATAATATTACCTGAGTAAACAGGAAGTGCAAGCAACTTTCAAAATCAAGAAATGACAGAGATAACACCTGTCTGCCTGGACAGTCACCCAAAGTTCCTTTGTAATGTTGGGGCAGCTAGACCTACAGGCCTAGAGTCTCTGGCATACCCTTCAGTGATTCAGGAAATCTGGAGGACTGCTCTGCCCATTCTGGCATTCAGTCACTTCTCCATGTGTCCTGAAGGATGTCTAGCAGTTTTCTGTACAAAGCAGAAACCTGAAGGACCATCTCAGCTTGTTCTGAAAAAGGCCAGAGGTCACTTTCCTATGGGTTCTGCATGTCCAATTTATATGGCATACTGTCAAGCAGGCAATATAAAAACAGTTTCTTGTCCAGTGACTAACCTAACCATTGCCACAAACAAAGTAAATTCCACCTGGAGTTTCTTCAATACCCATTATTTTCTTGAAGTAAATTGGTGCTGCCAGGAGAAGACCTGTCTCACTGTCCAGAAAAGTTCTTAAAATATTTTAAACGTCATATTCTATAGGTCTTTGAAGTGTTTAAAGATTACCTATCTAACCAAAATATATCTTTGAATACATAAAAATCTAACTAAAATGACTATAAATTTGGTTATCATAGATGACTATTAATCTGCACTTTTAATTATACATTATAATTTTAAATGAGTTACATAAACATAAAATCTTAAGCAAGACTATAAAATTACATACAGCATAAAAAATTTACCTTAAATTTTTATCAATAAACCAAAATCCATATCCACGCATAATATTTTGTGACTTTCAGATTAAAGTAAATTCAATAATCTAACTTTTTAAAACCAATCATATATTATATCCCCCTTTTTTTCGTACAAAGAGACTGACTAAGACATTAACCATTTGTAATGAAAACAAACTTTTAAAAAGATTATTTTGGGAATTTGGGTGTAGTTTTCCATTTCTACTTCCTGCTGATTAAGGAGTGCTGGCAATTATATGAGGATCCTAAGCCTGGATCATCTTAGTCTACAGCCTTAAAACTGATGTGACATTCGTTTCCCATCAGAGAATTTTCAGGTGGTCTTGGTAGATGAAACTGTAAGAGCCTGGAAGCAATCCACAGGCTCTCATCTTCTATGGAAAGAACAGCAGAACCTCTTTTATAAAGCAACATACCCTTAGACTCAAATTTGAAAATCATGATACCTTTAAAATATATTTTTTTGTTTAACTCAACAACCTTTGCAATCAATTGTCTTTCTGCAGTTAGCTCATTAACAGTTAAAAATAAAAATAAAAGAAAGCACAATAATAACTATAATCCAGACTTTGTGTCTACTTTCCATTTTTATGTGGCTTATTACATTTCTATACTCTATTTCTCTTTTTTTAGGGACTTTCCCTATCTTCCTTCTTTTTTCTCCCAGTCTATGTATTCTTTTTCACACACATTTTAACCCATTGAGAGGTTTTCTCCATCTGGATCTGTTTTATTGTGTATCATTAATCATTTTTTTAACCAGAAAAGTTTTAAAATGCTAGACAGTAAAGCACTGCTTTGGTTGCTGACTCTGCCCCACTTGGCGGCTTTTCAACATGGCAGAGGTGCTAGAGGCATGCTTATCTTCCCAATTCTAGGAAGCAATATTAAATGTCATGAAACCTTTTACCACCCCAACTCTGGAGAATCTTAGAGTCCACACTATCATCAAGTAGAGCACCACCACTTACTCCACTGAAGCATAAAAGCCACACAGATTTTACCAATAAAGCTGAGTCAGGAAGTTTGGGAAACCATATAGAATTCTTCACATTCCAGATTAGTGAGACGTCTAACATGCAAAACGGGATGTCTTCTACCTCACTCTTTGAAAGTAACTTTGCACTTTTATTCAACTTTAATGAGAGATAAACTAAATATAGCAAGATGAGTCTGAATTAAGAAATGTCCCCTTGAATTTAGTTAAACAAATTGATGGTTTGTATTCTGTTAATACATGCGCTGAAACACAAAAAAGAAAAATAGAGTCCAACATTCATAATGATCTATGTTTTCAATCATTTTCTATACTCTATTCTTCACAGTATCCTCAAATAGGTATGGTTGTGCAAGGGTCTGATAATTGCTGATGAAGACCCAAGACTCAAATAGATGCAAAAACAAAGGGCATTTGTTCTGCATTTATGCAGAAGCAACCACTCATGTTACAACATTTTGATCAACTGCAAGAGGAGCATGCAGGCTCCTTTAAAGCCTGGGGGAATTTCAAATCCACTTAGGTCATCTCAAACACAGTGGTTAAATAAGCAGCAGTTATAATAGCACATCTTGATCGGCTGAATTTTTAGTTTTCCATCTTTGGACATACTTGGGCAAATCTGGGCATGTTTCAGGAGGGGTATTACAGGAACAGTTCTTTTTTGGCCATCATTTTGAGATATTGTGGATGCTAACTCAGAACTTGCATGTTCCTGCTCCTTCTTCCCTGCTGTCACAGGGATTGTTGACTGAAAGCTCTTTGTTTGAAATAAACCTTGTTGCTCTTAAGAAACTGAAACTTGGGTCTGATTGTAAAACGGAAGAAATTTAGACCTCTCAGCTCTTTGATAAGGGTTAAGCCATCAGACTGTACCAAAAGTGTAACTTCTCAATGAAGTAAACCATGAGCTTCTAAGAGGTTTGATCCCCTTTATCTTGTATTATGAACATTATCTGAGTGAATTACAACAGATTCCATTGATTTTCTATTCCATTAAATATAACATTTAAACTAAGCATCCTGTTACTATAAATTAAATGTCAGTCAAGTTTATGGATGTAGGCACATGTGAATCTCATGCTAACAGATGAGCCATGAAGATTGTGAGAAACTAAGATATATTTAGAAGCACATTATTAGAGGTGGGTATTTAAATTTCAGCTCTGGATAAAATTCCAATTTCTAAAAATTCTTGTCAACAGTTCTGCTGATTGGATCACTTGACCACCTAGAAGTCTTGTTGACATTGCCAAGTTTTCATGAAAACAATATCAGTGCTATAGTTGTTACCGCCACACAACAGCAACATGTTAGATTTTCTGAATGCATTCCCAGCTTTGGAAGGCATTCTGGCCATCTTTGCTATGATTTTCTGAGAAACTCTGTACACTACTTATGGACTAAGAAAAATCAAATGAGAAACTAAATTCTAGGGCTCCTCTCATTGCCCTGTATATACCCTGCTCACTTTCGTTTTCTCAGGCTTACTTACAATTTGCCAAGTACTATGCTGACAACTTTAACTATTCTTTATTCTCATCTAATCTTCACAAATCCTTTATGAAGTAGGCAGTAGCAATGTCCTAATATTACAGATGTGCTACAAAAGAGATTTGGTGACTTGCATATGGCAAATAAGACCAAATAACTAATCATAAGACAACAAAGAATCAAACCCAGGCAGCCTCATCTCAGGTCCAATAATGTAACTTTCTGCAAAATCATGATGATTTGACTATATTAACTTTACACAATTTCTATTCGGGGCTTTTAGGAATTAGGAGAACCTCCAGATCTTTAAATCCAAGATGATACAAGACAACCCTTCATAAAATACTATGAGCCATTGTGCATAAAAAATATATTATCAAGTATATTTTAATATGAAGCATTTGAGAAGCCCATGGCTTCCTATTGTCCTAGGCAACATGTGTTTATTGAGCTATCAACAGTTTTATTATTAAATGTTGATTTCTCAAAAGGAAAAATAACAATTAAATCTCAAGACCAGATTTTTCTATTCAATTTTAAGTGCTAGCCATTTTTGAAAAATGAATTTAAAATTATTTTACATCTCACAGAAGCACATTTAATTAGTGATCTGTGTCGTAAAATTCAGATATCTGAGTCTCAGTCTCCCAAGACCACTAACCAATTCTCAATCCATTCAGAAAGATTTGGGTATGTTTTAAGAGCAATCATTTACAAACGCAAAGGATAAGAAACAACTACCATGTGCACTTATTACCTGCAACAGAAATTATTCTTTTGAAGTTTTTTTTTCTTTTTAGAGGGAACAAAGTGTCTTCAAGAACTAAAGGCTTTCAAGTGGTGACACATAGTTCAATTGCTCTGGATCACATAATCTAAAAGCAGTATTCAAAGCTCTTTTTCAGTTTTCCATATAGAAATAGACATGTATATCCACCTTCAGAATGACCAGTGGAACCAGCCTATACTTCCATCAACAGATAAGTGGATAGAAAAATGTGATAGATATATGCAATGAAATCTTATTCAGCTATAAAGAAAGCCGAAATCATAAAATTTAGAGAAAATGAACTCAACTGAAAATGGCATACTAAGCAAAATAATTCATAATGAAAAGGATGAATGTCCATATCCTGGTCACAACTTCAGTGGAAGCCCTCTGCTTTACAAGAGGCTACACCAATACACAGAACCCTAGGTAACCCATACTGGTAAGCTCCTAACACTTTTCAGAGCATTTCCAGCCTCCCCCTGACACACACCCCTCCTTATCACCACACTAAGAACCACAATTCCAGAAGCTCCCTGCTTAACCAAATGCCATGCCAGTTCCCAGAACCCTAGAGACAACTGCAGAAAACTCCATAGAGAACCCCACTAGACAGGAGGACTTGCCAGCCATCAGAACCAAGGCCACTCAGGCCAGAAGATGAGAAAGGAAACGGAAACCAAGGGGGAAAATACCCATCAAACTCAGGAATTAGCACCTAAACCTATAGTTACCCGAAACCCAGATGCTTAGAGGCTAGCCTAAGAACACGGTCAATAACAGTCAGAGCAATAAGTCACCAACAGAACCCAGCTCTCCTACTACAGCAACCCCTGAATATTCCAATGCAGCTGGAGAACAAGAAAATGAACTTTAAAACAACTTTATGAAGCTGATATCATCATTAAAGAAGAAATGAATAAATCTCTCAAAGAAACCCAGTAAAACACAAAGGATGGAGAATATTAATAAAGAAAGCCAAGAAAAACAAACAAATAAAGAAAATGGATAAAACTCCTCAAGACCTGAAAATGGAAACCGAAGCACAAACTGAGGGAACCCTGCAAATAAAAAAGCAAACAAGAAAAGTAGACACAAACCTCAAAGAAGATGTGAAATCTGAAAAAATAAAATCCTGATACCAAACATCCAGGATATTTGGGACACTGGGGAAAAAAAAAACTAAAAGTAATAGAAATAGAAGAAGAATCCTAGCTCAAAGACCTATAAAATATTTTTTAACAAAATCATAGGAAAAAATTGTAACCTATAAAGGCATAAGATGCTTACATAACACCAAAATAGATTGGATCGGAAAAGAAAGTCCTATCATCAGGTGATAATCAAAACACTAACCATATAAACAAAGCTAGAATATTAAAAGCTTCAAGGGGAAAGGACAAGTACCATATAAAGGCAGACATATTAGAATTACACCTGACTTCTCAGTGGAGACTTTAAAGCTAGGAGAGCTTGGACAAATGTTCTGCAGACATTAAGAGACCATAAATTCCAGCTACACTCAGCAAAGCTTTCATTCAACATGAATGGAAAAAACAATACTCCATGATAAAGTCAAATCTAAATATTTATCCACAAATCCAGCCATTCAAACACACTAGATAGAAAACTCCAAACAAATGAGGTTAACTACACTTATGAAAACACAGGAAATAATCTCACTCTAGCAAAACAGAAGGGAAACACACACACACACACACACAGAGAGAGAGAGAGAGAGAGAGAGAGAGAGAGAGAGAGAGAGAGAGAGAGAGTGAGAGAGAGAGAGAGAGAGAGAGAGAGAGAGAGAGAGAGAGTACCAACAACAATAACAACGAAATAACAAAAAACAGCAGCTATACCTCATTGATATTTCTCAATAACAATGAAGTTGGATCCCCAAAAAGAAAAAGACTAACAGAATGGATGCAAAAACAGGATCCATCTAATTATTGCAAACAAAAACAAACCTCAAAATCAAAGATAAACATTATCTCAAGTGTAAAGGGTTAGAAAAAAAAAACTTCCAAGCAAATATTAGAAACAAACTAACATAGCAATTCTAATATCTAACAAAATAGAGTTGAAACAAAATTAAACAAAAGAGATGGAAACATACACTTTATTCTCATCAAAGGAAAGATCCACCAAGATGATCGTTCAATTCTTACCATCTGTGTCCAAAACAAAAAAATACAATGACAACAAAAACCCACCAACATTTGTAAAGGAAACACTACTAAAGCTTAAATTACACAATGACACTCACATGTTGATAGTAGATAACTTCAATACCCGACTCTCAGCAATAGACAGGTCATGCATACAAAAACTAAACAGAGAAATATTGGAGCTAACGTACATTATGAACCAAATGTACCTAACAGATATCCACAGAACATTTCACTCAAATACAAAAGAATACACTTTCTTCTTACACCTCACAAAAATGTTTCCAAAATTGACCACATATTCAATCACAAAGCAAGTCTCAATAGATATAAGAAAAGTATCTACTTAAATTAGAGATCTCATACTAGCAACTCAGCATATTTAAATGCTCTAGAACAAAAAGACACTAGTTCATCCAAGAGAAGTAGAAGCAGAAACAGTCTAAGTAAGGGCCGAAATTAATAGAAATAAAACAAAGAGAACAATACAAATAATAAATGAAACAAATGGTTGGTTCTTTGAGAAAAATCTACAGGACAGATAGAACCTTATCTAAACTAAAAAAACAGAGAGAAAACCCAAATTAACAAATCAGAAACCAAAGGGGGATAACAACAGACTTGAAGGAAATCTCAAGAATCATTAGGATATACTTTATTTTTAAAGTACAGAACAAAATTGGAAAATCTAAAAGAAATTGTTACTTTTTCTCAACAGATACAATATATTGAAGTTAAATAAAGACCATCAAAAGAGTTGAAATAGACCTATAACTCTTAAGGAAATAGAAGCTGTAATTAAAAATTTATACACACACTCCCAATAAAAAATTCCTGGTCAGCTGGTTTTAGCTTTAAATTTTACCAAACTTTCATAAAGGAGCTAATGCCAATCCTCCTCAAATTATTTCACAAAATATAAACAGAAGGAACATTGCCAACTTTATTTTATGAGGCCACAATCACCATGATACCCAAGCCACACAAAGATTCAACTAAGAGAATTATAGACTAATTTCCCTCATTTGAACTTAAATGTAAAAATATGCAATAAAATACTAGCAAACCTAATCCAAGAACACATCAAGAAGATCATGCACATGATCAAGTCGATTTCATCCCAGAGATTCAGGGGTAGTTCAACAAACTAAAATCAGTTGATATAATCTACTATGTAAATAAACTCTATGGGAAAAATGCATGATCATGTTATTATATGCTGAAAAGGCCTTTGACAAAATCCAGCATCCCTTTATGATAAGAGTCTTGAAGAGATTAGGGATACAAGGGGCATACTTAAGTGTAATAAAGGCAATTTACAACAGGCTGATTGTGAACAGAAAGAAATATAAAACAATCCCACTAAAATCAGAAACGGGAAGACTGTCACCTCTCTCCAGTAGCAATCAGATAACTAAAGGAGATCAAGGAGATAACGTCTAGAAGGAAAAAGTCAAAATACTGTTTGTTGTACATGATATGATAGTGTACAGAATCGCCCCCAAAATATCCTCCAGAAAACTCCCACAGCTGATACACTTCTTCAGTCAAGTGGCTGGATCAAAGATTGTCTCAAAAGAAAAATCAATAGCTCTCCTACACACCAATGACAAGCAGACTGAGAATAAAATAAAGAAAATAACACCCTTAATAATAGCAATGAATAATATAAAAATATTTTGGATAAATAACTAATCAAGTGAAATATTTGTATGACAAAATCTTCATGTTTAAAAAAAAAAGGAATTGAAGTCATCAGATGTAAATATTTTCCATGCTCATTGATCAGTAGGATTAACATAGTAAAAATAGCCATCTTATCCAAAGCAGTCTACAGATTTAATGCAATCTCCATCAAAATTTCAATACAATTCTTTATAGACCTTGAAAGAAAACTACTCAATTTCATGTGGAAAAATGGCCTAGGATAGCTAAAATAATCTTGTATATTCAAGGAATATCCATAGGTATCACCATCCCTGATTCCAAGCCTACTATAGAGATGTAGTAATAAAAATCACATGATGTTGGCATAAAATCAGACAGGATGATCAATGAAATATAATAAAAAACCTAGATATGAATCCACACACCTATGGGCATCCAATTTTTTTATAAAGAAATCAGAAATACACAACGGAAAAACGAAAGCATCTTTAACAAGTAGTGCTGACCTACTTTGATTTCAGTATGCAGAAGAATGAAAATTGATTCATCACCCTGCACAAAACTCAAGTTCAAGTAGATCAAAGACTTCAACATAAGACTAGATACACTGGACCTCATAAAAGAGAAAATGAACACAAGGAATAGCCTTGAACTCATTGACACTGGAGACAACATTCTAAACATAACACAGATAGTACAGGCACTAAAAACAACAGATGGGACCTCATGAAACTAAAAAACTTCTGTAAGGAAAAAGATACTGTCAATAAGACAAAATGGCAGACTACAGAATGGTAAAAAAATCCATCAACCTCACATCCAACAGAGAGCTAATATTATATATAAAAAACTTAAGGAACTAGACATCAACAAACCAAATAATCCAATTTTTAAAAATGGGGTACAGATCTAAACAGAGAATTCTCAACAAAGGAATCTCAAATGGCCAAGATGCACTTAAGGAAATGTTCAACATCCTTAGCCATCAGAAAAATGCAAATCAAAATGACTGAGATTCCATCTCACACCTGTCAGCATAGCTAAGATCAAAGGCACAAGTGACAGTGAGGGGAGCACTTCTCCATTGCCCATGGCTGTTGCGATGGAGTTTCTTGGTCCCGGGCAGCCAGAGGCCCAGACCCACAGACCTACCATCCCAGACCCCTTAGCCGCCCACCGCTGCTCAGGCCCCCAGAAATGATTCAGACGCTTATATTAACTTTATGCTGTTTGGCCTATGGCTCGGGCACATTGCTAGCTAGCTCTTACATCTTAAATCAACCCATTTCTATTAATCTTTCTGCCATGTGGCCCATGGCTCGCCTGTATTCCTTACATGTTGCTCCTTGGGAGGCTTGCTTGATCTGCCCCTGACTCCGCCCTTCCTTTCCTACCTATTCTGATTTTTCTGTCTACCTTTTCTATGGTGCCTGTCAAGGGCCAAAACAGCTCCTTTATTTAAAGATTGAGATTTACAGCATACAGAAAGGCATTCTCATATCACATGGCAGTGGGAACTAGTAGAGCCATACCCAAAGGGTGCTCCATCCTACAGGAAGTACTCTTTCCCAGTCACAATAACCAGAACTTGGAACAACCTAGGCATGCTTCAACTGAAAAATAAATAAAGGAAATGTGGAGTATTACACTGCAGAGTATTACACCATGGAGTATTACACTGCGGAGTATTACACTGCAGAGTATTTATTACATTGCAGAATATTACACTGCAGAGTATTACACTGCAGAGTATTACACTGCAGAGTATTTATTACATTGCAGAGTATTACACTGCAGAGTATTACACTGCAGAGTATTTATTACACTGCAGAGTATTTATTACACTGAGGAGTATTTATTACACTGCGGAGTATTACACTGCGGAGTATTACACTGCGGAGTATTACACTGTGGAGCATTACACTGCGGAGTATTTATTACACTGAGGAGTATTTATTACACTGCGGAGTATTACACTACAGAGTATTTATTACACTGAGGAGTATTTATTACACTGCGGAGTATTACTCTGCCTTTTAAAAACAATGACATTATGAAATTTATTGGCAAATAAATGGAACTAGAAAAGATCGTTCTGAAGTAAGGGAGCCAGACTCAGAAAGACAAATGTAGGGCCCCTTTTCCCCCATTGGGTTGACAGTCCAGCTTTGATATGAGGGTCTGTGCAGTCTTACTGTGTCTTACTAGGTAATATTTTGGTGGATATCCCTGTGAGGCCTGTTTTATAGTTTTAAAGGAAGCAGAGAAGTCAAATGGGGAAGAATGGAGGAGGGGGAAAGACTGGGAGGTGTAGAAGGAGGAAAGCCTTTAGTCAGGATGCATAAGAGAATAAAAGCTAAATATAAAAGGAAGACAAATGTCATTTCCTCTCTCATGAAGAACCTAAATTTAAAATGGTGTGTGTATGTATGTGTGCATGTGTGTGCATGTGTGTATGTGTGTGTGTCTGTGTGTGTACGTGTGTGTGTCTGTGTGTTTGCGTGTGTGTATGTGTGTATATGTGTGTTTGTATGTGTGTGTATGTGTGTTTGCGTGTGTGCGCATGTGTGTGTGCGTGTGTGTGTATGTGTGCATGTGTTTATACATGTATGTCCATAGGTAAAACAAAAACCAGAAGGGATATCAAGAGAGAAGAATTACATCTTAGAAAATATGAAAAACAGAGAATAATTGATCAGCATGTGACAGAAAAGTACTAGAGGAAAGGAGAGTGCTAGGCTCCACCACAGTCTGGGTTCACAGGTCCTGAGATGGGGAAAGGGCATCAGTGCTCAATGCTAAGCAATAATGAGTTCCACACAACTGTCAGCCCCCAGTAGCTCAAGCTATCTTTATACATTTAAAGCAAGCATATTTTACCATACTATCAAACAAATTTTTCCATCATCCAAGGTTATAATATGCCAAATATGTTTTCAAATTTTTTATCAGAACATACTTAAACCAAAAAAAAACCTATATCATTTCTCTATCTTGGCCAAATATTATGCCAGGTACATCCTGTCTTTACAAAATTAAAAGGCAATTGGTATAGGTACACATTTTCAAAACAACAATTTTCTTCAAAACATATTTATAGAAATAGGGGTGATCTGCCTCCAATCCTGTCAGCACTGAATCAGAACAGCCCCGAGAGTCTGAGGTGAAAGAAACCTGAGAAGCATAAGCTTCCAAAGAATTTTAGGGGACAGTATTTGAGAAAAAAATGGAGTCCCCAAGGTGATCACATCTGTTCCTTGCATGATTGACTGACAAAGTGACACTAAAAACCAGCAGAATTATCAATATTATGAAAGAGAGGAGAATGTGCAAGCGTTACGGTCCCAGGAGTATTCTGCATTGTCCTGAAGTTCATGTGTTTTTGCTGAGTGAGATTGTTCCTGCAGGCTTTGCATCATATGGAGACCCGTTAGACAAACACTCATACACTGGGCTAAAACTAGGTCACAGGGCTACCAACAGCAAAGGCACCAGCCTGAGTAAGAGGAGGGCATGAAAGGTCAGTGGGGAAGGGGAACAAATGAGAACTATAAAGCCATATGCATGAAGAGGCCCTGATAAAACATATAGCTTTGCATGCTAATCTAAAAATTTATTTTTAAATATACAACAAAATCTATGAGATGGATTTTGTAGATGTGTCTTGGGCCTCTTTTTATGAAACTTCTAGAAGTTTACTAGACGAAGCTAAAAAACTAAACCATTAGGGACTGAGGAGATACCCGACTATATCAGAATATTTACTGTGCAGACTTGAGAACCTAAGTTTGAATACCCAGCATCCACCTAAGAAAACCAATCATGGCCACCCATGCCTCTGTCCACAGTACCAAAAAAGCAGATCTCAGGAGCTCACTGGCTAGCCAGCCTATCCAAAATGGCAAGCCAGGGATAAGAATATAGCAAGCACACACACACACACACACACACACACACACACACACACACACACACACACACACACACACGCCGTGTATTCTTTATATATTCATGATATATGTGTGCATTACATTGTATATAATATAAATGTATATAACTTGCAAAGATCAAATGCAATGCAAACATGTTTGTGACCTTTCCTCAGATGACAAGCTATGTTGAAAAAGATCTCTGATTAAGTGAATAATGCATGAGCTTAACCTTTTCCTCCATGGTAACACAGTGATTCATTAATTTGATTTAAAATAATCTGCATCAACCTGTTGTCCCATTCAAGCTGAATTCATGAGGAGTCACGTATCAATACCGAGACCTTTTTGTATGTAATGTGTGTGTCTGTGTGTGTGTGTAAGTCAGTGAACAGCTTATATAAGAATCTCAGTTTTTGGGTTATATAAAGCTTATAAAAAGTTTTGATTAAGAATTGAGACCAAATGTAAAATGATTTATAATCATATTGCTAATATATAAAACATTAAAAATTACTTTTAATCATGTAAAGTATTGACTTTCCATTAAACAGCATAAGATTTGTCCCTCAATATAATAATGAAGAATTGCCAAGTCTTTCTCTTTCATAAATGCCTGATGAGCTAATGTTCTCCAAACTTATGCTTAATTTTTAGATCATTCCAATTAGAAATAATTTTTAGTTTTTTAGGCTTTTTTTGAAAGATTTGTGAATTGTGATTGAATTTGAGGGGTTAAATATATGAATAAGTAAATTTTTATATTTTTTCTGTTTTACTACAAGGCCATCTGTCATTGGAAAGAAATAATTAAAATTTTGTTATGAATCTAGAGAATAAAAACAAGAAATGTCAGAAATGAAGGAAGACACATTTTAGCTTTACATGGAAAGAATTTCTGGCATTTGTAGTTATATGAAAATAGGATGGGTTAATAACATGATGTGTTTGATGATATTTAGGAGATTAAAGAAGTATTAAAAATTATCTCAATCCTTAGGATTGTGTGAAAGCAAGGGAGTATTCTCTCACTAGGTGAGCAAGAAGTAAAGGCATTGCTTTCTACAATTTTATCTTACCTTGTTCTAGAGCTAGAATTCCCACTGACTGCAGTGAGCACAGGTTTCTACTTTAACGAAATGTCAATTCTATCAGGTAAAAAAGAAAATCTCTTTCAAAAGGATTTATGGGCATTGGGGTGTAGTTGAACATGAGTAGATAGAGGTCATTAGAGGAAGAAATGATTTCACCTGAGCTGTCTGATTCTTACGGGCAGTGTGAACATCCTCCCAGTCCCAGTTGACAACATGCTAACAGTAGCCATCTAATGCTGTGCGGATGCCTGCTTCTGACTTGGGGAGGCATTGAACTGGAACCTGTGCTAAGCCTCAGTCTCTTGCCATCCTGCTGTTTCAGTCCTCTTATCAACTATTGACCCTAAAACACGACCTAGGATCCCTCCATGTCACATATAAGTTAAAGACAGCCCAAAGAGTAATCTTAGGCTAGTATTAGGCTACCGCCTTCCACTGGTATAGTCTCACGGCTGCTGCTGAACAATATAAATGTACTACACCCTGATTCTCAAAGAGACTTGAAAGAGTAAATAAGTAATTCTTTTGAATTAAAATAAATATGCCTGGAATTTTTATCTCCATCACTCTATTTCTACAGTCTCTCTTCTAAGATCAGGGAAGCCAATAGTTTTCATAAGCTCAGAGTTGGTCTTACTCTTTTTTGGTGGTGGGGGGGGGGGGGCGGAGAGGGGCAACTCTATATCAGTTCAAAAGCTAAGCAGCTTAATTCACCCATATTATGTTCTCTTCAAGCTCAGAGTTTTGGAGTGGTCAGGAAATGTTTACAGGTTTAATGAGATGAATGTTATAGTCATTTCTGTTTTAGGTCCTCCTTAATCAAGTAAACTCTGAAGACTACGTTCTTTTTCTGGGTATGGCAGCAAGACATAAATCCCAAATTCAGATGTGATAAAATACTCTTCACTTAATATGAAGCCAAACCAAGTCAACACTGAAGTATAGTCCACTCATGGAGATGATGAAAAGAAAGGTATGTGTGGGAACAATGATCTAGTGGGTTATATTTTCTGTTGAAGCAACAGAATACTTCTCTAGCCCCACTGTCTATTAAAAATAGAAAAGAAACAAGCTATATAAGATCATTTTCCAAACAAAGACTCCTTTACATTATTAAGCCAGAAACATTAGATAAGACTTCTCATGTGTGAATGTCTTTCTGTATGCTGTGAATATCAATCTTTAAATAAAGGAGCTGTTTTGGCCCATGACAGGCACCATAGAAAAAGTAGGAGGGGAAATAACAACATAGGTAGGAGAAGGGCAGAGTCAGATCAGATCAAGCCAGAAGCCCAAAGGAACAGCATGTGAGGAACACAGGTGAGCCACAGCCACATGGTAGGATAGATTAATGGAAATGGGTTGAGTTAAGATGAAAGAGCTAGCTAGTAAGGTACCTAAGCCATAGGCCAAACAGCATGAAGTTAATATAAGCATCTGAATCATTTTTGGGGGGAAGGGGGATAAGCAGCAGCAGGTGGCTAAGGGGTCTGGGGCAGCAGGTCTGTGGGTCTGGGATCTCTGGACGAGGCCAGAAACCTTATTGTAACAGGCTTCAAATACATAAATCATCCTCCAGACCATAAAACTGCCAATATTTAGTCCAAGACCAAAGTTCTTTACTGATTCAAACTTTATTTTAGCACTACATAATTTTACAAGTTATCAATCTCTATTTTCCAACAATGGACAGCAATCAAATTTAAAATGTGTACTATCAGCAGCAATTCAAGGGTAGAGACTATCAAAATACTATATAATCTTTATAAGATACCCAAAACAAAGCTGTTTATTAATAAGATTTTCAAAATAAAATCTCGACAGATGGGGCAGTGCATACTTTTAATTCAAGAAGATAGAGGCATATTGATCTCTATAAATTCAAGCCCAATATGGTGTGCATAGCAAGTTCCAGGACAGCCAGGGCTATGTAATTTTAGATGATGTTTTAAAAGGTTTTTAATTTTAAAGACAAAATCATAACATTTCACATATCCTTGTTTCAGTGAACGCTCATTCCTTTTAGGGGTCATTGGTATACTACTCATTTGTTTTGCTTAGAGATCTTTCCATTGCCCCAAAATTCATGGTCAATGTATCAGAAACTAGGACATCTAGTCTCCACATACAAAGCATTGTTATCTGTCATGGCAACTTTATGTCTTAATTTAGGAAATCAATAAGAGCAATAGAGGCAATAGTCCTATCAGTAACAAAAATCACAAATGAAAATATACTCGTGTGAAGCAAATAGCAAAAGGACCATCTGAAGGATATACACATAAACTATAAAGCACCAAGGAAGGTTCCAAGAGCTGCCACCATAAGTTATTACTATCACCAAGTGTGAAATTCAGAAATGACAGCAGCAGTGATTCAAGTTAATTGAATTCTGAGCTTTGTTATTGTTACCTTTACACCCAAATTGGTAAGAGAAACCATCTGTGTAAAACTTTCCATTCTGTCCCTCTATATCTCACAAAATATCTAAGAAATAAATTCTAATTTCTTCCTGCAAGCATCATGTGCCTTTTCACTTATTTGTATAAAACTGCCCTAAATTCATCCTTTTCAAGCTTTGTGTTAGAGATTATAATAGCTTTGAGAATACAAAGGTAAATAAGAAATATGGATCATTGATTTACAGCATTCATAATTTAGAAAGAAATATGGAAAACAAGAAATAAACAATTGAAAGATTGCTCCGTGTGGTTTTATGTGCTGATTGATATGAATAGTGTGAAAGTTGCTGACACTGGAGAGGGAATTTCAGATTTGGTGTGAGGAAAGATCTTTCTGTAAGTGACTATAGTCAATGACAACGTTTTGTGTGGCAGTAAGTGAACCCCAGATCCCAGCATAATTGGCTGCTCCGCATCAGTGTAGAAACTCACCAACACAGTTCTTCATCAGATATGGAAGAACAAAGGATGAACAGGAACACAGACAGAGACAAAGTTGTCGTCTTTCTCATAGTTAATCAGAAACAATCACAAAGTCTTACTTGATACCATATTCATGTGACCTCCACCCTCCAGGTGTACACTTTACTTCGCACATAAAGAACCTCCCTAGCTTGTCCCCTATTCATTTTGCCCCATGTTTAGATCTTCACGTAATGTTTCCACCTCTTCAGAAGTTTCCTGCCTTCATTCACCTTTTTTTTCTTTACTGTAATTCCTGTTACACAATTCAAAATCCTAGTCATCTCTACTGGGTGCTAACTGTGATTTGAGTTATTCTTTTCTCCTGTGGTCTCTTGGTACAGTATGTTCTTGTCAGTACTTGGAAATCTATTGTTTCTCTTCTGGATTATTATTATTAAAAAATCAAATCAATGGAAAAATAACTGTCTTTCTAATTATGATATCACAATATATGTTCTTAAAACAGAAGAAAGTGAATATTTTTCAAAGAAAAACTATTCATAAAGGAATAAATTATATGCTGTTTATTAAGTATAGTTGGCAAAGAATATGGTATTATTTGCCAAAAAATGGAAAGAATTGTGAAATCAAGGAGATTTGATGCCAGAAGTTAAAGACCATATTTTTTTCAAGTCCCTGTAATCTGCCAAATCCAAAGCAAGAAGTATTATAAATATTTACTTCAGGTTCAAAGATAAAGAAACTGAAATACTATGAAAACAGTCATCTTGTTACACAGTTGTGATAAGGTATATTATAGTGTATTAATTGTGATATTTTCCTATTGCCAATAGGAAACTAACTCACCTGAAGAGTAGTTAGAACTTGCTTAATGATAAAACCTAAAGACATTCTATTCATAATTAGCTAGCAGAAAAATTGTAATATTTCCCTTCTAAAATACTGCTTCTACCTGTTTTTATCTTTCACATTAATCCATCTCTGTGTAAAGACTAGTTATATGTCAATACAAATCAGGCAAACCTGGAGTGTATATGCTGTGCTGGGCTGGCCCACCTTGGGACTTCTCACCCTTTTGGGAGAGGGGATGGGTGGATGGGATGGGGCAAGGTTGAGGGCTGGCTGGGAGGGATTGGGAGGGGGCAAGGGAGGGGGAGCAGGGGCTACATTTATGGAGATGACTTTTATAATGAAAATAAAATTGAAAAAATCTGGCATACACAATATATTTCGTGGGTTTCAGTGACTGCAGAAGAGCTAGTCTGAAGGAGTACATTCAACATATAGAACATCAGCTCATAACAGCCTGTTTCCTGGCAATGGTAGGTTGATACACACTGTAGTAAACTGGAGGCAAGAAATCTTTTGTCCACTTAAGCTGAGCAGTCCTGTAAATATTACTCAAATGGTGATGCCTTTCAAGGCTCTTTGAGTTTTATTTCATTCATCCAGAATTTGAAATACACTGACTCATTCGCAAATTAGGCTTATTTGTCTGAAAATCTAAAATTGCCCTGTTTACTTTTCTAGAAATCCCTTAACCAAATTATTACTGAAGGATATTCTATAGAGTAAATCTTATATGCTAAACTTGGAAACAAACCAAGTTAAGAAGCTATTTTTGCCATGAAATGTCTAGGAAAAATGTATAAGCTTCCATAAGCAGATTTTCTTTGAGGTCTTTTAAAAGGTGTATCTAACCCCATGATCACTTTTCCATGGAATACTTTTTAGGAATTATTAATTTACATTGTGGCATGCTGTTATGGGTTACACTCATATTTGGAACAGGTTTTGTTGTTAGCATAATGTGAGAACAGCCTGTGAATTTTGACCTGGTAAAGAAAATATTAAATTATGATTATTTTCATGATTCCAAATATAGAAATTATCATAAAATAAAATCTATGAGAGTCTAACTCATATGAAGGGTTGAAGAAAAACTTCTTTCTGAAGATCTCTACAATTAAACTGCAACCTTCAGTATGTGTGCAACTTTGTTAGATGAAGAGAAGTGACAGAGCTCTCCAGATAGAGGAGACATAAAGTCTACTGGGTCCCTTGAAGTCCATCCAGTCACCTCAGCTTATAAGAGCAGAGCGAAGGGGAGGAGAGCAACCCTCAGAAATCATGCTATCCCACGAACGAGAAAGCTCTACACCAGTGGTTCTCAATCTTCCTAATGCTGCAACCCTTAAGTGACTCCCAACCATAAAATTTTATTGTTACTTCATAACTGTAATTTGTTACTGTTATGTATCATAGTGTAAATATCTGATATGCAGGGTATCTGATATGTGACCCCTGAAAAGGTCATGACCCATAGGTTGAGAACCACTGTTCTACACTGTCTAAGGGGAGTAGAAAAAGATTTGTGTAAATGAAGTCCTCAGTAAATGTGTGTTGTTAACATAGGCATATCCTAAGACCCACTAATAAAAATGGCAAAGACCCATGAGTGGGGGTCATGTGGGGAGAATAGAGAGGGACAAAGGGATGATAAAATGGTTCTTCTAGTCTGTGTGTATTGGTAATGTTTGCAGATAATGTCCTTTACAGCTTTCTTATTTCCCCAAGATATTTATAGTCTGAAGATTACTTCCCTAGTGATCGATCACTCCTACAGAGGTTAGCAAGGGCTGTCTTCTGGATTCAAATACATAAAATCAACCTCCTTGTTTGTCTCCTTACAATAATCCTAATAACCTCTTTGTTTGACTATTCAATAAATGCACTGAGCTTTCAAGTGCTGTGGCTTTTCCGTCAGAGTGCCTGGTCCACCCAACCCCAGCTTTTCTATGTTCGTGAGTCTGTCTTTTCTTTATTCCCTCATTGCTCCTAGTCAGGTCAAGTGCTTGGAGCCAAGAAAGAACTCAACAACATTTCTAATTCCTCACCATGAGGAATCTTTTCTAGTGTTGGTTGATCTATTAACCAAAAATCACTTGAAAATCTGTAATAAATAAAAAGATCATTCCTCTGAAGGCATCAGAGACATGTTAAGAAGCAGAGTTTTAGAAAAAATAATTCCAAAGGAATGTGATCAATGCTGAGAGCTTCTCAGAACCTAAATGCATAAGCAGTTTCAAAGCTTCTAGCTGAGGATCTGAGAGCAAAGGTAAGTTTTCAGAAGCTTCACAGGGTCAAACATGGGAATGTGTTCAAGGAAAGGGGATCCACATTAGAACTGTGGGTGTTTTCTGTTACGAAAAAACAAACACAAAAACAAACAAAAAACAAAAATCCTTCCAAATGTCTATATAAAAGGTCAAAATGCACTCTCTATCAAATGTTAGTTCTCACTAAAGGGTAGAAGCAAATGCTCTCTGGTTTAGCATCTTCAGTACAAGATGGAACTCTGCAGGCTACAGAAGAGAAACATAAACACCATGCCTGTCACAAAATCACAAACCCTGCCTGCAAGATACACTAGGGCAATGGTGACACATATCATGTGGGAGGTGTCAGTCATTACCTGGTTGGACTCAAAGTCCAGTCCATCATTTGAAATTCATTCCTGCCAAACACTGCTTTGGTGATAAAGAATCTGAAACTAGATATCCCAGAGACCTAGGCTAAAACCAAATACTACAGTTCTAAAACAAACTAACAACAAAGGATATAGCAACAAAATGAGTCCTAATGACATTCTTCCATACTTTAGATCAGTTCCTTGCTCAGCCATCATCAGAGAAGTGTCCTCCTGCAGCAGATGGGAACAAATAAAGAGACCTACAGCTAGACATGTAGAGAGTGAGCTGTCTTGGAACACGCAACACTGAATGGGATGTCTCCATCAAATCCCTCCCCTTGGAGCTCAGGGAACCTCACAGAAAAGGAAAGAGTTTAAGAGCCAGAGGGGATGGAGGACACCAAGAAATCAAGGCCCTCTAGTAACACGATCAAAGCTTATAGGAAATAAAACTGAGGCAGCATTTACAGGGCCTGCATGGGTCTGCACCAAGTCCTCTGCATATATAGTATACCTTCCAAATTGTAAAAGACAAAATAAATAAATAAAAATAAAAGGTAAGGCCTGATTACACACACTTATTATTGTAATTCTTAAGAGGTAGATCTCTGGCCATTCTTCCAATCTAATTAGAGAGTTCCAATCAATGAGAAACCCTGTCCCAAAGGAAGGTGGGTAACACCTAAGTAATAACGCTGGATATTGTCCTACAGCCTCGCACTTTTGCACACATGTGCACCTGAATCCACATACATGTGAACTTGCATACAAACACACCTACACAGACCAAATAAAGAGCTGATAAAGTTTTCCAAAACATATGAAAAATATAAGCCACAGACAAGAAAATAGCTGTTATTTCCAAACAAGATAAATGCAAAGAAAACACCTAGAAACACCATAGCCAAACTGAATGAAACAAAAGAGCCATACATGGTGGCACATACCAGTTACACCCATATTTTGGAGGTAGAGGAAGGATCAAGAGTTCATTAGGTTATATAATAGCTTTGAAGCCACCTTGGTTAACATGAAACCCTGTCTTGAAATCTTGAAATAAATAAACAAATAAATAAGCAGAAAATAGTTGTAAAAATAACAAAGTAAAACTCGAAACTGAAAACTGACTTTTTAACATAAAAGTAGAAAAAAAGAAACAAACACATAAATAAAAAGTAGTCTTAAAACAACACAGTAAAAGTCAACATAAAACTGAAACCCGATTTAACATAAAAACCAAAACCACTGGAAAATACTGACATAACTAACTGCCAACCAAATGCTCCTCGGGAAGATAGCTTGCCTGGAGACCTAAGTTTGAACCCTGGAACCAACATAAAGATGAGAGGAGGAGAAAGCCAACTCCACTACGTTGTCTTCTGTGCTCCATATGAGCACCATAGCACACAACCCTCCTTTTACATAATAATGAATAACATTTTAGAAAAAGGAATGTGAAAGGACATACCTTGTAAGAGTGGATAATAATGCTACTCCTAAAAGTAATACTATTATAATCCATAAATATGTGGATTAACTAAACAAAAATCTTAGAAATGAATGGTGTGACCCAACTATGAATGCCATGAACTACAATATATTTATACAATAGTTAGATGACTGCTAGGTAGTTAACCACCTGTTTCTGTTTGATTTCTGTTGCTGTAATAAAACACTCTGAATAAAAACAATGTAGAGTAGGAAATAATTTATTTGACCTGTGCTTCCAGTTCACAGGCTCTCACTGATGAAAGGAACTCAAGCAGAAAACTGAAGCAGAAACCATGACTACTTGATGGCTCATTCAGGTTGATGCTCATCAAGCTTCCTGCATGATTCACCATCTGCAGGATGAGCCCTCCTACATCAATCATAAACATGCTCACAGACCAGCCTGATAATGAGAGTTACTCTATTGATACCCTATTTTCTTTTCTTTTCAGGTGATTCTCGGTTATGTCATGTTAACTGTTAATGCTAAGACACCAACTGCTCTCTGATTTGAGGTCTGTTCCATAGAATTGAATCTATATTTGGTCCTTTATATCCAGTCAAAAACTCATGCCTAGGGAGGTCATAGAAAATGGGTGTAACTTACTGTTATTTGATAAGCTAACACAGGAACAGAAAACTTTCTAAATATATACATTTATACACATAAACAAACTCTACTTCTAGCCTATCAGCCTGAGAAACTTTTCTTTGCAGTGGATGGCACTCTGTGATTAACTATTGGCTACTGACAGACTCTGGGAGAAGAGAATCTTTACCTTCAGTTGTGTACTAGCCAATGGATTGTTCCAAACCTATGTTCACAAATGGACTTGGCTAAATTCACTGGGTTACAAAACAAAACAAAAAGCATGGATATGAGAAAAAAGACTTGTAGAGGGGAATCTAACAGGGATTGAAATGGGAGCAAGTAAGGAAAGAGTAATTGGATTGCATTCTATGCACATATAAAATTGTCACTGAAAAAATTTAGTTAGTAAAAAAAAAAAACAATATTCAGTCAAAAACTTACTCAAGAAGTAAAAGAAAAACATGTTCAAGTAAATAAAATCAGAGGAAATTTAATTTTATAAAATTCATAGTTTTTCAAACAGAAGAATAACCAAAACAACAGGTACATTAACACTAGAGATAAAATCCAATGTTAAGTAAAATTGGCAATATTAGACAAAATTATACTCTAAAATTAAATATGTTTCTGTGTTTGGAAAAAGAATACTCAAGTCTATGGAGGCAAGTGTAAGGTTCTTTTTACTATGAAGTGATAAATGAACATAGTATTAAGCTGACTCCTGATGACTTATTATTATGCCCATAGGTTAAAGTATTTCTCAACCCTCATCAGAGAAGCTTCTAGAAGTACAAGTAATTAACCAGAGTCAACAACTGAACAAAGTGTAGAGAGAATAAGAGACTATAGAATGCTCACCCCTTTATGGGACACTCATATCACATCCCTCCTCCCAAGACTCAAGGATGATTGTGGGAGATGGAGCAGAAACACTTTTAGAGTCAAAGGCAGTGGATTAATCCCAGGAAACAACAGGGCATATGAACTCACAGCAATTGTGACAGTATGAACAACCCCTGAGCAAGCTCAAAAGAGACCAAATATTACCATGGAGGAAGAAGCTACATGTGAGGAGCAGAGGAGCTATCAGAAGCTAATAGCTGCTGAAAGAGGTAATCAGTCTTCTTTAATAATGTTGTCTCTGATAAGTCAACAATGCTCTGCTGGAAGGCCACACATTCAAGAACATACAGCCAGCACAAACTGAATTTGAAAAAGGGCACAAAGTTGAGTGAGTAGGGAAGAGTAGGTCTGAGAATGAAGGGGAGGGATAAATAAGATCAAAACACTTTATATTCATAATGAACAATAAAAAGAGCTATCAAAAAGCATATTCACCATCATCTAGCTTCATTCCAGAGACAGAGCTATGGCTAAACATATGTGAATGAACAAATGTCAGACTTTATATGAATAAACTCCAGGACAGAAATCACATGAAAATTTTAATATATACATAAAAAGTTTTCCCACAAAACCTCATCTTCCTTGATAAAAGCTCTGCAGAAAGTAGAAACAGGTGGATAGATTTCAGCACAATGAAGATTCCATACAGCAAATTTATAGCAATGAGACAATAAATGAGGAGATACCCAAAGCATTTTCACTAAAATACTCACACCAAAACAACTAGTAAGCTTTGGAAAAATGCAAAATAATGATTTGGGAGGTTACTAGAGAACCTTAAATCAGCAAGGAATGAAGAAGCCAAGAGCCCAGTTTTACTAAAGTCAAATTTTAAAGTGTATCCAACATCCTAAGACCATGTTTTTTGTAGTTAGTTCTGAGATATCTGCAAAGTTTTGAGGACTTTAGATGAAAAAACAAGAGATCAGACAGTGAGTGGATCATAACAAGAAGTAGTTTTCAGTGGTCTCTCTGGGAACTAGACATTTGAATTTAAGCTTTAAAAGAAATCTAGGCCTCAAGGAACTGAAAATATAAAGAAATGAGCCCAGCTAAACACACTGTTCCTCTCCTAAAATATATCCCAAATCTTAAGCATGGCAAAGTAAGGGGCTAAAATGTCAAGATGAAAGTCCCCACAGAGCAAAGTAAAAGAACAAAGTTTAAGCCAATCTCAAAATAACAAATTCCCTTCCTCTATTAAAAAGCTACTGAAGTACCTTGAGCAATTAGATGGTTTCAATACGCAATAATCTTAACAATATTTTTTAAAACTTTGCTTCTATCTAGGTGCTGTCCACAGAACACATTGAACCCCACTCAGAAGGAGACAATACCACCTAAACCTGAGCCAGAGATTGCTTTTATTATGTGATGAAAATTTCATTGAGTATTTTTCATACTGTTTCCCACCCCCTACTTTTCCCAGATTCTTTCCTCTCTCTACTCAGCCAACTTCATGTACATTCCCCCTCTTAAAAAATAATAAACAGTAAAAAAAAAAAAAGTCACTATTGAAAATGAACTTTGGTCTATGTTGGCTAATTACTCCTGATCATGAAGCCTACCCTAGAATGTAACTACACTAAAGAAAATTGATTTTTCCCTCTCTCAGTAGCTATTACTTTTAAGTAGCTAGCTTCTTGGCTAGGAATAGAAATTTGTGTACACTTTCCCTTATTTGTGTTTAAATTTTATTTGAATTGAGTTCATGTATGCTGTCACAGTCTCTGTGAGTTCATATGTGCATATGCACTATTCTGTGTAGAAAACACTGTTTCTGTAAGACTTGGACTCTTATGATCTTTCTATTTCCTCTTCCACATAGATTCCTGAACCATTAGATGTGATGGCTGAGTTGTCTAGTATGGTACTGTTTCTCCCCCAGCCAGAATTCATGGGTCCAGAAATCACGGGTGGAAAGGAGAATAGTTCTACTCTCAATCACCCCTAATGACCCACTAGGAAAGTTTTGCTTCCTGATTCCACAACCCTAAATTCTTCTGGCATAAAAGTTTCAGAGGGAGAATTGCTCTTGTCAGGAGCCACAACAAGCATCCCATTGAACCAGAAGCTCAGGCTTCCCCCTGGCCACTTAAGAAATGCCCTTAAACCAACAGGCTAGGAAGGAATAACAGTGTTAGGAGGGGTAATAGATTCAGGTTACCATGGGGAAATTGGATTGCCTCTTAACAATGGAGGTAAGAAGGATTATATCTGGAGTGCAGGAGATCCTTTAGGGCATTTCTTGGTGCTACTGTGCTCTGTGACTAAAGTTAGTGGGAAGCTACAACAGCCTAATCCAGGCAGAATGACAAAGGGCACAGACTCATCAGGAATGAAGGAATGGGTCAAGCTCCAGGCAAAGAGCCCAGACCTACTGAAGTGCTTGCAGAAGGTGGAAAAAATTAAGGAATGAGGAATAGAGGAAGGTAGTTCTAATAGAGGAAGATAGTCCTAAATACTGTCTAAGGTCACGTGACCAGTTGCAGAAATAAGGGCTTTAACTGACATGAGTGATTCTGTTATATTTTAAGAATGTATTTGTACATATATTTCTATTTTCTTTCAATTTTCTTATTATATGTTGTAACATCAATTAAGAGAACATTAATAGTTATTATATTTAAGGTCGAAATACTGGAAGGATGTCCCCTAAGGGACACCAGCACTATTCTAAATGTATAATGCATTTGTGGTTATATAAGGGATAGTTATATCATGTTAAGCACAATTATAACCTGGATAAATATACAATACATTTGCAGTTGTGCATGGGATAGTTATGTTTAGACATTATTATGATTTGGTTATTGTTTTTCCTTTGGAAATGACATAAGGAGATGAGGTAGATTGTGATGGCAAGACTTGGTTATCAACTTTACTATATTGGAATGAACTATAATCCAGAAATGTGTCCTGTATCTTGAGGCAAGATGACAACAAGTCTTTGATATGAACCTTGAGGCTGGGAGAAGGAACACTGTTAATCTGGGCCATATCTTCTGCTGGAAGCCACCCATGTAAAGACAGTGGAAAAAAACCACAGTTCACTCTTCACCCGCTTCCCCTTGTCTTGAATGTACACCCATTCCTTTACCCACATTTGATCCTATTTCTTTGGGATTCCAGCATAGACAGAAGACCAGCTGAGACACCCAGCCTCCTAGGACTGAGTAGCTATTAGATTCTTGGACTTTGATTCACAACTAGGCATTGTTGAACTGTAGTGTCTAAGACATTCCAATAAAATAAATGTTTAAGTTTGGTTTCATCTAACCTCATTTTATTTGCTTATGCACTTCTAAAGAAGCCTCCAAAAAATGAACAAATGTACAAACTATGAGTATATTCAGGAAAACCTGTATTCTCAGCAATACAAGTAAAAAGGAATGGGCATGAAAAGGAGGAAATTAACATTACATTCATAGAGGACACTATCACATATAAAGAAAACCCATGGCTCCAGCACTCCAGAGATGGCTCAGCAGTTAAAGGCTAGGTTCACAACCGAAAATATAAGAAAACCCAACAGTCCATAGATATAAAATTATTAACAGTTTTTTAGCTGGTTCATTACACAAAAATTAACTTTTCTGTAAATCATATCCAGAATGGCAGATAACATTTAGGAATGGTTGGTTGTTCAGCATCTCCACTGATAACCTGGGGAACATTGAAAAGCACCTATCAGAAAAACAGCACATAGTCCAAACAACTGAAGAAAAGGGGGGCAGCAGCAACAGTAGAGGAGGCTATGGAAAACCTCCCAATTTGGCTCTAGTACCAAACAGTAATAAGATATTATAAAATAAATAAGATATCATTAAAAAAAACTTTCTGGAGCTGGCAAGAAGGCACAATGGGTAAAGGTGCTTGTCAGCACATGGTCAATTTGAGCTCATTCTTTACAATCCATGTGGTAAGAGAGAAACAACCCCTCAAATGTAGCAGAGTACAAGTGCCCACACACACACACAAAAGAATAAAAAAAAATGTTAAAAAAATATAAGACTTCTGTTTCTAGGATGACTCACTAGCCTGAGACCTTCTATAAACTATACCCTCAGGCACTCAGAGTAAACGTCATTCTCCTTTCCACTTTTTGATTTCTGAAAGTTTTCAAGACATTTCAGCATATACTGAGGGAAAACATGTATGTGATTTTATCTCTCTTTTAATCTTAAAATTGGAGGATCACAGTGATATCTCAAAATTAAACTAAATTTTTATCCCTGGAATAAATTACTAATAGGTTGTTAAATATTTTTGCTTTAATAGCTATGTGCACGATAAACCAACAATTTTTATTTCTTATAATATTCTTGTCACAGAGCTCACTGAATCAAGAACAGCCACTGGGGAACCATCAGGAAAAGGAAGCTAGGCCCTCCAGGGTAAGCAACTGTCAATTGGCATGGCAGAATGTGGAGCCTCGAGGGGTGGGATCAGACTGTGTTCCTGTGTGTGGGCTGGCACCTTGGAGTCCATTCCCTGCAGAGGAACACCTAACCCAGTCTTGACTTTGGGATGAGTAAATCTGACTTGCCTGCAGTGGTTGTGCCAAGCTGAGCTGACCCACCTTGGGACTTCTTGCTCTTTTAGGGGAGGGGATAAGTGAATGGGGAGGGGCCGGGCTGAAGGCTGACTGGGAGGGATTGGGAGGAGGGAAGTGAGGGGAAGAGGGGAATACATAGATAAAAATGACAATTTTTATAAAAAATAATAAAAATAAAAATAAATAATATTCTTGTCACAATTTGTAGACAATATATCCTCAGGTGTTTGTCATTTAACTGTCAAACAATACTTAATATTTGCCAAATTTGATCTTTAAAGTTTTTATTTCTTTATTTAGTGTGCATATGTTAGTGTGCTTATGTGTTTGAGAGTGTTTGTTTGTATGTATTGAACCTAGTCAGGGTTCTCTAGAGTCACAGAGCTTATGGAATCTCTCTCTCTCTCTCTCTCTCTCTCTCTCTCTCTCTCTCTCTCTCTCTCTCTCTCTCTCTCCCCCCTCCCCCTCTCCCTCTCCCTCCCCCTCTCCCTCTCCCTCCCCCTCCCCCTCCCCCTCCCCCTCCCCCTCCCCCTCTCCCTCCCCCTCCCCCTCCCCCTCCCCCTCCCCCTCCCCCTCCCCCCCTCTCTCTTGCTCTGTCTCTCTCTCTCCAGTCTACTTTTAGCTAAAATCACTTCATTCCCCTGGCAGCTTTTGCCTCTCCAGTTCACATTCCTTTCTCCAAACCTCTCTTCTATCTCTCTACCATCCTAACACAACTCATTTGTCTTACTGATTTTTTCTTTCTCTCCCTTTCTTTCCACTTGTTTCTACAATAATGAGTACTACACATAATTCTATCAGTGTTCTTTTACTTACTAAATGCCTAGTGGTTAATAAATGACTGCTATGTGGTTGGTTAATAATCTATTTTCACAGTGGGTCTACCTCTAGATTGTGACTGTTGCTACAAATAATGTTCTATTTGCAGGGAGGGACTACAGATAGTGTCTAGAGACCTAAACACTAATCAAAGAAAAGAACTACATCTCAACTCTAAAATAACTGTATCTCACTGAAAATTGCAAATACTTCCAACTGAAAGAAAGGTGACTTAAATATGTTTAATTCCATAAATCATTTAATTCCTAACGCACAAATCCCAACACAAGTAATATGAAAAAATAAAATAGCACATCTCCCTTCTCTACCAATCCTGGGGTAATAACCACAATTGGAATGACTTTTATAGAACTCCATAAAAGAATTCAAAAGAATTGGGATATATGTTCAAAGAAATGAAAGAGGATGTGAATTAATTTCTGAATAAATCCCAAGAAAACACAAAGAGACAGGTGAATGAAATAGGAAAGTCAATGCATATGAAAAAGAAAGTCAATAAAGAAATAGAAATATTGAAGAGAAAATAAAGTAAAATGGTCCTGGAAATAAAATGTTCAATAAGTGAAATAAAGCCTCTGTCTTAGTCGCTATTCTATTGCTGTGAAGAGACAGTTATCAAAGCAACTCTTATACAAGAAAGCATTTAATTGAGGTTTGCTTACAATTTCAGAGGTTTCCATTCTATCAGCATTCCAGGAAGCATGGCATTGGACATTGCAGACATGGTGCTATAGAAATAGTTCAGAGCTCCTTTTTGATCTTCAGGCAGAGAAGTAGACTCTACAGTTGGCCTGGGCTTTTGAAACCTCAGATTCCACTCCCAGTAACATTTTATCCAACAAGGCCACTCATTGTAAACCTTTTGGATAGTGTTACTCCCTGTGACAAGCATTCAAATAGATGGATCCCCAAATAGACCACCAAGAATCTCTTTATTGGCTAGCTTGAGTCACCTCTTCCATCCAGCTGTGGTGGAGTAGGGGAGACCCTGAACAGCAGGAGGCTAAAAGGGATTGCGCCAGGCCCAGGTGGTACCTGTTATAAATTCATTGGCTGCTCTGAATTATAGGGTGTTTCAACATTTAGCAGCAGTCCTTAAAGTTTATCTAGATCAGCAGATCAGCAGATGTGTACCTAGAGACAGTCTGTTCTATTGTTAACTGGTCCCTTCTGTTAGCCCAGGGACAACTGAGTCTAAGGTCAGAAGCTAGGAGTTGTGTCATGCCCCACTGACTCAGGAGCCTGAGTCTTGTCACAACCTTCTTGGAGCTTGTCATGGTTGCAGCCTGAGTCCAGCCAGAGTAGGGACTCTGAGCCAGGGTCTCTTTAGACTAGGGCTCCTCACCAAATTTCATTCCCTGTTTCTATATGCATGCATTATAATGCAAAAAAATGAATTCAGTCCAACTTCAAAAGTCCCCACAATCTCAACTGTTTAAAAAGTCTCTTCTGAGACTCCTAACACTGTCCTAAACATAACTCCCTGTAAACTCAAAATGAAAAAGCAGGGGTTACACAGTTCTAACATATAATAGCACAGCATATACATTATTATTCCAAAAGGGAGGAAATCCTAAATCAAACCAACATCAAAAACAGCTGAGTAAATTCCAAATTCTGCATCTCCATGTCTGATGTCAGAATGCTCTTTGGATCTTCAATCTTTTCAGCTTGGCTGAAGGCAACACACTTTTCTCTTGAGCTGGTTCCACACTCACTCTTCAGCTTGCCTTGACAGATATTCCATAGCTCTGACACTTCCAATATCTTTGAGTCTCAAACATAATCCAGACCTCACCTGCACACAACTGTCTCTCTAGATCTCCATACAGAGACAACCTTGATAAATACCTAGTCTCGGTGGCTTCATTTTTAGTTTCAGAGGGGATTCCACAATCCTACTACAGGGCCAAAGCTTCCAAGTTCTGCTTCCCTGCAGAGCTGGAACTCTACCTCCTCTTCCATTACATTCGCACCAGCTTTCTGTAGTTGGTGACTCCCTTCACCATTTAAGCCTCTCTTTAATTCCTTTTCACAGCTACAAGCTCAGCTGGCAGGGTCCTGCTTCAGGATCACCACTCCCGTTATTCCATTTAGCCCCTTTACACTTGTTATCTCCTTGAACACAGGTCTTATCTCCATTATACTTCCTGCAGATCCTTTTCTCCTCAAACTAGACTCAAAAAGGTTCTGTCTAGCAATGAGGCACATAAACCACATCAACAACCAGCACGGCACAATAACCCTAAGGATAAAGAGGCCGTACACATTCGCTGGCATAAGCCAACAGCTCTCTAGCTACACTTAAGACCTGCTCAACAGAAGGAAAATGTTCCTGGTACTGAAAACTTAGCTACCTAGTCAACGCTAGTGAAATCACGAATATAGGTGAAAAACCTATAATCATTACTTTAGCTAAGGCAGCATAAGCTCTAAACATTCGTCCTTAAACCCACAGATAAGTATAGCCTTCACACCTCAGCAATGAAAATTATCTTTGCATCAGTTGGTGACCACTAATAGAAAACTGCGATCAGAAAGGAGAAATGTAATTATATTATAATCTCAAAAGGAAAAAGTATGTTTGAAGAATCCAGTAATAAAACTTTACAATTGTCAATGCAGGGCTGTAAAGCCCAAGTCCAAAGGATAAAACTACAAAACACTCCCATTCCTAAGGCTCAGAGAACATTAAGAAGAGAGAATCAGAAAGGATGTTAATAGACAGAAGACAAAGAAGTTTTCTGTGAAATTGTGTCTCCTAGTCCCAGACTGCTTCGCAGCTTACCACTGCTTAGGATCCCAAATATGACTCAGACACTTATTTTAACTTCATGCTGTTTGGCCTATGGCTCAGGCACATTGCTATCTTGCTCCTTCATCTTAACCCAACCTATTTCCATTAATCTGTCTGCCACATGGCCCGTGGCTCACCTGTGTTCCTTACATGTTGTTTCTTTGGGCATCTGGCTCCTTTTGTCTCAGACTCCACCCTTTTTCTCGAGCATATGCTCCAATTCCTCCACCTACCATAGCCAAACAGTCCTTTAGTCACAACATATAGAGAGACATTCCCACATCATCTAGTAATGTCAGCATCTACAGCCATAAACTCTCATCAGCATGTTTGCCTACATATGAGCTGAACAAGGACAACATAGAAATGTGAAAGTGAGTGGGAAAAGCCCATGAGGCCTTAACCAAACCCAATGAAGTATGGGCAACTAGAAAACACTGAGAACAGGAGAAATAGTCTCCCCAGGGAAGAGCTTACCAACTGGTCACTCAATAACAAATAATCAGCTTTGGAAACATACATGCAAGTAACATTACACAGATTGAACATATTATATTTACAAATATGTATGCATATGCATATCGGCAGGTAATAACAATTAATTAAAATGAAGCTGTGGATTTTAAAAAGAGCAGGTGTTACAGGATAGAAGGATTTGTAGGGAGGGAGGGAGGATAAGGGAAAATGATGTATTATAATGTGAAAAATAAAATACACCAAAGAAAGAATTGAAAAAAATATATTAGAAAGACACCCCCACATATCCACATACTAGCAAAATTTATATTGTAAAAATGGCTGTCCTAGCAAACCAGTCTTCTGATTCAAAGCAACCTCAAAATTTCAATACCATTCTTCATTAAAATAGAAAAAAAATTCTTAAAATGTATTTGAAGCACCCAGACTCTGGCTAACCAAACCAAACATAAGTAACCTGACTTCAAGTAATATTCTAGAGCATTACAAACAGTAATATAAAAACTGCTCCAATACAGACATTTTAATTAATGGGGGGTGGAACTTTTGACAAGAACAGCACTAGGCTCAGTGATAGACTGGGATCCAAACATTTCCAATAGGACTAAGGCTACAGTGTCAGGATAGGACTGAAGTTCTGACTCCAGTGGTTCCAGAGTTCAAAGCAGGCCTAGGAGTTTTACTCCAATAATTCCAGAATCCACCTCATGACCAAGACACATATTCCAGTCATTCTGGGGGCCACTGTGTGTGTGTGACCAAAGTTTATGCTCCATGTAATCAATATTCTGACTTAAGTCCCCAGATATGCCATAAAAATTTATTCAGCTGGAAAAAAAGTGAAATTAATATTAATCAAAGTAATGAAGACTCAGGACAAATGATACATATTCTTCATCATATGTGGAACCTAGCTTTGAGTCTTTTGTCCTGGATGTTTAACATGAAATAGAAACTAACAAGCTAAGGAGGGGACATTGCAGATTGGAGAGAGAATCCCTTAGGAGGGGGGAAAGTAGAATGTAGCTAAAGGAGAGTAAAGAGGGAGAATACGAGGTGGTAGAAATCTCTAAATAAGAAGGGAGGTGGGGGATTAAAGAGAAGAGTGTGGGTGGTAGAAGATTAACCAATTTGAAGAAGATAAGATCTGAGTAAATAGGGACAATAAAGGTGGTGGGAAGGGGAGGTGGGAAGAGAACATGAGGGTATGAGATGGTTGTGTTGGAGGAGGAACAAAGGGGGTGAACAACAAAATAATAAAGGGAGACATATTGGAGTTAGAGAAAACGAGGTGTTAGGAAAATACCCAAGAACCTACAACGATGACCCCAGCTAAGACTCCAATCAATAGTGGAGAGGCCTGAACTGGCCTTCCCTGTAATCAAATTGTTGATCACCCTAATCATCATCATAGACCCTTCATCCAGCAAGTGATGGATGCAGATGAAGAGATCCACAGCTAAGCACTGGGCTGAGATCCCAGTCCAGCCTAAAAGGTAGAGGAGGAATTATATGAGCAAAGGAATCAAGATTATGACGAGAAAAGTCACAGAGCCAGAGCTTTTGGGAGCTCACTACTTCTGGACTGACAGTTGGAGAACCTGCATGGGATTGAACTAGGCCCTCTGGATGTGGATGGCAGTTGAATGGAGTAGTCAATGTGTGAGGCCTCTGGCAGTGGGAACTGAATTTATTCCTAGGGCATGGACTGTCCTCTTGGAGCCAGTTCCCTATAGAGGGATGGCTTACTCAGTGGGGGAGGATCTGGTCTTGCCTCAACTGGATATGCCAGACTATACTGACTCACCCTGGGAGTGCTTAACTTTCTGAGGAGTGGGTGGGGGTGGGGTATAAGGAAGCTGGGTGAAGGGTGACTGCGGAGAGGGAAGGGAGGGGAAACAGTGGTTGGTATGTTAAAAAAAAAAAAAAAAAAAGCCAAAAAACTTTGAAATAAAAAAATGTCAGTGGGTCAACAAACCTTGTTTATAATCCCCAAAACAACAGCATTATTAAAACCTACTAGAATCTATTTTTAAATGCCAACTAATGGGAAAACATACCTTAGGTAGGTTATTAAAGTTCTAAAGATGAAATAAATTTTTGTGTGTAACTTAAATTACTAATGAAAAGTCTTTACTGAGGACAAGGGACAAGAAGGATTAAACAAACTGCTGTTGTGTGACTCTGACTGAAAGGACTATCCATGATGAACCTATTATCTCTTTTCCACTCAACATATTTATTGAATTCACTTTTTAAACCACCCAAAATTGCAAAATTCTATTCATTTTTTAAATAATTGGAATTCAGTGTTGTGAATGGATTTTAATTGCTAAAAAAAATATGTTCGCTTTTTCTTATACAGCTGAGGAAAAAATGAATACAAACAAAATTAGGACATATTAATGGATCTGGAAAACTAATGGGGTTTTATTCATTTTAAGTGACTGTGGAAAGTGTTTATACTACCATGAAAAAGATAGCTTTGTCACAACTCTAAAAATCAAGAAAAGAACACATGAAAGTTAGTATTGAACTGGGTCAAATTCCCCCAGAGAGAAACTTCTAAGACAAAAAAAAAAAAAAAAAAAAAAAAAAAAAAGAGTAAATGTTAGATCACTTTTTTGGGTTACCATTTTTATAGTTGTTGGGGTCTTAAATATATAGAAAATATATAGGCTTATTGCTGTGGTATTATACTCTTGTACAATGTAGATATTTGTCCCTCCTACTGATTGAATAAAAAGCTGATTGGCCAGAAGGCAGACAGAAAGAATGGGTGGGGCTACCAGACTAAGAAAAATCTGGGAAGAGGAAGAACAGAGCAGAGATGCCAGTAGATGTAGGGAAAAGAAAATAACAATGCTGCTCTGATAAAAAGGTACCAAGTCATGTGGCTAAACAAGATAAAAATCATGAGTTAGTTTAAGAGGAAAGAAACAGCTAGCAATATGCCTGAGCCATAAGCCAAACAGCATGTAATTAATATAAGGTTCTGTGTGTTTCTTTGGGACTTTGAGACTGCTGGTCAGGACTTCGGGGCTAGGTTGAGCTAAGCTGCTTCAAACAGGTCCAGACCTTGGGTGTAGTCTGGGCCAGAAACCATCTACTACAGCCTATTTTTTCCAGAAGACAATAAAGTGTCAGAGATATTGGTACAAAGAGTCGGATCCTAATTCTGGAGATAAATTGGGTGAAAGGGGGTCCACTCAAGAAGACTATTTGTAGGTATAGAAAAGAGCCAGGCCTGTAATTATCTTCTAAGTATTTACTAACTCATCTGTAAAGTAAAAAACAATATTATTGAACAAATCTCAACTCATGCTGTGAAAATCAAAGTAGATAGCAGAAACAATAGACTATTGAAAGTAACTTTTAATGATTCTCAGAATCATAGCTAAGTACTCCTTAGCAGCATAAACAGGAAAAATACAAAGAAAAGCCCTTCACAGATAGCAGATTGGTTCTGATACCCACACCCTCACAGCCAGCAGTTGATAGAAATAACAACCTGGAAACACCACAAAAGTCAAAAGTATTCTTCCAGCCTCCATGGACATTAAGCATACATATGGAACACATATGTAAATGCAGACAAAGTAAGTATACACACAGAATAGTAAAAAGAATAAAAACCATTTTTAAAGTTAGAGGAACAGCAAAAAAGACTGCAAAGAAAAACACCAGCATCTCTGTCTGTATATCTACTGAGTGGCACATACGTATTCCCAGAGGGAAGATTGGCTAGGCTGGTATTTGAATAACTTCGTAGGTAGTTCCCCCAAGCTTATGGAACATATTTGAACATAGACATGGATGAATGCTCCCTTTCTAGAGAATCACCAAGCCTAAGTCTGTCTAGATTTTGCACAATACTGAAGCAAGGAAAAAGCTGCACAGAGATGCTCCTTGTAACTCAAGCGGATACCACAAGTGATAGCAAATAGAAGCTGTCTGAACATCATCCCAAGAGAGGCCAGCAGTAAAGTATTAGGGAGCACTGCTGCGGAACTTAGCAAACAAGGAAAGGTTTTAGAAATGTCGACAAGGAAAGTTATCAGTTTCAAGGAAATAAAGTTTGGAGTAGTGTGTACAACATAAACTAGAAAGTTTGGAGTTTACTGGTGATATTGCCAAACATCAGAGAAGTAAAATATAATATTATACATTCCTGGCTCTGTGCTGTGGGAGACAGGTAGGTGTGAAGGTCCATCCTCCATGTCACATGACAGAAGCAGGGCTGAAAGGACATGTGGACAGGTACTGGTGAAAATATATCTTATTCACTTTTAAAATAATTGATCACTATGAAACTGACTAATATTTATTCTCTCTTCTAGAAATATGTTTTTTGCTTAGATTTTCAAGTTCATATTCAAACAGGTCTAACCTGATGGTCAATTTTCTGTCTGTGCATGCATGTTCTAGGAAGTATGGTTCCCCCCCAGACAGATCTAGTTAATGACATCTGCATTGGTTCTATTGAATTCTAAAATTATGGCATAACACCTATATGTTAAGCACCCAATTTTCTGAACAAAAGAAATATAAATGGGTGTCGCCATCTTGAACTCTCTGGTAACATTTTGTATATTACTTTACTTTTCCTTATAAAGGATCCTACAATATAGACAATGTTATTATCATCATTTTTTAGACAGAGTATCTCTGTATTGTCCTGAAACATTCTATATAGATCAGACTGGCCTCAAACTCATAGGCCTGCTGTGGCACAAATAAAGGAAACTCAGAGCCAGATATTAGGGAAAGGCTGAGATATTAAAGAGAGGAAACATCACAGTCAAATCTCACCCAGCTGTCTTCCAGCTTTCTCAGCCTCACTCTGTTACAGTGAGGTTTCCAGTGCTTCCGGCCAGGGGTCCAGGCTCACAGACCTGCCATCCCAGACGCCTTAGCTGCCCGCTGCTGCTTAGGCCCCCCAAAATGACTCAGATGCTTATATTAAGTTCATGCTGTTTGGCCTATGGCTCAGGCACATTGCCAGCTTGCTCTTTCATCTTAATTCAACCTATTCTCATTAATCTGTCTGCCACGTGGCCCGTGGTTCACCTGTGTTGTTTACTTGGTTCTTCTTAGGGTGTCTGGCTCAATCTGTGCCTGACTCCGCCCTACTTCTTCTACTGATGCACCTGTCTCTGGCTACGGTGTTTGCCAAAGGTCAAAACAGTTCCTTTATGTAAAGATTAATATTCACAGCACACAGAAAGACATTCCCACATCACCACACCCAGCTATTATTTGAAAGAGTGGGAACTGAGGAATAGAGATGATAAGTTGCTAGATGCCATTCAATTGTATTTACTGTTGTTTGCTTAAAAGTCTAACACAGTTTTATTCTGAGATCCATAAGCTCCAGGATAATCATTTTTCAGATAGCAATAATTTTACTATTATTATATGATAATAGTAAATACTTATTTTATTATATATTACATTCATGTAAAGTATGAGTATAATAAAAAAGACTCATATTTTAGAGAAGGCTTATAATACCTCATAATTTATCTAAGAGTTATATTGAGCAGAGTAAACAAACAATACAACAGAAGGAGTCTGAGAAAATTGCAATCCCAAACCACTTAGAATTATGTGTTTGCTATGCATCTTTAAAGCCATAAAGCCTTCAACCTTCTTTGTGAAATGCCTCATTGACTATCTGTCCTCAGAAGAGTTAAAAAGAAGATTGACATATGATAAAATCATTATGAAAACTTGGAGATTTATTTTAATTTTCCAATAAATAAGCAAACATGAAGTAGAGAATAGTAATAAGACCAGATATTTATGACGCACTCATACCTACAGTAACTTCTTAAATAGCAGAGTCTGTGCAGTTTAAAATTACTTTGTATATAATCTTCATCTTTCCATAACATATATTGGCTAAAATCACAAAAGCTATGATTATTGTTTGTGTGATTGAAATATTTAATGTCTTTTTATTAAAACCAATACTGCTATACGATAAAGTCAAATTAATCCCTTAAAATGTGAATGGCAAGCAATGTAACAATAGTAAGCAAAATACTGTCTGGGATCATCAAGAACTGAGCCAAAGTACACGAAGCTTGGGAAAAACAAAGGGCAAAACCTCTGCCACAAAAGAATGCAAACTGCCTTAGAAAGCAGAAAGGACACAGAGTGGTTTACAACTCTTTCATTTGTGTGTGCCTTCACCTCACTTTTGAATAAATGCTCCTAAAGGCCAGTGAGGGCTTAGGTGTAAAGACACCTGTCCCTAGGACCAATGACCTGAGTTTGATCCCAGTAACCCACATGGTGGAAGGAAAGAACAGACTCCCACAAATTGTCTTCTGACCCCCTTTTCCATACACACATCCTAGCCCATGTGTACACACACAAAGAGAGAGAGAGAATAGATAAATAAATGTAATTTTTAGAAAGTATTTTTTAAAAGTTTCTTGTCAACTTTTAACAGCAACATACAGTCCATATAACAAAGAAAGGAGAGAATTGAGATGCAATTGTCAAGGAAGATGCTGTGCAACAAGAAGATGATCTCTACGTTATCCAACAACAGGAGCAGCATTTCAATGAACTTACAGAGGGGAGATGCCAACACTGAGTTCCAGAGATGTGCTGTAAACTTACATTTGGAGTCTGTAGTGTAATTGTTCTCCCAACATTCTTTCCTGCCACCATGTGGACTAGAAGAAAATATTCCTAGTTCTAGAGTTAAGTCTTGCTAGTGTTCAGGCAATAAGAGATATTTATATTTTCTTCCCTAAATCACTATGACAGATTATTCGAGCTTAAGCAATTAATTAAACTACAATGTCCATTCGTCTGAGTAATTTGGGGCTAACACTTGCTTTTAACCAAAAGAAATTTCTATCCCATTAGAGATAAAACAACTTGGAATAGACATATATTTCATAACAAGGAAAAAGAGAAAAAAAACAAGTTATTTGGAGAAATACACAAGTCTCTTTATTATAGGTATTTTAAGTTTTGAAAGATGAACAGTATGATTTTTTATAATCATAAGAAACAGACTTTTTGCTTTAGCTGTATTATCAACATATAACTCCACTGATTTGAAATTCTATTCAAAGTTCTTAAAATGTATCTCTAATAAAGAATAAATTTGGTTCTTATTTGTATAATACTTTCCTAAGTAACATACATTAACAATGAAAACATGAATAGGAAGAGTTTTCAAAGTATTTCTGTTATAAATAATAAACTGCTTCCTTAACATCAATGGTTATTTGTTACAATGTGGTTTCTTGGTCCCGGATGGCCAGAGGCCCAGACTCACAGACCTGTAGCCCCAGACTCCTTAGCTGCCCGCTGCTGCTCAGGCCCCAGAAATGACTCAGACACTTATATTAAGTTCATGCTATTTGGCCTATGGCTCAGGCACATTGCTAGCTAGCTCTTACATCTTAAATCAACCCATTTCTATTAATCTTTCTGCCATGTGGCCCCTGGCTCACCTGTGTTCCTTACATGTTGCTCCTTTGGGCTTCTGGCTCCTTTTGTCTCTGACTCTGCCCTGCTCCTCCTACCTATGCTCTGATTTCTCCTCCTACTTTTTCTATGGTGCCTGTCATGGCCCAAAACAGGTCCTTTATTTAAAGATTGATATTCACAGCATACAGAAAGACATTCCCACATCAGTTATTCTTGTCTTAAAATTGAAATATGGTTTTTTGATACTTCTATCTCAAAAGTCTTTTGTGACTCAGGATTATATTTTTTTATAATACACAATGTGTTTTTTGAAAAAAATATGAGCATAATTGCACTAAAATGAAATTAATACTGAATCAGTTAATGACATGCATAGTCCCTTCCAAATAGTGAGTTTTAAGAAAATGTAGTTTCTGAAACACTAAGGATATTAGCCATAAAGCTTTGAAAATTGACCCAAGTTCCTTAGAATTATTTTCTTTCAACCTAGGTGAAATATTTTGTAAACAAAATCAAACTAACTAAATCTCATTGCTGCAGGTAGACTGCCTTTCTAGGAGTAGGTCAGGGAGACCCTGTAGGCCCACAACACAGTACAGGCAATTGCTACTTCTGTTGGTTGTCCCAAAGAACCTCTTGCTGAAGACATAATGCACCTTGGTTACAGAACATAAGCCAAGATGGGAGTGTGTTGGAACTCTTCTCCCTACTGACTAGCCCTAGTATAAGAATATTCCACACAGGCTGCTAGGGAAGCCCTGCTATCAATAGTCTTAACTCAGCTCTGTGCAATTATTCTCATTAGCCATCATTATTTGCACCAGTTTTGCAAAAAATGTGTCAGAGAAGGGGAGGGGCTCATGGGGCCCCACCCCTCCCTGAGGATTTATACAGTTAATGATAGGTGTAGCCACTGGTAAGGTGTTTATAACCAATAATATTGAAACTCACTGGATCACACACATACACAAAGACAGACAAGCAGACAAAAATAACTTGAAAAGAAAAGTGCTTATTTGGCTTACATGTCCTGATCATAGTCCATCATTAACAGAGGTCAGGGCAGAAACTCAAAGCATGAACCTGGAGGTAGGAATAGAAACAAACAACATGGAGAAATATTGCTTTCTGGTTTGCTTCCCCTGCCTTACTCAGATTCTTTCTAATACAGTGCATACCCACACGCCCGGGAATGGCACTGCCTACAATGGGCTGCTAATACAGTGCATACCCACACGCCCAGGAATGGCACTGCCCACAATGGGCTGCTAATACAGTGCATACCCACACGCCCAGGAATGGCACTGCCTACAACGGGCTGGACTCTCCAACACAATCATCAATCAAGAAAACACCTCCCAGGCCACAACCTAGAATACTAGGGGGAATCCCTCAGCTGAGGTTCCTTCTTCCCAGACAATTCTAACTTGAGTCAAGTTAACAAAAGCTAACCAGCAAGGGAAAGTGGAAGGCTGAACATGATGAACACACATTATCTAAAACATTTTAATAAAATCCATCATATGTAACTAATATATGCTAATAAAAAATATAAAAAGTAAGTAAATAAATACAAATGACTTTATATAACTCCTATTTCAAATGAGGAACTAACTCCATGTCTTTTTTTACATAACAGTTATAATATATTTGCATTACTATAATTTTTTTCTTTGAAATCTAAACATTTTATTTGCAACTTATAGCTTGAAGGAAAGCTTTGGTCACCTAACTGTCCTTCTTTCCCCATCCTATTTTCAAAATCTCTAAGCTTCATCATTTCACTTTCAGCCAGCATAATATAAATACACAAAATCAATACTCAATTTGATAGATAGAAAACTGATTTAAAAAGCTTTATCTCTATCAAAACTATATTACAAATGTTATCTTTATTTTAAATGTCCATACTACTCATGGATTTAAAATTCTTTTTGTTTTAACCATTTCTTTAATAATTGTTCACAATGTCAACCATAGTTTGCCCATTTTCACCATTTTACAACTATAATTTTGATTTTACATATAATTTTAAATCCTAGGCTATCATATTATAATTCAGTTTTATATATGTATAAAATGTATAGTGATTAGATCATGGTAATAGATGTAACTATTATCTTAAACATGTCTCATTCCTTTGTACAAGAAAAATTAAAAAATCTGTTCAATTAACTATTTAGAAACATATATTAAGTTGTCATCAGCCATAGGTACCTACTGTGTGACAGAACATTAAAGTCATTCATTACATCCACTCGCTTGCACATAAATGAGAAGGCATTTGTTTTAGTCAGTGTTCCATTGCTATGAAGAGACATCATGAATGTTGAAACTCAAGAAAGAATGCATTTAGTTGAACCATGTTTACAATTTCTGAGGTTTAGTTTATTATCATCATGGTAAAAAAGCATGGCAGCACCCCAGGTAGACATTGTGCTGGAGAAGTGGCATCAGGAAGAGTGAATCACTGGGTCTAGCTTGGGCTTCTAAAACTCTAAAGCCCACCCCTAGTAACACACTTTCTCAAACAGGGCCACATCTATCCCCACAAGCCCACATCCAGTCCAACAAGGCCACACCCCCAATTATTTTAAATAGTGCCACTTCCTGGTGACTAATCCTTCACTAGATGGACCATTCTTATTCAGACCACTACAATCCAATCCCCAGCCTCCATATGTTTGTAACCATATCATAACGCCAAAATACATTGCCAAAAAACTCAAGAAGTCCATACAGTCAGTAGCAGTCTCAACACTGTCTAAAAGTCCAAAATGTGGCACTGTGGGCTCTACAGGCACCACTGAAAGCAGGGAAGAAGTGATGGAGAGATGGAAGTGGTAGAGGAATGGAGTGGGTATGTCTGCTGGGAGTTTGAGAAAGTGAAGATTCATCACCTCCTCCTGCCCCAATAATGTGCCTAGCTACAGGATCACCCTATCTCTGGGCAATGACCAAGGCACAAGATGAGCAATGGTCCACTTCCTTGATTGGACCTCCTCAAAGGACCACCATATACTGTAACACCACTGAGGGCCATGTATAGATCAGTGGCCTTGATGTGGCCCAGGTTCTAGTTGATGTCCAAGGCTATGTTATCATCTAACAACACATGAATGTTCTTTGCCCGTGCCATGGCCTGAATCCATGTTGATGATGGCCATGCGTTGTGCTGCCTGCAAGGAACCATACTGATTCCTTGTACTGCCACTGAGACTATGATGATGTTCAGGTTTGAGCTGACTCTGAGGGGCGTGTCTGGGTCTGAGATTCTGCTACATCCTGGGTCTAAGTTGACATCATGGCCTAGGCCACCACCAAGGGCCACAGAGATGCCCATGCTTTATGCTGTAGTTTAAAATCATGCTGATGTTCATGGACAGTGTCATTGCTAAAGGTCACATAGATGTGGGTAGTTAGTGGTATCTCCTGAGACCATGGTGATGTTTAGGACAATATTGCCACTGAGGAACATGTCTGGGTCTGTGGTCTTATTGTGGCCTGATCTATGTTGATGTCAGTGATTCATGCTACCACAAAAGATCGTACAGATGTCCATAGTCTGCACTGCAGCCTGAACCCATGTAAATGTTCATAGGCTATACTGCAGCAACATGGGGCCACACTAATCTGACTGTCCTATACTGTCACATGAGGCCATAGCGATGTTCCAACATATGCTGCTGCAGAAGGCCATGTCAGGGTCTGTGGTCTTTCTGAAGCTGGGTCTGTTTTGATGTTGATAAACCAGGCAGATGTATTTATTCTCCGAGTTCTTGAAGGAAGAATTGCCACCGCCACTGTGTGGGTTATTTCAACCCTCCAAACATGATCTATGGTGTGGACTGAAGCCATGTTGAGGTCCATGATCCATCTCAACTGCATGAAGGGACCTGTCTGGGTCAGTGGCACAACTGCAGCACACAACCGCCCTGTCCATGGTCTGTACTGGTGCCAGAAACCATGTAGAAGTCCACGATTCATGCTCCTACAGACCATAAAGAGCAGATAAGCTATTTTAGCAGTGTTATCAAAGATGAGAAAGAGGGACAGTGAAGACTTCTGAGGCAAACTCTCTACTCCCACCACACACACCCAAAATAGTAACATCCCAAATAGGAAGTCATCAAAGACACTCTTAAAAACTGTATTAGAATGCTAAAGTGTTGCTCTCTCTATGATAGACGGCTTCCAGCAGGGGAGTAGGAGGGGAAAGATGATGTGGAAAAGTCTTTCAGTATGCTGTGAATATCAATCTTTAAATAAAGGAGCTGTTTTGGCCCATGGCAGGCACTATAGAAGTAGGTAGGGAGTCAGAATAGGTAGGGAAGGAAGGGCAGAGTCAGAGACAGACTGAGCCAGCCACCCAAGAGGAAGCATGTAAGGAACACGGGTGAGTCACGGGCCACGTGGCAGACAGATTAATGAGAATGGGTTGATTTAAGATGTAAGAACTAGCTAGCAATGTGCCTGAGCCATAGGCCAAACAGCATGAAGTTAATATAAGTATTTGAGTCATTTCTGGGGGCCTGAGCAGTGGTGGGCAGCTAAGGGGTCTGGGGCAGCAGGCCAAGGAAACCTCATTGCTACAGAAAGACTCAGTTCTGTTTAGGGTCCAGGCCACTGATAGTTTGATTAATAATTCTTTTTACTTTTCGCTGGGGACTGAAAAGGACAAAATGACAAGGGCTGAACAGGGAAGGCCTGGAAAGCAAGTGTGATAGCAGTGCGCCGTGTAAAACCCCAAAGAATCAATAAAAATATTACGTTGGAAAAAAGTCCAAAATTCAAAGTTTCTTGCAAGACTCATTTTTGCAATCTTACCTATAGCCCCTATAAAATTAGAATAAAAAAACCAAATCACATACTTTCAACATACAATGGCATAAAACTTATATTTTTATTCTAAAAGGAATGAAAGGGAGCAACATGATAAAATTCTAGACTAAAGCGAGACCTAAAACCAGCAGGAAACTCCAAATTCTGCATCTCCATGTGTGACCTCAAAGCCAATTCTCTTCAGCCTTGTTCACTATAACACACTTCGTTTTCTTGGGTGGGCTCCATACTCAGCAGCTTTCTTTGGAGTGAATCCCACATGTTGTGGAATAATAACTATAACTGTAAAAGAGTATATTACTTTTGTTTATGCTGCAATTGTTTAACAATGTAAGGATGTATTGAATTATGTAAAAATATGTTGCATCTGTTTCATTGTGCCTGCATAAAGCACCTGATTGCTCTAATAAAAAGCCGAATGGCCAATATCAGATAGAGAAATAAATAGGAGAAATCTAGGCTTGAGAAAAATAAGAAGGAATAAAAAAGGACAAGAATGAGGGAGATGCCATGGGCCAGCTAGGGAGACACCAGCCAGCCAGATATAGAGACAGCAAAAAAAAAAAAAAAAAAAAAAAAGGTAATAACCCTCAAGGAAAAAGGTAAATAAAGAGCAAAAGAGCTAGCCAGAATGTGCCCAAGCTAGGGCAAGTATTCGAACTAATAAGTTTCTCTGTTGTGATTTGGGAGCTAGTCAGTGGCTAAAACAAAAAGCCTGATACACCCACAGCTCTGGCATCTCCAAAACCTTGTGGTCTCCAACAAAACATAGGCTTGATCTTCACACCTTCAATCAGGGGCCTCTCTGAGCCTCCACACAGGAACTCCCCTGGGAAGTCGCTTGGCCTTAATGGCTTTCCTTAGCCTTGGAGGAAGATTCTACAACCCCTTTCTTGTACCCTTTACTCTATATCCCAAACCACAAGGCCAAAGCTGCTAAGTTCTTCTGCTTTCTGGGCCTGGAACTTGGCCCCTTGTTCAAATACATTTTTACAACCATTCTGTGTTCAAGGCTTTCTTCACTGCTTAAACATTTATTTAATTCCTTTCCACAAGATGGAAGCTTACCTGGTAGGGTCTTGCCTTGGCGTTGCCACTCCTTTTATTCCATTTAGTACCAGGCTTTTAAAACTTATCTCCCTGAGCACTGAACTTAGCTCTGTTACACTTCTGTGTGCCCCCTTTCTCCTCAAACTGCACATTTTGTTATTTTCCTTGATTAACCTACTCTTGTTTATTTTATATTTGCATAAAAGAAACCACTAATAGCCACAAGAGAGAGTCAATACTAGACTGCCTTGAAATCTCTTCTGCCAATACTGTTAAACCAAAACTCTTCAGTTCAGCCTCGGGCACACTTTTTGGACAAGGGCAGGAAGTAGTCAGTTTTTCATCAAAATGTAATAAGACTTGTCTCTAGGCCACATGTTGATATCTTCTCCTCTGAAGCATTGTGAGCTGAACTGTCAGAATCTACAATTGTCTCACAGGCATAGTTGTGGGGCCCATTATCTTAGCCTGTGTTCTATTGCTGTGAAGACACAGTCACTGTAGAGACTCTTATAAAAGAAAGCATTAATTAGAATTTTCTTACAGTTTCTGAGATTTAATCTATTATTATCATGGTAGGAAACACAGTGTTGAAGATGTCGCTGAGAGTTCTACATCCTGATCTGCAAGCAGCAGCAGGAAGAGAGAGCCATGGACCTGGCTTGGGCTTTTGGAATCTCAAGCCCACATTCAGAGACACATTTCCTCTAATAAGATCACACCTACCCCAACAAGGCCACACCTATTACATAAAGGCCATACCTACTAATCCTTCCATATATTACCATACCCTAAGCATTTAAATCTATGAGCTTTTGGGAGCCCTCCTTATTCTAATGACTATATCTATTATTACATTCTATTCTAAGATCTTTTTAGATGAAAAGTCTGCTCTGGTCTCAGATGTTGTGGAATATTATTTTATGTAAAGATGTACTGTTTTTGTTTGTGCTGTATTTGTTTAACTATGTAAAGATGTGTTGCTGTTTCAACTTGCCTGCCTAAGGCACCTGATTCATTTTATAAAAATATAAATGACCAACAGGTAGGCTGCTCAGTGCAGAAAATAGGTAGGAGGAATAATCTATGCTCATGAGAGAATACAGGAGAAAGAGAGAGATGCCACAGGCCAGCCATCCAGGTAGCCACCAGCCAGACAGACACTGAGGAACCAGGAAATAAGATATGCAGAATGAAAGAAAGATAAAAATCCCTGAGACAAAACATAGACAAAGAGAAGCAGATTAAATTAAGTTTAAAACACAAGCCAGAAGCAAACCTTAACTAAGACTGAGCATTCATAATTAATAATAAGCTTCCACATCATGATTTGGGAATGGTGGGCTGAGAAAGCCTACTACAATGAACACTCAATATGGGGCATGTATTTCTTGTAGAGCCTGAAAATGATGGAGGAAAATACAAGATTTTCTAGTAGCTCAGTACAGAAGCTCAGCTCTGCTGTATATTGAGCACTTGAGCAGCCAACATGTTAAGGAGACACAACAAACTATGTAAAAATGCCTGCCATGGAGCAGGTGCCAGCTTTGTAGAACTGGGGTAGTTAAATGCAGCTCCAAGGTAAATACTTCAGTTGGATTAAAGCTTGGTCCTCATGCACTGAGGAGGGACAAAGTCGACTAGAGCAATGATGGTTGGGCGTATGCAGTCAGCAAAAGGGTAGAGGCATGCAGTAAACACAGATCCAGATGGAAAAACCTCTAAACAGGTTACAATATACTTAAATATATATGTAGGCTTAAGAAAAAAAAAACATATATAGGCAGCCAGAGAAAAAATAAATAGTTTATAAATAATAAAGTCTTTAATGAGAAAATAAAGTAATATTTAAAAAAAAAAAGAAAGTCGCTTAAAGATGGAAAATACACAGGGAGTCTGAATCTTGTATTACATGTTGACTTTAAATTCTTTAAATACTGGTAAGTAAAGGACAGCTGGTGAGAGAACTGGGTCGTAAAAAGGGATTGCTAAATTAAACCTAATATTTTACAGATGTCATAACTTCAAAATAGAATTCAGAAAATATATTGCATTGAGGGAGAGGTTATTGATTTGTTTACACAGGAAAGGAAAGGCTGTGGAGTCCTTCAAGGTTAATAGAGATCAGGTTTACTTGGAGGAGACCTCCTGAAAACCTTGGCTACAGACATAAAGAAATAAACCAAGAAAAACTACAAGACAGGTGATGTATATATTGATTCATCTGCAGTTCTGAGACTAGACAACAAAAGTTATAACTGGTTTTTCCAGGACATAATCATTATATCAATTTTTTCAGGATCCCCTTGAGATGCCATCACCTCCAAACAATAGGAAGCAGTCTAGAATACACTGTTCATATTCCAAAGAATATGGGGTGTGTGTTTTTCGGTTATTCAGTGGGTTATGGATGTTTGTCATTATTTAGGGGAGCTATAGGAATATAGAATAAAAATACAACTATTAACTTTAAATATTTTATGGTGGTATGTATTTTGGTATATTGATTCAAAGTTATTTTGTTATACTTTGTGTATGTTCTACTTTTGTTTGGGTATAGTCCTTATGCAATTCATTTAAAAATGTAATATATAATTAAGAAATGCAGTTAGTACTTAGTCATCTATACTAATAAAATGTGTAACCATGTTAGGTGTGTCTTCAAGGTTAAACAGACATATTTTAGATATATAGATGATCTTTAAACACTTCAAAGACTTATAATATATGGCATTTAAAATGTTATTTTTAGCATAGTGTGTTTTGCGACAGAAACACATCTGCTTCTGGCAGCATGAATATATTTCATAAAAGGATGTTTGGCACTGAAGAACCTCCATAAGAAGTTTGCTTTCTCTGTAGCAAAGCAAGAGGTGGAGGGAACAGGGAAGTAGGAGAATGAAAGAAAGGGGAAAGTCCTGAGGCAAAACATAGATAAAGAGAACAATTCAAATTAAGTGGGGGAAAAAAGCTACCCAGAAACAAGCATAAACTAAGGCTGATAATACATAATTAATAAGTTTTCAAGTCATTATTTGGGAGCTGGAAGTCTGAGAAAGCCTGACACACTCAGGATTATCTCCTAACCGACATGCAAAGAATAATGAATGTTGAAAGAGCAACAAGGAACAATGAGATTGTCTTTCTACTACTGATACATTATTCAACAAAATGTCTTTCAAGCCCTTCTACTTTGCTGTAAATTTTAAAATATTTATAAATGAAAACACATTCCATTGTATATAGATAAAATACTTTACCTGTTTATCCATCTACAGAAACCTCTGCTAATTTCATATTTTTGTCATTGTGATAGCACTACAATATACAAAGAGTAAAGGTTGGAAATTAACCCAAGAGTACATTGCTCAAGAACATGGTAGTTCTATTTCTAGTTACTTAAGAAAAATGTATAAAAATTTTCATAATAGCACTTTAATATGTATTTCCACCAACAGTGTTTAAGAGTACTACTTTGCCAGCATTTGATACTTTTTAAAATTTCATAAATTGTGGGGATATGTCTCAAATTTAATAAAAACCGCTATATCAGAGGACAGAGCCATCTCTTCCAGTCTTTGTTTGTTTCCCAAGACAGAGTTTTCTGTGTAACGGTCCTGGCTGTCCTGGAACTTGCTTTGAACTCACAAAGATACTCTTGCTTCTGCTTCCCAAGTGCTGGGACTAACAGTGTGTGCCACCACTGCCTGCCTTGGAGCCTGGAACTTCTTCTGTAAACTAAGATGACCTCAAACTCAGATTTGCTGGGATTAAGGGTTTAGGTCACCACTTCCAGACATTCCCTGTGGCTGAGATTAAAGGTGTGAGTCACCACTCTCTGATCCTCCTAGACTGACTGTGGGTAGATCCCTCTGATATCTCAGACTGGTTTTTATTAAATTTGAAACATATCCCCATAATAAATATTTTAATTTTTGACAATTTCGTCGATGAGTTACTGCAAATATTGTACTTACATAGTTTTCAGCTGCCTCTACTCAGCTCTTCACCCTAATTTTCTCTTACAATAATTACTTCTTTATAATTTTTACATGTACATATATATACATATAATCAACCAAATCTTCTTAGTGCTGCTCTTGTGTACATTGCTTACTACCCATTTAACTGGGATAAAATAATATTCATTGTGATTTTGTGTGTATTTTACTGATTGTGATGTCAAGATTGTAGTAAGAAGTTTCTGGCCTGGACTAGCCCAAAGATCTGGACCAGCTGTTCCAAATAGACTGCCCACAGCTGCTTGGTGCCAAATAATGACACAAAGTCTTATAGTAATGTTATGATATTTGGCCTATTTCTCAGGCATATTACTTGCTAACTCTTAATTTTTAAACTAACCCATAATTAGCCAATGATTAGCTTTTATTCAGAGCAGCATTTCAGCTTCTTTTTCTACATCTACCTGGCATCTCTGCTCTGATATTCCTCTTCTTAGAGTTTTCTTAGTCTGGTAGCCCTACCCATACTTCCTGACTGCCTTCTGGACAAACAGCATTTTATTCAACCAGTAGGAGGGACAAATATATACAATGTACAAGAGTATAATCTCACAGCACAAGAGAGTTTGGTTTTTTATTTCATATTTTTAATTAGTTCATTGAGAATTTTTAAAAAAAGGTATTTTGATTATATTTACCCCTTCTCTACCTCCTGTCCAACCTCGCTTCCCTTCCCAACTGGTCCAATATTGTGTTCTCTTGTGTTTGTTATCAATTTTCATTTATGCTGCCTATATATTTGTAGATATATGACCTTTACTGGAGCTGTAGCAGATTCATCATTTTGTAGCCCAAAATAACAAGCCACAGTGACTCTGTATCACAGCTCACTTGAGAGACACACTAAGAAGCTGTTTGGGTCTGTTTCTGTGTTCTAAATCCCTTTTATTAGAAAGCCTTCTCAGGTTTTATGTGAATGTACATGCATCACGTTGGAGCATTATTTGTAGTTGGAAGCGTCTGTTTCATTCAGAAACTCTCAAATACTTGGCAGTCACTTACCAAATAATTGGCTTGGAGGCTTAATATAACTGCTGGATCAGTAATATAATGTAACTGCTAGGTCAGGAGCTCGAGCTCATTACTATCTATCTCTTACACTTAAATTGGCCCATAATTATTATCTATGTTTAGCCGCATGCCTTGGTACCTCTGCTCAGTTCAGCATTTTCACCTTGCTTACTCTCCATCTGGCTGGTGTCTGTGTCTGCAATCTATATCTGACTGGCATCTACTTTTCATCTTTCCAGAATTCTCCTTGTCTATTTGCCCCATATATACTTCCTTCCTGACTACTGCTAATCAGCATTTTATTAAACCAATACCAGTGACAAATCTTTACAATGTACAAAAGCATTGTCCCATAGCAAAAGTGTTTTATTCAATCACTCTAACATCCACCATAGTCTTTACAAAGGAGTTTACAATACACATGAGAGAAAGGCAGAATCTTCAATAAATGGTACTGGTCAGAAATAAGAACTACATGTACTAAAATAAAATCTGGAGGCAGGAAGTCAAGCAGAAGCCAAGGAAAATGTTGTTTACTGACTTGCTCGTTATAGTTTATTCAATATGCATTCCTAAACAATTCAGGACCATCAATGCAGGAATGGCACCATCCCCTTTGGAGTAGAACTGGTCAAATAAATTATTAATAAAGAAAATGGCCCACACACTCATCCACAGGACAATCTATTGAACTGAAATAACTTTAGAAATAACTCTATCCTGTGTCAAGCTGGCATAAAAACTTTCCAGTAAATACTAAATATCTTTTCTGAAGATTCAGAGGACATCCTAAGGTGTGGTGGTTTATATATATATATATATATATATATATATATATAACAAAATTAGTCTGAAATACGAGAGCATAAACCACAGAGCCAAGCCATGAAGGTCAGGGAGTGGGGACCCACACATTTAATCCTAGATTTAGGAATGTGGAAAGAGAAAGCTAAGATTGCTGGGTGGAGGAAGAAGAGATATTTTTTAGCTTTCCAGAGATGACAAGAAAAAGGTTGAACTCAGAGGATTTCATGTAGTCAGGCCTGAGAAGTTGGTGGCTGAGTTCTGGTAGTGGTTTGTTTCTCTATGTCTCTGTTATTCCAGATTTTCCCCAATATCTGGTTCTAAGTTTCCACCAAACAGAATCTGTTCAAAATTTGGTGCCCAATGTGGGAAAAAAAATTCACAAAAAAGTCACTTGCCTTCCAGAGCTATATGTGGCTGAGGTCATTTCTACCCAGCTGGATAGATTTTCTGTTCAGAGTTAACTTCCAGGCTTAGGCAGAGCCTGCCACACTTGCTTCTTCTTCACATTCATCTAGGTGAATTTTTCAGATAGCAACTTCCCTCTTCTAATGGGTAGTCATTTTTTTCTTCTGAACCCCCTCCTTAGGGTGCTACCACATCACATAGCTGCCCCATTTCACAGTGATCTGAATCATCATTGACAACAAGTTTGGTGAGCAGTCTTAAAAAGGGGAATTTGTTTAAGGAATAGAGAATTTTTTTCCACATTAAAAATGGGAAGCAGTAGTCTGATGTGTGGAAATGCCTTTCTGTATGCTGTGAATCTCAATCTTTAAATAAAGGAGCTGTTTTGGCTCTTGACAAGCACCATAGAAAAAGTAGGCAGAGGAATCAGAATAGGTAGGAAAGGAAGGGCAGAGTCAGGGACAGACCGAGCAAGCCGCCCAAGGAGCAACATATAAGGAGCACAGGTGAGCCATGGGCCACGTGGCAGGAAAGATTAATAGAAATGGGTTGATTTAAGATGTAAGAGCTAGCTAGCAAGGTGCCTAAGCCATAGGCCAAACAGCATGAACTTAATATAAGCGTGTGAGTCATTTCTGAGGCCTGAGCAGCAGGCGGCAAAGGAGTCTGGCGTGGCAGGCCTGTAGGTCTGGGCCTCTGGCTGCCCAGGACCAAGAAACCCCATTGCAACAATGATTAGAGGTGGTTGGTCTTTGATATTACTCTAGAATTGAAACTGGAACCAGTAAAGGAGAAGATTAAATAATGTAGATGGGACTATTGCAATGTCTATTATAAATATTATTTGTTTGATTATTTGTATTTTATTATTTAAGAAGTCAGTTAATACGCGTGCCAAGATGAAAGTCTTAGAAAAGCTTCTTGAAAGAGAACACAGATATTAAGACTCAACAGAAGAAATTAAAGAACAAATCTCAATATTATCTTATAAGATTACCAAAAAAAAAAAAAAAAAAAAGCCTAAGACTTTCGAACAGCCAGCATTAATGTATCCAGTAACTTAAGAGAAACTGGCAAATGACAGAAATTCTACAGAAGCTGGATGAACTTCAGTACAAATGTTATATTTTAGGAGACTCAAGAAAGCAATAGTAGTTTATGGTATGCACTCACCATTTGTAAAACAAATGTTGAATTCTTGATCGACCTGTAAGTGAATTATCTCTAAAAGCTGGTCAGATATGGTGACAGCTATCTTGGAGGCTGGACCTCAGTGGAGGACATGGTGGAAGGATAAAAATACAAAGGCATAGAAATAGCACAAGACCAAATTCGTGGGGAGGGAGATTATGCTGATGTAGACAAGGAAGTCTTTATATGATGACCACACCCTAAATTTATGCTGAGTGGCAGCCTTAAATGATTGAGATAAAATTAAAGAAATAGGAAAGTTGAATCTTTTACAAATGTGATTCAAGGGCCAAAAGAAACCTTTACAGATTTTTTTTTTTTCAAGATTCACTGTAGTGGGAAATAGAATGATAACAGATTCAGAAGCTAAGCAAATAATAAGTGAATCCTTGGCTTTTAAAAATGCAAACTCATAATTAAAAAGAAGGTTAGCACCCTTGGAAGATTGGATTTGCAGTACAACTAGTATGGAGTTTTATAACTATGATGTTAATTGAATAGGAGCGGTTATTTCTAGAGGTTTAAAGAAAAATCAAAATGTCAAATGTTACAACTTTGGAAAACAAAATCATGTTAAGAAAAAAAAAAGGACTTTCCTGAAGCAAAACAATGTCTTTGTTAAGAATAACCCACACACAATGCTATTCCCTGTATAGATGGTTAGAGGGTGTGGCAAAGGCAGGCATTGGACCTATGATAGCAGGTCAACAATGGGTAAGCAAGGTAAGTTTTTGCCTGAAGGAAATATCCTAGGGGGTTTTGGCAGCCCCATCAAATCCAGTTTAGTCTTATCCTGTCATCACAGAGGGATTACCTTCCCAGAGTAATTAAAGAAACTAAAGTCTTTTCTAAAAATCCATATTGCTCTGGAAGATAGAACAGCTATATATATATTTTTAAAAAAGCAAAAATTCACGAAAAGCCATAAAGGAAATATTTTGGTGAACTTCTATAAATAAACAAAGGCCAAAACTAAAAATACAAATAAATGATGTTGTCACTGAAGGTTTGGTGACATGGGGTGGATATAACAATAATTTCACCAAAATCTTGGTATCCAAATTGGCTTCTTTAGGAGGTAAATGTTCTGTTTTTGTGAATTAAAAATGTTATCCCAGGTAAAATAGAGTGTCAGTTGATAAAGTAGACTCAGCAGAAATTGTTATACCTTTAATTAATGAAGAAAGTAACCAATTATGGGCAGAAAGTGAACTATTATAAAGAGCCTGCAGTAATTTGGGGGGGAGAGATTAATACCAGATATTCCAAAAGTAAAAGGATTCAATTTATAAAGGGAACTAACTAGATTCTTCCCCATGTTGTATGAGTAACACCAGTTTCTGGAGCCCCTACATTTTATACTGATGCAAATAAACAGAAAATGTGGATTTATAAAATAGAAAATTTAAGTAAAGTGACCCAAAGCCTTTATAATGCTGTCCAAAAGTCAGAATTATATGCTATTATGATGGTATTAATGGATTTTACAGAATCTCTTAACATAGTAATTGACTATCAGTATGCAGAAAGAACTGCTTTACACATGAAAACTGCTGACTTTATTCCTAATAAGTCAGAACTAACTTCATTACTTATTCTGTTATAAGAAATAATTAGGAATATGAATCAACCCTCCTATATAACACACATCTGATCCCATATGGGTCTGTCAGGCCCTCTAGCACAAGAAAATGAGGAAATTGATAAGTTATTAATAGAAAATGTGGCTCAGAGTTTTATTTAAAAATTACATTAATAGCAAAGTTTTAAAAAACATTTCTCTACCACAAGGCAAGAAGCCAAAGAAACTGAAAAGATGTACTACCAAGTCCTTCTATAACCAAACTCCATTACCAGCAGAAAGTAATCCAAAAGGTAGATACAGAAATGAAATTTGGTAAATGGATATGTTTCATTTTATAGAGTTGAATTCAAATATGTATATCATACAATAGATACATTTTCAGGATTATAATTGGTAACTGCTTTGAGTTCAGAAAAGGCTGATTCTGTAAACACCCATTTGCTGAAAGTTATGGCCACCATGGAAATATCTGTTCAAACTGAGACTGACAATGCTCCAGTATTATCTCTAGGAAAATGAAAATATTTTTTGCTTATTAAAATACAAAGCATATTACCACACATTCCTACAAGGCAAGTAGTCATAGAAAGAGCAAATCGGACTCTAAAAAATATGCTAAATAAACAAAAAGGAGTAACTAAGACTCCTGGAAATAGGCTGCATAATGCTTTTTAAGCTTTGAACTTTCTCAATGCTAGTGAGAAAGGAACAGCAGCTTCTGAAGGCACTGAATTTTAGAAAACAAACTACTGAACTAAGTCAGCCTGACTACTTCAAAGATGTTTGATCTCAGAATGAAGGAAAGGTTTCATTTTTGTTTGCACAGGTGAAGAAAAACTATGGGCAACATCAAAATTAATGAAGATTCAATTTTGAATGATAGAAACTTTGTGAAAATGATAAATGATGGCTCATCCATCCATGGGACAATTCTTTAAGTTGTAAGAAAAATAAGTGTTGGGGCAGGGTTTTGTTCTGTCTTTACAGAAAACTAGAAATACCCATCTTCAAGACGTCAAAAGTCCTTTGACATCTAGACATCTAAAGCAGAAGGGAAGGCTATTCAGAAAAAAAATTTACAAGCAAAGCTGATGTGGGAATGTGTTTATATATGCTGTGAATCTCAATCTTTAAATAAAGGAGCTGTTTTGGGCCATGACAGGCACCATAGAAGAAGTAGGAGGAAAAATCAGAGCATAGGTAGGAGAAGCACGGCCGAGTCAGAGGCAGATTGAGCCAGCCACCCAAGAAGAAACATGTAAGAAACACAGGTGAGCCACGGGCCACGTGGCAAGCAGATTAATAGAAATGGGTTGATTTAAGATGTAAGAGCTAGCTAGCAATGTGCCTGAGCCATAGGCCAAACAGCATAAAGTTAATATAAGCATCTGAGTCATTTTGGAGGACCTGGGCGGCTGGGTAGCTGAGGGGTCTGGCACGACATGTCTGTGGGTCTCGGACCTCTGGCTGCCCGGGACTGAGAAACCCCACTACTACACAAAGAAATATCAGATCTCAATATACTCTACAGAGTAAAATCACACTGCCTAACATCTCTATCTCTTTATTCCTAAGAAAAGTTGAAGTTTTGTTTAATTATAAATTAAAATTGGCTTTGAAGTTGGAGTGTAGCTCCAACTCACTTGGATTTAGAGACCCAAGCATGCTTTTAAAAAAGTGTAAAAGCTATGTATTGTATCAGAAGAGACACCAGATATGAGGCAGACGAATAACTAAATATAAGGGACTATTCTATTGTTACTAATCTTATTATATATAAATTTTTATATCAAAATTTATAGGATTATATATGCTAAACTTTTGTTGTGATTTTAATGTTCATATAGAATACTAATTAATTGTAAAGAAAAAGGGGGGCTTTATCTAGCTTCCTGTACATTGTTTTGAATTTGAGTCTCTTATCAGTTTTATGCAGTGAACCATCCTCACGCCTAACTGTCATTTGAAGTCTCCAAAAGGAAGATGGAGCCCACAATGATGATTTCACATAGACTATGACAAAGCCACTAGGCTGACAAACACCAACTGAAGATCTGATTTGGACTAGAAACTGCTCAGAACAATTTTGAGGTGTCTAGCTGAGTTGAACCAGCCTCACAGACTACTGTAATCAGGACTTGAGACAAATACTGCATTTTTTAATATACAGAGACTGGACTATAAATGATGTGGCTACTTATTTCAAGACTTGACAATTAACATTTTTTTCAGGATACCCTAAAGATGACATCACTCCCAGACAACAGGAAGTAAATTTATGTGCATGATGCCCACATTACCAAAAGTGATTTTTGGTCTTTCAATGGGTAATGGATGATTGTCATTGCTTAGGTTGGTTGGTTACAAATTGTTATTGGTTATGGTTAGGGGAAAAGCTGAACAAGGGAGATTAGATTCAGGGTTCTTGTTTGAGGAAAAAGAAAAAATGGGGTTACAAATATGATAGGATAAAAGGGTAGATTATTAAATAGACTCTGAGTAAAGAGGAATATGGATATGATAGATAAAAGGGTAGATAATTGAATCTACTTCTAAAAAGTAGTTACTAGTTTTAAATATTTCACATTAGTTTGGAGTTTGTGTATATTGTATACAAATTGTGTATATTCATACAAAGTTGAGAATTATTTTGTTACTATACATATATTTCTATGCTTGTCCAAAATAGTGTACCTATACAGTTCATCTAACAATGTAATACAAATTACTAGTTCTTGATAGTTATTATTACCAACTAATTAGGATATAAAGAAATTAAGGTTAGTAGACAATACAATCAAACTTATAGTCATATTAGATTTTCAAGATTAAACAGATATTATTTAGATAGATAGGTCTTCTTCAGATTCTTCATATTCTGCAGAGACCTGAAGAATATGGCATTTAAGATATTTTAATAACATAGGTTCTTTATTTTTATGACAATGAGATATGTCTGCTCCTGGCAGCACCAATCTACTTCAGAGAAGATGATGGGTATCGAAGAAATTCTGTATGGAGTTGACTTTCTTTGTAGTAAAAGTTGATCACTGGACAAGAAAGTGCCCTTGCCTCTACTGCTGACAGTAAGATGTCTGAAACAGATAATTAGGACACCCAAAAATGAACTGCAGAACCTTGCCAAGACAAAGTAGGAATGTCTTTAAGAATGTCCTGCTTCACATTGACATTCATATTTTGTCAGCTATGCTAATCCTGTAGGCTGAAGATAGACACTCTAACATTGCAGAGGAACTTTGGGTAACTGTCTAAGCAGCCAGCTGTTTTACTTTTTACATTTTTTTGGAAATTGCTTGCTTGCACTTCCTGTTTTCTTAGTTAATATTATTTTCTTCTTGGTTCTCTGAGGGAGTTGAAGATGAGATAGATATAGTGTTTTAGTGACAGTTTTAGAAAAGAAAAGAAAAGATAGCTGGACAGATGAAAAAGAGAGAAATTTTTCAGCATTCCCAGAGAATTTTTTTGGTGAGCTAAGAAGAGAAAGGCTGGAATTGTGGGGTTTTATTGAGACAGGCCTGAGAAGTTGGCAGATGAAAAGTTGCTGTGATTTGTTTCTCTACCTCTCTATTATTCCTGCTTTTCCCCAATATCTGGCTCTGGGTTTCCATTAGATACCAAATAGAATTTGTGCAATACTAAGGCATTTTACAGCCAGAACATTCTATTCTTTCCAGTTTCTGAAGCCAATCATTGGCTTTCTGTTTTAGTTACTGTCTTACTGTTGAAACAAATTACACAAGAAATAAAGTAATGGAAAAAGAACTTATGTCAGATCACAGTTAGAAGGTACAGTTTACCATGTTGAGCAAGGTGCAGCCACAAAAGAGCCCTGTGATGTGATGAACAGAAGCACGATGCTTAGCTATCACTTTACACTGCTAATCAGGAAGTAGAGGGAGATAATGTTGATATTCGGCTTATTTTCTGCGTTTTGGGGTTTTTTGTCTGTTTGTTTTTGTTTTTCTTTTTGTTTTAACCCTTTTTCCTCAATCCAGGACTCCAGTCCATGCAGTGATGCTGCCTTAGATAAGTTTGCTTTCTCACTTTAACTCTAGAAATGCTTTATACACATGCTCAAAGATGTGTCTCTTGGGGGTTTCCAAGCCTAGTCACATTGGCAATTAAGATCAATAATCAAAATAGCATACTAAACTCTTTCAACTCTCAAAACAATTGGCTTCTATGACTATATGAGACCCAGAAATTTAATGATGATAACTTAAATATTCCTTTGAACCAAATGTAATGTGCTTTTGTATGCTTCAACCTCTATAATAGCCAACCATTTCTAAAGTTTTAGAGAATTTATAAGTTATCTAATCAAGATTTTGCACACATCTATAATTTCATCTGTTAAGAGGCAGGAAGATTATGGATTCAAGGTCAACATGAGTGTGCTACAAAGTGAGAATCTATCTAATACAAAGGGTTACTTAATCTTTTTAACCTTAAATAAATCTTTTATCTAACAAGTCATATAACAAAATACTATAGACTGAGCAGCACATCTAACATAAGTTCATTGTCTCATAATTTTGAAGATGAATGATATGAGCCACAAACAGTAAATATTATATGATTCTATTTATAAGATGTGGCTAGAATAGGGGAATTTATAGACAGGATATACAAAAGAAGGTACCATAACTTAGGGAGCAGTAGTTAACAGGTAGTTTCTATCGGAGATACTGAAAATATTCTAGAAGTATACAGTGGTAACAGCTACATAAAATTGTACATACACTTAATGCAACCAAATTATACAATTAAGATAGTGAATTTTATTATATATAAATAATATATTGCACATAAACACACACACACATATACACACACTTTGTTCCGAGATCATTCTAAAACTGTAGACTTCCCCAATACTTTATTTCCTATGAATCTCTTACCACTTGTTAAGATCTGACAAATTAAAAATTCTACCATGCAGTTTATTAATTTATTTTTTAGGGTTTGGTGTTTTATTTTTGAGATAGGATCTTACTATGCAGCTCTGGCTGGCCTGAAATGAAATGTGTTGGCCAGGCTGTCCTCAAATTCATAGAGATTGACCTGTTAGAAAAAGTCTCTGCTACAAAGGACAGAATCAATCATATAAAATATGCCTTTTAGAAGTTGGGAACCCACTGCTTTTAGAAACCACTGAAAGCTAGGAAATCGTTTAATTGTCTCTACTAATATAAGAAATTTCTGAATAACTTGAATTCTATCAAAGATGAATTTACTTTGTGTAGAATAAACTATGTCTCAGATAATGCACTGTATGAAAAATGAGGTCAGTTTTTCAGGCTGAAAAATAAATAGAATCCAGTCTTCCAAATCATCTCTTTACAACACTGCAAAAGGTCACTACACCTCAGATAACATTTACAGTCCTGAAGATCATAGAGAAATGTGTGAAAAACAGGAATGCACTGATGTAGACCCTACAAGAAATGAGAATAAATGTACCTTAGACTACTCGAGTTTATCACAGATTAATATCAGAATGAACAAAAACGCCAGTGAGTCTGGAGAGATGACACAGCAATTAAGAACAATGATTGCTCTTCCAGAAGACTTGACTAATACAAGCATGTTGGCTAACAACCACTTTAACTTGCCCCCATTACTCATCTGACATGTGGTACCATGGGTGCAGGAGAGTTGTCCTCCCCTCTCAAACCCCTGTTGCATGAATTCTGGTTTAATAAAGGAAACTCAGAGCCAGATATCAGGGAAAGGCTGAAATATCAAAGAAAGGAAACACCAAAGTCAGATCGCACCCAGATATCTTCCAACTTCCTCAGCCTGCTCCTCCTGGCTTCTATTATCTGTCTTCCTACGCCTGCCTTAAATACCTTCTTCACTCAGTTGTTTCACATCCAGGTTAAGATTAAAGGAGTGAACCACTACTATTTGGTAGTTAGCCTTGAACTCACAGAAACACAGAAAGAACTCTGTCTCTGGAGTTATGGGATTAAATGCCTGGCCCCACCACTGCCTGCCTGGGAGTCTGGAACTCCCTCTGCAAACCAAGCGGCCTCAGACTCAGATCTGCTGGGATTAAGGGTGTAGGCCTCCACTCCCAGTCTTTCCCCCATGCTGGATTTAAAGATGTGAGTCACCACTCTCTGGTCCTCCTGAATTAACTGTGGGTAGATCTCTTCTCTGATATTCCAGACTGTTTTTATTAAATCCTTAACATATCACCACATATCCCCTTTTGTTCAAAAATAAAAAGGTTATAACTAACATAAGAAAAACCATATACAATAGGTACAACAATTATATACTATAATATATAAACAAAATTACATGAGTAATGTCCAGTCCATCAACAACTGACAATTCAAAGAAACTGTTCCATTAATTATCCTATTTTGGTGAGTCCAAAGGATTATACCTAATTCACTTTCTATATAACTTGTATTAGTAACTAAAAACAATATTTTGATGTCTCTCAAACTTGTACACTTTAAATTTGGGGTTTCTTTTCTAAAACTGACACTAGAAAGCAGAACCCCCAATCCATCAAAGTCCGAGACTGGTATGAGAGCTGGACCTGTCCCTCATCAGCTGCAGCACTCACTCAGGAGGGTGCCTCCCCCAGCAACACAATACTGCTGGCCCTGACGGGTGAAGGTGTGGGAGAGCAGACCCAGAGAGCTTGAAAACAAGAAAACTGACCCAACCACTTCCTCATCACTAAACTAGCCAGGGCAATGCTGGAATGCTCACCCTGATGGTGAGGACAAGGGAAAGATGGCAGTCTGACCAACTCTGCAGCTGCCCAGACCCAGAACCGGGGTTATGACTTGGCCCATCCTAACATCTACTATCTGCTAGAGCATGCGGAGGAACCTGACCTGCAGACCCAAAGCTGCAGGATCTCCACAACACAGAGAAATAACAGACTATCCAAGAAGAGGATAGTGAGGGCCCAGCACTGATAACGTAACAGAAACCTGAGGCCTTGACTCTTAGCATTGAATGCTTGTAAGTAAAGATACACAAAGAGATTTACTGCATAACTCACTGTGCCACACTGCAGCTTTTGTAATAAGATTTTAAATTTTTTCCTCTTCCTTTTTTTCTATTAAATTTTGTTTTGGGGGGGGGGTTGCAGGAACAGAGGACAGATGCGAAGAGCTGATTCAAAGGGACAGAAAAATGAATGAGATCAAGATACATGATGTAAAAGACACAGAATAAATAATAAGATAGTTGAAAACAAAAGACATCTATAACAAAATCAAAGGAAACACAAAATATGAGGAAAAAAAAAAACACACAAAAAAAACTTAACTCCAGTTCCAAGGGATCTAACACCCTCTTCTGACTTCTGCAGGCATTGTACGGACATGGTGAACAGGAATGTAAACAAGTAAAATAAAAATAATAAATCTAAAAAAAAAAAACAAAAAAAAAACTGGCAGGCTTCTCACATGACTAAGCTAATACATTCAGCTTATTATTTTATACTGTGTGGATGAGTGTTTTGTCTGTCTGTCTGTGTGTCTGTCTGTCACATATGTATCATATGAATGCTTGGTGTTTGCCTGCAGAGGTCAGAAAAGTGTAACTGGAATGGAGGTTACGGGTAGTTATGAACCACTATATGAGTACTGGAAACTGAACCAGGGTCCTCTGCAAGAGCAAAAAAAAAAAACCACTGAGCTACTTCTCCTGCCTCTAAGTTAATACAATTAGAGAGTCTCTAAGTAACATAAAAAAAAAAAAAAAGACCAACCTTTTATAAAGTTCACTCCAAAGTAAGGTGCTATGTTTTAATATATGATCTAGCTATGGGATAAATGTTTCAAGTTCCACAAAGATGAAGATACTGTTTTATGTTTCTCTTTCCTTCCTTTCTCCCAGCGTTTTTTTGAACATAGATTATAGGGTATAGCAAAAGATATTTTCTTCAGTTTGTAGGCCTGCCAAGGCATCCTACTGGTGCCTTTTCTAGCATAGGCCTGTCACTGCTAAACACACTGTGACCTAATTCTGCAGACAGTAAATTTTCACTTTGGGAATAATGCCATTACTTAATGCCAGTATGAAAATAATACACATAGGTTATGTACAAGAAATATTGTACTCTCCCAAGTACTCAGTCAATGGGAAAGGACCTGTATTTAGGACTCCAAAAACAGTTCTTTAAACTCCCATGGCATGTCTACTGTGTCACTTATGCTGGAGCCAGGTCACTGTGGCTTTTTGGGACCTCTTGAATTTATAATTATAAAGTTAGGTCCTTCTTCCCCACACAAGACTAAGCTAATGCATTCAGATTAGTCATAAATGTGCTGTAAGACTGCTGAATCCTTGGGGCTTGAGTACTGACCATTTTAAGGTAAATGGATACTTTTGATAATAGAACACAAGTTCATAATGATGGTGCTGGGATTTGATATCATGGGGAATAAGAAGATGAATCTACCTGAATTCAAAATCCTAAGCAGTTTCCCTCCTCATCCTCAGTTGTCTGAATTAGAAATACTTGAATGTCACAGGATGCATTAAAATGGAACAGAAATTGTTTATTTGAATTCCAATTATTGACTTGATAATCTTCTTCGCTTCTCATTTTAGAGGAGACTATAAATGGCTGGGAATAATCTAAAACTTTGTGAGTTTATCACAATGAATTCTGACCAAAATCAGCAGAATGTTTTGTTCACAAGAATCTACCACTATGAGATGGTCTTAAAAATGGGATACATTTAGAAATGAAAGTACAAAAAAGAAAAAAGTTCAGTTGAGCTAGAAATTGATGATCTGCTTATGAGCAGAAAAAAATTTTAAAGGATGTAAAGCAAAGAATGCATGAGAAATAAGTGACTTAGAAACTCGCGACAGTTTCTCTAAACCTTTTTTAGTGTTTTATGCAGATTTTCTTATTTTCACAGTCTTTTGCATGTAAGATTCCTCTATCCAGGCACTGATGGTACACACCCTTAATACCAGCACTCTGGTGGCAGAGGAAGATAGATCTTTGTGAGTTCAAGGCCAGAATGATTAGAGAGCTATTTCTAGGACAGCCAAGACTACACAAAGAAACCCTGTCTCAAAAAAATACTTTAAATATTAAGAAAGGCTTATTTTAAATTTGTCATTTTTTCTTTACATGTATCCCCCTGCTTGCCCTCCCTTCCTCCCAAACCCTCTGAGTCTTCCCTCTGCCTCTCCCCACTTCATCCCCCCTATAATTTCCCCAAGGAGGGCCAGGCATCCCAAGATGGGCCAGTTCAGTCTGGTGTATCCACTTGTGATAGGTCTGATTCCCTTATCCCAATATTAGGACTGGGTTAGGTGTTCCTCTGTAGGGAATGATCTCCAAAATGCTAGTTCACGCACAGGAACATGGTCTGATCCTACTCCACAAGGTTCTACATACTGCCCATGCTATTCAACAGTCACCTACCTTTGGAGGGTTTAGTTCCTTTTCCTGGTGATTGCCTGGTGGCTGTTTTAAATTCAGTGAGCTCCCCAAAGCTCCAGCCAGCAATCTCTGTGGGTCTCCTCCTCATAATCTCTATCCCTTTGCTTATATAGACACTTCTCTCTCTCTCTCTCTCTCTCTCTCTCTCTCTCTCTCTCTCTCTCTCTCTCTCTCTCTCTCTCTCTCTAGCTGGACTGGGAGCTCAGCCTGTATGATGTTCCACCTCTATTCATTGCTGGATGAAGGTTCTGTAATGGCACTTAGGGTAGTCATTCCTTTATTATAGCAGAAATCCTATTTAGGCTCCCCATCTACTACTATTGGTTGGAGTCCTAACCAGGGACATCCTGTGAGTTCCTGGAGGTTTCCCTAACAACAGCCTCTTTCCAACTCTACAGTGCCTATCTTTCTTGGTCTATGTTACCCTACACAGGAGGATATTCTCCAAATCCATCCATTTGCCTGAAAGTTTTATGATGTCTTTTTTTTTCTGCTGATTAGTACTCCATTGTGTAGATTTACCACAGTTTGCTAATCCATTCTTCAGTTGAGGGGCATCTAGGTTGTTTCTGGATTCTTGCTATTACAAATAATGCTGCTATTAACGTAGTTGAGCTAATGCCTTTGGGGTATGAATGTGCATCCTTTGGGTATATGCTCAATAGTGGTATTGCTAGATCCTTATGGAGATTGATTCCCAGTTTTCTGAGGAAATTCCAGAGTGGCTGTACAAATTTACACTCCCACCAACAATGGTACAGCATCCTCTCCAGCATAGCCTGTCATCTGTGTTTTTGATCTTAGACATTCTGACAGTTTTATTACTATAGCTCTTTAGTATAGTTTCAAGTTAGGGATAGTGATGATTCCTGAAGTTATTTTATTAAGCAGGATTGTTTTCAGCAATGCTGGGTTTCTGGTTATTCTATATGAAGCTAAGTATTGTTCTATCAAGGTCTATAAAAATTGTGTTGGGATTTTTATGGGAATTGCATTGAATCTATAGATTGCTTTGTGTAAAATTGCCATTTATACTATATTGATCCTACCTATCCAGGAGCATGGGAGATCTTTCCATTTTCTGATATCCTCTTCAATTTTTGTTCAGTGATTTCAAGTTTTTGTCTCTGCTTCTTGGTTAGTTTGGATAAAAGTTTATCTATCTTGTTGACCAACTCTTTGATTCATGGATTTTCTGTATTGTTCTTTTTGTTTTTATTGTATTTATTTATGTCCTAAGTTTGATTATTTCATCCTATATACGCCTTTTAAGTGAATGTGTTTCTAATTGTTCTAAAGCCTTCAGCTGTGCTGTTAGGTCTCTTGTGTGATATTTCTCTAGATTTTTCATATAGGCTTCTAGTGCTATGAGTTTTCCTCTTAACACTGCTTTCATTGTGTCCCATAAGTTTGGGTATGTTATGGATTCGTTTCATTTAATTCTAGTAATTCTTTAATTTCTTTTTTTAATTCTTCCTTGACCCAAAAGTTCAGTTTCCATGAGTTTATAGGCTTTCTTTGATTTTTGTTGTTATTGAACTCTAGCTTTAGATCAGTTCAAAAGACTTGATGCCTCAACAGTCTCAGTTTGGTGACAAGTCCATAGAATTCTTAGAGCCACACACAGGCCTTCATTTTACATGGGAGTCTGAGAAATCTAGATTCCATTTTTAAGTGTAGGAACAGAAAACAAGATAAAATATAATATTATGCAAAACTATGAATGCTGGGCAGAATGTAGTAGCACATGCCTGTAATCCTTGAATTTAGAAGACAGAGTCAGGAGGGTCATCACTTCAAAATCAGTTGAGCTACAGAACTATGTCTCAAAACCAAACTGTGAAGATTGGAACTAAGAACAAGAGGAGAGAGTAACACATTAACTGCTATATTAGTCAAAGTCTTCCAATGAATCAACAGTAATTGACGTGAGTCAGACGGTTGCTAGATGGCATCAGAGATATGGACAAGAAGACTGCTGGAGAGGATAGAGTCACTAAGTCTTCCCACTAATCTCAGAAGACTAAATTAATATAATCACTAACATGTGCCACCCTAAGCTTACTCAGTGATGGGGGAAGGTCTCAATTGGACATTTAAGTGTAGTAGTAAAAGCCAGAGTAATGATAACAATAGGGTAAAACTCTCACAGAGAGGAAATGTTTATTTCAGTTTACAGGTTACAATCCATAATTAGCATAAGGCAGAACAGGAACTCAAATAGGAACTTAAAACAGAAAAACATGGAAGAACACTGCTTGCTGGTTTTCTTTGGGGGTCACGCTTAGTTAGCTTCCTTTTATAGCCCAGAAATACCTGCCCAGGGAATGGCAACATCCACGTGCTGTGTCAGGATCCTCCTTTATCAATCCCCCACAGTCATTGCTATATCTGCGAACTCTCGCTACAAAAATCCCTTCTCAGAGGATTTTAGGCTGTGTCAAGCAGACAATTGAAAATAATCATGGCAGTGAATAAGGTTCTTTCAAAAATGCTATTTCAAGAATAGATAAATAAATAAAGAATAGAGTTAAACATGTGGATCAAGTGGAACACTCCTCCATTGTTGGTAGAAATGTAAACTTGTACAGCCACTCTGAAATGCAGTATGGTGCTTCCTCAGAAAACTAGGAGTCAATCTCTCCAAGGATCCAGGAATACCACTATTGGGCATATGTCCAAAGGATGTATATTTGTACCCCAAAGGCATTAGCTCAACTACGTTAATAGCATTATTTGTAATAGCAAGAACCTAGAAACAACCTAGATGCCCCTCAACTGAAAAATGGATTAACAAACTGGAACATCTACACAATGGAGTACTACTCAGCAGTTAAAAAAGAAGACATCCTAAAATTTTCAAGCAAATGGATAGACTTGGATAATATCCTCCTGAGCAAGGTCATAAACCCAGAAAGATAGACATGAGATGTACTCACTCATAAGTGGATTTTAGACAAAAAGCAAAGAATACCCAAGCTGAAAACCACAACCCCTGAACAGCTCAGGATTAGGAGGAATTTAAGAGAGACATCCAGGGATTCCCTGAGAAGAAAAGATCTCCTGAGCAAATTGGGATCATAATGGGTAGTAACCAAGGAGAGGTGGGAACAAATCATGAGAGAAGAAGATGTTTGAGTGAAAGGAGCAACAAAGAGGGAAAAAGAGATGGATATCTTGATAGAGGGAGCCACTGTGGAGTTGGAAAGAGGCTGGGTGCTAGGGAAACCTCCAAGAACCCACAGGATGTCCCTGGCTAGGTCTCCAACCAATAGTGGAGGGGATGCCTAAACAGGAATTCCCCTATAATGAAATGAATAACCACCCTAAGTACAATCACAGAACCTACATCCAACAAAGAATAGAGGTGGAGGCAGAGATCCATGGCTGAGCACTGGGCAGAACTCCTGGTCCAGCTGAGAGCAGGGGAGGAGAGTCTGTATGAGCAAGGGCATAGGGATTATGAGAAAAATTCCCACAGTGATGGCTAGCTGGAGCTCTGAGGAGCTCACTGAATCAAGAATAGCCTCTGGAGATCCATTGGGAGAAGGAGATAGGCCCTCAAGGGTGGGCAACTGTCTTGGCATGGGCAGTATGTGGAGCCTTGAGGGGTGGGATCAGACTGTTCCTGTGCATGGGCTGGCACCATAAAGCCCACTCCCTGCAGAGGAACACCTAACCCAGTCTTGATTATGGAATGAGAAAATCAGACTTGCCTGGAGTGGATGTGCCAAGCTGAGCTGACCCACCATGGGACTTATTCCCCTTTTGGTGGAGGGGATGGGTGGATGTGGGGGTGCTAAAGGCTGACTGGGAGGGATTGTGAGGAGGGAAGAGGATGGGAGGAGGGAGAATACATGGATAAGAAAGACGTTTTTTATTAAAAAAATGAAATGAATATACAAAAAATAAAGAAATTTAAACATGATATAACAATTCTACACCTAGGTACTTATCCATATTAAATGAAAGCATATTATATAGTTGTATACAAAGTTCATAACACTTATTTATATTAGTACATACATGAAATAAAGCAAAATATCTATCAATACATGGATAAACAACTGTTGTATACCCATATAATTAAATACACTCAGCAAAAAAGTAAGTAATCTTTAAGGCATGCTACATGATCAAGAAATCTCAATTATTGAGCAAAATTTTTAATAAAGTGTGCATAGGACATAATTCTATTTACATAATAGTGTAGAAAATATACCTGAGGGTGGAAGAGGTGGCTGGATGGTTTAAGTGTGTACTACTCTTCTAGGGGACCTGATTTTGGTTCCTAGGAACTATGTCAGGCTGCTCACACCTGTCTGTAATTCCAACTCCTCTTCTGGCACCTGCATTCACACATGCACATACACACAGGCACTCATATATGCATAAATAAAAGAAAAATAGTTTTTAAAACTAAAGTACAAACTTATTTGCACCTTGGATCTGAGCCTGGTTGGTTCTGAGTTGGTTATCATGCCAGCTCTTCTGCAACCTTGCATGGGGCCAGCTCTCCCATGCCCACGTCTCTGCTGACTGATGACCATGGGTTCAGACTGCAATAACAGACCACAAACATCCACATAGCATTTGGTGGTAACACTGATCACAAACATTTATCGACATAGATCCTTGCTATAGTAAGACCATGAACCCATGCAGGGCCCTTGGTGGTGTGCAGCAGAGGCCTGGACATCACCATGACTTTAGGCAGCATCACAGTCTACTCACATCACGCTGTTTCTCACCTATGCATCTTTAGCTCTGCCTTTGTTCAGAGCACACAAACAGCTCTGTGTCTCTTTCTCTCCACCTGCTCCACCACATACTTTCTCATAGTATGCTGCTGATGCTTAGCTTTCTCATTATAATCTTAATGTTCAAGGTGTTACTACAATGAGTGTACCTCAACCAAGGAAACCATCAGGACTGGAATAGAAAATGTTATTCTTTTGTTATTGATAAACATAGAGCTCTAAATAAAGCATGTAAATTTAATTTATTGTCTCTATGCTTTATTCTACAATAGACAAGTTTGGATTTTTAAACAGATTTTATTTACTTCAATTAAGTACTTAGTCTTCCAGGTTGGTAGCATTCAAATATCGATTCATCAGATAGAAGATGATAATGAGAAATCAGAGTAGAAATTGGAGTGAAATATTGGATCTGCTCAGTACTAAAGTTTTTTATATATAAAAACAGGTTAAGAATAATAAGATCAGTTGTCACGCTTTTCCAATATACTAAAACAAGTAACTCAGTTTCCAAAGTGTAATATGAATACATTTTTGAGGATGAGTTAAAGAGACAGGGGGCAGGTAAACAGAATAAATGCAAAATTTTGATGAGGGAAAATAAAGGATAGATGGGCAAAAAAATGTGTGGATGAATAATGAGTAATTAGTAGATTTTTATAAGAAAATTGCCGTAGTTTTAGCGAATCTTTTCTTTATATAGCTGGAGCACTAGAGACCTGCTACAATTTTTATATTAAGTTCTATTAATTGCAATTAGCTAATATTTTCTATTTCCAGATTAAAAAGCTAAACACTGAATAGACTGGTTGAGACTGGTTGAATTTTATTGTTATATAAGATACCTTACAGCTTTCTTATTTTTTATGACAAATTGCAAGTAGAGTGTCAAGACTTCCTATAGAATAATAAATGAGAGAAACGTAATAGCCCAAAATATGCTAGAGTGAGTCTCTGCTGACTTTACTGCTCGAAGCCATCTCCCTTTCAAAACATACCTGGATATTTTTAATCATCTCCCTTGGTGTTTGTTCTTCTAGGAGTGCTTCCTCCTCAGACCAGCACTGCTGACTCACCTGCTGCTGTGGTCATTTTACAGTCACAACCTGCTTCACCCACTTTGCTCTCACTACTACCATCTGACCTGGAAACATACGTGCTGTTCATTGCTTGTTTTATTATTTTTAATATAAATGCTGTACAATGACTTCTCTTTATGTTGACCATACAACAGACGGTCAGTTACATGGGAAATTGGATTTATTTTGTACTTACGTTTAGGAAAAGATTGGGGGAAAGAAATGGAAAAGAAACAAGGGAAACTACAAATATTCATAAACATTATCAGACAAAAAGGAGCGATCATCTCTCATCCCAGACTCCACTTTGTTACCCAGGTTCCCAGGAAGACTCAGGTTGGCTCTCAGGAAGTATTCCCAAATTCTTCATACTTACCTAGACTGGTTGAGACTGGTTGAAACTGGTTGAGACTGGATGGCCAGCAGGCCTGTGGAAACCTCTAGGGCCTAGTTATTCACAGTCTATAAATGAAGTTCCTTCCTTGGTTTCCTTGGTATGAATCATTTCTGAACTGTTAGAATATGTATTTGCAATTTAAGTTTTAGGTTGCAATTTCTCATCTTCTTTTCCTTCCATTTATCAATATTCTAGGTCTTCAGTTAGACGACCAACATATTAACAAAGAAACTACTGTATTTTTAATTCCTGGTGATTCTTTGCAGGATCATTGACACTGGGCTTGCTCATGCTATTCAAATACTTACATACAATTTATATAGATTTGAGTGATAGGATAGATCTGAATAAGATAAATTTGAACTGTGAAGATGATAATCTCTAAATGCTTATTCTCTTTCTTTAGTTGTTTGTTTTAAATTTTTAGTCTTGAATATAAGAACAAATGTAAATCATTGTAATTGCTACCAAGAAACAATCAAAAGTGGAATCCAAGACTATAGAGGAAATAAGAACCTGTAGAAATGATTAGTTATTTAAATTTACAATACTGTTTTGTACATTTTCATAACTTACTTAAGCTTTTAGTGACAAAATAGCCCTTGAAAATATTTTCTGTTTCAATATCAGTCCATGAAATCCTGTAGATCAGTACTATTCTACACATATTAATCTTCTGACTAGGACCTATTTTGAAAACTCTAACGAGTAATCCATCGGCTAGAACAAGGACATACTGGATAAAATAATGTTCCCATTTAGGTGCAGCGCTCAGTTTTAAGTATGATTGGACAGGTGCTGTTGTGAACAAAACAATGAAAAATGGTAAATGACAAAAGCCAAGGCAAAAGCAAATATCCAAACAGAAAGTACTTGAAAATAAACCCCACTACTGTTATTGGCAGTCTTAAAATGTAAAGGGCTATTAAATATGTTTTTTTAAAAAGTTTTGGCCACGATAATTCAAACAAAAACAATAAATTAAGGCCCACAGGTTGAACGTCAAGAACAATTTCCAAGAATTGACTAACCTTACTGAGCAGATGAATCCAGCATTTATATTTTAAATGGTAATAAGCCTTCTATCATTGCCAGACAATGAAATAATTTGAAGATAAGATATTTTAAGGGGATGGATACAGAACTGCAATAGGGCAGATATTCTAAAGATAAAGTTTATCTTTTATAAAACTGCCTAGTATTTCCTTCTAAATTAAAGGTCATTTTTTTTTTTGTTATACACAGAAACAAAAATTCAACAGGTATAGAAGAATTTGGATGCAAAGCAAGTCCTTGTGCCTTCCACTCCCAATTTTTTTTTCAGAGACAGCCCACTTAGCACTATGATTTTTGACTTTAGTTCACATTATTATGAACACACACTACCACCACCACCACCACCTCACCACACTGCATCTGGTATATGCAGAAATAAATAAAAAGAAACATTACAAATGAATGAATTCTTAGGACAGTGTGTGAAGCAAAAAAAAAAAAAGTAACAAAACCAGTTAGTATATGATTCTTTCATTCATGAGTCAAACTCTAAAATGTAGAAAAATGATTGCTGGGACTAAGTAGAATCATGAGGACATGAGGAATCATTTATTGTTCATGAGGACAAGGTTTCAGTTTGGCAAATAAAATAATGTTGTAGAAGTCTGTTGCATGCACAAGATGCATATAGTTAATGGAATTGAATTAAATACACTTTTTAAAAGTTAAGATGTAAATTTAATGTTTTTCTTTTTATGAGAATGAAACAATACCCACAACTAGGACTCGTTTTTTTCCAATTAACTAGCAATATAGAATAGCCACTGTGGGATCTGGAACCTGGGAGCCAGGGCTCCCATTATTAGTGAGGCGAAGAACTCAGAGCAGATAGCAACCAGCTCCCCTGCACAATTGTGAAGATCAAATGCAAAGGATGAAGGCAACAGTTGAGCCTTCATACTTGACAGCTGGAACTGGTGTGAACCTTCTATCAAGCAAAGATTAAAATTAAAGGATTCATGAAAGGTAACAAGTAAATGGTTCCTTAAGCGTTGGGGCAGCTGCAGAAACAGGGACAGGATAGATCCTTTCCGGAAGATACAGCAAACTGACCAATGAGAGTCTCCAGATTTCCTGACATTTTGTCCCAGGTGCTGAGGGCTTTCTGCAGTTATCACAATCATTTGGGCATAGGAAACTTGAAACATACAAAAATTATCATTACAAAGAATGGAAGTAGAGACATCTAACTTCCTCATTTTGGAAAAGTCTACAAAGCTTTAGCAATTGTAGTAAGATGCTAATAAAAATGTAGACACATGAACCAATAAAATAGAGCTTAGAAACAAATTTACACACTTGTGGTCAATTGACTTTTGACAAAAATGCAAGAATATACAATAGGAGAAAGGGCAATCTCTTCAATCAGTAGTATTGAGAACTAGACGCCCTACTCAGGTATGGTGAACATACCCACAATTCCAGCACTTGGAGCTCTGTACAGAAAGTTCAGGCTATAAATCAAGTTGGAAGCAGCCTGGTATACTGTAGGTGGCACAGAGGCCCAAGATAAGTGCTAGGGAAATCAGGAATGTTAATCAGGGTTATCTCTTCAAAGGGAGAGGTATACAACAAGGACTCAAATCCACTGTTAGTGTCTCAAGCTGTGTTCTATATATCCTGATGTGGGAATGTCTTTCTGTATGCTGTGAATAGCAATCTTTAAATAAAGGAGCTGTTTTGGCCCATGACAGGCACCATAGGAAAAGTAGGAGGAGGCATCAGAGTAGGTAGGAGGAGCAGGGTGGAGTCAGAGAGACAGACCAGGCCTAAAGCCCAAAGGAACAACATGTAAGGTAAACAGGTGAGCCACGGGCAACGTGGCAAATAGAATAATGAAAATGGGTTGAGTTAAGATGTAAGAGCTAGCTAGCCATGTGCCTGAACCATAGGCCAAACAGCATGAAGTTAATATAAGTGCCTGAGTCATTTCTAGGGGCCTGAACAGCAGTGGGTGGCTAAGGGGTCTGGGGCTGCAGGTCTGTGGGTCTGGGCCTCTGGCTGCCTGGGACCAAGAAAACACATTGTAACAATATCCCACACTACACAATTTCTCTTTTTCTTGCTCCAAAGAACTTTATTACATTGTTATCCATGTATTAATTTTCTTCTAAATAAATCTTTCTGAGTATAATTTTTCTTCTAAAAATAAAACTGTTCTGCCCAGAGAACAGCTCCCAGAGAGCCCACCGAAGTCCAAGGAATTCAAAATACAAAAGCAAGGTTCATTGAGTGTGCAAATGAAGGCAGGCAGAAAACTTGTCTAATGCACTTGGCACAGCGAGGCCAGAAGGAGTTCCCAAGTTGAGAATACATCTATCTTTTTATAGGCAAAAACTGTGAACTGGGGTAAAATGAGGACATGGTTCAGGTTGATAGCTAACTTGGCCTTTGGTCAGGGTGGTCTGGATTTCTACTGACTGGCCCCAGGGTTGGAACACTCTGCAGTTGGGCTAGGCCTGGCCCAGAAGTTCTTTTGGATATCATCTTTTGCAAATTTCTTGGAACAAAAGAGGAGATGTAGGCTGAGCTTTCCTTGACCTGTTCACTAACATAGCTGCTGACTGTAAGGTAGAGGAACTTTTGGTTCCTCAAAAACTACATGCTAACACTTTCCATAATTCTTGTGAGAAATATGTACAAAATATTAAGAAACTTCTATCAGACACATGTATACATATGTGCAGAAAATAGCTGTTACTTTTAAATATACCTGTAATCAAGAAAAGCATGAATCATAAAATCTGTTGTGTCTAGTGTAGTAGTGGGGGTTTCTTGGTCCCAGGTGGCCAGAGGTCCAACCCACAGACCTGCCGCCTGAGACCCCTTAGCAGCCCGCCGCTGCTCAGGTCCCCAGAAATGACTCAGATGCTTATATTAACTTTATTCTGTTTGGCCTATGGCTCAAGCACATTGCTAGCTAGTCCTTACATCTTAACTCAACCCATTTCTATTAATCTGTTTGCCACGTGGCCCATGGCTCACCTGTGTTCCTTACATGTTGCTCCTTTGGGCTTCTGGCTCCTTTTGTCTCTGACTCTGCCCTGATCCTCCTACCTATTCTGATTCCTCCTCCTACTTTTTCTATGGTGCCTGTCATGGGCCAAAACAGCTCCTTTATTTAAAGATAGCTAGGTGCCACTATAAGCTGTTACCTGTATCATTAGTGTTGATTTATATTTTAATAAATATTAATCTTGGACTGGTGCCTTGTAAGTAAAACTCCGACTACAGTCTAGTTATACAAGTCCCATTTTTATATATAAATATGCATCAGAAGGAGATGAATGTTGTGGGATTCGGGTGTCAGCTGGTGGGGTCCAGGGCGGGTCGGGCTTAGAACGCACTCAGGTCAGGTTTGACTGTGGGCAAGTCATATCCAGCCCTGTGCTGCGTGCGGGTTTGATAGTGAGAGGTGACTTCCAAATGGCTTAGGCTCCGTCTTTGGCTGCTTGGTTCGCCCGCACTAGCGCTAACTCCGCCCCTTAATCAGCCGCACGAGCTGCGCGCGGCCAGGGCCCGCTGCCTAGCTGTAGGAACTGCTGCGCGCGGTAGGTATCTCTGCCTAACCGCTGCGCGCGGTCGGTATCTCTGCCTTTCAACCAGTCGCGCGGCCGCGGCTCCGCTGCCTACCTGTAGGAACTGCTGCGCGCGGTCGGTATCTCTGCCTAACTGCTGGGCGCGGTCAGTATCTCTGCCTATCAACTAGCAGCGCGGCTGCGGCCCCGCTGCCTACCCAAAAACTGCAGATTCAAGCGGCTGTCTTGATTTGTGAGACTTTGCTTTTCCCAGGAATTCTATTCTGCCCGCTGAGACCCTTTAACACCTAGGATCTGTGAATAGCGTGCTGAGTGTCTCTGCATCTGCCATACAGCAGGGCACTAAACGTTATTGTGACATCTTCTGACCACACAGCATCATTGCACCTGGATTGAGGTAATGGCTGACAACTATTCTTTTGAGGAATTCGGTATATATTTTTCCACGATGGTTGACAAGTTTTTAAATGAGTATCTTGAGGTATTCAATACCCCAGTTTTACTATTTTTTGGTCTGTTTCTGTATGTTGTGTTCCACAATAGACGGGTGATGACTGAGGTCACGAATTCAAACCTTCAATTACAGTCCAAACTTGGTATTATAGAATTATCTAACGCTACACTGTCAGATGACGTTAAGCAGATGCAGAACTTAAATCGGCAGCTGTTGTCCAACGTATGTGAATTACAGCTCTCAAACTCTGCTATGTCAAAGATGATAGATACTCTACAAATTGATTACAACAAGCTCTCTCATTATGACAGCACTATACGAGAACAATATAAACTCTACGTAACTGATGAGAACAAGAAACTTGTTGACCACATTAATAAAGTGGACGAGAAAATCATTAATTATGTTAATGATGTAGATCTCAAAATTGCTGACTCGGTGAGGTCTTTAGAAGGATTACTTCATCAAGAAAGTCAAACTTTGAGACAGATGGTATCCGAAATACAAGAATTTGTACCTGCAATGTCCAAAATCCAGGAGTGGGAACCCATTATATCCAAAATGAAAGAATGTGAGGACCATATTGCAACACTACAAAAGGGCAATGATACATCTTATGCTCAGAACAGTTCAGGTCAACCCCCAATGGGGTGTTATGGTACTGGAAATACTTTACATAAAGTTGTAAACATCACGGGGATACCTCCTTCACCACCACTATTGTTCCCAGCTACTATTCAGACCAAGATGGCACCAGGGGGTTCCTCAGAATATGTAGAGTATAGTTATGAGCCACTACATATGAAAGACATCAAAGATTTTAAAGAGGCAATATCCATGTATGGTATTCACTCTACTTATGTAAAGCAGCTCCTGAATTCATGGTCTGCAAAAAACCGAATCCTCCCCTTCGATTGGATGCAGCTAACGGCTGCTGTCTTGGACCAAAGCCAAAACTTGCAGTGGAGAAGCTGGTTTAGAGAGGAAGCCAGGACCTTAGAACACCAAGGAAGAATTAGGGGTTTCTTTGCTTCTCAGGACCAAATCCTTGGTGAAGGAATGTTTGCTGACGTGAAGACTCAAACTACTTATGACGAACATACTTTATTGCTATGCCGTACGGCCGCACTTAATGCATGGGAAAAGATTTTAGACCCAGGTCAAAAAGTTGAGCATTATGCTAAGGTCAAACAAGGTTTGAAAGAGCCTTATACTGACTTTCTACACAGGCTTACCACGGCTGTAAATAGAGCAATATCAGATCCAGAAGCTAGAAAGCAAATAATACTTTCTCTGGCCTTTGATCATGCTAATCCGGAATGTAGAAGAATGCTTCTGCCTTTAAAAATCAGAGCCGCACCTCTAGAAGAATGGATCCAATATACAATCAATGCTGAACCTCTCCATAGTAATGAAGACAATTGGGTAGACCAAGCCATTGATAAGGTAAGGAAGAGGAACCAAGGAATCACTTGTTTCAACTGTGGTAGACAAGGCCATGTAAGACAAAACTGTACACAAAGTACTCTTGGAAACGATGCCCGATCTAGGTTTAATTCGAACAGAAGGCCATTGCCTTCTGGATTATGCAGAAGATGTGGCAAGGGACGGCATTGGACCAATGAATGTAGATCTACCAGAGATAAAGAAGGCAACCCTCTGCCATCGGGAAACGCCTTTCGGGGCTTCCCCCGGGAAGCCCCCCAAAATCAGACTCCAAATTCGAGGATGGTGAGATCATATCCGGTCGTAGTAGAAGACCAGCATTCTCAAGACGAATAGAACACCCAATACCTGATCTTGAAAAACATACAATACCAGATGATAACATAAATTCAAAAGAAGATTCAGAAACTCCAAAGAAAATTACGAAACGAATATTTTGGCAGACTTCGATAAATGAACAAAGACCAAAATTGGGTGTACGGATAGACAATATTTATATCCAGGGTTTAGTCGACACGGGGGCTGATGTTTCGATCATAACCCCATGGTCCTGGCATCCGAGATGGCCTTTACAGACAGTAGATATCCAATTTCTGGGTATTGGAACAATATCTCAGGTGAAACAGAGTGTGAGGTGGCTTGAATGCATAGGACCAGAAGGTCAGAAAGGACGGTTAAAGCCATATATGGCTGATATAGCAGTGAATCTGTGGGGTCGCGACCTCCTAATGCAATGGAATACCCAGATTAAAATCCCTCCTGGTTATGATGTCAGCCGGAGGCTCAACTATGTTTCCAAAAATGACAAAAATTCACCAGCCATTCAAGTTGTACAAAAGAATTGCCCTCTTAATAAGACACTCACAGCACTGCCTTTGAAATGATTAACGGAAAAGCCTATTTGGGTTCAACAATGGCCTTTGACAAAAGAAAAACTTCAGGCTTTGGAACAGTTGGTACAGGAACAGTTACAGGCTCAGCATATTGAAGAATCAACCAGTCCGTGGAATTCTCCTGTTTTTGTTGTCAAGAAGAAATCTGGAAAATGGAGGATGGTGACAGATTTAAGAGCAATTAATAAGGTGATTCAACCTATGGGCTCCTTACAATCTGGTATTCCCCTGCCTTCTCTGCTACCTAAAGGATGGCCTATTACAGTTATTGACTTGAAAGATTGCTTTTTTACCATACCTTTACAGGAACAAGACAAAGAGAAATTTGCTTTTACAGTGCCTACTCTTAATAATTCAGAGCCAGCTAAGAGGTACCAATGGAGAGTCCTGCCCCAAGGAATGTTAAATAGTCCCACCTTATGCCAATATTTTGTACAACAACCACTAGAAATACTGCGCAAGCGCTTCCCACAATCTATCATTTACCATTATATGGATGATATTTTGTTGGCAGACCCAAACCCACAGACATTAGAAACATTGTTTGAAGAGCTACAGAAAGTATTGCCTAATTGGGGACTGCAAATTGCTCCAGAAAAAGTACAGAGGGGAGATTCTATCAATTATTTAGGATATAAGATAGGTTTACAAAAAATTAGACCACAAAAGGTAAAATTAAATAGAGATAAATTGAAGACTCTTAACGATTTTCAAAAGCTACTAGGAGATATTGCTCATATATGGCCCATGATTGGTATAAAGAACTATGAACTAGTTAATTTATTCAAGACTTTAGAAGGTGACAAGGGTTTAAATAGTCCAAGAAAACTATCTGATGAGGCCGAGAAAGAATTAGAGTTGGTAGAAAGAAAACTTCAAGAAACACATGTGGATCGTGTGGATCCAGACCTGGAATGCATACTTGTTATTTTACCCTCAAGACAATCTCCAACAGGAATCTTAATGCAAAGAGAAAGCATCATATTAGAATGGATATTTCTGCCACATAGGCCAAGCAAAAAGATGAAGACATATATCGAAAAAATTGCTGATCTGATTTTTAAAGGTAAATTGAGACTCCGTCAATTGACTGGAAAGGACCCTGCAGAAATTGTTGTGCCTCTGACTAATGAAGAAATTGAACGATTATGGGCAGACAGTGAACCTTGGCAAAAGGCTTGCAGTGACTTTTTAGGAGAAATTAATAATAAATATCCCCAAAACAAGAGAATTCAATTTATAAAGGAAACTAATTGGATCTTTCCTCGTGTAGTACAGGATGAACCAATTTCTGGAGCCCCTATATTTTATACAGATGCAAACAATTTAGGGAAGGCTGGCTACAAGTCTGAAAACCTAACTAAAGTGGCTCAGAGCCCTTATAACTCTGTTCAAAAGTCAGAACTATATGCGATTATTATGGTGTTGTTGGATTTCACAGAACCTCTTAACTTAATTACTGACTCTCAATACGCAGAAAGAGTTGTTTCACATATTGAAACTGCTGACTTCATTCACGATGATACAGACTTGACCTTACTATTCATACAACTACAAGATATCATCAGAGGTAGGATACATCCTATGTACATAACACATATCAGAGCACACACGGGCCTCCCAGGCCCTCTAGCGCAGGGTAATGAGGAAATAGATCGGTTGCTAATAGGAAGCGTGCTAAAGGCCACAGAATTTCATGAAAAACATCATGTTAACAGCAAAGGGCTGAAGAAGAGTTTTCCCATCACTTGGATTGAAGCAAAGGAAATAGTAAAAAAATGTGACACTTGCTCTTTCTATAACCAACCATCTTTACCTGCAGGAACTAATCCTAAGGGTACACACGGAAATGAGATATGGCAAATGGATGTGTTTCACTTTCCAGAATTCGGAAAGATGAAATATGTACATCATACTATTGACACCTATTCTGGAATGCAATGGGCGACTGCCCTGAGTTCTGAAAATGCTGATGCTGTACTTACTCACCTTTTGGAAGCCATGGCCATATTGGGAATTCCCACTCAGATTAAGACTGACAATGCCCCAGCTTACGTCTCCCGAAAAATGAAGATAATTTTTGCATACTATGATATAAAGCATATTACAGGGATACCACACAATCCTACAGGACAGGCAGTCGTGGAGAGATCTCACCGCACATTAAAAGAGATGCTTTATAAACAAAAGAAAGAAATGAAAAAACCCAGAGAGAGGTTGCATAGTGCCTTATTGACTTTAAATTTTCTTAACGCTGATGAAAAGGGAACTTCAGCTGCTGAGAGACATTGGGTAGTAGAGAAATCTTCTGAGTTAAATCAACCCATTTACTTCAAAGATGTGTTGACTTCCGAATGGAAGCCAGGGTATGTGCTTCGATGGGGTAGGGGTTTTGCTCTTGTTTCAACAGGGACAGAAAAGATATGGGTACCGACAAAACTAATAAAAGCCCGCTTCAAAAAGGAGTCTCTTCCTGAACAAGAAAAGTAACTGCTCATCCTTGACATGACAAACGGATGCGTGGTAAGGAAAACACACTTAACAAACCTGGGGCAGGGTCTTTCAGTTTTGTCTTTACAGGAAAATGGATACAACTATTTTTACGGCATTGACTAAACATTGAATAATTACTCACCTGCAATAGAAGACAGACTGAGGATTAAGGAATGTACAAGACGGACTACGAGACCAACTGATACACACATGCACTACTGGGTAATTTCTCAATTTTTACTGCTTTACATCTTGCATCTACATCTCAAAAAAAAAAAAAAAAAAGGTCCTGATTTGACTATTAATAAGGCTGGATTTGGATTGGGAACTTGTGGCTTTCTCCCTCTCTAAACCCAAGCATATTGGTAAAGGAATATGAAAAATTCTGTCTCACATCATAAAAGCCACCTGGTGTGAGACAGAAGGCAAAATATTTAGGGACCAATATTACTGTGACTTCACCTTAAACCTTGTTCCTCCCTGTTTCTGTACCTCTCAAACATCTCATTCTGTCTGCTTAATATCCACAATGCTTAAGTTTTCCACTGTAAATAACATTTCCTCCTATCAGCTATCTACAAAGAATCTGGAACCGAGATGGGGCCTCCACCGGAACAACTCCTGCTAGAAAAACAAAAATAAAAGAAAGAGTATGAGAGAGAGAGAATAAGAGACAGATAGACAGACAGCAGAGACAAAAATAGAAAAATCAAGAACCTGGTGTGCACCAATCAATAATTGTTTTCAAGAAATAGATTATTCAAAAACAGCTGCAAGATAGCTCCTTATGATTATCCTTCAGATCACACTGCTAATTAAGTTTCCAGATGGAGTTGACCACTATCCTAAAAATGGTTATAGATGTATGTGGTCAGTCCATTAAGAACTAACCATTGTTTTAGCTTTTACAGGATCCCAAAGAGATGCCATCGCCCTTAAGTCAGCAGGAAGCAACCTTATAAACGACTACGCCCTCTTTCCCAATAAGTTTTATGCTCCAAAGGTTGTGGGTAAAACTGGGTAAAAGACAAAACTATAATATAGCATCAGAGATCTTTTTTTTGTAGAAGAGAGGGGGAATAGATAGGGTAGATAAAGGTAGACTGTTCTACCTACCTATACTTCATTTTAGCTGAATGTATGGGCTAAGCTAAAGACAATTTGCACTGTCATAGATATCTGTATATTGATACTAATGCAAAATCATTTTATATGTTTAATTGTGATAATTTGTACATTGGTACAAAGTTTAATCTGAGATTGTTTTATGTAACCAAAGCAATTTGTACTCCGATATAAATCTGAATCGGTAACTATTATGTAAAGCTGAATTTGAAATTGCTATATTTTATGTATGCTTCTACCTTTGTTTAAAATATTTGCACATCATTGTCATGTATACTATGCAATTACTACCTTCATTTAACTATACTAGAGATAATGTATGATTGCACTAGTTATGATATATGCACAAGATGTTTTATATACCTCTGTTTAGATGATATATATGTATTTACATGTCTAAAATGCTGTGGACACTTTACCTGGTAAAATACCCCTGGCTAATGTTCAATAGTTCTACTAAGGGTCATTGTTCAGAGATTGTACACCCCTTATATAGGTATTCTAATTTTTAGTACAGGGTTTATTCCTTAAGACGATAAGATCTGCAGTCAACACTATTTAAGGTATCATATCCCAGTCATGTCAGATACAGGTTAAAATATCATAGATGGACAAGAATCTTCAACCGTTTCATAGACCCAGAGAATATGGCATTTAATATTTAAAATTCGGCCACGAGAGACACGACGACTCCTGGTGTCACTGCTCCCTTCTCGAGATGGTGTTGAGCATCGAAGATACTCCTTTGGAGTTGGTCCTTTTGGCAAAAAATGGCCGGCTGAGTAAGGAACTGTCCTTACCTTGATTGCTGACAGTACACACATGATGTCAAGCTAGATGAACAAGTTGATAGATAGAGACTGACGAAACCTGCCTAGACAGGATAAGACAGTCCCTTCAAAATTGTTCTGCTTGTAAAAAGATCTGTCAGATGCCATAGGCCTATAGCCAATCCAATAGATGCTCTAACGGTACACAAATCCAGAGGTGATTGTCCAGGTAGCTGTGTTGCTGTCCTCTCCCAAATTTTGGAAGTAGCTACTTCCATATACTTCTGTCTTTCAGACAAATTCACCTTCTTTCTCAGGTCTTGAAGAGGTTGAAGAATAGATGTTTAAGGTTTTCACCCTAGTATCCCTTAGATAAGAACACTCAGGTGTTAGATTCTCACTTTCCCAGATTAACCCTTTAAAATAATCTATACACCCTACTATCTACCGATATTCTAGAACTATTAGATGTACCTTATATAAGTTAGGCTTTGATTAGCAATTATACTTTGACCTCTCCTAGATACTACCTCATAATAATTCCTACTGTACATAGTCTTAGTTTAGAACCTTCTTAGTTAGAAAAAGGGGGGAGATGTTGTGGGATTCGGGTGTCAGCTGGTGGGGTCCAGGGAAGCTTATCCAGGGTCCTGGGCTCCTGGAGGGGGTGTGACCAACCCCATTGATAAGGGGCTGCCGGGACGCTGAGAGGCTCTCTTCCTGGTTCCTGGCTGCTGGAGGGAGGATCCAATCGTCCGTCCGTCTGCAGACTCAGTCCCTGTTCAGGTGTTGCTGTAATCTGCTACCTGTACCGTGAGTGTTGGTTTATATTCTAATAAATATCTATCTGGTATTGGTGTCCTTGTGGGTAAACTCTGCCTACAGATGAATGCTAAGATTTGTGGGGTTTCAGTGTAAATGAGGTATTAATTCTACTGTACTATAATTTCTTACATGATTTTAACACACTGAGAGAGAGAGAGGAACTGATTAGTTGTAATTGAGTTATTTAGCTCATGGGAAAAATAGACTCACAAAAATAAATCAAACTCATGTCCTTGGCCTTATTTGAACAGTTACACTAACCACCATTCTTTAAATTTTCTTTTTAAAACTCCAATAGCAATTATTATCTGCAGAACTCTTTGGTAATTAATCATGCACTGCTTTGTGATGAACCAACTGTTCTCTTGAACTGCCACCTAACTGTTTTCTTATTTGTTTTGTGCTGCAGTTTATTTTTTATATTATAAAATTATCTTTGCAAAGTGAAGATACTACAGTTATGTTGGTTAGCTCTTACAAGCAATGAAAGGCACATTTCCAAAACAGCCAGTGGCTTGCTGCTCCTCTGTCCACTGGACACTCTCCATGACTTTCCTCATTCCCATTCTGTAGTAGATACAGTAGAGAACAGCTAAAGATCCACAAATGAATCCCCTACCCTGTGCTATTATCTTACAGGGCAAAAAGGGCTTAACAGATCAAAAGTCTTCAGAGATAGAAATTATCCTATATTATGAAGATGCACCCACAAAAAAAAAAAGACAAGGATATTTACCAGGAAGAGAGGAGAGAAAATTTGTGTGATACTATTATCAAGTTGATAGAATCTAGAATTAGGAATATCAGACTCTGGGCTTGTCAGATGGGATTTATCTTAATTTGCATTAATTGAGGTGGGAAGAAACCAAGGTGAACAGCACAATTCCCTGGATATTTGTGGGGTGTGCATGTGTGTGTGTGTGCATGCTCATGCGTGCGTGTAGGTGTGTGTATGGGTGTGTGTGTGTGTGTGTGTGTGTGTGTGTGTGTGTGTGTGCTGAGATGGGATCTCACTATGTAAACTAGGCTGGCCTTGAACTTATAGCAATCCTCCCATGTAAGCTTCCAAAATACTGAGGTTGCAGGGGCCAGATACCATAGAACTGTTCTACTTTCTATACACTTTCAATCATGAGACCCTCACTAGGAATCAGATAAATGGTATCGATATGCTCTTTGACTTCTAAAACCATGAACCAAAGTTAACACCTTTTCCTATAAATTTCCAGTTTCAATCATTTAACTACAGCAAACTAAGACAATAGAGTATTATTTCGGAAGTTAGATTACAGAAGATATTCGCAGGCTTGCCTTGTCTTCTTGGGTCATTTTTTTTTTTTAATGGAAAAAGCAGTTGTCACTTCCTAAAGACATTAACCTCTTTAGGAAGTTTGTGGGAAAGACAATGTGAATGATTCATCTTGGAGGCAAAGCTTCTAAACAGAACCCAGCTCTGGAAAATGGTATTCTTACTGCCATCTTGGCTGCAGCCTCACAGGACATTGATCAGCAAGCACACAGCAAAGACTCTCCAGAACTTACAATGTCAAATACACTGTATAAAATGATAAATGTTCATCATTCTTTTGGCCTGCCATTTGTTGCAAAAAATGGCTAATATAATGAGCATTACTCATATTTCATTAGAAAATTCAGTTGTCTGACTACTATACTAATCCAGCCTATGTTATAGTAAAATACTTCAGTTAGGTTAACTTTATCAAGAATGAGGGCTTAATAAATCTAAAGTTCTGGATAATCAAAAGCACAGATGGTACAATGACTGTTGTGTGACATATTTTTCTGGGAAGATACAACTCCATTTACCCCTGAAAGGGATAAGCCTGCAACAGACCAAAGTAATAATTACACCAATGTCCAATTAATGAGCCAATTAATTTCTAATTGGGGTTACTACTAGGAGTATAGCCAGAGGTCATTTACAAGAAGAGGAGCAGAGGTGACTTAAAAGCATCTTCATCACTAGAAAGTCCACTCCAGCATGGGTGACAGGTCCCAAATGCCTGAAACTCTGAAGCTTGCTTTGTAATTTTCAGGTAGCTGGCCAGGTGAATATCTCTTTCTTTCTGCAGTGTTTCAGGTCCAAGTCTCCACTCCAAGTAATTGTTTATTCCTTTTTATATTCTAGGTAGATGCCCTCAAGAATCTTTCAAGTTTCAGCTTTCTTAAATTTAGGACTTTTTATATACCTTCTGAGGCTCCTGAACTTTCCCTTCCTTTATAAAGTCAATGCCTCAACTTGGGGGGAATGTTGCAATCTATAGGAAAATGCCAAATAACAGTAACCAACAGTGGTGACAGCCTGGTGGTGGTGTGAGCAAGCACATGCTTCATGGTGATGTATCACGGGAGTGTGCACATTCACAAGAGAGAAAACACAATTACCTGATAGGCAGATAAAGAAAGAGGGAAGAGCCAGGGTTCTTCCTTTTGAATTGATCACCAGAACCAACCAAGAGGACCCATGTGAAACCTGTCAAATTTTAAGTATGATGTCTGCTGCATCCATAGGGCTTTCATACCACTGTAAAAAGAAAGCTATTAATTCCAACCATTTTAAGTTAGACAGCATCTGTATTATGAATTACTAAACTAAACATCAGCCTTTACAAAACAGACTATTATGATATCTATTTTATACATTCTGAATTATTAAGATTGTTTGTAATAAATTGCTTTTACAGTGATACAGAGTAATAAAAAGCAAGAAGATAAGCATATTATCTAGTGAGGAAAAAGATCTCCAAAATGCTTCACCAATATTTCCTCTGGTACAACACAACTTTGTCAACTAAATACCCAGTTTGCCTATCAGTATTTTATCCTACATACTTTGTCAGTCATTTTATTCTCAACTTCACTACTGTTTTTAATTTTCACTTAAAAAGGCTTTTTTGCATACATTTTGATCCTATCCTCGGTTTCCCTCCAGCAACTCATTCTTTAAACACATGGTTGTGTGCATATAGAGTTTTCTTTGCATCATTTAAAGATGACGTGTCGTTACCCTACAAAAGAGCCTCCAAAATCCTCACTGTATGTTTTCATGTTTTTAAAGATCATCTTGCAATACTGAATTAATGTTACATAATTCCAGTGCAATTATCAGCTTTGGAAAATTAATATTAATAATCTCTATTTTGTATCTTATCTTAATGTTTTTATTTGAAATAAAATTGTTTTTCCTCTTTCCTTTCTTTCCTTCATCCACTCCCAGCCATTCTCTCTTAAACGCCCCCCATGTTCCCCTTCAAGCCAATAGCCTTTTTCTTCATTATTGTTACACACACACACAATTGCTGAGTTTGATTTTGTTGTTTGTGAGTATTGAATCTTTGACTTGAAGGGAATGTTATAAATAACATTAATGGAACCAGATACAATGGCACACTTCTTATAATCAGGAGGCTGAAGTAGCTTCCTAAATCTGAGGCTAACCTGAGATGTATATCCAGATTCTATCAGTAACTAACTAAATAATAAATAAAATTGTTTTGCTTAACTGACAAAATTAAAATACAAATGATAAATTAGATAAAAGTAGATTATTATATGTGAAAGGAAGTTGCACTCCCTCCCCCAATCAATACAGGACATACCCAGCACCAAATTCTTAGCACAATTCTTATTACCCTGGGGGAGGAGATGAAGGCGGAAAGGGTAGCAGCAGAACAGGAGAAGAGAGAATGTTTCTTCATAAGTGGCTTTTTAAAGGGAGAGTGGAGGAATCTGTGCTAGGGTGAGCTGGTAAACCTAATTGGATATATTAGCCAAACGGTGAATTTTGATTGTTGTCTCAGAAATGAGTTAGTGGCCAAATAAGGAACTAGATCTTGGGGGGTAGCTTTAGGGATATAACAGTTTTTAGTAAGGGAGAAGAAAGGGGGCAAAAAAACCAAACCAAACCAAAACAAACAAAAAAAACATAACCTCTCTGCAATGTTTGTCATGCTCAGGTCTGTTTGTTATGCCCAGGTCTGTTAGAGGCACCTTTTTGTATTATTGGGTCACTGGGTGTTAGATAAGTGTGCCTGTTCCCTCTGGCTGCTTCCTGTTGATATTAGGGCATCATTGTTAGGAACCCAGAAAATCTAGAATGTTGGTCAAGTTTGGGAAGAGCAGGCTGTATCAGTTTCTGTCCAGGTTCTACCAGTTCCTTTGGGGCTAGGGAAGTTTATTCAGTGTTAGAGCAGTTTGTGAGGCTGTACCAGGATGTAGATTCTAAGGAAACAGCTGGGGCTGGCACTGAAGTTGCTGGAGCAAATCTGTTGGGGGGGGGGGAAATAGAGTAAGGTCAGAGGTAAAGCTAAGGGGTCTGGGGAAACATTTTTAATCTTGTATGTAATTGTAGTAGCAGTGGGGTTTCTTGGTCCCAGGCAGCCAGAGGTCTGAGACCCACAGACCTGCCGCCCAAGACCGCTTAGTCGCCCGCCACCGCTCAGGTCCCCAGAAATGACTCAGACGCTTATATTAACTTTATGCTGTTTGGCCTATGGCTTGGGCACATTGCTAGCTAGCTCTTACATCTTAAATCAACCCATTTCTATTAATCTGTCTGCCATGTGGCCCATGGCTCACCTGTGTTCCTTACATCTTGCTCCTTTGGTGGCTTGCTCTATCTGCTTCTGACTCTGCCCTTCCTTTCCTACCTATTCTGATTCCTTCTCCTACTTCTTCTATGGTGCCTGTCATGGCCCAAAACAGCTCCTTTATTTAAAGACTGAGATTCACAGCATACAGAAAGGCATTCCCATATCATGTAATATATTGAAACTTTTAGGTTCATGGTCCTAGTAGTTGGGAAAGGGGAGTCCTAAGGCCAGGGAAAGGCAGAGATCCCAGAAAAATGGCAACACATTCCATTCTCAGGAATAGACAGGTAGAGAAATTTGGTTGTTGGTTGGCAAGAGTACTTACTTACCAGGAATCCATTGTACCCGTGACAGGTCAATTTCTTGAAGCTTATGAGAATTTTTAAGTTTATAAAAGACATACAAGTTTTAGATATGTTAGTCTTACTATTGTTTGTAACCTGTATTAAAATTTACATTGTAGAAAGGACAGTCGGTTTATGTCTTGGAGTCATAGTGAAAGTTTGGGAACCCAAACAATAGCACAAAGAGAAGGAAAGAAATCTGAAACGGCATTTTTCATATAACTTAAATTACTTTCTCAGACTCATACCTGAAACATAAGTGTAAGTAATCTTATCAATAAAGACCAGGAGTCAGATATTCAGGTAAAACCTAAAAGATCAGAGAAGCAGGAAAGCAACCTTCCTCTTCTCTTCCTCCAGTACAAAGTGACCAAGACCCTGTCTCTACCCTGCCATATCACTTCCTGTTCCTCTCTGTATAGACCTCCAGAATTCTAAACATAACTAGTAGCTAGCTGAGCCCTCTGATTCCAGGCAAGCTTTATTTGTCAAAGCACAAACAAAATATAACACAACACATACCTCTAATCACTTTCTCAGACCCTCACAATTTATATAAGCTTTTATAGCCTCAGATCTTACAACTTGCTTTTATTAACTTTTTAAAAGTATTGCTTTAATTTTAATTAATTCACTTATTTTATATCTTGACTGCAATTTCCTCTCCCTTCTTTCCTACCATTCCCTGTCTTCCACCCAAATGTCCCCATCTACTCTTCCTCTGCTTCTGTTCAGAAAGGGGCAGGCCTCCCATAGGTATCAACAAAGCATGGCATATTAAGTTGCAGTGAGATTAGCACAGTATTAAGGCTGGGTAGGGCAATCTCGTATGAAGAGTAGATGCTCAAGAGCTTGCCAAACATTAGAGATAGCCCCAGTTCCCATTGTTAGGAGTCCCACAAGTAGACAAGCTATACAACTGTCACACACACACACACACACACACACACACAGAGAGAGAGAGAGAGAGAGAGAGAGAGAGAGAGAGAGAGAGAGAGAGCTAGCTTAGACTGTTGGTTCAGTCTCTGTGAGCTCCTAGAAGCCAAGGTTAGTTGTTTCTGTAAATTTTATTGTGGTTCCAACAATTCTTCCTCTCCTCTTCTGCAAGATTTGCTAAGATCTGCCTAATGTTTGGTTGTTGCTTCCTGCATCTGTTTCCACCAGCTGAAGCCTCTCTATGACTCTATGACTATTGGGCTAGACAATAATCTATGAGTATAGCAGAATACTGTTAGGTATCATTACATTGACTTTTTTTCTCCAGTCATATTTGGTCTTAACCTAGGTTTATGGGCCACCAACTTCTGGGTCCTGGAAGTCCAGGCAGTGTCTGGGGTAGACTTACTTTCATATCATGAGTCTCAGGCTGAACCAGTCATTGGTTGGCTATGCCTACAATCTCTATGTCACCCTTACCCCAGTACAACCAGAGCACAGACAGAATATAGGTTGAAGATATGTGGCTGGGTTGGTGTCCTAATCCCTCGACTGGTCACAGGAAATGACCCTTTCAGGCCATATATCCTATTTTGATAGGAGTCTTAGCTGGGATCATCCTTTTAGATTACTAGGAGTTTCCTTTGCACCAGGTTTTTACCTGACCCCTAAATGCCCTTCTTTATAGTCTTTCAATATTCTAACATTTCATCCACCTTCCCAACCAGATTCTTCATGTTCACATTCCTATCCACCCCTAGTCCACCCAAGGAGATTTCTTCTATTCCCCCTTCCCATGGAGATCTAGGCATCTTTTTGTGGTGATATATTGCATATTTAATAAAATCAGCCTGCAATATCATAGAACAGAATCATCCACAGTCAAGCCATAAAGGTCAGAGAGCAGTAACTCATACTTTTAATCCCATTACTCAAGAGACAGAAGTCTTTCTGAATTTTTCTGAATTCAAGGCCTAATAGCCAAGCAGTAGTAACTCACATCTTTAATCTTAACTCTAGGATTACGATATAGAGTTGAACCAGAATTTAAACAGCTGGTTGAGGAAGACGGTTAAGGCAGGAAAAGGCAGAGAGTCACTCTGTAGAAGTGACCAATCAAGCTGAGGACCCTTGAAGATAGTATTTATCCTGTTTGGCCTAGAAGTTTGCTGGGTGAAAATTATCTGTGGTCTGTTTTCTCTTTCTGATATTCCAGCTTTCCCCCAATATCTAGCTCTTGGTTTTCATTAGATGCTAATTAGAGTTTGTGAAATATTTGGTGCTCAACTTTTAGGGCACAAATTTTCAAAAAAGGCCACTTGCCTGCCAAAGCTACACATGTCTGGAGTAACTACCTGCTGGCTAGGATTTCTGTTAGGAGTTAGCCTCCAGCCTTAGGAGGAGCCCATCACACAAGTTTCTTCTCCATGTTCATATTGGTAAGTTTTTCAGACAGTAGCCTTCCTCTCCTAGTGGGTTGTGTTTTCCCCCCTTTTGAACCCCCTCCTTGAGCTGCTACCATACCAGGTAGCTACCACACTTCACAGTCATCTGAACTGTTATTGACAACAAGTTTGGTGAGTAAATTGGGGTTTCTTGAAAGGGGTATTTTTTTAAGTAGAGAGAACATTTTCCTGTTGGGTTAGCTGACAGTTGGGAGCTGAGGAAAGACTGGTTGCTGGTCACTCCCTGTGGCTAAGCAAGATTGTGAGTATCAGTGGCCCAGACCCCCTATCCACTGGATAGAAGCATGCTGATCAGGGAGTCTTGTCAAAGCAGGATCTCATTTTATTGTATCATGCAGGGGCTTATATAGGCTGAGGTAAGGAGGAGATAGAGTCTTGGGTTGGGGGAGATGGGTGAGAGTTTGGGGCCAATGAGATTATGTCATGTCAGTGGTGACTAGGCAGAGGCAGTTTTCAGGTTGGGCTATGCTGAGTTGCTCATATATGGAAGTCACAGCCAGAGACAGATCGCCAAACTGGAGCCAGACCTGGGAAGTTATACCAGACCTCAGGATTGTAGTTAAAGACCTGGCAAGAGGCATAACATTTTCCCATAGTAAATATGAGAAAGAGTAGCATGGAAGGTGGTTGGTCTTTCTTTGATATTACTCTAGATAATTTGAAACTGGAATCAGTAAAACGGAAGATAAATAGTGTGGATGGAATTATCCTCACAATGTTTATGATAAATACTATGTGTTTGATTATTTCTGTTTTATCATTTAAAAAGTTGGTTATTGTGAATGCAAAGAAGAAAGTCTTAGAAAAGCTGGTTAAGAGAGAACACAGAGATTTTCAAACCCAGCAGAGGAATTTAAAGAGCCAATCTCAACTTTGTCTTATAAGACTACATAAAACCAGTTTACAGCTTTCAAACAGTCAACATTAGTATATCCAGTAATTTTAAAGGAATCACAAAATGATAAAAAATTGTTTAGAAGCTAGTAGGGCTCTAGAATAAATGTTAGATCTAAAAAGATTCAAGGAACAATTATCACTTATGGTATGCACTCACTATTTGTAAAAACAAATGTTAACTGAATTATCCCTAAGGGCTGATTAGATACACTGCTCTTTTGGAGGTTGGGGTGCTTTACACTGGATGACATGGTGGAAGAATGAGGCTAAAACAGTAGAAGAAAAAAAGAGACAGAGGCATAGAAATCTTCCAAGACCAACTTTTTAGAGAGTGAGATTATGCTAACGTATAGAGGAAATAACTATATAATGAGTCTACCCTGGATTTGTACCAAATGGCAGTTTTGAATCCATGAAATAGACTTGAGGATAAAGGATAGAAAATAGAATCCTTTACAAAAGTGATTCAAGGGCCAAAAGAAACCTTTATAGGTTTTTTTGAAAGATTAACTGCAGTGGTAAACAGAATAGTTCTAGATTAAGAAACTAGGTGAATAATAGTTGAATCTCTGGCTTTTGAAAATGCTAACTCACAATGTAAAACAATAATTAGACCATTAAGAGCAAGGTTAACTCCCTTGGAGCACTGACTTCACAATACAATTAATTTAGAATCTTATAACTATGATGATAACTGGGTAGGAGAGGTTGTTTATAGAGGCTTAAAGAAAAATCAAAAGGTCATATAAAAAGAGTCTGTGAACAAGGAATTCCCAGAAACAATGGTATTTGTTAGGAGTAATCTCAAGAGAACATCCCTCCCTTCTGGAGTATGCAGAAGGTGTGGCAAAGGGAGGCTCAACAAGGGACAGACTAGGTTACTTTAACCTTCAGGAAATGCCCTGAGAGGTCCTTCAAAAGCCCCCATATCAAATACAGTTCAGTGTTATCCTGCCGTCTTAGAGAAAACACCTTCCCAAAACAATAAAGAAACTAAAGCCTCTTCTAAAAAACCATACTGCTCTGGACAATAGAAAAGCTATAGAAAAGAGAAAAAAGTTTGGGAAAAACCATAATGTGAGGATTTTGGCAACTTCTATAAGTAACAAAGACCAAAATTAAAAATATGAATAAATCATGTTGTCATTGAAGGTTTGGAAGATATAGGCACAATGTAATAATAATTTCACCAGAGTCTTAGAGTCCAAATTGGCACCACTCAGGAGGTAAATGTTCAGTTTTAGGGAATTGGGACATTATCCTAGGTAAAAGAGTACAAGATGGCTTGAATGAATATGACCAGAAGGAAAGAGGAAAATTAAAGCCATATGTAACTAACATTGGAATGAATTTATGGGGATGAGACTTATTACAACAATGAAATACTCAGATTAACATTGTTCCAATCTCAGAAATGAACCATAAGTTAACATATGTTTATGGGAAAATATTAGAAGGTATTATGAGAAACAGTTACCAACCATCATTCAGGTTATTAAAAAAAAAAAAAAAAAAGACACAACAGCTGGTAATCTTTCAAAGCCACCTACAGAACTACCTTCAAAATGGTTAACCAAGAAGCCTCTATGGGTTCAGCAATGGCCTTTAACAAAAGAAAAATTACAGGCCTTAAAACAGCTGGTTCAGGAGCAGTTAAATGCTCAGCATATTGAAGAATCAATCAGCCCTTGGAATTCTCCTGTTATTTGTTATCAAGAAGAAATCTGTGGCAGTATTTTGTACAACAGCCATCAGAAGTGATATGTAAACAGTTTGCACAATCTATCATTTACCACTACATGGACAATATCTTTTTGGCTAACTCACATAGAGATATGTTAGAAACAATGTTTAAAGAAGTGAAAATTTTTTGCCTGTTTACAAATTACTCCTGAAAAAATACAAATAGGAGGTTCCATTAATTCTTTAGGATACAAAATAGGTCAACAAAAAAATTAGACCCCAAAAAGTGCAAATCAGAAGAGATAGACTGTGGACTCTTAGGAATTTCCAAAGATTGCTATGAGCGCTACTTATTTACAGACCACTATTGGGCTAAAAATTATGAACTGGATAATTTGTTCAAAACCTTAGAAGGAGACAAGGACTTAAATAGTCCAAGAGAATTTTTAGCTGAAGCTGAGAGAGAATTGGCTTCTTCTATTCCTATTATTCTTAGTTTTGATCTTTTCATAGTATCTCATATTCCCTGGATGTTTTGTGTTTGAATTTTTTTAGATTTAACATTTTCTTTATTATTATTTTATTTTATTTAAAAGGCATTTTTTTGTGTTCCAATGCAAGTTACTCCTCCACACTCTTCTCCTAGTGCTCCTCCAACTCCCATTTTTTAAAAATCTACCCTTTCTACTATTCCTCTGTTTCCATTCAGAAATGGACAAGCCTCCGGTGGGCTTGAACAGCATAGCCCATCATGTTGAGACAGGACCAAGCTCCTCCCTTTTTGTCAAGGATGGGCATGGGGAACAGGTTCATAAAAGCAAGCTAAGTGCCAGGGACAGATAGATTCTGATCTCACTGCTAGGAGCCTTACAAATGGACCAAGCCACACACCACACAAATGTCACACACATACAGAGGGACTAGGTTGGTCCCATGAAATTTTCCTAACTGTTGATCCAGAGTTTATGAGCTCCCAGAAGTTCAGATTGTGGGGATTTAATAAAAGTTCCAAAAGTTTTGGAGCTATCAGAGGACAGATCCACCTCTTCTAGTCTTTTTTTTTTTTTTTTTTTTTTTTTTTACATCTCTGAGAAAGCCAGAGACGTTAGAGAGAATAAACACCACAGTCAGATCTTACCCAGCTGTCTTCCAGCTTCCTCAGCCTGGTTTCTCTTGACTTCCTCTCCTTCTTTCTATGCCCGCCTTAAATACTCTCTTGGTAAATTAAGGTGTGGCCCCACCACTGCCTGCCTGAGAGCCTGGAATTCCTTCTGTAATCTAAAATGACCTCCAACTCTGTTGGAATTAAGGGCATAGGTCACCACTCCCAGGATACTCCCTGTGCTGGGATTAAAGGTGTGAATCACCACTCTCTGATTCTTCTAGACTGACTGTGGTTAGATCTCCAAAACTTCTGGAGCTTTTATTAAATCTCAACATAGACTGTGAGTAGATTCCCTCTGATATCACCACTTTTGGAGTTTTTATTAAATCCCTACAGCAGGTCAGCTGTCTCCATGGGTTTCCCAGTCATGACCCTTCTGTCTTGTACAATTCCTCCTCCCTTTCTTCAGCAAGACTCCCTGAGGTCAGGACCTGGCTGTGGATCTCTGCAATTGTTTCCATCAGTTACTGGGAAGAGAATCTCTGATGACAATTAGGGTAGTCACAAATCTGATTACAGTATTTGACCACCTCAGGTACTCTCTAGGAGTCTTAGCTGGGGTAATCTTTGTGGATTCCTTGGGGTTTCTGTAATGCTGGGTTTCTAACTTCAAAATGGCCCCCCTTACCAAGATGTCTCTTTACGCTCCTCCTCCATTTTATCTCCAATCCACTTCCTCATGTTCCCATCCCTCCACCTCCCCTCTTCTGCCACTAATTTACCCAGAAGATCTCTTCTTTTTCCCCTACCCAGGGAAACTCATCTTCCAATTCTTTGTTATCTAACCTCTCTGCAGCTGAAGATTGTAGGTTGGTTATCCAATACTTTACTCCTGATATCCATTTATGAGCAAGTGCATACCATGTTTGTCTTTCTGAGCCTGGGTTACCTCATTCAGAATTTTTTTTTTAAATAGATCCACACATTTGAAAATTTTATATCATGTTTTTTTGTTTGTTTTCAGCTGATTAATACTTCATTGTGTAAATATACCACATTTTTCCTTATCCATTCCTATGTTGAGGGGCATCTAGGTTGTTTCCAGGTTCTGACAATTACAGATAAGGCTGCTATGAACATAGTTGGAAAAGTTTCCTTGTGGTATGATTGAGTGTTCTTTGGGGGAATTAGCATTTTCTTTGACAATTGAATTTATTTCCTCCATGGCATCTCCAATGCCTGATAGTCTCTCTTCCTTCTCTTGTATTCTGCTAGTGATGTTTGTTCACTTACCCAGATTATCTGTTAACAGCAAGAACAAAGAAGACCCCAGACCCAGATTTCTTGCAAGATGAAAAAAAAATTATTACACCCACGAGTGGGCTCAAGGCAAGAAGATAGACAAGAGCCCCAAATGCTCTTAGGGTAGAATTTTTATACAGCACTCTAGGTAGGGGAGGGGGAAGTTGCAATGGCTCTCATGGTTACTCAGGGTGGTCTCGCCTGAGTTACTACATGCAGGTCAGGCTGACCAGGCGATGTGTCCCAAGAATGCAAGAAGCAAGCTTTGTTTAGACTGCACATCCTGCATGCAGCTGGGAAATCCTGTAAACAAAGCTTTTTCCAAGACTCTGATCTTTGAGCAGACAGTCACTGAAACTCTGCCAACCTCAGTCAGCTTCAGGGGCCTCAGGGAGGGGGTTTCGGTTTGGTAGGCAAACACCTATCGTGACACTAGAGAGTTAAGGGGGAAAGAGTTAAATGGGGTTTCTCCATTATTACATATCCATTTCCATAATTCCTTTGGCTTGTGTATTCTTTATTGCTTCTATTTCCATTTTCAGGTCATGAACCATTTCCTTCACTTGTTTGTTTCCCTACCCCCTTGACTTTTTTGACATTCTGTAAGAGATTTAGTGATTTTCTCCATTTTTCTTCAGAATTTTTTCTTCACTTTATTTAAAAGATATTTTTCTTTTCTCCTTTAAGAAGCTCTATCATCTTCATAAAGTTGTTTTTAGGGTCATTTTCTTCTGATTCCGCTGTGTTGGAAAGGTCAAGTCATACTATCACAAAATAGCTAGGTTATAGTAATGATATATTGCTCTTTCTGTTTCTGACTATGGTGGTACCTTGAATGAAATTGTTCCCATAATCTCATTGGAAGTGGCACTATTAGGAAGTATAGCCTTATTGAAGGATTGTATCACTGTGGGGTTGGATTTGGGGTCTCCAATGCTAAAGATATCATGCAGTATTTTAGTTAAATTCCTGTTGTATGTGTCTCAAAGATATAGAATTCTACAGCACCATATGTACTAGCATGCCTCGTATTCCCAACTTTCATGCTCCCCATCATGATAGTAATGAACTAAACCTCTAAAACTGTGGTGAGTGCGGAAAGTAAGAGGCTGTATAGTGGAGCCAATTAGTTTGGTGGCATACGTTGTAGCTTTCGGTTTGGTTTTGACCAAACCGAAACATTTAATTGAGGTAATGGCTTACAATTTTACAGGTTCAGTTCATTGTCATCATGATGGAAAGCATGGTGGCATACAGGCAGACAAGGTGCTGGCTACATCCTGGCCAGAAGAGAGTAGAAAGTTGACTGTCACACTGAGTGAAGCATGAGAAAAGAAACCTCAAAGCTCCTCATCCACAATGACACACTTTCTCCAACAAGGCCAAACCTATTAGTGTTACTCCCTTTGGGGGACATGTTTCTCAAACCACCACATTCCACTATCTGACCCCCAAAGGCTTGAAGCCATATTATAATGCCAAAAACAATGTGTTCAGTCCAACTTCAAAAGTCTCTATAGTCTATAACGGTCCCAAACTTGTTTCAAAGTCCAAAGTCTCTTCTGAGACTCATGCAATTTCTTAACTGTAATATCCTGTAAAATTAAAATTAAAACACAGATCACATATTTCCAACATATAATGGCACAGTATATGCATTACCATTTTCAAAACACAGGGAAGGGAGCATAGAGAGGAAATATTGGAGCAAAACAATACTGAAAAACCAGATGGGCAAACTTTAAACTCTGCATCTTCATGACTGATGTTGAAATGCTCTTTGTGTCCCCAGCTGTTCATTTCTTTCTCTTGAGTTTGTCTCACTTCCTATTAGCAGCTGTCTTTGGCTAGAATCCAAGACTCTAGCATCTCTAACATCCTGGGTTCTCAAAGACACTTCAGGCTTTAACTTCACAGCTTCATGCAATGACAACTCTAACTAAGTCTCCATTCAGGGATACCCATGACCTATGCCTAGTCTCAGTGGATTTGGTCCATAATGTTGAGTGGTTTTTTTTATGTCCTTTTTTCTAATACTAGAAACATGTGGCCAAAACTGCTTAGCTCTGTTGCTTACTGGGACTGGAACATATCCTCCTTCTTCAATTATATCATCAGCTTTCTGTCCTTTACTACCTAAGATTGGCTGTCCTGAAACCTGCTCTATAGACCAGGCTGGCCTTAGACCCAGACATCTGTGTGCTGGGATTAAAGGTATGTGCCACATACTTCTGGTTCTATGCTTTTATTTTCACAGTTGGAAATTTGGCTGCACAATATTTCTCCCTGAGGGTACCACTCCCCTTATTCCATTTTAAAATCAGTTTATCTCCTTGAACATAGGATTTAGCTTCATTCACTTACTGGTGCTTTTTATCCTCAAAATTTACACTTTGTAATTTACTCAGCTCAGCTTGTTCTTTTTCATTATAAATCATCATTAGAGTTACCACTAATATCCACACAACAGAGTCTATTCTAGGTTGTTTTGAGATTTCTTCTGCCAATGGAATTAATCCAAAACCCTTCACTTTAGCCTCAGACCAACTCTTTGGACATGGGCAAAAGAAAACCATTTCTTCACAGAAATATCACAAATATAATATCTATTTCTGTACTAAAATTCTTCTCTCAAGCCTCTTGAGCCACTCCCAACATTTCAAATCATTATCAGCACCACCGTCTTCCATGCTCCTACTAATATGCTCCATTAATCAATGCTTAAAGCATTCCACTGCTTTCTTAACCCAAAGTACTAAAGTCCATATTAATCCAAACAAAGGTATGATCAGGCCTATCACAGCAATACCCCAGTTTCTGGTACCAACTTCTGCCTTACTTAGGGTTCTTTTTATATTGCTGTGAAGAGACAGCATGGCCACAAAGAAAAAATTTAATTGAGGTAGTGATTTACAGTGTCAAAAGTTCTGTTCATTATTATCAAGATAAGGAGCATATCAGCATGTAGACAGGAATGGTATTGCCTACAGCTTGACCAGAAGGCAGCAAGAAGCCAACTGACTGTCACACCACACCGAATAGAGTTTTAGAAAGGATATCTCAAAGCTCATCAGCACAGTGACTTAGTTTCTCCAATAAGATCACACCTATTATAACAAGATCACACCTCTGGATAATATTTGGGAGTAAATTTCTTTCAAATCACCACAGTGTTCAAGGGCCATGCTGCAGCCAGGGTCATACAGATCTGTGTGGCCTGCACTGCTACTCTGTGCCATGGTAACATCCTGGCCAGAGTTTCAGCTCAGGGCCATGTCTGGGCCCCTGGTCCTGTTGTAGCTGGAGTCTGTGCTGATGTCCATGGCCCATGTTACCATCAAAGGTCATGCGGGTGCCTAGGGTCTGTGCCACTACCTAGAGCCATATTGGTGTCCAAGGGTCATGATGCCACTGAAGTCATGCCGATCTGAATGATCTGCAGTTCCACCTGAGGCAATGGTTACTCCAGGTCTGGGCTGCTGCTGAGAACCATGTCTGGGTCTGTGTTCCTACTAAAGCCTGGTATTTGTTGAAATCTGAGGCCTGGGTTGTCACCAAAGGCCACACAGAAGCCACAGAAGTCACGCTGATCTGAGTGACCTATATGGCTACCTGGAGCCATGGTGTCATCCTGGCCAGAGCTTCTTCTGAGGGCCATGTCCATGGTCCTACTGCAGCTGGGGTTTGTGTTGATGTCTGTGGCTCATGTTACCACAGGGGACTCTAGGAACCATGCATGGGCTCTGAGAAAGCTGGCTCTGCTCCTTGCTAGACACTATAGCAAGAGAGACCCCCAACACTTGAGAGAGATGGCTCCACCCCTCACAAAAGGTATAGGAGTAGTGGCCTTATTGTCATGGGCATAAGAGAGCTAGCTGTGATGATATATTGTATATCTAATAAAAATAGTCTAGAATATCAGAGTACAAGAGTACAGAGTCACCCACAGAACTAAGATATGAAGGTCAGGGAGTGGTGACCTATGCCTTTAATCTCATCAGTTGGGAGGTGGGGGGGGGGTGCTCTGGATCTCTGTGAGTACAAGACCAAACAGAGCCAGGCAGTGGTGGCAGACACCTTCAATCCTAGCCCTAGAAAAGTTGATTCAGAAATTAAAATAGCTGGGTGGGCAAAGAGAGATAAAAGGGGAGAAGGCAGAAAAACTTCCTTTGCTTGTGCTCCAGTCAGTCTGAGGACTCGTGGAGACAGGACCTACACTGTTCTGCCTGAGAAGTTAGCTGGGTCAGAACTGGCTGTGGTTTGCTTTCAATCTCTCTGATATTTCAGCTTTTCCCTAATATCTGGCTCCAGGTTTTACTATGTACTAAGTAGAATTAGGGGAATAGCTAGCTCTGACCCTTGCCTGAAAGGGCAGTCCCTGGGGCCTGGACTGTCTAGGTCAGCTACCACCCAGGCACACATCCAGGGCCTTGGATTGGCCCACCCTAACATATGTATAAAGGGAATGGTCCTGTAGCAAGATACCCAGGGGATCTCCATGATTCCATGACTCTCCATGGCTGTCCCACATCTGAGAGGAGTTTTGGGGAAGGTTCAGTGATGAAACCAGAGGCTTTGAATCAGACCATTTGCATGAAAGCTAATTGGACACTGTGCAACACACGTCAGTTCCCAATGACAACAAGACAAAGAGACTGGAAAGATGGAGAAGTGAAGATGTTTCATTCTTTTTCCTTTGTTTGTTTTGCTTTAATTAAGGTTTAATTTTTTAAATTTTCTTTTTGTGGGATGATGTTGCAAGAGTTAGGGCAGGATACAATGGGTGAGACTGTGAAATGAGTGGAATTGGGCGCATGATGTGAAATTCCCAAAGAACCAATAAAGAAATTATTTTAAAAATAGAAATGTGGTACTTTTTTTTTTTTTTGACGAGAAGTTGGAGGAATAGAATCTGAGACAGTGAAAGGAATTATAATTCTCCATATGTTAGGAGTTGAGAGACGGAGTGGTGAGAATAGACGGAGGGTGGAAATATGGAGTGAAGATGGGCTAGGCAGTCTAGAGTGAGCCTGGGATGAGATAGAATCCAAGATAGGTTACTTGGAGTGGGAAGAGTCGAGCTTTGGAAGGTGAGAGATAAGTCCTGGAGGCCAGGAAATTGGGAATGAGGCAGTGTCAGACTGGCTCTCAGAGAAAAGAAGAGGTCATCTACACAGGAAGCAGGGGAAAGGTGGGCCAAGTCAGCAGAGGGCCTGTCTCTGAGTTCCTGGGGGAGGACTATACAGGTCAGTTGTCAGGAATGTTGATTATCAGGATTCTTGTATGTGAAGGCAAAAAGGCCTTGGGAGTGGACATCCAGCGGTATTGAGAAAAAAGCATCTTTAACATTTAGAACTCAAAAGCGAGTGGTTTTGTGAGGGATAATGGACAGGACAGCCTAAGTATGAAACACTACAAAGAACAAAAGCAGCATTAATGGAGTTAAGTGTCCTGGACTAAAAGAAACATTTCCTCCTCCTCTTCCTCCTCCTTCTCCCCCTTCTCCCGCTCCTCCCCCACCTCTCCCTCCTCCTCCCCCTCCTCCTCCTCCTCCTATTAACATGCTAATGTTTGAGTATTATAGAGTGAAGAGGTAAGATGCAGAAGCAGCTTGTAGGATCTGAGTCTCTGAGGCTGGTTAAGATCTGGGAGGTTGTAGGCAGAAGGGTTTGCGGTTGTAGGACAAGGAGAGGTGGTTCTCATACAGTGCAGTTGACTAAAGAAGCAGAGGGATGCAGGGGTGATGTGAAAGCTGTTGTTGGGGAAAAGGCAAAACTTCTGTCAATTTGGAAAAGATATCTTTTTAAGAAAGGGAATTAGGACATGAAGGAATTCGGGGACAGAAGAAGAAAACAACGCCTTTGAAGGAATAAGTTAAGGATGGAGTTTGGAGGGATCTGGCAGGTCTGGCTGTGTATTCCTACTATGTTTGAGGAAGAAAGGTGAGTGGTTTAGGCTGGTCAGTCAATATCACCAGAGATCTGAGAAGAATACATTATAATAGGAGGTAGAATCCAAATGGCCAATGTCTCAATTAAAATGATAGATACATTTTTTATTACCCCAACAGTTGGCTTTGCCTCCCTTGGTCTTGATTTCTGGGCTGGTCTTTAGCTGTCATCCAGGGCAATGGATTTTTGGCTCTCAAACCCAGGTCTGAGAGATTTTTTTCCTATAGAGAATCTTGGGAAAATTGACCTTACCTTGACCAGGCGGAATAGAGCAATGAACCCAAAGTGCTTACAGTTTGAGCAGAGTTCCTGTAGCATATGAGGCATGGGTAGTTTAGCCTTGTAGTTAGTGTTACCACAACACAGGTAAAGTTATCACTATATCTGTCTTCTTTGGAGATCACAGGGATTGTGTCAGGTATGAATATGTCTCTATAAAGGAAAGCTTAATAATTTTAAATGTCATATTCAGAAGATCTCTGAGGAGTTTGAGAACCATTATTAAGTATATCTGTTTTAGTCTTAAGTTTATAGGAATGTGTTGTTCAAGGAAGGGTAGAAAGGGCAGGAAGATGAAATTCCACAGAAGGAAAAAGGAAGATAATTCTGCTCAAAGGAGGTAGAGTTTTGAAAGTGTATAGCAGAGCAAGATATATTTTGGGATCCCATGTTTGTGTAAGCTGTAGGAGAAAAAGGCCTCTGCAGATAGTTCGGGACAGAAAAGGGCTAAGTTGAGAAATGGCAGACAAGAAAGGAGAAGGCAGAGGGAGATGTAGATAACAGGGCCATGAAGTATATTGCAGCTCTTGGGGAGAGGGACAGAAAATTCTTGGTAATCAAAAGTGGAAAATTTGGTTTCAGGAAGGGAGGAGGAGCCATGGCCATAACAGCATATCAGTAAAGGTGGGACTGGCACCCAAGTGAGTGTGCTGAGCAGAGGAGCAGGGGCAGTGGCAGGCTGTGGAGATAGGGATAGCAGAGGAGGAGGTGGGGCTTTGGCTCTGGTGGAGGAGGGAAAGGAGGGGACCTTTTGGAACTGTCACAGTTGTGGGGAGCTCTCCTAGAGCTGTAAGACTAAGGCTGGCCTGTGGGAGGAACACTGGAGGAGGGTGGGGACATCAGAGGGGCAGCAGGACAGGTTGAGGAAAGGGGCTCGGAGCCTTGGGCTATCTGTTACAGTGGTTCTTTGGAGCTGCTGCAGAGGTTTGTGTGGCCAATGAAAGGACAGGAAGTACAAGAGAAAAGTTTGAATTAGAAGCAGATGGGGCATATGGAGCTCAGAAGTAGGCAGGGATAGGCAGACACACAGAAGAAGGAGGGGGGAGGTTGGGAAGGGTACCTGAGGTTATATGTTCTTCTTTCTGTCCATGCTCACAAAATTGTAAAGCTTCTTTGTGGGGATATGTTTCAAATTTAATAAAAACAGTCTGAGATATCAGAGGGATCTACCCACAGTCAGTCTAGGAGGATCAGAGAGTGAGAACTCACACCTTTAATCTCAGCACAGGGAATATCCAGGAGTGGCGACCTATGCCCTTAATCCCAGCAAATCTGAGTTTAAGGCCAATTTAGTTTACAGAGGGAGTTCCAGGCTCCCAGGCAGGCTATAATGGTGCCACGCCTTTAGTTTTAACCTGGATGTGGAACACCTGGGTGAAGAGGGTATTTAAGGCAGACATAGAAATACACAGCAGGCAGAAGAAGCCAGAAAGAGGCTGAGGAAGCTGGAAGATGGCTGGGTGAGATTTGGCTGTGGTGTTTTCTCTGCTATCTCAGCCTTTCCCTGAGATCTGGCTCTGAGTTTCAATTATTGTGCAACACTTGTCATTTTGTTTGCTTTTTAGGGATAATTTAGGATGCATAAGTAGTTTTGGGTGTTTGTAGGATTTCAGTTGGGATGGAGAGCACATATTCCCTTTGCTTGTTGTGGCCTCGAGCCAGGGCCCAGACTTGAGGGCATGATCTGACTTCAAATGACTTATAAAGGCCTCTGTGAGGGAGATGTCACCACCCAAGCTCAGTCACCCTGAGAGGACACAATGGGTCTGAAGAGAATTACCAGACCTGTCCACTGCATTCTTGGACAGTTAGGAACAGACACTGGATTTCAGGAGAGTGGCCACCAAAAGTGAAAGGAAAATGTCCAACTAGGCTGATGTGAATGGAATATGCCAGTTAGATGTCTAAAGGAGTTCACATTGAATACTAAAGGCCATGGTGCCATAGTGGGGTGCACTGTCCCCACTCCACAAGACAGAGCCGAGATGCCAGACATTTAACAGTCATCACTTGCTGTTTTTGGGAGTGTTTTTGATGGACAATAAGGGTAAAATCACCAATTAGCCACCGTCGGATGAAGTGAATGGGCATTGGATCTTTGAAAAGTTTGAGAATTGGATTGGGGGGTTTTGAAGTCCCATTTAAGTCATTATCTCAGTCATGAAGCCACTGAAAGGGAGGTCAGCACAAGGCACCCAAGACCAAGTTCTCAGCACAAAAGGAAATTTATTACCCTTGTGTAGGGGTATTGTATTGTCTCATGGTAAATAATTGTGCCACCCACTGGTCTAATAAAAACAGCTGATTGGCCAAAGGCAGGCAGGAAGTGTAGGTAGGGCTACCAGACTAGGAAAAATCTCTGAGAACAGACCACCAGAGGAATTCCAGAGAGAGGCCAGGAAGAAGCAGAGGACAACTATGCTGCCCTAAGAAAAGGTACGGAGCCGCATGGCTGAACAGAACAAGAGACATAGGTTAGGTGAAGGGTACAGAGCTAGCAAGTGATATGCCTGGGCCTGAGGCTGATCAGCCTAAAACTATTGAAAGCTTCTGTGTGTCTCTGTGGGACTGCGGGTCTGTGGGTCTGTGGGCCTAGACCTTGAGGTTAGGCCAGAAAGTCCAGGCCAGAAACCTCCTACTACACCCTTGAGGGAGAAGGGGAGGGGGTACAGAGGCAACAGCAGCAGCAGCAAGCCAACAAAAAACAAAACAAACAAAGCCAAGATAACAAGAATAAGGAAAGCAAAAAAAGATATTTCTATAGGAATGTATTGGGGGGGGGGTCTGTGCTAGGTGTGTGTACATCCTGATTAAATGTATTGGTAAAATAATAAATTTTGATTGTTAGATCTTGGTGTTTTGTCTCAGATCAAATAAGAAAATTGACTTTTAGGAATGTAACAATTTTTAGTAAGGGAGAGTAAAGGGGGAAAAGAATAAATCTTATCCATGCTCAGGCCTGTTAGAGCCCCTTCAGTATATTATTTACTATACCTTGTTTAGCCCTTTTAGTATGAAATATGCTTCTAAGATGCCTTGCTATAGGCCAAAATAGTACCATTATCAACCAATGACTTTTACAGCATCCCTCATCACATACTAGCCTAATTTCTCAATATCCTACAACTCAAATACATGGATTACTGGCAATAGGGTCTTGTTGCCAAGTTCTGAAGGATAATGCCGAAAAATGACAATGGCTTTAATGTTTAGAGGGTGTCTTTAAGATTCCACTGATGGTTTAGTATTTCTATTGCTATGAATAAACACCATTACCATCAAGCAAGTTGAGGAGAAAAGGGTTTATTCAGTTTACACTTCCACATTGCTGTTCATCACTGAAGGAAGTCAGGACAGGAACTCTAACAAGGAAGAAACCTAAAAGCAGGAGCTGATTCAGAGACCATGAAGGAGTGTGCTGCTTACTAGCTTGTTCAGCATGCTTTCTTAAGGAATCCAGGGATGGGACTACCCAACATGGGCTGTGCCTCCCTCACTCATCACTAACTGAGAAAATGTCTCACACCTGAATCTCATGGAGGCTTTTCCTCAGCTGAGGCTCCTTCCTCTCTGATGAATCCAGCTTGTATCAAGTTGACACACAAAACCAGCCAGTACACTGACCAACAAAAAACCCATACCGGCTCTTTTAAAATTTAAAGTTCTTATATTCCATGGTGTCTGGGGTTGGCTACACTCTCATCATACGGTCTCACTCTCCCCCTCTCTGAATGTATTTTAGGAAGCTACTACAGTAGTAGTTTTTGTGTTAGTTGTCTCTCTCCATACTCCCCCCTCTGTCCTGTTCCTTCCATCTCTTACCTCATCTAACCCTTCCTGTTCCATTTGTGTTCTTCCCTTCCAGTCCTACTGCAATGTCCCATTACTAGATTCCTGACATATAAAGTACTCCAATTTAAACATATATTTCTAAGGATTCATGGTATCAACATATGAACATTTGTCTTCCTGGGTCCAGATTATCCATTCAGAATGATTATTTCCACCTCCGTCAACTTACCTGCAAATTTCACTTTCCTTTGCAATTAAATAATTGTTCTATCATGCATATGTTCCACATGTTCACTTTCCTTTAATCACATGATAAACATCTGTGCTTTTCCACTCTCTGACTATTGTGAATAGAGCAGTTAGATAGTAATGGACATACTCTCATAGTTTTTCAGGAAACAGTATTCAGAACAATGTTTAACAAACAACAGATACATGTATTTGAGGTGGTTACCATGAAACTTTTCTGACTTATAATAGGTACTCAACATATTGTAATTGAATAAAGGGATAGTTTATTCTTCAAACTAACAAGCACTGCTATAAATATAGTACTAAATGTAGTTTAAGACAACTCTCTTGAGCCATGAATCTTATGCCTGATGTCAGCCTTGCCCTTCATGACCCATTACTGTCTGACTCATGGCATACTTGCCATGGTCCTGCTTGAGTTTCTGAAGTATTCAGTCAGTCTACAGTCGAGTTTATTATCTTAAGTTCTATATCTCCACTGTATTTTTAAAAAAAGCAAAAGAACTGCTCCTCACTTATCAGGTATAACACCAAACCTACTGAAAAATGACATGAATAATAATCATTTCACAGTGACCTTTACATGTTTGTTTTGAGACAGTCTTCTTACTGTGTTGCCCAAGCTGGTGTTGAAGTCCTAGCTTCAAACATCTTTCTGCCTTAGATCTGTTCCTGAACTACTAGGTTAGTGACACTGTGCCTGGCTAGCCAGCCTTTAAATCTTTCTGTATTTTATTGCTGTAAAGGAAATAATATTACAAAGATGTCTCCTCAACATGCTTTTGTAAACAAAAAAATCTCAAATTTACAGACAACCTTTGAGAAACTCTAGTTTATTCTAGAACATCTCTAGAGCTTCACTATCTCCAGGGGAATTTGGTACATGTATAGCCTAACACACAAACTCACTTAACTGTAGTAGTGGGGGTTTCTAGGTCCAGGGCGGCCAGAGATCTGAGACCCACAGACCTGCCGCCCAAGACCGCTTAGCCACCCGCTGCCACTCAGGCCCCCAGAAATGACTCGGACGCTTATATTAACTTCATGCTGTTTGGCCTATGGCTCAGGCACATTGCTAGTTAGCTCTTATACCTTAAATCAACCCATTTCTATTCATCTGTCTGCCACGTGGCCCGTGGCTTACCTGTGCTCCTTACATGTTGTTTCTTGGGCAGCTTGCTCGATCTGCCTCTGACTCTGCCCTTCCTTTCCTACCTATTCTGATTCCTACTCCTACTTCTTCTATGGTGCCTGTCATGGTCCAAAACAGCTCCTTTATTTAAAGATTGAGATTCACAGCATACAGAAAGGCATTCCCATATCACTTAACTATCATTATTTACTTTGATATATCTCCAATTGTGGCTTTAGAAACCCCCTTCACTGTTGTTATTTTGAGACAAGGTATTTCTATGTAGTCCAACTTTGATTTAAAACTCTAAATTTTATTTTCTGCATACTTTTCTGCTGTAGAGAGCCGCGTGGCCGCACCTTAAAGATGGTGCTGGCTTCCGCCTTCCACCTTCCACCTGAGAGCTCTCTGAGATAAACAACTCATTTGGCTAAGGCTAAGCTCGTGGCTTGCTTCCAGGTGTGGCTTGCTTCCGTGCACCTGGATCTATTGGCATGGCCCACGTGGCGCCCTGTGACTAGCAGTCCAGAGGGTATATAGCTGGGAGCGGGTTTTCCCCAGTAGGAGAAAGCAGTGAGAGAAGCAGCAGAAGAAGTTTCAAGGTCCTGAATAAACCACTGAAAGAAGAGCCTGGTGTAGCGTCATCCTTGCGGGCGAGGGTGCACGGGACATTTTGCAGCACTGGAGATTGAATCAACATTCTCACATATGCTAGGCAAGCACTCTACTACTGAGTTACATTGTCACTCCTTGGCTTAAAGATAGGGTCTTCCTTGTTACAAAGCTCACTCTGTCTCTTGATATTATGTGGCTCCAGGGTGGCCTAGAACTCATGATCTTCCTGCTTCTGCTTCCTAATTACAAATAGCTATAACTATTTGTTTAAAAAATGTTGCAGATAGTAACCTTAGTAGACTTCTCATATTTATGTTAGCAATTTAAGAGTGTTGTATTTTGAAAATAGAATTAGCCCTGAAGACTCATATCTTGATCTTCAATGCAGCAGTGCGTAGCATGAGTAGCTTCCAATGGTGATCTAACTTCTGATCATAAAGACTCTCATCTCATTATTGAATTGGACATTAATGAATTCACAGCTGCATGGACCGCTAGGAGGTTGGTATGAGGTAAAAGAAGTAGGCAACTGAGTATATTCTCTTGAAGGGTATATCTTGTCTTGGGTACTTTACTTCCTCGGTGGTGTTTGGTTTTCTGGTGGCCATGAGGTGAGCACCTGTCACCATCAAACACCCTTGCTATCTTTAGCTTAGTCCCAAGCTGATAGAGGCAGCTAAACTTTAAATCATCTGAAACTGTGAATGGATACAATTATTACTTCCTTTTAATTTTTTTACCCTCTCAACCATTTTTCACAGTGCTGAAAAACTAACAAAAGGGAATGTCAACAGTCCTCTGCAATCTCAGTTTCATTAAATAAACCAACTTCTTCACAACGGTTCAGACTTTTTAACAGTGAAAACTCATGAACTTAAGAATTCAGAAAATAACTTTTGATGAAACTAATTGCAGTTTGTAAGGGACTTCTTTTCAAGAAACAGGAGATTTTGAGGATATGCAACAAAGTATTGGGTCTTGCCCAAAGAGAAGGCCTGGCTTTTCCTCAATGTTAGTGGTCAGGTCTGTATGTTTGCTTAGGAACCTCAGGTCAAAGAGTATGGTCTGATGTGACCTAGATTTAGCTCTACTCATAGCAATGTGACCTTAGGTAAGAGGCTCACATCCACAAAAATATCTAGTGTAACCGAGGATAGAAGCTTCTGATTTGTGGTCCTAGAATCTGAGATTAATCACTCAAAATAATAAGTTATGTGAAGTCACGGAAGATATGAATATCTTTTTTGAGTTATTATGTGCCTAAGATTACCAAAATATCACTATCCAACTCACAGCAGCTGTACTTAGATTTTCAGATACTTCCTCCCTGGTTCAATTGGAAATCTGCTTATGCTTAAGTCTCTGAAGTGTCTTCCCTAGAATTCTTTATCTAGTGAGACCAAGAATCTTTATGATCCCCAACTCTAGTCTGGTGGTAAACTGAGTTAGACTGCAGACTTCTGAAAGGCTACATAAAACCAGACTTTAGAGTGGCATAGCCCTTTTTTTTTTTTAAACCAAATCCAGCCACCAATTCTCTTGATATGCTCCTTTCTTTCCTGAAATTTCTATCTTACAAATGTAGTGGTTAGGATGGACATCTATTCCTTCTATGGTGAGTATAGTTTTTTGAATTGTGTTATAAGAGACTCTCCAAACTTAAATCTTTTTTCATAAAGTTATTCGATCAGTACTGGCTGCTTGTATAAAACAGAAGTATGAGGACACATCACTTAGGGAGGAAGGGGACTAGAAGGGTAGGGTGACAACGTATACCACGTGTGCATCCTTGCTCACCAGTTCAAACTGAACAACAACGCAGATTAGATTAGTTTTGCTAAATTAGCCAGTTGCACTAGGGCATCGCCAGGTGTTTTGTTCTGAAGGTCAGAAATAACTTCCCAAGCAGAGTCGAGAACACATGAAACTTAGAGAAAACGAAACTTGCACCTAGAGCAGGTGTGCGGGACTGCCCACAGTCAAGAACGGCCAGCCGCAGCGGTCCAGGCCCCACCCACGTCGGCGGCTCGGTGGGCGGTACCGAGGGCCGCGGGGAGTGACGCGCCGACGCTGGCGTCGCGGCCGATGACGTGTCGCTCGCGCCCGCCCCGCCCCTCCCCGTCCCCTGCGCCGGTCCGTGTTAGCGAGCGATTGTCGCCGTCGCGCGTGGTCTGCGGAGGGGGGCGGAGGGCGGCCCTCGGCTCGGCTCGAGGGAGGAGAGGAATCGGATCCCCAGGAGGCCCGAAACGCGTGAGGACCCGGGGAGGGAAAGGGAGCGGGCGGCGGAGCTGGAGCGGGCGGGTCGCAGAGCCCGGAAGAGCCGGGGCTGGCCAAGCTGTCATCCCTCGGCCCGCTCACCCAAGTTTGTCGCTGGGGTGAGACACTGCGTGGCCACCAGACGAGGTTTCTCTGGTCCTGTGTGCCTGGCCTATTTTTTTTTTCTTCTATTTATTTTTGTTCTCTGTGTTACAAAGCCATGATTTTGGAAGGGGAGATCTGTTGGGTTAGGTTTTCCTCACTGTACAGAAACGTGACTAGATTGGGTTATAGAGTTAAATTTAGCCTCACCTGAGTTTGATATGTATACTGTCACAGGTGCAGTTTAATTGGTAACCGTATTTTCTTTTTAGCCCTGGGTTAATATTATATCGAACAGTCGCTGTATCTTCTTCATCCTCTAATAAACGAATTTTACTTTTCTCAAGTTCACAGTGCTCTATCATGCCGTATATTTAGTATTCCCCAATGGTTATAATACTAGTGTTGCAATAAAATGTTCATGGAGATGTCAGTTACATGTAGGTTATTGTTATATATGTGAGTGAGTTAAGCTTTCAAGACTTAGTTTTCTTGAATCTTAATTTAACAATTAAAAATGAATTTCTGTCTGAAAAATGTCCCACCCCAGTATTTCTGTGGCTTAAAGTATACAAAGTCTACACATAGAACATTTCATCAGGAACCTGTATGTTAAATACAAAGTAAATTTACCACTTTGTAGTGTTTTTCTTGAGTGGAGAGTTTATATAAGTCTTTCTGGAAAATACAATTTTCAGCTTTGAAAAGATAGCTATTTGCAATAAAAATTTTAAGTTTGTGAACATGTACAGAAAGAAATGCAGAATTACTGAGGAGAGAATAAGAAATTGGTTGAGCATTCTTAATCTGAAAACCAAAGTAAGGAATGCTCCCAAAATTGTTAAGTTTTTATAATTAAGACTTTATTATAAAGAACTTGTAAATTAAAAAAATACTATACAAATTAGCCAGATCCAAAGTGTATACATCTCAGTGAGCATATTTTACAGTTTTAATATTCTGAAGTTGTAGGCTTCACCTTGGATTTTACATTTTCACTATCAATACATTTTTAACTCACTTATCCATCACAAAAAATGAAAAAAATCATGACAGAGTTGAAATGAAAAGTAAAGCTATGCAATCTCTTTCAAGATTGAAATATCAATTACCTACATTCATTTCTTCCTTATCTCCTAATATTAACCCCTTCTCCTCTTTTTTAAAACTTTAAAAATCACTTTTGGCTGTTGTGTTTCTCCATTTGAAAATTGTTCAGTTCATCAGCCCATTTGTTGATTTTGGCAGTTTTGTTTCCTTGACATTTAATTTTTGCAATTCTTTGAAAGTTCTGGATATTAACTTCTTTTCTGAAGTATATCTGGTAAAAACTTTCTCCTGTTCTGTGGTTTGTCAATGTGCTCTGCTGATTGTTTCCTTTGCCATGCAGAAACTTTTGGTATTTGGGGCTTTAAAAACTGATGTGACATCAGGAGTGGAAAAGTTTTTAAAGTTTTAAAAGTTTTTAAAAATATTGAATATAATCACCTTCAGGTGCGTATAAAGTATGAATTAATTTGTTTAGTTATGGGTCCCTATCAAAAGCATATCTCATTCTTACATGCAGATGTTCTAAAATCCAACAGTCTCAATCTGGGAGCACTTTTAATTTCAAACATTTCAGATAAGGAGTTTCCTTCTTTTTCCTCTCCGCACTTCCTCTTTCCTCCCTTCTTCCTCCTCCCTCCCCTCTTCCTTTTCCCTCCCCTTTTCCTTTTCCCTTCCATCTTACCTCTTTTCTCTTCCCTTCCATTTTCTCTCCCTGCCCCCCTTTCCTTTTTTCTTTTTTAAAGTGACCTGCTATAGAGTAGTATCATCAGGACCAGGTGGCTCCCTAAACATTCTTTGTGAAGTGATAGGAAAAAAAAAAAAATCTCTTGGTAGTGAGTAGCAATGCCAATGTAATAAGTCAGATCAGGCCAAATTAATAAGACTGGGTTTAAAAAGCAGAGTGAAGCAACTTCTGCGTGACTTTCAGGAAGCAGGAGGGAGAGTACTTGGCACATCTAGGGGACCAGGTCTTAAATAGCCTGTAGGTGTATTCTTGAGTATTCCCTCAGGAGAGGATGGCCCCTTGGTGGACTTCCTGAGGGCAAGGTCTGGAGAGGGAGGAAAGAGACCAGAGCATGGAATGGGGGCCCAAGCTAGAGATTCTGAACATCCCAACCTTTTTGGGTATATATATTTGTATATGTATGGAAGCTGGTTCAAGTCTAGCTACTTCCTGGTGTTAAGGGACTACATGAGGAGGGGGAGGGAGTTGGGAGTGGGGTCATGCTCATCAGGAAGTGTGGGCATTCAGTTAGCTGCCATTCTGGAGACCTTAAGAACCTATTTCTTGAGGTGGAGAAGGCAGGTTGTTAGGAAAAAACAACAAAAAACTAGATTATTAACACCTGTCCTATAGCCAAGGGCTAACTGTGGGAAAATGAATGAAACAGCCTTGGACATACAGAAGAGGCAAGGGTGAATGAGCCAGATGAAAGAGTAGATGCCCTTAAGTCTGGAGAGGTGGTACCAGCACTGATGTCCCAGGAGCTTGGGGAAATGGTATGCCAAACTGGGGGATGATGTGTTCAGGAGTATCTGACCCCATCACTTCTGCTGTTTTCCTGGAAGTGGGGAGTGCATCCATCTGTAAAGGTGTCAGTAAGAATTAAGAAATAATAGAGCTTTTTATGAGTGAGCATGTGGGTGAAATCAACCTGTCAGTACTTGCCTGGTTGGTATACTTGGAATTCGTGCAGGGCCTGGCATATCTGGAGGGCCTTGGCATTTAATGTTTGCAATTCTTTGAGAGTTCTGAATACTGACTTTTTTCCTGATATATAGCTGGTATACTTGGGGTTGGCCTTGGCACAAGTCTGGCAGGAAGGGTGGACCTGTCTAGGAATTGATCCACTATGTCAGATTCCTTGATACAGTAGCAGAACTCTTTCCAAGGAACATGGAGGTTTCTGTAAAATGACTAGAACAGATATATCTTAGTGTCATAGCAAAAGGCTATGGCTTTTGGTTAAAAGGTATGAACATTTTTCCTGGCCTAGTTTCAGCCCAATGAAACACACCTTTAAGTCTATAACTAGAGGAAATTTACTGAATGGAAATGATTAAATGGGTGAAGAAGGAGGATAGAGGCTAAGGAGTGACGGAAGAACAGAGTTGAACATGTCTGCAAGCTTCCATGTTCTTTCTAATGCTAACCTGTCTCTAACAGCTGGGCCCTAGTTAAATTCACAGAAATTTAAGGACTCCTGAAAATCGTTTGTAACCAGAACCACCACAAAGACTGTGAATGAGGCATACCTGACAGTATTTTTAACAGGAAATCTTACTAATGAGCTACCAAGCTGCTTGGAGCCTCCAGGATTGATAAATCAGTCAGCACCCTAGTCATCAAATGCCATTAGATCCAAGAAGGATAAATGAATGAGCAGAAGTGAGACAACTTTCCAATCTCAGGTTCCTCTGTGGTCTTTGGGAAACAGAAGCATTTGTCAGGCTCAGAAGATAGACAGAAAACTGTGGATTAGGAACCTGGGGAGACTAAACTACCCTGACTTGGCAACATGGGGCAATTGACCCCCCAGTTGTCCAGTCTGGGCAGGATCTTGGCACTGGTTTGAAGTGCAAAGCAGTGTTTTTACTATGTGACTGGCTTGCTGCATTTAAAGGAAGCTTCCAGGTATAAGTTCTTCCATGTTCCTTGGAGGAGATACAGGATACTGCTAGAGTTGGCACATCTCTATTTTACTAAAATGCCACATTCTCGGATCACTTAAGTGTTTGAGGATCAGGCTATGATTATCTGTTAGGTATATCTGAATTAGACAGTTGTTTAACTAGTGAGCTAAATCTGGACATACAGTTTCCTGCTTAGTTACATACAGCTTACCAGTGTTGGTAAAAGCAAGAGGAGTAGAAGGAATATTTCAGTCTCTAGTTTTCAGCTGTGGTCCTAAGTTATAATCATAAGGTAAAACCAACTTTTAACATTGGAAAGAATTTGGTGTTTTTAAAGTCAATAATAAGGGAATACTCTAATGCTATAAAATCTGGCTGCTGGCAAGATTCATCACTGTACATGAATACATGGAGTTGCAGCTTTAATATCTCACTAAACCAGCACTGTTTTAAATTCTGTCTTTTGTAAACCTTGTTTTTAGGTCAAGACAGGATTTATCATCCAAAGTAACTTGGAGACCTAATAACTTCTGTGGACCCATTTCCATGTGGTCACCTCTGAGATGGTGGTGAAGTCATATGACCTCTCTCTTTAACCTTGCCAAAATGGTACCTGCCCATGTGACTGGCTGTATTTGATTAGGGTAGTGGCAGACCATGTGCTGTTTTCCAGAGCAGTTTAAATTTGGAGTTTCCAGTTTTAAATTAACTTTTTTTTTTTTAACACAGATTTTTAACCATACCCAATTTCTTAGCTGTTTTTCTGTATAATAAAGTAGAACAACACAAAATAACTTTTTCTGTCATTACAAAATTTGAGCCCAAGCAGGTATGAACATAGCAGAGCTGTTAGCAAGACCCAAGGAACACACAATCTCCAGCATTTAAAAACTAACCAAAAAAATAAGCATACAGTAGCCAAATTTCCATCCTTGCACACTAAGTAGATGAGACATTTTAACAGAAAGATGAACAAAACTTTTCCTGGGGAACCGTGCTAGATGACCAACTTAAAACTCCTAAAATAAGAGTTTATAGTATAAAGCATCACAGAAATAAAATACTCTTCTTGGCCATAACTCGGCTTCCATCAGATCAAGGCTGCCTGCTACCTGGAGGAAGAGGAGCTGTGGAAGGATACTGAAAAGCAGAGTAGGAGCACAGGGTGCCCAAGCTTGAAAGAAAGCCTGAATAGACAGCAAGCTGAGGATTTCGAAGAAGAGATTTTCTGGAGAGCAGGCAGGAACAAACAAGGTAGAATGGGTGGGTTAATTACAACTTGGTATTGTGGGAGAGCAGACAGAACAGTCAGAGGGAACAGATCTGTCTGGGAAAAGAATCTCCCCATGGCCAAATCAAATGCCAGGTGAGCAAAGGCAAAGTCCGCCCCTGCCAAGGTATGCCATTAAGAGAAAACATCAGAAATAGCAGACTTAGTGCATCAGGGAAACTTGGGAGAGTGATTGAGCGAAAGGTACCATCTTGGATGAAGACATGAGAAGCAGGTAGATAAACAGGGAACAGGGAAAGGGGGCGGAGATGCAGACATACAGCAAAAAGGGCAGTGGTGGGAATGCAGTGTTCAGTTGTAAACCTAGATGAGGTGTATGGTGTGAGACAGCTCTGTTTGGGTAAGTTTTGTACTTGGACCTGGAGTAGTCATAAGACGAAGACTGGAGACTATGGTGGGGCATCCCCTGAGATAGTCTGGGGCCAAAATGGTGGTGGTGGAGTTGTAGTATCCCTGTACAGGATGTCTCCCAAACAACAGAACTTCAAGGGGCAGGGATTATTCCTATCCTCGAACAAGAACAGGCTGGAGTTGCCTAGCACTGCAGTGGCTTGGCAGGCAAACGTGAAGCTTCCAACCCAAAAGGGGTGAAGACTTGGAAGGGAACTGGATCCCTATATAGTTTTTTGGTTTGGAAATAGGTGACTTACCAAGTAAAGTAAGTCAGTACCATGTACCAGATGATGTGGTGGCGGGGAGGGGGGGGGGGGGATGATTCGGTAGTGAGAGTGGCTTTCTGTGACCACAGCCAATGTACCAGATGCTGAGCAGAGCAAAACAACTCCTGGGTGACTCTCAGAAAGGCAGGAGAGAGAGAACAGGTGGCAACTCTAGTGACCTGGTCTGTCCACCAAATAGCCAGTAGGTGTGGTCTTGAGTAGCCCTATGGGAGGGGCTGACCCTTGGTAGGCTTTCTGAGAGTGAGGTCTGGAGAGAGCAGCTCTAGTTGAGGAGCTGCTACATGGTTTGCTGAGGGTGGGTCTCGAATGGACTGAGTGAGACTGGAACATGGAATGGTGCCTCAAGCTAGAGATCCCCCAACTTAAAGATTTTTAATTGTATATATATGTATATGCATGAGTGTGCACGCCAGCAGAGGACAGAAGAAGAGTATTGGATCCCCTAGGTCAGGATGTGGTGTTTTGAATTAGAATAGCCCCATAGGCTCTTAGATTTGAATGCTGAGTCATCAGGGAGTAGCACTATTTGAGAAGGATTGGGAGAGGTAGCTTTGTTGGGGAAAGTGTTCCATTGCAAGTTGGCTTTGAAGTTTCAAAAGCCCAAGCCAGACCCCCCCCCCCCCCAATGCTGCCTGAAGATCTAGGTGTAGAACTCTCAGCTGCTTCTCCAGCAACATGTCTGCTTGTGTGCTGCCATGCTTCTCACCATGATAAACAATAGGCTATACCTCTGAAACTATTAGCAAATCCAGTTACGGGCATTCTTTTTATAAGACATTTCATGGTCCTGGTGTCTCCTCACAGCAGTAGAACACTTAAGACACTGAGATTACCAGTAGCTGGGAGCTGCCTGTTGTGGTTGCTGAGAATGGAACTTGGGTCCCTCCGGTCTGTTAGCATTCCTAAAGGCCTGAAAGGTTTCTCAAAACTATTAGCACTGTATGTATCAGCAGCTCTCAAGCTGAGCATCAAATCGCCCTTTCACAGGAGTTGTCTAAGACCACCAGAAATCACAGGTTATATTAGGATTCACAATAGTAGCAAAATTACAGTTATGAAGTAGCAATGAAACTAATTTCATGGTTACAACCCTGGGAACTATATTAAAGGGTCACAGCACTAGTAAGATTGAATACCACTGCTCTATGTTTTGGGGACTAGACTGGTAGTAATAATAATCATCTTCAAACAGATTAATGCTCTGAGTATACATCATTCAATAAGTATGTTCTGAATTTTTCTGTAAGGCCAATAAACTACACAAGGTACTGTGTAACAGCAAAAAATATACTACAAGTAAAACTTCTTTTTGGAGATTCATTCTCTCTCACTCTCTAGCTATTACAATAGTCTCTAAATTTAACCAGGTAATATATCTTTTCCATAGGTTTTACCCTGTCAGATTCCATTGTTTGTCGTGCAGTTTCTGACTGCTGTGTTCCTTGAATGTGGCATATCCTCACCATAGTTAGTGTGCTTCTCTTTTTACCTTCACTCTTCACATTTAAACTCTTAAAACATCTCCATCTTGACCTCCTTTTAGTCATTTTCTTTATTGCTACTTTTTATATCAGCTTTTATATTTATTTATTTGTTTATTTTTGAGTTAGCTTGTTTAATTGTCTTCCTTCCTCATTTAGGAGGAACACTAGATTGATTTTGCTCACCATAGTCCATAAACACTATAGTATTCAAAGTGTAGTGGAAGTATTAGTGAAGAAATGTCAGTTAAATAAGTGATAAAAATAGAATTACCATGTGACAAGTAGATATCCAGAAGACTATATCCTACTAACCGATATTCTTGTTCATTCAAGTTTTGTCTAGACATAACAGTAAGAGAAGAGAATCTGCAAATGTCCATTATCAGATGAATGGATAATACAAATATGGTAATATCAACAATGGAATGTTAATCAGCCATAAAGAAAAATAAAATATTTGTAGGAAAACATAAAACTGAAAAATGTGGGACATTATGTTGCTTCATTGTAAATAATTGTTCCACCCACTGGTTTAATAAAAAGCGCTGATTGGCCAAAGGTAGGCAGGAAGTGTGGGCGGGGCTACCAGACTAAGGAAACTCTTGAGAACAGGAAGCACAAAGCAGAGTGTCAGAGAGAAGCCAGAAGAAGCAGAGGACAACTATGCTGCTCTAGAGAAAGGTACCAAGCTACATGGCTGAACAGGAAGAATCATGGGTTATATAAGGGTAGAGAGCTAGCAAGTTATATGCCTGGGCCTGAGGCTGATCAGCCTAAAACTATTGAAAGCATCTGTGTGTCTGTGTGGGACTGTGGGTCTGTAGGCCTACACCATGAGGTTAGGCCCGGAAGTCCGGGCCAGAAACCTCATACTACAGAATAATAAATTAAGTGATTGAGCTTAGGCTCAGACAAAACACTACATGTTGTCTCTCATGTTCATATGTGAGTTTTATAGTATATTTCGGTGTCCATGATAGGGATAAACATTTAAGGGAGAACTGTAGTGAGGGCAAGAGGAAACATATGAAAAGGCTATAAGGTAAAAGGATGTTTTTGCATTATGATATGGCTACCATCTACAGGGATCAAGGAGTGGAATGTGGTAGCCTGAAAAGAATGACCTCCATAGACTCATATATTAGAAGGCTTGCTCAGCAGGAAGTGGTACTATTAGGAGGTGTAGCCTTGTTGGAGAAAGTGTGTTACTGTGAGTGTGTTTTGGGCTCCTAAGTACACCATTTATTCATAAGTGCATACTGAGGTAGCATCCTGCTTTGATGCTTACAATTTGAAAACTGTGAGGTTCTGAGTCAGAATATGTTTAGTTTAATGTCAGGACCTTCTTTGAAGAATTCTGGCTTTTGTTATCCTGAAGAGAATGTATCCAGCATATTTTTGGTTTTGTTTTAAGCTTCAGTGCTGGAAGGCATCATTGCATACTTGATTTTCTACTAATATTAGCTCTGTATAGTTCTTGATAGAACTGAGGAAAAATGTTTGTCAAGATACTTTGGTACAATTTAATCTTTTAGGGAATCCAGTTGAGAAAGACTGATAGGTAACAAATTGGACCTAAATGGAAACCATTGGTTTCTTACTAGATGGATTTATTTATTTATTTAGGTCAGTTTTGACAAGAACAAACATTGAATACTTATTTAAGAATAGGTGACATCTTGTCTTAACAGAGTTATTTTAAAAATATGGGGTTTGTTGCTTCCTCAACATGTGGTGGAAATATAGCTCAGGGCCCTTCCATGTGATGAATCAGAAAACTGGGAGTAAGGACAGGGTTGGTGGCGTTCAGTGATTTATGTTTTATGGAATCCTCAAGGATGGGTCAGTGGTTAAGAGTACTGGATGCTCTTCCAGAGAGACCTGGGTTTGATTCCAAGTACCTTTACAGTGGCTTAAAACCACTGTAACTTCAGTCCCAGGGGATCCAACATGCCCTCTTCTAGCCTCCACAGACAATATGGTTCACAGACATACATGAAAACAAAACACTTTTTCTTTTTTTCTTTTTTTTAAGAAAAATCCTCTAGGTGACCAGTGCACAATAAAGTTTGATAAGCTGTCCACTTACTCTTTTTTTTTCCCTTTCAAGTGCTTCAAGAATATATTACTCAATTTTAGAAACATTCAAATGTTATTCTCAGAATTATCTTGAGACAGAAAAATATTGGATGTGAGGTTCTATAAAATCTTACCCAAAAGACAGATTAACATATGAAAGAAAGCATTTAACAGAGCAAAGGCTGTAGCTGCCCAGCAGAAGTACCTATATAAACATATAGGAAAAAGCTTGAGAAATACAGTATGAAAGTCCTCATCTTTTCTACAGTATTAATCCATTTTTTAAAAAAGATTTTGTTCTTACATTTTTCTTAGTGTGCGTGTGTGTTTGCAGTGCATGTGGCAGTCATGACAGTCAGAGACAGTTGATGCTCTCCATCATGTGGGCGGGTCTCCAGAGATCCAGCTCAGGTCACATACCTTAGCAGCAGGCACCTCTGCCCATTGAGCTATCTTCTAGGCCTGCCATTTAGTTTCTGATGTTCCTCACAGGTCTGATCTGCTTCCTCCTTTGCAAGTTTACTTTTCTGCTTTTATTGTTATCCATGTGTCCTGTCCAAGCTTTTGTTCTGATGCACAATAGTCTGGAAATCCTGCAGATACACAAGGTTCTGTTTTCCACCCATGTTAATCTTATCACAAGTGATCACCTGTCTATATTCCCACTGAGTATCTGAAGCTTGAAGTCCTCTAGTGGGAGCAGTTTAATTACAAATTGAGTTATTTTACTTTCCTTATAGAAATTCTGCATTGTGAGGTACAATTCTTTCCTTTAGCTATTTTCAGTTTCTCACTCATCGTTTTGTAGTCTCCTATGTTTTTAGTATCTTGCATTTTGTTTCTTACTTGTAATTTAATTATTTTGTTAAGAGAATGACTTCTGTAAGACATCAGCAAACTAACTTGGTCACATTGAGCTCCAGTAGATTTGATACTTCGAAAGTGTTGTTTAAATATTATTTCCTGATTTTCAATTGAAATTTTTTAAGACTTTATACCATTGTATGTGTACCACTTTAAAACAATTTCATGGTCAGCAAAATGGATAACTAAGCAGGTAGAGACTGCTAAGCCTGATGACCTGAGTTCAATCTCGGGATCCAGTATGGTAGGAGAGAACTACCTCCCATGAGTTGCTCTCTGATCTCCCTATATCATGGCAGATATATACCTGGATGTACGTGTGCACACACACACACACACACACACACACACACACACACACACTCTTAAGTGTGCAATGAGATTAAAATAATTGGAATGTACTGATGTGTATTTTTAATCATAAAGTAGAGGTTTCTGTGTGTATCTTTATTGAATTTTGACATAGATAGGGTTGATGTATGACATGTGACTTGACCCATGAGTAGTTGTCATATTTGTACTGGCATTTCCTTTTGGAGGTCTGGGTTTTTGTGTGTGTGTGTGTGTGTGTGTGTGTGTGTGTGTGTGTGTGTGTGTGTGTGTGTTTATACCTGTTTTAAGCTATGCCCATGAACTAAGATACTTTTATGTACTAATTGTCTTTTATTACTGTTTAGAATCTTGTTTGTTGTTTTTTCTTTTTACATTCCTTCTACCTTTTGCTCTAAAGTTTGTTTTGAATAATGATATATTGATGTAGTTTTCAGCACTTTTGGTTATTACTTCCTGGGTGATTTTATTTTATACTTAAAAACTAATATTGCTACGTAGCAAGTGTCTTTGAAGCTTTTATTTTTCTTATGTAGGACAGTCTGTTGAGTTTGATTACCTGTGTCATTTCTAAAAAGATAAATATCATTGTGCTTTGTTTCAGTTTCAAGTTTCTTATTTCTATGGATCACTGATTGAGTAAAAGATGGCTTTACCTCGGCTCACAGGAGCCTTGCGCTCCTTTTCAAATGTCACCAAGCAAGATAATTATAATGAAGAAGTGGCTGACTTAAAGGTAAATGTTTTTAGGTGAAAACCATTAAAAACAGAGTATGGGTGAGTATTTGACATTTCTTTTTTAGTTTTTAGTGTTTAAATGGATGTTTTATCTTGTTTCTGTCTTGAGAAGGAGATAGAGTATACTGAAGTTTTCATGGAACTGTACTTACGTTAGCTCTTCTGACAGTTATCAAAGGGAATAATCAAATACAGGCTTTCATGTTTTCTGTTGTTTAGGCCTCTATCACAGTTAATTTTGTAATTTAGTACATTTATTTTGAATCAGCTGGGCATGTTCTTACTGTTTCCTGTTAAATTCTTCACACATGAACAAAAACATTGTCTGTACCTTAACATAGGACGTATCAATATTTATTTCAAGTTCCATAGTTGGACTCATAGTTGACTTGTCCACATAATTGGTAAGAGTACAGTTAAGGCTTAAAGAAGTTAATTATAAGGCCTTTTTATGATCAAAACTTTAGAAATAAATACTAGTAATAAAATTTAATGGGGCGCCAGATTCTTTTAATTGTTATATAGCTAACTGGAAATGATTGATGTGGATAAACTTCCTCATATGACTCAGATTTATAATACATAAGGCTAAATTTACATTCACTGTAGACATAGTTTCTACCTGGACAGTATGGTTAGCACTTTTGAACTGAGAGAGAGGGGGGGGGGGGGAGGGAGGGGTGGGAAGGGAGAGAGAACCAAAATAAAAAAGAGAGAGACAGACTTTTATGTGGTGTCTCTTTAAGAGAGCATGTGCGCACTGATTTATGTAGCCATGCCTAGGGGCATGCCCTCCATATGCAGCATGTTCTGTCTGCACCATGTTGGGCTTATTACCTGAGTGACTGCTATGTGCCGAGAATCCTTACAGTATCTCCCAGCACCTTTCCTCTGTAGAAGCTTATCCCTGGTATCCTTGAGTGTCCATAGTTTATTTTTCTGTAATTAAAAAAATTGGGATTCTGACCTAACATAAATGGTTTCCTAAGGTAGTGGAGATTAGGATTTCAATGTGAGTTTTGAGGAGAAGCAGTTGAACTACTAATATATAGATTTTTGACTTTGCAAATGCAAGTTTACTTATTTTAATCTTTAAATTGCAATATTTCTTTCTGAATATGATTATATTATATACTGTCTCAAGGTAAATGAACAAAATGCTATAGTCATTTATATATATAAATATGCATTTATACATCTATATTTTATTTAAGAATGAAACTTAAGGAGACTTAAATCTCTATACATTGATTTCTACTAGAAAAGTTAAATCATCAAGGTTTATAGTCCTCATGATGTATTTATTACACGTGTGAATGTAGGAGGCAGTTTATAAAGACCTCAGTGCTTTTCTTTAAAAGAATATTTAAAACAGTTCTTTTAATTTTTGGCTTCCCAGTTGACTGTTGTAGAGCGAAAACATTGATTTTCTTGTAGGCTGATGCAGTCTTTATACAATGTTATAGTTAATCTCTTCACCTAAATATTCACCCAGAAAGCAAAGGTTGTTTATTATGAGTTTTTTTGGTGGACTTCCCTCTAATGATGCAGAATTGTGTCAGACCATAAAACATCCTTCACAATGTATTGCATGAATTCTAGTTGGTATTTAATGAGAATGCAGAGCCAGATTTTGGGGAAAAGCTGGAATATTAGAGACAGTAAGCAGACCATAGTCAGTTCTCACCCAGCCAATTTCTCAGGCTGAACAGGGTCAATGCTTTCTTTAGTAGTCCTCAGTCTAGCCTGTCACTTCTACAGAATCTCTCAATTTCTGCCTACATCTGCCTTAAATATCTTCTTTGCCCAGTTGTTTCACTTCTGGGTTCAACTCTGCATCATAGTCCTAGAGTTAGGATTAAAAGTGTGAGCTACTATGGTTTGGTTATTAGGCCTTGAACTCATAGAAATTCAGAAATGTCTCTTAGTCCTGTAATGGAATTTAAGGTGTGAGTCACCACATTGTCAACCCCGTGCTGGGGTTAAAGGCATAAATTACCACTCTCTGACTCTCATGGCTTGACTGTGGGTGATTCTGTTCTCTGATATTCCAGACTGATTTTATTAAATATAAAATATATCACCACAACAGTAATTCTTATATTTCTCATAGGAATTAATATACTATTATAATCTATATCTTAATTAATATTAATATCTTATTTTATTTTCTGCTTTTACCTTCCTAGGACCTTGCAAATTATTCTGAAATAGTGATAATATGGAAGATTTTTGTAATTTAAAAGCATAAATACTACATACTTTTCCTCTATGTCATTTTACTTGTTACTATAGGATTTTAAATACTTTTACCTCCTGAGGAAGGAAAATGGCATGTATAATGATCTTTGTTTTAATGTGACTTTTCAGTTACAGAAAATGTTCACCATACACAAAAGCAGGGATGAAAGTAAAATGAGTCATCATATCTGTGATCTTATTGTAACAGCTTAAGTCATTTTATGGCCAGTGTAGGTCTTAACCCAGATTGACCTCATTTCAAACTAGAAAATTGACGTAGGAAAGTAATGAATAATGAGCATCATCAGTACAAGCAAGAGTGAAGTTACGGTTCTTTGCTTGACATACTAGCTCTTTATTTTATTGGATTGCTTTATGACTTTGATCTGTGGAACCAACCCAGGGATCTGACATGAAATTTTTATTGCATTCTGTAATTAATCCTTGAGAAAGAAAAGATGTATAGTTTCCAGAAAAGAGTGTATATAGAAAGCAATCCATGTGTAACCCTTAGTTTCAGGGATGTACTTTGGAAAACAGTGCTATTTAAATGTGTTGAACTGAGGAATCGTGGGACCTTCAATAGTCTTCAGATGCCTTTTGTCAAAATGTATTTTTATTGTCATTATAAACTGTTAAAAACAATCAGAAAAAGGAAAGAAATATGTGGGAATCTTTCATGTTAACTTAGGAATGTTGAACTTTCTACTTTTGTATGGATGCTTTTTATAATTAAAAAAGTAAACGTTTATTTTAAAACATTTTTTTCCTTGCATAGCTCAGTTTGTGACCTATCAAATCACAGTTAAATTATGTTCATTCTAAGAATAATTAATTTATGTATGAATAGATACAACTTTGAATTCTGAGTAGTGACAATTGCTAATATGTAATACAAATTATACATAATAAATAATAGATTGGAGAAAACCTTTAACCAGAATATTTCTATATTATACTCTCTTTTTCAGCTGAAGCGAGCCAAACTTCATGAACAAGTTTTAGATATGGACCTCACATGGAGGAAGATAATCAAATTTTTGGATGAAAAACTAGAGAAGAATAAAATGCAAAGTATAAATGAAGACTTAAAAGATATACTGCAAGCTGCGAAACAAATTGGTATAGTCTTAACAAAATTAATATGGTTCTAAAATAGATTCCTTATAAGCTATATTTTACTCTATACATTAGTAGTATGTGGTAAAATTCTATGGTTTCCTACTAAATATTCACAATTATATAGGACACAGTATTATCTGTTAATGTATGACAGTGTGGCAAGGGTAGAAGTATACAACCAATTGGATACAGTTAATAGCTCCAGAAACATTGAGAGTTCAGGCTCTCAACAGGTGGCCACCTAGTGTAGAAATGATTGGTGGGTTGTAACTTGTACTTGACCACTTCAGTTTCTAGTTTCTTCTGACATTCTCAATAATTGATTGTATTTAAAGAAAATTGTTATTTAAAATTATAATACTTGATACTTAGTGCAAACTTTCTCTCTAAAGGTTAAAAACCCAAACTAAGTGGAGTAGGTGAGTTTGTAATAAAATTTCCAGGTTTGTACATTGAGATTCGTGGTGTTATTTCAAATTTTTGATAGCTAATACTACTGTAGTTACATCTTTTTCAAATTCATCAGATTTAAACTTCCAGAACTCTGAACTCATTTTCTGTCTCATGTATTCCTGGCTTCTCCCAAATCATCTTTGCTTTCGCTAATGGGCTGCTAATGGTGACTTTCACTTCCTCTCACTTTACATGCTTGTGTCTGGAGGACTGCACATGCTGCTCACTGTACTATGAAAAGTTTCCTTACCGTACTGGAGATAGATTATTCCTTGTTATTTGAACTAAGTAGCTATCCAATTTCAAATTGTCATATAGCAGTCTTTTCTTCCTTCCTTCTTTCCCTCCCTTCTTTCTCTCTGTCTTTCCCTCTTTTTCAGTAGTATTTTTTATTTATATAAAGTTTTTTTTTTTTTTTCATGTACTCATCCCCCTGCTCGCTCTCTCTTCCCTCCTCCCAATCCTTTCCAGTCCTCCCTCTGCCTCCCCCCACCCCATCCCCACATTATTTCCCCAAGGAGGGCCAAGAGTCCCAAGATGGGTCACTTCAGTCTGGTGTATCCATTTGAGGTAGGTCTTGTTGTGGGATTCAGGTGTCAGCTGATAAGGTCAAAAGACACTTATACAGGGCACCGGGCCCCTGAAGGGGGTGGGGAAAGCCCATTGAAAAGGGGCTTCTGGAACACAAGACGCTCTCTTCCTGGTTCCTGGATGATTGGGGATAGGATCGGATTCCATCGTCTGTCCGTCAGTCTGTCCATCACTCGTCCACCGTTCCAGACTTCCAGTTCCTTTTCAGGTGCTACTGTAATCTGTTAACTGTACCGTGAGTTTTGACTTATATTTTAATAAATATCTATCTGGTACTGGTGCCTTCTAAGTAAACTCCGCCTACGAGGTCTGATTCCCTCATCCCAGTATTAGGACTGGGTTAGGTGTTCCTCTGTAGGGAATGGGCTTCAAGGTGCCAGTTCATGCACAGGAACATGGTTTGATCCTACTCCACGAGGTTCCACATACTGCCCATGCTATTCAACAGTCACCTACCTTTGGAGGGTTTAGTTCCTTTTCCTGATGATTGCCCAGTGGCTGTTTTTGATTCAGTGAGCTCCCCAGAGCTACAGCCAGCCATCTCTGTGGGTCTCCTCCTCATAATCCCTATCCCTTTGCTTATATAGACTCTCCCCTCTCTCTCTCTTTAGCTAGACCAGGAGCTCGGCCTGTATGATGTTCCACCTCTGTTCATTGCCGGATGAAGGTTCTATAATGACACTTAGGGTGGTCATTCATTTGATTATAGGGGAAGTCCTGTTTAGGCTTCCCTTCCACTATTGGTTGGAGACCTAGCCAGGGATATCTTGTGGGTTTTTGGAAGTTTCCCTAGCACCAGCCTCTTTCCAATTCCACAGTGGCTTCCTCTATCAAGATATTCATCTCCTTTTTTTCCCGCTCTTTGTTACTCCTCTTATTCAACCATCTCCTTCTCTCATGATTTGTTTCCACCTTTCCATTGTCACTACCCAATTTTCTCAGGAGATCTTCTCTGTTTCTCTTCCCAGAGGGATCCCTGATCCCTGGGTGTCTCTCTTAAGTTCCTTCTGATCCCAAGCTGTTCAGAGGTTGTGGTTTCTGATCCCAAGCTGTTCAGAGGTTGTGGTTTGCAGCTTGGGTGTTCTTTATTTTTTGTCTAAAAATCCACTAATGAGTGTATGCATCTCATGCTTATGTTACCATACTCAGGAGGATATTCTTCAAATCCATCCATTTGCCTGCAAATTTTAGGATTTTTTTTTAACTGCTGAGTAGTACTCCACTGTGTAGATGCACCACACTTTGTTAATCCATTCTTGAGGGGCATCATTGTTTCCAGGTTCTTGCTATTACGAATAATGCTGCCATGAACATAGTTGAGCTAATGCTTTTGGGGTAAGAATGTGCATCCTTTATATACATGCCCAATGTGGTATTGCTGGATCACTGGCGAGATTGATTTCAAGTTTTCTGAGGAACTGCCACACTGCTTTCCAGAGTGACTGTACAAGTTTACACTCCCACCAACAATGGAGGAGTGTTCCCTTTGCTCTGCATCCTTTTCAGCTGTCTGTGTTTTTCATCATAGCCATTCTGATAGGTCTAAAGTGGTATCTCAAAGTTGTTTTGCGCTGTATTTCTCTGATGGCTAAAGATGGTGAGCAATTTTTTAAGTGCCTTTCAGTCATTTGTAGTTTTTTTTTTTTTGTTGAGAATTCCCTTTTTAGTTCTGAACTCCAGTTTTTAAAAAATGTGGAATGCTTCACTAATTTGTGTGTCATCCTTGCTCATGAGCCATGCTAATCTTCTATGTGTTGTTCCAAGTTTTAGTATATGTGCTGCCAAAGCGAGCACTCTTCTCTCTCTCTCTTCCTTCTTCTCCCCCCCCCCCCCCCCCCCGTTCCCTTCTTCCTGCCTTTTTGTTTTTTTATTTTTTATTTTTTTAAGACAGGGTATTCTGTGTAACAATTCTGCCTATACTGGAACTCCCTGTTTAGACCAAGCTGGTCTTGAATTCACAGAGATCTAACTGCCTCTGCCTCCTGAGTGCTAGAATTAATGGTGTGTTCCACTATTGCCCAACTGCATTTTTTTTAAATTGTTTTATAGCTCTCTACAATATTTATATTTATCATTATATCATTTTTCTTGTTGATATTTAATTATTTCCAGGTTGTAAATTTTATACTAGGATCTTACTTGTTAATTCTCTGCTCAGCTTGGACTAGTGCCTTGTGTATTTTAGAGTCTTAATTAGATTCACTTGGCAAATCAGTGGACAAGTTTTCTCAGAGGATCTCTTTGAAGAGAGAGCTTAGATCTTTACATACTGAGATTGGTAATTTTCTTCCTTACTCCTGTTGGTGAGTGTTTCAATTATATTTCTTTGAATTGAAGACTATGATCACTCAATGGGAAAAAAAAATTAGTATTGGGCTTCACTATATCATTTAACTATTAATGTTTTTTAATCCAGTATAGTAGTGTGTTGTATGTTCTGTTAGGTTGACAATAAATAGTACAGATATGCATATTTTTGCCTTTTGTCATTTTCTGAAGTTGTAAAACTGTTGGGAAATTTAGTTTGTGTGAGTCTAGGGGAGCGAGTACAATGTGAAAGCATTTATGACAGCATTTCACAGTTGCACTGTATTTTAAAAATACTGAAAAAATAATAGTAAACATAAAAAATGTATGATTTGCCCTGATTTGATTTAATCTTCCTGCCATTGTTATCTTTATTTGTAAGATATTGAAGTTATTAAGGTCTGACTAAAGTCTTGAAAAGCTAAGCTCCATTATAATACCTCAGAATACTTAATGAAACCACAAGTGGAATTTTAAGTTTCCTAAGTACCATAAGTAAACTTATTTAATAAAACATTTTTATTTAAAAAATAAAATTAGACTATTTGTCCAGTTATCACTGTTTACAAGTCAAACAAACAAAACCGTTCAAGAGACCAAAAAGATTCATATAGTAGAAATAGAAACTCCATTATAGTAGGAGTCATGAGTGGCAGGCAAATGGGTCAAGAGAACCTGTACTTTCCTAATTATCTCTAAATGCAGATCTTCCTCAGGGACAGAATAATGCATTTGACTTTAACAACACAGTAACCGAACGGTTTATTGTAGTCAGAATACAAATCATGACTCATTGAGTTCTTGAGCTACCTTGTTTCAGCATTCAGAGTTCATTGCATGAAAAGAACTGTAGGTTTTGTGTTTCTAGATTTGTAACCACTAGTTTCTTTGACTTTTTACATTTGTGTGTATCTTACTTTTTGTAAAATTAAGAAAAGTATTTAGTTGTGAAAATTAAAGAAAAAGAAACCTATGTGTGTACCACTCTGCCACAAACTGATGCACATAACATGCATACACATGTTCTCTCCCAAAATAAAATACTGCTCAGAAGATGAGTCTATTATGGTTGTGCATGTATTGGTGTAGCCATTGGTCAGCAAACGGTTGTTTGTGTTAAGCATTTTGACAGATACATGTAAACTATTTAGATGTAAATAGTTGTAAATTGGGGATTTGCCAGTACTCAGGGTTGAAAGAGAATCAAGAGTTTCCAGATAGTTTTAGTTATCAGATTGTGTACTTTGGTGTGTATATATAAATATATGTATATATGTATGAATGTATATATGTGTGTGTGTGTATATATATACATAGTATTCTAGGAAAGTTGATGATTTGGACGTTTAAAAAAGAAAATATAATTATAAAATAAAGATATCAGGCACTTAATTCCATTTTTGTAAACATGTTTATACCCAATTGCTTGACCTACTTTTTTTTTTAATAAATGGAACAAACTTAAGTAAACAGTGCATGATTATAATGTAGTTTTCACATGTGAAGATTAATTATCAGAGGGTAAAAACTATGATTTGAAGTTTGAACATAACATGTAAAGCAAAAAAAAAAAAAAGACTTCATTGAACATTTCATTATTAAAAATATAATTATGAAGGATTTGTTACTGTACTAAACAGTAAAGTTCTAACTCATTAGAGAACTTACTTATTTGTTCACTACTTTTAACTTTAATGCTTATTATTTAAGGGCACATGTCTTGATATTTTAATTCACTCTTTAAATTAAAATTTCTCAGTTTTTTTGGAAAGATTTCTTTATTAGGAAAGGCTATTGAAAAAAGTGAATTTTAAAAATTATTTGATTTAAATATTCTTTACTCAAAGGAAAATACAGAAAATAGGTTTTTCCGGATGATTTAAAATTGTAGCCTTCACTGTTTATTTACTTTTAAAAGTTCTATTATTTAGAGTCATAAATGAATAATTGTATTTTATACAGTAAAGTTCTCAATGTTTAGGAGAGCACCAGCTAGTCAAACTGAGTTCTGTTCATTCTCTTCCAGGTAATAGTGAGTTGGAGAAAGACTGACTTTTCCTAGGCATTTTGGGTTCTGTTTTACAGTTTACTGTGCATTTCACATTCTGTTTGTTCTTGCCAGTTTAGGTAGGCAGTTGAGGGCATCTGGCTGAGTAGGTTTCACGGGAAAGATAGTAATTAGACAGTGGTACTCATTTATGTAACACCACGACCTACTTAAGTTTAAAGTTTTAAAATAATTGTTAATTTTGAAACTACTCTGTAGACATAAATCAGTTTGAAATTTAGAAAAAAATGCATTTGATCTGTATTGGTATATAATTATATATTATTATTTAATGTAATTATTTTCTCTATTGAAAGTTGACTTATGGATTTTCTTCAGCTTAGCATACCCATTAATATTAATAGTATGTTTTATGATAACTGTGGTGGTTTGAATAAGAATAGCCCCTATAGACTTGTGGATTTGAAAACTTGAAGATCGGGCAAAGGTACTATTTGAAAAGATTAGGTAGTGTGGCCTTTTTGGAGGAAGTGTGTCCCTTGGGGACAGCTCTGAGGTTCCAAGAGCCCATGCCAGGCCCAGAGTAGGTCACTACTACTATTACTACTATTACTGATCAGGATTGATCAGAATGTAGCTCTTAACTATTGTTCCAGCATCTGCCTGCATGCTGTCATGCTTCCCACAGGATGATAATGAAACTGTATGCAAGCCCCCAGTTAAATGCTTTCTTTTATAAGAGTTTCCATGGTCATGGTGATTCTTCACAGCAGTGGAACACTTAAGACAATAATATGCATAAATTTTCCATATCATACCAAGATTGTTCCATAACTTACCAGTAATTTACCTCATATTGGAAAATTAAGTTAATTATACTTTTAATGTAATGTGTTTATTCCATATTTTCTAAAGTGATATATTTATCATTAGATTTATTTAGTTAAGAATTAGAGACACATCAACTTTTTAGGAACTTACAGAAAACCTAGTACAGTGGGAAAAATGTTTTTGAAATAAAAGATTGCCATGAGTCTTGTTTAGTGACTCATTTTCTGTTTCTTCTACATTTCATGCATGGACATGAAGGAGATTTCTTTAAAAGTACAAAGTAAGATAACTTAATGAAGAAGTTTTAACAAATTGTTTTATAAAGAAATGTTACATGCTGTAAGGTTGGATATAGGTATGAACTCCATAAAAAATTTTAGAGTTTTGTTTTATGTGCATGGATGACATGTGAGTCTGTATGTTTGTACACCATGTGCATGTTGTACCATGGAGACCAGAAGAGGCTCGTGAATGCCATGGAAGTGAAGTTATACATGTTTTGAGCTGGGGATCAAAAGTGGATCTTCTGCAAGAGCAGCCATTGCTCTTAATTGACGAGCCACTTCTCCATTGTCATTTCCATTTTATGTTTAGAGTTTAGTATCAGCAGTACTAACCTTGTTAAATTACTTATAGAAATATCTAAAACCCAATCTCTTTGCAGTGCCCAATAGAAGAAAAATGTATAAGAACTTAGTAGTTTATAAGCACTGTATTATTAAAAATAAACTATATTAAAATAAAATACCAGTAAAACATGAATGCAACAGTGTTATGTAAATTACAATATATAGACATCATACCTGAAATTGATATGGTATTTCTCACACGTTACTCAAATGTTACAAACTACTTACACAGAGGGTATTTGCATTCTAGACTTGTGAGGGCGTCTTGGTGGCCTTGATTTAAGTCAGCTACTCCTTGTTGAGTTACCCACATGGGACCAAGTAGAGTCAGAAAATACAAAATTAAGCAGTGTTGGAACACAGAGCTACGATCTGGAATTAAAAAATGAATAGGACTTGAACAACTAGGACTTCAGGGAATGATAAATAATGATGTGAAAATAGAGAAAATAGGACCTGCCTGGATTTTTCTCTTTCCTTTCCTTTTTCCTTTTTCCTTTTTCCTTTTTCCTCTTTCCTTTTTCCTTTTTCCTCTTTCCTTTCCTTTCCTTTCCTTTCCTTTCCTTTCCTTTCCTTTCCTTTCCTTTCCTTTCCTTTCCTTTCCTTTTTCCTTTCCTTTTTCCTTTCCTTTTTCCTTTCCCTTCCTTTTTCCTTTCCTTTTTCCTTTCCTTTTTCCTTTCCTTTCCTCTCCTTTCTCCTTTCTCCTTTCTCCTTTCTCCTTTCTCCTTTCCTTTCCTTTCCTTTCCTTTCCTTTCCTTTCCTTTCCTTTCCTTTCCTTTCCTTTCCTTTCCTTTCCTTTCCTTTCCTTTCCTTTTTCCTTTCCTTTTTCCTTTCCTTTTTCCTTTCCTTTCCTTTTTCCTTTCCTTTTTCCTTTCCTTTTTCCTTTCCTTTCCTCTCCTTTCTCCTTTCTCCTTTCTCCTTTCTCCTTTCTCCTTTCTCCTTTCCTTTCCTTTCCTTTCCTTTCCTTTCCTTTCCTTTCCTTTCCTTTCCTTTCCTTTCCTTTCCTTTCCTTTCCTTTCCTTTCCTTTCCTTTCCTTTCCTTTCCTTTCCTTTCTTTTTTTTTTTTTTTTCCTGTTTTCTGTTTAAATCACAACTTTGGAAATTTTATTTTGGGAGCATAAGGTCATGCTATGTTATGCAGGCTGGTCTTGAACTCCTGGGCTCAGGTGATCCCATGATTCCACTTTCTTAGTAGTTGGCTTTATGGGTCCCATGGTATATGGTACGGATCTACTCCTGAATATTTGGTTTCAGTAGAGAATGTGTACTTCATGTAAGGCTGAAGGAAAACAAAGAAGCAGTAAAAGATGGGATCAGTTCCTGCTCTCTAGGAGTTAAGATCCAGCTATATAAACTGCTCAGTGTTTTGAGAGATGATTTAAACTATGCTTTCAGGAATATTCAAATTTTCATTGTATTGTCAATTTATTGTGTTGTTTAGATAGGACACATTGATTTTTAGGGCTTCTTACAGACTCCAATTCTTTTTTTTTTTTTTTTTTTTCCAATTACCTAGTGTAAGAATATTATCTGAAGGTTTTTGAAATTCAATTGTTTTCTCTCTTTTTTTAAAGATAATTGTATATGGGACATTGATGCTTTAAGAATATGGTCTGATCATTTACCTCTGTGAGATTTTCCTTCTGCCTCTTTAACATAGCATCTTTTCTTCAAATTTTATAGTATGGTTAATTAGATTTGTTTTAAGCACATACACACACATCCTGGTGGTATGAAATGTTTTTGAGTGAAAGCTATATAGGTCTGTATGCAATTATTTCTTGGTATTTAAGTCTGTTGGACAAATTGGAAAGAAAGCTATGAATATATGAGGTTTCCTTAAAAATTTACTATAGTTTATCAAATTAATATTTAATTTTTAAGTAAAATTTAATTCATAACTCAAATTTTAGAGGCAAGTGTTTTTAGGTAGCTTATGTATTTAATATAGACTAATGGTTGGTTGAACTAAAATGCTCTTTGTTGATCAAAAATAGTTCTTTGGGAACTTGGGAATGGACTTTTTTGATCCTAAATTGGTTTAACTCAAAAAGGTGAAAGATCTTTTTTTTGAAAATCAAAAATTTGGATGATGATTTATTTGAGCTAATACTTTTTTCTTGTTTTTGTCCTTAAATAGTTGGAACAGATAATGGAAGAGAAGCCATTGAAAGTGGAGCAGCATTTCTCTTTATGACATTTCTCATGACGGACTCTGTTGGTCACATGGAAACAAAAGCCATCAGACAGATGTTTGGTCCCTTTCCATCATCATGTGCTACTGCAGCGTGTAATGCCACTAATCAAATTATTTCTCATTTTAGTCAAGATGATCTGACTGCTCTTGTTCAGATGGCAGAAAACCAATGTAGTGATAGTGTGTTTTTCGGCAAAAACTTAGCATTTTCCTTTGACATGCATGATCTGGACCACTTTGATGAATTGCCAATAAATGGTGAAGCACAGAAAATGATAAGCTTAGACTATAAGAAATTTCTGAATGAACATTTTCAGGAACACTATACCCCAGAACTCAAGCCTGTGGAAAAAACAAATGCTTCCTTTTTGTGGTGTGAAGTTGAGAAGTACTTAAATGCAACTGTAAAGGAAATGACTGAAGCACCGAGAATTGAAGATCTTTGCTGCACTTTATATGATATGCTGGCTTCTGTTAAAAGCGGTGATGAACTTCAGGATGAGGTACAGTTCAAGTTTTGAAATTGTTTATAAACATGAACTATCTTAATGAAAAGCCCTTTACAAATTAATTTCTTCTTATAGTATTGATCTTGAAATTAGAGCCTTGAACATGCTAAGTGTACATACTCAGCCAAGAGTAGTCTTTAAACATAGCCAATAAAAAAGTACTTCCTTTTATATTCAGATCTGTCACTGGCACTGAGCTTTCTAGCTAAGTACTTTTACTTTCTAGCTAGGCACATACACTTTTCCAGGGAATCCTTACAGGAAGACTGAGTGTAATGAGTAGTGAGAGTTGGACACTCCTATTTAAAAGTGTTGTTTTGCTGCAGTAATTAATACTTTCATTCTGAGAAATATGTAGGTTTAAATGAGAAATTATGTGATTGCTTTAGGAATAACTATATTATTTTTACATTATATATTTCTAAGCATTATGTAACAAAATGTCCTCAGAGTATTAGAAATTTTATTTATATGTTAATTGACATTAAGTAATTTTTAACCAGTTTCTTTGAAACAATAACTATTGAGAATCAAATTAGCCTCAAATTGGCTAACTAGATTTTTTTTATCAAAATAATTGCATTATTTTACTCTTTCTTTCCCATGTACCCTGCCTCCTCTGGTTTTTACAATATTCCTGCCCCCTCTTCCACAATGATCCCCGAGTCTTAGATGCAAGAATTTATTGAAGATCTTTCAGTTGGGACTGAGAACACATGATCACTTGTACTCTGCATTTTAATAAGTTGTGGTTTTCTGTAATGCTCTCTCACCACTGCAGAAAGAACTTTCTCTGATGAAGGGTGAGAACAATGTTTACTTAGTCTGTGGTACATATTTGAATGTAGTTAGGAATTATGTTGGTTTAGTAAAATGTTTCTCTGTCAAGATCTATGACTTCACTAACTTCAGGTCATTGGCTAGATTACCTCACGAGGTATAGTTTCCCAGTTGTTGAGTGGTTCTTGAGTCTACTTAGAGAGCTCTTGGTTACCACCAAAGTACTCTTCCACACTTAAGGCTCTTGTGCCATAATGTTCATAGGTGTCATAGCTGAGCAGGACTGACTAGATCTCCCCTCTCCCGTGTGTGTGTGTGTGTGTGTGTGTGTGTGTGTGTGTGTGTGTGTGTGTGTGTGTGTGTGTGTGTGTGTGTGTGTGTGTGTGTGTGTGTGTGTGTAGAGAGAGAGAGAGAGAGAGAGAGAGAGAGAGAGAGAGAGAGAGAGAGAGAGAGAGAGAGAGAATTTGTGCTTAGCTATGTGTGGAGGGACAGAGATTGATATCAGATTGATGTTGTCTTGTACTCTCCATTTTATACTTTGAGAAACTCACTGAACTTGGAGCTCATCTCTTCATGTTAGACTGGCTGGCCCCATGATACAACCAGCGAAGATGTGAGACACCTGCTGCTGTGCTTGGCTTTTACAAATTCAGGTCTTGATGTCTGACAGTAGGTACTTTACCTGCTGAGCCATTACTCCATTTGTTCAGCATAAAGAGATGCACCTTTAAGTTTTATCTATCACAAGACAGAAAACATTATTGTAGTTCCATTATGCTTAGTAATTTGATTATGTTATTCAACATAACGAATTACTCTTACTGACATGGAAAGGGAATTATGGGAGAATTCAATTTTGTCCTCAGTACTGGCATCATTTCACTTGCAATTTTAGAACTAGACAAATTGAGTGAGTAACCTGTTTGCTAAAAGATCAGGGAATATGATATACTAATTTTAAAAAGGTCAGAGACATTGAAATCAGATTTTTCTACCCGTCTACTCATTGTGATACTTAAGGTAACACAATCTCTAAGAAGCTCAGTTTTCTTGCTTTATCTCAAGGGGATGCTAATAAAATGATAAAGGATTGGTATAAGCATTAAATGTCACCTCATATGTGAGAAATACTCAGGTGGTAGATCTTATTATTTACTATTAATACTGTTATTGCTAATTAATGATATTAACACTATTAATAAGAGTTTTTAATTCATATAGAATGTTACAAATACAAAGAAACTGTCTTAAGTTAATTTAGAGACTTAAGGTTAGCTATTTGGAAGTAAGGGATCATGTGTTTACTTCTGCTGTCATTCTTATTTATTTTTACTTGGGTTAATTTGTATCAGATCTATTACATATTATGATATGAATTTTTTCAGATATTATGCAAATAATAATGTTTTAAAATTCATGACATATAAAACATTTTACTGAGTTTTGCTTTTTTTATTTTTAGCTTAGTGTGATACCTATAATGAAACTTAGAAACATTTTTTTTCCTGAATGAGCCATACATTAAAACTATCTCTTTTTTTTTAACTTCTGAATATCTAGAATGAGGCTTACATTTCTTTGTTTTCCAGTTAAATGCATATTTAACATATGTAAATGAAGTTATTCTTGAAGCAGGATATTTTTCAGTTTTCTAGAATGTTTCATAATTTGCTTCATATTGTAAGGTCAAATTGAACTTGTACATACAACTATTCACCATCAACTTATTCTATGCTTACTGTATGTTCAGATACATTGTTAATTAGTGGACATAAACAAATGAATGAGGCTATCAAGATGATTGTGCCAATCCTAAGAACCTGGGTTCAATTCTAGGAATACACATGTTGAAAAAAGGAAGGAAGGCATTCATGCTTGTTTTTACATATGTACGTGCACATACACTTACACCTAAATGTAAACTAAACACTTCTTGTTTATAGAGTGAGATGGAAATTTAGTTTTGGTGGATAATTGCTGGATAAGAAGAGACAGATAACTGTTTGTGAACCTGTGTTACTTTTCCTATCTAAAACACCCGGTGGTCTAATAAAGAACTGAATGAGGGGGCTGGAAGACACAGAGAATAAAGAGGGGGAGTCTGAGAGGAAGAAAAAGAGAGATGGAGGAGCAAGAGAATGAGGAGAGGAGGATGCCAGCGGTCATCATCCAGCCACTCAGCTTATTCTTGAGGTTCAGAAGGAGGAGAAAGGTAAATGGGCTAATTGAAAGTCTAGGCATTTATCAGTAAGAAAAAGTCTCCACGGGTGATTTACTTGGGAGTTGGGTGGCAGGCCTCCCAAAAGAGCAAAAGCATAGGAAAAAAGCCATTGTGGCACCAGTCTGCAAATATGAGAACAACAACAGATCATAGATTGTGTAATAGGTTGGTGGATAGGAAAATTGTTCAGAGAGGAGATTAAGCTTGAACTTGGTCTTATAATATGATGAATGAATTTTAACTATTTCATGTGGAACAAAACATTAGGTGGCATATTTCAGGCTTTAGAAAATAGTGTGTTTAAGAGATAAGGCATGCAGAAAAATGGATGAAAAATGGAGCCCAACAGCAAAGCCTGGCATATCTTTTTAATGTATTAAAAGCTACTCAGAAGTTGTATTGTCTGGTTGTGATTTTAGTTTTTCACTTCATTTTTACTACTAAAAATTTTATTCTATATGCCAGTGCACTGTTCCCCTCCTTCCTTTCATCCCACCCCCACATTCTTCTACTCCCTCCCCTCCAAATCTATGCCCCAGAAAGGGTAAGGTCTTCTGTGGAAGTCAACAAAGCACGGCCCACCAAGTTGAGAGTGTAGCCTGTGGCCTGGTTATTGTTTGCTTTACATCAGAGAGTCCCGTGTTTGTCTTTCTTGGTCTGGGTACCTCACTTAGGATTTTTTTAGTTTTTATGGGTCTTGTGTTCTGCAGTACAGTCTTTGTGATTGCAGTCCTGTGCTCTTCACCACTGAGTTCTCTCTTCCACTTTCATTATATTTTTAAGAGAAAAACATAAGTTGAAGTGTAAACATAAAATGTAAAGTCAGGTAAATCTTGCCTCTATCTTCAAGGAGGGCAAATTTCTAACCCCTTTGAAACTATATTTCAAATATTTACCTAATAATATTAATAATTTAATATTGTGAGAATTTGTGGCGTTTTATATATTATATATAAATAAAGGACCTGGCACAATGTTGTCCGAACTGTTAGCACCATAAGGGTTGAACATATTGGAGTTTTTACTTTATTCCTTCTAAATTATCTGAAGGCACAGATACGAATTTATTTTATGAGTACTGAAGGACTGGTTGAAATGTTTAGAGAGGCCACCATGTTCTATATCTGTTGGTGTATACATATTAGTATTATTCTATTAAGTGTTATTTGCACCACAATTAATGCCAGTATAAATATTGGTCAATTCCTAGGAAAACAGTGAGTTTTGAACTTGTTATGTTCATGGCTTGCAACAGGGATCACAAAAGCTGGGGACCTGAAGGACACTGCACAATCTGCAGACAGCTGCAGAGGTTTCCAAGTGACTCAGCTTTCCTTCATTTCAGAAATGATTCAGTAAGGAAGAGAGGTATTTGTTGCAAGAACATATAATGCTAGTGTGCCTGTGCAGTTGTATCAAAGGTCAAAATTCCTTATCAGTTCAAATTCTCCAGTGCTCACTGGCTTATTCAGACTTTGAATTTTATTGTTAGATTATGTTTGACAGCTCTATTTTCCCACATCATATTTGATCTCGGTCTCTAAGCCTTTTCTACAGAATGACTCATAGTTATGTTTCTAGCTCTCCATAGTTTTTAGTCATTTTGCTCCTAGTTTCTATTACTTTTTTATAGTGTTCATTTGTTTTTAGAAAATCAGGTTTTGGTAATATTGCTTTTTACTTTTATTTTTTGAGGTATAGTTTAGCTTTTATTACCAAAGCATGCATTTTTTTAAAATAATTAGGCCTCTGAGAGTTTTCTGTTCTTTATTTATAAAAGACTTGAAATAAATCTGAAGGTCTTGTTACACCCAGTTTCTCATTGTATTTGTTTTACAGTGGAAGTGTTGCTTTTATGTACATATTTTAACTGTTGATATCTAGGTGGGTGGTGGTGTGCTACAATCACTATTCCTTGGGTTAAGCAGGATGTTAGGATTTTGTGCATATTTGGTATGGTTTGCATTTATCAAGTTATCTGGTGGCAGATTTCTATGGATGCACGTGGGAACAGCAGGCAGTGTGGACAGCAGGAGATGCTTAAGGCTGTTTCAGTGTAGAAAAGAGCTTTATTGTCAGATGGGTGTGGTTATGATTAACAGGAATTATGATAGCAGAGAAGGGGGAGGGGAGAGGAAGAGGGAGGATCAGAAAAGTGAGGAGTGAGCCCTCCCAAGAGAGGACAAGGGAGAGACTTTTAAAAGCAGGAATCTGGCTTTAAATGGGACTTGAAGTCAGAGCTGAGAGGATGGCATGGTTTTAGAGGCTAGTACAGGAAGATTGCAAGTTGGATGCTAGCCTGGGCTACAAATTTAAATAAATGTAAATGTGTCAAATTCAACTGAATAAATGATTAAATGAATTGGTTAAGGAGTAAGTTTTTTCTGTATAGACAAAACCACAGATTCAATTACAAAAAATGATGAACTGTTTATAAGTACTTATTCCTATCCATAATAATTGCTTACAGTTGATAAATGCTTGAAATATACTAAAATATAAGTGGCATGGATATTTTTCATATGAAAATAAAGTTCAATTAGTTCATACAGATATATAAATTTAATAATATATCTAAAGTGATTAAAAATAACTCAATAATAATCATAGTTTCTTGTTTTCTGTTAAATATTATTGACTTGAGCATCTTTAGCATAAAAGACATTTTGCTGCATGGATTGTGTTTAACCATAGAGAATAATCTTGCTACTTTACAAAATTTACCAATATTCAAAGTCACCTTTATTCCATAATGACTTTATATTAGGCTTTATTTAATAATAGTTGTAGGTTTTTTGAAAAAGCAGAAATACATGTTTCTGAATATGTTCCCCCCCCCCATTATTAACCTTTCATTAGTTTGGCACATTTGTTACAATTGATGAGTCAGTGTATTGTAAGCAAAGTCGCCTAGCTGTACTGTTCTGTGGGTAGAAGACAGTTTATTTGGGAATGCAAACTGCCAGGAGACTAGGAAAAACCTTGTCAGTTTTATGGGTACAAGCAGTGCAGAAAGAGGTATGGGCAGAACAACCTGGGAAGTTAGCATGGGGGCTGTTTGAGTTAATCAAGAACTAGATGCCATTGGGGGAGGGTAAGGAAAGAAATATTGACTCTTCAGGAGAATTCTAAGGAATTCTGAGTGTAGGTTTCTATTTACCCTATAATTCTCCTCTTGTTTCTCTTTAAGATTGGCCTGGTTATAGCATTTTTTAGCAGTTAGAACTGCCATTTGAGGGTCTGCTTTGGGCTAACAGTGTCAACTAAAGTCCATAGTTTATTACCATTCATTTTTAATATTTCAGATTTTCTGGGTTTTGACTAATGTGCGCCCATCAGTAGTATACAGAATAGTTTCATTTTCCTGGAAGATGTTGGCCTTTCTCGTTCATCTTCTATTTTAAATTTTTTTCACCTTATTTTGTGTGTGTGTGTGTGTGTGTGTGTGTGAGTATGTGTGAGCGTGCCCACGTGCGCTCTCGTACAAATCATGTATGTTGAGGAAGAGGTCAGAGGACAATGGTCATTCTCTCACTACTGAACTCAGGTCCTTTGGCAGCAAGCATTTACGCTCTGAGCTATTTCTCAGGTCTCCTGTTTCTTCGTTGAGCTCCTGGTAACCTTTGATTGTTTTACTGTGTCTATATTTTCTTGAAAAGTATGTTCTTTGCTTTTTCTAGAATGTCCCATAGGGAGAATCATAAAGTGCATAACTTTTGCAGGCTTTTTGTTTTACTTAGCAGTATACATTTAGGATTTTCTTATGTCTTTTTGGTTTATAATAGTGTGTTTCTTTTTAATGCTGAAGAGCACTATACTCTTTGTTTATCCATTTACTTATTATGGGACTTTTTGGTTGCTTACAAGCTTGGACAATTAAAACTGAAAATAAATATTTTTATTTCATTATTCTGTTGTTCTTTCTGATTTTTCATTTATGCAATTATTTGTGAGCACCTCATTTCTTGCCCCTCCTTGCAAGCTCTCTATGAAGAAGTACTTTAACTTTATTTGATTTGAAATGTTCTCATTAACTGCTCAGATAACCGTCTTTTGAGCTCTAAGCTTTTGGTTTACCATTCTTTGGAGACCTTTGCTTTTCTTCTGTGTCATAGCTGCTGATTGATTTTGTTGGTTTCCCTTTTGCTTTTTATGCCTAATTAATTACAATTAATGCCATATTTTCTGAATGGACTTTTGTTTTTTAAATTCCTTTTTTCTTTTGGGAGTTAATAGAAGCCTTATATTCAGAACAGAGTACTTTTTATTTGTTTGTTTTGTTAATCACTGGAACTTAGAAATTTTATTAAGATGTGACTGACTCTCTGTGCCATTATTCCATGTTCTTGCATTAGAAATTAATTTCCAAGTATGCTAGTGGTTTTTTAAGATATTTTTGTCTGAAAAAAATCATATAATTTGCCATGTGTGAACAACACAGTTTGGATTAAGTAACCAAGTGGCTAAGACTATGTGATAAAGTAGCTCTGGCAGGATTAAATATTTTCTTATAGTAGAAATTACCTCACGTTAAAAATTCACAGAATCTTGTGTGTGTGTACATACCACCTTTTATTTGTCCATTTATCATTTAATAAACTTTGGGTGATCTTTAATATCTGACTATGCAAAATAACCATACTTATATACATATTTTGTTTGTATTCATAATTTGCTTTTCTTATATATATACCAAGTGGAATTGTAAAATCCTAAAGTATTTTTATGCCCACTTTACTGAGGAACCAATAAATTGTTTCCATAGTGGCTGCCCAAAGATTCCAGATTTCCTGCATACTTATAATACTTGAAGTGTCCATTTCTGTAGCCTTTCTGGTTGGTGTTAAGTGGTAGGCCATTGTGATCTTGATTTGTGTTTTTCTCAGGTTGTATCATATTGGGTTGTTACAATGTGGTTTCTTGGCCCCGGGTAGCCAGAGGCCCAGACCCACAGACCTGCAGCCCCAGTCCTCTTAGCTGCCTGCTGTTGCTCAGGCCCCAGAAATGACTCAGACTTATAACTTTATGCTGTTTGGCCTATGGCTCAGGCACATTGCTAGCTTGCTCTTACATCTTAAATCAACCCATTTCTATTAATCTTTCCTGCCACATGGCCTGTGGCTTACCTGTTGTGTTCCTTACATGTTGCTTCTTTGGGCTTCTGGCTCCTTCAGTCTCTCCTTACATGTTGCTCCTTTGGGCTTCTGGCTAGGTCTCTCTCTGACTCTGCCCTGCTCCTCCTCCCTATTCTGATTCCTCCTCCTACTTTTCCTATGGTGCCTGTCATGGGCCAAAACAGCTCCTTTATTTAAAGATTGCTATTCACAGCATACATGACATTCCCACATCATTGGTGTCAGCATGCTTGGTTTATATTGGCACGTATTTAATAGAGAAACTTAAATGCTTCATGTTTTTATCTTGTTTTATTATGCAATTATGTTTTTATATTTTGTGGACAAAAAATCATCTTGTGCAAATACTGTTTTCTGTTATATTCTTTGTCTTTATACTTTATTGAATGTATTCTTGGAAGCATGAATTTGCCTTAATTATTTTTGATGTAGTATTTAAAGCATCTTTTCCATGAATATTTATTTGTCTTTTTCTTAAGAGTTTTATAGTTTTAGATTTTAAGGCATTTAGGCCATTGACATTTTGAGTTAATCTTTGTTTGTGGTTTGAGATAATGGTTTAGCTCCTTCTCCCTTGCCCTCTACCTTCTATCTCCTTTTTTCTCCCCAATTCTACCCACTTTTCTTGCTTATTCCATTGTTGCTCATTGAAAGGCTGTTTCTCCCCTTTGCTCTGACACTCTTCAGAAATCAGTTTACCATAGACACATAGAGGGTTTTTGTTGTTGTTTTGTGTTGTTTGTTTGTTTTTCTGGACTCTGGGTTCTATTCAACATTATGTTTATCTTTGTGCCATTGGCATAGTTTTGGTTTTGATGAGTTTGTTGTGAATCTAGAAGTAAGGACATTTAGAGGGTAAAAACGGTCCTTTTCACCCTCCTCCCAAGAGTGTTCTCACTATTCTGGGTTCATTCCAATTCCATATAAATTTTTGTGTTAGCTTGCTACTTTCTGAAAAGAAGCCACCAGGGATTTGGAGATAGATTGCATTGAGTCTAAGGACTAATATTTGTTGTATTAAAAATGTTAATATTATCTATTTTAGTTTATAGATGTTATTTTTCTAAAATTTATTTAGGGTTTTAGTTTGTTTCATTTGTATTTTAGTTTCAGTGGGAAAGCCTTACTCTTCCTTTTTAAAAGAGTTATTCCTAAGTAATTTTGATGACATTGTAGAAGGAGTTACTTTCTTAATTTTATTTTCCAATATTTCATTGTTAGTTAAGGGTAGAGGTGATTTTTATATATTGATCTTATCTTGTGAAATTTTGAAGAAAGTATTAGTTCTGGTAGTATTTTCTCAATGCAAGATTATGCCATCTGTGAATAAAGTAGTTTTATTTCTTGTCTTCCTATCTAGATGTCCTCTATATCTCTTTCTTGCCTAAATGCCCTGGCTAGAACCTCCACTGCACTGTTCAATAGAAGTGGTGAGTTGAGACTTTCTTGTCTTCTTTCTGATCTTCATGACTAAGCATTTATTTTATTTTTATGAAATGATATCAAAGTTAGCTGTGAATTTTTATAGGTGTCATTTATGAAGCTGTAGAATTCCCTTTATTACAGTTGCTAGAGTATTCTTTGATTACAGAAGAATAAAATTGCCCTTTTCTCATCCATTTAATTGCACAATTTGTTTGAATTTTTGATAAGGAATATCAGCTGATTTTCTGTCAAGTCAGCCTTGTATTTCTGGCATTGATTTTGTTTTGTCATAATGTCTGTTGCCTGCTGTCTGTCCATTTGTCTAATCTAAGACATTTGAATATGATATTTGGTTTATTTTGCAAGAATTTCATGAATACTTTCTGTTATTATAGTCCTAAGTCATTGATCTATTGTCTTCTTATTCATTTGGTTTTTGGTGTGACTAGTATTGGCTTTGAAAAATCAACTTAGAACAGTATGTTCTTACTTTATACATTTTGTTAAGAGCTGGTGTTAACTCTTTTAAAGATTAGAAGTCATCAGTAAAGTTTAATTTCTCCATAAGTTGATTGCCTATCAATGCATTTTATATTTGGACTTCCTGTGGATTAGTGTTGGTCACTAATCGTCCTTTTCCTTGGCACAGGTCTATACGGAAGGTCGTTCTTGAGTTAGTTTTTTGGACATTGTATCTTTGTCATACACAACATATTCCTGCCTGCCTGCCTTCCTTCCTTCTTTCATTTTTTGCCTTTGTTAATCTAACTAAAGTTTAAAGTGTCTCAGTTTTCTTGTTCTCTCTGTTGTTGTTTTTTGTTTGTGTGTGCTCTAGTTTATTTTTGTTCAGTACTTTTTTTTTTCTTGTATCTTAAGGTTGAAAATGAAATTTGGGTGCTTTTTAAAGGAATGCATGGTCATAAATTTCCTATTAAGTACTGTTTTAACTACATTAAATAAAATTTGCTCTGTATTTACTCTTTGACTTTTTCATGCCTGCATATTTGATAATATTCACCTCTAGACGTTTCTGACTTGTATTTACATCCTAAAGTGTTATATTTATATTTTATAAATTTCTGGATCAGTTGGTTATTGCTGTTTATTTAATTATCACATATTTGAGAACTCTTCACATTGATTTATTATTGATTTTTAGTTTAATTAATTGTGTTAATTGAGCATACTTTGGAGTACTTCTCTTTCAAATGCATTGAGGCATCTATTGGAGCCTGCCATACGACCTGTCGTGGAAGCATTTCATGCATATTTGAAAAGAAAGTCTTTTCTGCTCTGCTCTGTTTGATCTGTTAGATAGAACCCTGTGAGGCTTAGTTCGTTTATGTTACTCAAATAGTTATTAGAACATCACCATTGTAGAACACGTGGTGCTATAGTTAGACTGTTGTTTATGCTGTTTATTGCTGCACAAGCCAATGAACAGAAGTGAGAATTAAAACTTTAATGTGTACTTTGTACTCCTTTTGCTCTTCTTTATTTGAAGTGAGAAAAGGTATATTCTAAAAGAATCATCCTAGCTACTGACTTCATGAAGATATTTGCTAACTAATGCTGATTACTATGTGGTTAGTACTATTGCAAATAGTTTAATCAGTTAGTTGTGGGGAAACTGATGGGTGTTTGATTCTGTTCATGACCGTGAATGCACTCTCAGGAGCAATATACTATGGTTTGAGTGTGGGTTTTGTCTCCAAAAGTTCAAGTGGTAAAGGTTGTGTCGCCAGGGAAATGCTGTTGTGAGATAAGGACAAAGGGAGGTTTGTAGGTATTGAAAGTGACCTTGAGTGAGAGTGTGGGAGCCACATACATGCCTGTCTGCTCTGTCTCAGTTGTTACATATTTGGATCATGGTGACAGTGGTCTTGTCCTACAGAATCCTTTTGTGATGTGCTACTTTCATTGGATGCCAAAATCATAGTGCTGCCAGAATTTCAAGACAAAATAAATACATAAATAAATAAATGAATAAATAAATAAATATTTCCCTGTCTGTTAGTAGCCCTAGTTATTGTGTAAAGTAAAATAATACCTATGAATGCAGGTGCCATTTAGACTATAGTATATGGGCTCATTGTGAGCTCAGCTATACACTGTGTAATCCCTGATGGTCACTTGCCATGGTCCTGTACCTGAAATCTGAGTAAATGTTTTTGTTGGAGGGAGAGCAGAATAAATGTCTTTCTCTTATCCATAGAAGAACTCTTGGAAATTAGAAGTGAGAAAAGTGACAGAGTTGTGATCACGGATTTCTCAAAAGCTGTGGAGAGTTTTACAGTTAATACTCAGGAAAAACTGGTGGCTTTGGAAAGAAAAACATCAGTAGCTCTAGATTCATGTAAGATTTGAAACACTTTTTCTGGTGAGAGGACCTTAGGAAGTTGAAGTTTTCAATATTTTGTTCAAAAGCAAATTTATGTGTTATTAAAAACATGTCTTATAAGAAGGCATTCTAGTCTGTCCTTAGAATGCTGGTTACGATCATAGAAAAAGCCTTTATAGTATTCATGAATAGCATCTAGTAAGGTGGGTACTTAATGTTCTTAATACAAAGTAAGCATTTCATATATATATATATATGTGTGTGTGTGTGTGTGTGTGTGTGTGTGTATGTATATGAAATTGGAAAGCATTTTTTTTATTTCCTTGGTACATTTCAAATCCAGATTATTTTCTCTGTGAACATATTTTTGTTTTTAATGCCCACTGTTTCCTATATGTTTATGGTAGTTGCTATTGATTTATAAATCTTTAAAGAAAATACTGGAATGCTTTGTAAGTACTCGGCATTTTACAGGATTCTTATTAGCTGCTTATTGTAACGTGGTTCAGTAGATTCTGTGTTTTTTTTTTTTTTTTTTTAATTTTACATACCTGTGAAAGCTTTCCCTTCATCTATCCTCCTATTTCTTTTTACCTCTCCTCCCTCCGCATCCCTCAACCATTTCTCCTTCATTTCTATTCAGAAAAGGACCTCCCATTGGATGTCAGTAAACATGGTAATTCATGTTGTAATAAGACCTTATAAGCACCTCTCCTTGTACGGCTGAGAAAGGTAGAGACAGCTCCTGCTCTCACTATTAGTAGTCCCACAAAAAGACCAAGCTACAGTGAACAGTGAGTGCCATTCATGCTTCGTGGTTGTCGGTTCAGTCCCTGTGAGCCCAGGTTAGTTGTTTCTATGGGTTTTCTAGACCCCTTTGGCTCCTATAATCCTGCAGAATTCACCTAACTCTGCCCAATGTTTGGCTGTGAGTCTCCGTATATGTTTTTTACCAGTTGCTGGATAAAGCTCTCCGATGACTATTGGACTAGGTACTAACCCATGAGTATAGCAGAGTGTAGAATCACTAATTGACATTGTATTTTTTTTCTTCAGTCATATTTGGTTTTAACCTAGATAACTTCTGGTCCTGGCACTTAAGGTTGTGTCTGTGATGTACTCACTCTCATGTCATGGGTCTCAGGCTGATGGGTCATTGGTTGACTACTTCTATAATCTCTGTGTCACCCTTACCCCAGCACATCCATAGGCCAGACACGCTGTAGATTGAAGTTATCTGGCTGTGTTGATGTTCTAATCTTTCCACCTGGTCACAGGAAATGGCCAGTTCAGGCTGCATATCCTGTTTTGATAGGAGTCTTAGCTGGGATCATCCTTATAGATTCCTGGGAGCTTCCCTTGCACCATGTTTCTATCTGACACTAAAATGACCCACTTTCCTGACTGTTCTTCAGTACTCTTTTCTCTATACACACCTGATTCCTCATGGTCCCATCCCTACTTGCCCGAATGTTCCACTCATGAATTCTCTTCTATTTCCGCTTCTCAGAGAGATCCAAGAGTCCACCTTGAGCCCACTTTGTTCCCTAGCCCCTCTGGGTCTGTGGATTGTAGCATAGTTATTCTTTACTTTACAGTTAATATTCACCTATAAGTGAGTACATACCATGTTTGTCTTTTTTGGGTCTGGGTTACTTCACTCAGGATTTTTTTTTTTTTCTAGTTTCATACATTTGGTTTTGAATTTGATGGTGTCATTGTTTTTGACAGCTGAGTAATATTCCATTATGTAAATGTACCTCATTTTCTTTACTCATTCTTCAGGTGAGGGACATCTAGGTTGTTTCCAGGTTCTGGTTATTACAAGTGAAGCTGCTATGAACATAATTGTGTAAGTGTCCTAGTGATAATGATTAAACATTCTTTGCGTGTATACACAAAAGTGTTATCACTAGGTCTTGAGGTAGGTCAAGTTCCAGATTTTTGAGAAACCGCCAAAATAGCTCCCACCATCAATGGAGGAGTGTTCCATTTGCTCCACATTCTTTCCAACACAAGCTGTCATTTGTGTTTTTGATCTTAGCCATTCTGAGAGGGATAAGATGGAATCCCAGAGTCACTTTGCTTTACATTTCCCTCATGACTAAGGTTGCTGAACATTAGTGTTTCTTAGTCGTTTTAGATTCTTCTGTTGAGATCTGTACCCTGTTTATTAATTGGACTATTTGGTTTTTGAATGTCCAGTTTGTTGAGTTTTTTTATATATTTTGGAGATCAGCCCTCTATCAGATGTGGGGATGGTGAAATTTTTTTCCATTCTTTAGGATGTTGCTTTTGTCCTCTTGACTGTGTCCTTTGCCTTACAGAGAAGCTTTTCACTTTCACAAGTTCCCATTTCTTAACTGTAAGTCTCAGAATCCTTCGTCTATTAAGGAAGGATGTTGTATCCTGTGTGAGTGTGTTCAAGGCTACTACTACTACTTTGTTTTCTATCAGGATTTACAGTGAGACCTTTGATCTCTTTGGACGAGTTTTGTGCAGGGTATGAATTTATTTGCATTCTTCTACATGCTGATACCTAGTTAGAGCAGCACCATTTGTTGTAGATGCTATCTTTTTTTTTCTTCTTTGTATAATGTTGGCTTCTTTTTTAAAAATGGGATATCCATAGGTGTGCAGACTTACACTTGGGTCTTCATTTTGATTCCATTGATACACCTGTTTATTTTTAGACCAATACCATCCCATTTTTATTACTATAGCTCTGTAGTAGAGTGTAGTAAGAGGTTTCTGGCCCGGACCTTCAGGCCTAACCTCAAGGTTTAGGCCCGCAGACACACAGACCCACAGAGACACACAGATGCTTTCATTAGTTTTCAGCTGATCGGCCTCAGGCCCAGGCTTATAACTTGCTAGCTCTTTACCCTTCATCTAACCCATGACTCATCCTGTTCAGCCATGGGGCTCGGTACCTTTTCTCACAGCAGCATGGTTGTCCACTGCTTCTTCTGGCTTCTCTCGGGCATTCTGCTCTGTGCTTCCTGTTCTCAGAGTTTTCTTAGTCTGGTAGCCCCACCCACACTTCTTGCCTGCCTTTGGCCAATCAGCGCTTTTTATTAAACCAGTGGGTGGGACAATTATTTACAATGTAACAGCATAATCTCCCAAAGTAGAGCTTGATATCTCGGATGGTGATACCTCCAGAAGTTTTTTTATTATACGAGAATATTTTAGCTATCTTGGGTTCTTTGGTTTTGTGTTTTGTGATATGAATATATGTCATACACACACACACACACACACACACACACACACACACACACACACACACACACACGAAGTTGAGTATTGTTCTTTCAAGGTTTAAAAAAAGTTGTGTTGGGATTTTAAGGGGCAGATTGCTTTTGGTAAGATGGCCATTTTTACTATGTTGTTTCTTTTGGTCCATGAGCATAGAAGAGCTTTCCATCTTCTGATATCTTCTCCAATTTCTTTCTTCAAAGATTTGAAGTTCTTATCATACATACAGGTCCTTCACTTGCTTTGTTAGAGTTATGCCAAGTTATTTTATATTACTTGTAGCTATTGTGAAGGTTGTGGTTTTCCTGATTCATTGTTTGTATATAGGAAAGCTACTGATTTTTTTTGGGGGGGGGGTGGAGGTTAATCTTTTATTCAGCCATTGTTTATCAGTTGTAAGAATTTCCTGGTAGAATTTCACTGGTGATGTGTAGGGGGTTACTTATGTATACTGTCATGTCATCTGTGAATAATTATATGTTGACCTCTTTCTTTTCAACCTGTATTCCCTTGATCTCCTTTTGTTGTCTTCTTATTGTGGTTAGAGCTTTGAGGACTGTATTGAATAGATATGGTGAGAGTGAACAGCCTTGTCTTGTTCCTGATTTTCCTGGAATCGCTTTGAGTTTTTCTCTACTTAATTTGATGTTGCTATTGGTTTGCTGTATATTGCTTTTATTTGGTTTAGATATGTCCCTTGTATTCCTGATCTCTTTAGAACTTTTATCATGAAGGGGTTTTGGATTTTTGTCACAGGCATTTTAACATCTAATGAGATGATCATGAGGTTTTTTCTTTCAGTCTGATGGATATGGTGGATGACATTAATGGTTTTCATATGTTGGAGCATCCCTGTATCTGGGATAAAGCCTACTTGATGATGATCTTTTTGATATGTCTTGGATTCTGTTTCCTAGTACTCTATTGTTTTTGATTTTGCTAATTTGGATATTCTCTCTCTGCCTTTCATTTAGTTTGTATAGGATTTGTATAGCTTGCTAATTGTTCTAAAACAGCTCTTTGTTTTGATGATCCTCATAGTGTCCTTTTTGTTTTCATTTCATTTATTTGAGCCCTGAGTTTGGTTATTTCCTGCTTTCTAGTAACTACTCCTGGTGTCTGCTTCTTTAAGGTGTTGATGCTTCAGGTGTGCTGTTAAGTTACTGGTGTGAGAATTCTTTCATATTTTTTGGAGTTGCTTAGTACTATGAACTTTCAACACCGATTTCATCGTGTCCTGTAGTTTTGCATGTGTTTTGCATTCATTGTCATTGAATTCTAGGAAGTCTTCAATACCTTTTCTTAACTGTCCCTTGATCCAGTGGTAATTCAGTAGAGAGTTGTTCTGTTTCATGAGTTTGTAGGCTTTCTGTTGTTGATATCCAACTTTAACACATGGTGGTCTGATAGGATACAACGAGTTATTTCAGTTTTCTTGTATCTGTTGAGACTTGTTTTGTGACTGAGTATATGGTCAGTTTTGGAGAAGATTCCATGAGGTGCTGAGAAGAAGGTATATTCCTTGTGTTTAGGTGAAATGATTTTTAGATACCTGTTAGATCCACTTGAGCCATAATGTCTGTTAATTTTATAATTTTTCTGCTTAGTTTCTGTCAGGATGACCTGTTCATTGGTGAGAGTTGGGTGGTGAAGTCTCTCACTATTAATATATGGGGTTCAGACTTGAGTAATTTAAGCCTTAGTAATGTTTTACAAATGTGGATGCCATTATATTTGGGGCATAGATGTTCAGAATTGAGATATTATTCTTATGGAGTTTTTCTTTAATGATCATGAAATATCCATGAAATATCCTTCCCTACTTCCTTTGATTAATTTTGGTCTATTTTTTAGATATTAGGATAGTTTCACCTGGTTGCTTGGTAGGTCTGTTTGATTGGAAAAATATTTTTCCAATCCCTTACTCTGAGATAATGTCTATCTTTGATTTTTAGATGTGTTTCATGTTTTTAGCAGAACAGTTTTTGTATCCATTCTGTTAGTCTGTTTCTTTTTATTAAGGAAATGAGTCCATTGATAGTGAGAAATAGTCAGGACCACTGATTGATTGTTGCTGTTATTATGTTCTCGATAGTGGTGGTGGTAATGTGTGTGTTTCCCTTCTTTGGATTTTGTTGTTGTTGTGAGATGATTACATAGGTGTAGTTAACTTACTTGGTTTGGAGGTTTCCTTCTAAAACTTTCTGTAGGGCAGGATTTGTGGATAAATTTTGTTTATCCATGACTGTCATGGAATATCTTGTTTTCTCCATTGATGGGATTGCAAGTTAAGCTGAGGAGAGTAGTCTGGGCTGACATCTGTCTTCTCTTAAGAGTTTGCAAGCTATTTGTCCAAGCCCTCCTGGCTTTTAGAATCTCCATCGAGGAGGTCTCCCTTCATATACTATGTGGCCATTTTCCTTAGCACCTTTTAGTATTCTTCCCTCCTTCTGTATCTTTATTCCTATTAATCCTAGTCTTGTCTTCATAGTATCCCAGACTTCCTGTTTTGTGGTAAGAGTTTTTTAGATCTAACTTTTTTTTTTTTTTTTTTTTTAACAGTGAATCTATTTTTTGTATTTTCAATGCTTGAGATTCTCTCTTCCATTTCTTGATAGTTCTGTTGGTGATGCTTACCCTTATTTTCATTTTCTGAATATTTCAACTTTCCTGTCTTATGCAGATAGTTTCCTTGTGTGTTTTCTTGGCATTCTTTAAGGGCCTTGTTGGTTTGCTCCAGTGTTTGTGTTTGTCTTTTCCTCAGTTCCTTTAAGGCAGGTTTGTTTTTCTCTCCTCTTTAAGGACCTCAGTCATCATCGTAAAGTTGTTGTCATGATCCTTTTCTTGTGCTTCTGCTGCGTTGGAATATTTAGGGCTTGTTGTGGGCTGTCTAGGTTCTGGTGATCCCTTGTTACTCTGGCTGTTGTTTTTGTTCCTTCTCTTACATGTAGGTGCCAATTTCTGGATGTTACTTTGTTCAATAGGTGTTTTTTTTTCCTCCCTGATTTTGTGGATCCTATGGCCTGTGGTTGAATAGAGAGTCTCTGACCACATTGGTGGCTCTATTTCTGATGGCCTGCATGGTCTCTGGTCCAGCAGGGGATTATTGCTCATGTTTGGGGTTGATACTCTGGCTAGGCATGTATGTGGCCCTGATCTGGTCCAGGGTCCTCTGGGCTACAGATCTGGCCTTGCTTCTGGTAGGTAGGAGGCTTCTGCCTGATTTTCAGGAAGTTGGCATGGTTTTTCGGATTCTGGATGCTGGTCTGGCCTCAGGATTTGGCCTGGTCCCTCAGGGAAGAGGAGGCTAGGATGTGGTGTTTAGGAGAGGAGGGGAACTTGGAGTTATGCTGGGAGGGGCAGGCCGAGGTTGGGTGGGGTTGCTACCAGGTTTTCAAGGAGCTAGCCATTCTCTCATTAGAAGAAAGGTTTCTGCCAAAAGCAGATATGGTAGTGTGAAGGGGTTGTTGGAGTGTTTTGGGGCCAGTGTAGGTGAGTTTGGGGCAGTATTATCTGGAGTTAAGGATGCTGGTCTGGCTTCTGGGAAAGAAGCTTGGGCCAGAGATATGGACCAGGAAGTGGTGGAAACGAGAGGAGGAGTGGTTGGGGTTATGTTGGACAGGCAAGGGTTGGTAGGGGATGCTCTTAGCTAGGGTTTAGGATGCTGACCTGGCTTCGACTCCAGAGAGAAAACTTCTGCCAGAGATAAGCCCCAGGATCAGGTGGCAGGAATCCTGTTTTAATTTTTATTTTTATTTGTTGTTTACTTATTTATTTCAGCCTGACTGCTCTTTCCCCTTTTTCCTCTCCTCCAAATCTCCCTCACCCCATTAATTTTTTCCTGATCGTTTATCTGTCTTTACCTTTTACAAGTCAATATTGCTTTCATTTTCTTAGAATATGTGGCTTTAATTATATTTCTTATTCTTGTCATATGCTAACTGTTTCCCAGATGTTCAGATAGCCTTTAAGGTCCTAAAAATCCTAGCATTTGAAGGTTAAACTTCAATGTATCATTATCATCAACAAAAACCCCTTTTATTTTTCCTGACAAGGGGATGTTGCTGTGTAAATCAGATGGACTTGAAATTTGTTATTACTCCTCTGTTCTGTGGTTTAGACCTAACCCACTTAGACATGGCTAGTTGGACAGTGTATCTTTGTTAACTGTGCATCACAACAGTTTCCTGTAAAATAGTCTACTTACATCCATTTCTGTTATTTGCATAACCTTGGATAATTTATATAAATTTCCTAAGTAAGATTTAAAAAATCAAATGTTAGTACTTGAATTTGAAATGTTTGTTAGGTCAGATATTTTTATAGGATTACTGCTAATCATAGTTTTGATATATATATAATAAACGTTTGTATACTCTTACCTTTAAAGTTGATAAAACAGAATCACTCTTCATAGTTCATATCATTTATTTTTCTTTATATAACTATTAAACAGCAAAATATTTTATATTTAATAAGTCATATATTTAACATAAGTTTTGTCTTATTATTTTGTATATGGGTTCTATATCAACAAAATTTGGTGAGTTTCACTTTGTCACAAGGGAGTGTCGAGTGTAACGTTTTTTGAATAAGAAGTAGTATACATGTCATCTCAGCACATACAGTAGGACTCCAGGATCCTTTCTAGAAGAGGTGAGCTAGGTAAAGGCTCTGAACCCTCTTTGTTCTTCTGCCATGACTGAAACCAACTACATCTTGACAACTCCTACAGAGGAAAGTAAGATATGCATGAGGACTTTTCTTAACTGTGTTTTAGCTTTCAGATTTATTCTGTAAATACATACCAGCCAGTCATGATTAATTAAAATGTTCTAATTCTTTTTAAACTCTAAAATATCAGCTATTGTAGTAAGGTTTAGAATTTGAGTAACTTACAGTCTTTGTAAAAGCCAGAGAAATGTTGAAAAGTAAACTAAATTTTAAAATTTTATTTGATTATACCAAAGAAAATTAAGAATAACATTTATTTTATTCTTTGCTGAAGTTATGCATTCATATTATAATTGTTTTAAAAACAGAATCATGATCTTCAATTATATTATCATAAGTAGTCCTTATAAAAGTATTGTACATTCTTTTCCATGGTAGAGATAGAAATTTTTAAAGTTGATTCTTTTCTTAAATATTGTATACTACATATGATTTATTTGATGTCATTATTTTGTTGCAAGGGGTTTTAATGTATAGAAGTTTATTTTGTTATTTTCCTTTAAAGCTTTTTGAATTGCTTGGACCTGAAGGACTTGATCTGATTGAAAAACTGCTCCAGAACAGAATTACAATTGTAGATCGATTTCTTAATTCCTCAACTGATCATAAGTTTCAGGTCCTTCAAGGTAAGACTCTGGTAGTAACTGTAATTTATAAGAAAACTCCATCCTCACAGGAGTAGGACTTACTGGACTTAATGAGTTATCTGAAAAACATGATGTTTGTAGGGGTGTGTTTGGAATCTGTGGGGAAAGTTGAAGGAGAGAAATGGGTCTAGATAAGATTGTATTTTTTAAAATAGTTCTGTGAAATTTAAGAATAAATAAAATGTTTAAAAAGAAGAAATTTTGTTGACTAATAAACCTTTAAAATATAATTGTGCTTTTTATATCCTTTGGCTCATAGTATTACTGATACCTTTTATATTTATATGAAACATATATAAGTGGCACAAAGAAGGTGCATTTGTGTTTGGGCATAGCATTTTTTTTGGTGACATGTTAAACAACATGGAATTTTTTTTTAAAGTGTGAATATATATATTACCTACTGTGTGCCCAAGAGTACTGTAGTTTGCCTCCAATTTTTTAATTTGAAAAATTTCAAACCTGGTAAAGAAAAATTATAATACAGCAAATACCAGGCATGTACTTTTGTAGTTTTACCCCTCATTGTTTCTTTTGTTTTATACACCCAGACACACTCACCCACACATACACACCCCACAAATTAGCACCCCCCCCAACAGGTACATGCACACACACACACACACACACACACACACACACACACACACACACACACACAAACTCACACACCCGCCACACAAACACACATACATTCACTCACATATGGAGAGAAGGGATGAAGGAGGCAAGGAGGAGGAGAGAGAAAAGGGGGAAGAGATAATAAGAACATCATTTAAGCCTTTTACTTAACTACAGGAAATTGCACACCTCATAATAATTCTCTATAAACTCTGTGTACAGGTAAGAACAATGACAGTCATCTTCACAACTGCTATGTTACCATCACACTTAGGAATACTATGTATTGTGTGTATTTTAACCTCCCTCAGATTAGGGACAGTTGGGTAAGAAACAAGCTACCTATATCTTACCACAGGGCTGCCAAACTCCGGTTTCAAATAGCAAAATGAAATTGCTTGAAACTTTAGTCAAATTTACCTTGTCAGGCTTATTAATTGGAATTTTGTAAAAATCATAAATTCAACAATATGCTATCTGTTTATTACCTATGCTTACTTTCTGTTTATCACACACACACACACACACATACACACGCACACGCACACACGCGTGCGCGCGCGCACACACACACGCGTGGGCGCGTACACACACACACACATTGTGATTGTTAGGAACTTGGTTTTCTCTGCTATGTTCTTCTCTGACTTACAGTAAATACATAATCACCTATTCACCTATTTCACATTGTATTTTTTGCTGTTTGCTTAAGCAACAGGTTGAGTGGGGAAGGGAGGACTGGTTGTTTCCTATTGAGGCAGCTGGTGAGGGGCAGGACTTCTCCAGTAGCCACTGGGTAATTTGCATATTCTTAAAGTGGTTTTGTGTTTTGTTTTTTTGTGCCCCTCTCCCCCATAGCTTGAGAGATCATTCATTCATTCATTCATTCATTCATTCATTCATTCATTTTTAAGATTTTAGTTGGTTGGACCAGCAAATGTCTTAGCAGTAAATGTGTTTAACACCAAACTTGACAACCTGAGTTGATTATCTGGATCATGTGGTAAAGGGAGAGAACTGATTTCTACAGGCTGTCTTCTGATCACCATAAGCATGTTTGCACAGGCACAATCGTGTGCACATAGTGTCTGCATATACACACACACACCCTATACACAAATGAATAAATGTATTTTTAAAAAGATACTTTAAAAAAGTAAATATTTAAAGACAAGATCCTTTATTTTAGTTATTTCACTACTCTTATACTCATTTCGATATTTTAATATGCTTTACATTTAATGTTGCTTCAAAATTCTCTTCTCGGTACCAGGTCATACTTTTTTATTATTAAAGTATCTTACTGAGAAAATTACTAAGCATATCCAACCTTTTTTTGTTGTTTGTTTGTTTTTGTTTTATTTTGGTTTTTGTTTTCTAAAACCACCTTAAAGATATAATGGCTTATTTTCATTTAGTTTTTCTAGCTTGATGTATTTGATTTTTTTAATTACGATAAACATGTACCTAATCTGTCTTCAATTTAACTAGGAAATGTGTCTCAAAAGTGACAGGCCTCTACAAGAAGGATAGTTGTGAGTTTGATTATTTCTTTAAGGCTTGGTTGGGTATTTATTTATTTTTAATATGGCAGAAAGAGTATAAAGGTATTATATTATAGGGGTTGTGTTGGAGGAGACCTGGGAAGGCAAGGAATATAATGAATGGATTATGTGAAAAAAATTTTAAGTTAAAAAAGATAAATCTAATATGTAGATTAAGTTAGTATAAGTTGTCATGTGACTTTTTGTATTGTAAGGACCAGCTTACAATTGCTGGGTAGTTGAAGGGGAGCCATGGAGTCAGTGGACTAATCAGTCACTCAGTTGACTTTTATTTGAGGGAGTAAAACTTAATTCTCTTTCTCCCTCTCACCCTCTCCCCCTCTCTCCCTCTCTCTCTCCCCTCTCTCTCTCTCCCCCTCTCTCCCTCTCACCCTCTCCCTGTCTCTCCCTCTCTCTCTCCCCTCTCTTTCTCTCCCCCTCGAACACAGAGACCACACACACACACACCACACGTCCACCACACTACACACACACACACACACACACACACACACACACACACACACACACACACACACACACACCCACATACCCACACACCCTCCAACATGTCAGGATCTCATCTAGGGTACTGATGAATGCAAACCTTTAGTAGGTCAGAGAAAGAGGAAATACAGAATAGGTTACATATTGGACAGACAGACATTTTATTATTCTTTCTGTTGCTTGTTATACTCTTCTGTTCTTCTACCCTGCTGTCCCCCTTCCTTCTCTTTCCTGATGACTTCTTTCTAACTTGATTTTCCCCTTACAGCTATACACCCCAGCAAAATCTTTCAAGCAATATAAGAGTACAGTGTTATTACATTCTATATTTTAAGTGAATGATTACAATGAGTACAAATAAAAGAACATCGTGTTTTCCATTTCCTTTACCTGATTAATACAGATGAAAAACAAATTATTTCCAAGAACCCACATACAGTCATGTCTAAGCACTTGTTATAGATTATTGAAGTACAGTTCTTACTGGCAGGCTACATTTTGTTGTAAAGAAAGGACCTATCATTTTATTATTCATCTTACAATCTTTACTTTTTTTATGTAAGTCCTCAGAGTGCATACTGAACTCATCAATAATTTTTTACTAGATCATATCTGGAAGCTGAGGGCAGAAATGGGTACAAGGAATGTTAATCATCACCTTTGAACCCAGCCCATCCTAGCAATAAAGGTGCTTCAGTCAGTCATAGCCAGGCTGCCATTGCTTTTGTTTCCTTACCTCAAGGAGTCCCTCCTCTTTCTAAACCTCAGATTGTTCCCTGAGATTTTCTACTTCAAAGACATTAACAAAAATATCTTAACCTAACATTAAGCCATTACTTAAAGCTTTGTTTTAGCTGTGATGTACACTGAAATCTGTGAGGACATTCCCCAGCATTAAGATTAAAAAACCTGAGCTAGTCTAGCCTCTGGAACTCAGTTCTTTTCCTTAATCATTAACGTAACCGTAGTTTATATGATGTCCTAGCTCTGTGACACTTTCTTGTTCTTAGTTTTTATCATGTCTGATGCTCTATCAGGAGCAGGGACACACTGTATCCTACCTTTACTTGTATTAATTATCCCATAAATTAACCTCTATCATAATCCCTTGCTATATTTATTGGAAATCAACACTATTCTATAAAATCATAACTCCAATTGAACAGTACAGCATAAGAGGAAATCATTTTTATAATAATTAACAGGTAAAAACGTTCAGTAGAATGGGTGGATTTCCATGAGATAATCACAGTACATTAAAGGCAGTAGGGATCCCCCACAGCCATTCACACCAGAACAGATACTAGAGAAAAGTGGAACCTATGGCCTCCAGGCCTGGTATGTCTGAGATTCACCTGTCAGTATCTTGTCCTGCTGCTCCTCTGACAGATTATACGAGATTCTTTTCTAGCATAATATGATATTAGAAAAACATAGACTTTTATTTTATTCTCGAGTAACATTATGTAGTTGCTGTTATGGTTATTTATTTTGTTTCTACTTGTCAGGCTTTATTGATGACTCAACCAAAAAAGAAAAGCTATATATTTAACCATTTAAAATGGACTTAAAGAAATTATTATTATTTACTGTGTTCAGTTTTACAGGTTCATAGTAAATGTTTAATGAGAATTTATAAATTCTTCAGTGAGTTTTCTTTCAATTTTGGATGACAAGTGTTTATTACAGTTGTTACTATCAACTTCATATAAAATATTGATCACACTAGTACATAACTTTTTATGTTATCTAAAGTGTGGTCTCACTTTAAAGTATTTAAGTCTCTTTCACATTCTTGAAGCATCTTTTGATATTTTGACAATTTGTTTATTTTGCAGACCACTTCTTTTTTTTAGTTCTCAGTGCATGTGAAAGCTTCCAGAATCTGGACTTTTTTTTTTTTTAATATTGAAAGTTAATTATGAATTATATTACAGAGAAAGTAAGCGATATAATACACATAGAATATTTTGGTTATAGCCATGAAATTTCAACATTACTTTTCTTTCTAATTCTGATAAAGTCACATTATAAGAGTTTATTTCATGTGATTGAGAATTAAATGGCTTACCCTACGTTATGTAACGATGCAGTATTTGAGAAGTTTCAAGATTTGACTAAGAATGAATTTGAACTGCATTTTACTTTCATGGTATTTTGTTTAATACCATCCTTGATATGCTTTAAATTTTGCCATTTGATAAAATAACTTTTGCCTGTGCTCTGTTTAAAGTACAGACCAAATCTCACTCAGTATTGTCTTCCTAGCCTTGTGCTGTAAATATCTGCTGACTTTGACTCTTTTTAGTGCTGGTTCTGTTAGCTCCTTTAGAATTGCAGATACTCAGAGTTTAACTAAACACAGAAACCAATCCTTCTGGGAAAACATCTTGAATACTGAGGTGACGAATATAAACCTAATTCATACTTTATACATAATGAGTTTTGGTTGATCTGTTTCTCCTGTGTTTCTGTAAGAAGGTGGACAGTACTGTTGTTTTGACCATTGTCTATGGATATATCCTGAGCTATGAAAAGTAGTAAATGGATAATATCCTAGTATAACAAGGTTAATTACCTAGAGGTAATTTGTATTTAATATATAACAGATTGCTATTTTATCACAAAAATGGTAAATGAGACTAAAATTAATAATTATATATTTGCAATCGTGAACAAATTACTATAAAATTTAGTTTTTTCAGTTCTGATATTATATCAAATTTATATGATCCCAGTATTATTATAGTATTGGATCATTAAAAAGAAATTTGTGGTAATTTTTCTTGTTACTATGCAATACTGTGTAGATACCTTTTGTTTTTAAGACTACCCTTAAAATATATAATTGAGTAAACCAGCTCTAAAATATGAGTTGTTAGAGAGCTGGATTCTGTTATGTTTTTAATTGGCAAAATGGTTTTCACAAAGGACAAGTCATGTCTGAAATTTATAATTTATCATATGTTTTAATTACTTCACAGATAGTTGCAAAAAATTTTTAGGAGAAAATACTAAGCCTAATTATGGTTGTCAAGTAACTATTCAATCTGAACAAGAAAAACAGTTAATGAAACTATATCGCCGTGAAGAAAAAAGAATTGCTAGACGAGAAAAAAAGGCTGGAGAAGATGGGGACATTTCTGGGGAAGGACTTTTGTCCTTTGATCCTAAGGAACTCCGGATACAAAGGTAGTAAAAGTCAGATGCTGAAAAGATGCAGTTGGTATGATTTTACCTGTAATTTGTTCTTTATATTTTTAATAATTTGGTTATTCTCTTACAACTATGCATTCTATGAAGAAATAAAACAATCACTCTTTAGTTAGAATAAGTCTTGGTGGTTTTCACAAAAGTGAGACATTTAACTTATAGAGGGGGGCTAGTCTAAGTTGTTCTATGTATACTTTTCAGTTAGGTTATATGAAGGCTACCAGGGATATGGTTTTACATGTTTTCTTTTTGAGTTTAATGATACTATGGTATGGAATGTCTTTCTGTATGCTGTGAATTATCATTGGATAATAAAGAAACTGTTTTGGCTTATGGCAAGGCATTTTAGAAGCAGGTGGGAAATCTGAGCATAGATAAAGTGGAAGGAGGGTGGAGTCACACAGAAATGCTGTTTGCTGACCAAGAGAGCAACATATAAAGTACAGGTAAGCCCCAGGCCATGTGGCAAGACATAGATTAATAGGAACGGGTTAAGATGAAAGAGCTAGCAGTATACCTGAGCCATAGGCTAAGTAGCATGAAATTAATATAAGCCTTTGTGTGATTATTTGGGAATGCTCGTCTGGATCACAGAGCTGTCTGGGCCAGAAACTTCATATTATAACACTTTATTTTTTGTTATTTAAAAGCTGAAATTTTTTTTGGCATATTCTTTTCAATCAGCAGTTTTCAACCTGTGGGTCTCAACCTGTTTGCAAACTTCTCTAAGTCCAAAAATATTTAAATTACTATTCATAACAGTAGCAAAATTACAGTTATAAAGTAGCAAGCCATCCTTAATAACTATTGTGTAAAAATAGCAACTGGATACTTAAAACTTGTTTAGTTCTTCTACAACTTCTGGGTTGCTAGTATCCTCCATTTGAAGCTGAAGTCTCTGTTTTTAATGGGAATACCTGAAATAATAATCAAGTTGGCCTTATTTAGTATATGGCTTCATTTTAAAAAGAATAATGTCAAATCTTGACATTTTTCATTTTATTTTATTTTTTATAGAGAACAGGCACTTCTGAATGCTAGAAGTGCTCCAATTCTGGGTAGGCAGAGAGACATGGAGGTTGAAAAAATTCGCTATCCCCATGTGTATGATTCCCAGGCTGAGGCCCGAGAAACTTCAGCATTCATTGCTGGTGCCAAGGTATGTCACTGAAACATAACCACTTGGAAACACGTATTTTCTGATATTTTTCCTGTGTCCTTAAGTATATTACCAATGGAAACAATGTACAACATTATATATTAAAATAGTAAGAAAAATGAGATATTGTAGTATATATTCTGAATTAAGAACATATTTAAATTTTTTTGATTTGTTTCAGTTTGTATTTATGAGTTGTATTCATTGTATCATTGACTGACTACACTTAAACTATATTATTTTTCTGGTGTGAGAGTACATTTGTCCTTAAGAATGAACACTGTGTAGCTGGTGCATTCTTTAAGTTCATCAACTTACTGTGCTGTGTGTATCCTATGAGACATCTGACTCCTGAATGTTTTGTGGGTGTGTTCATGTTTGGTTTTTTTTTTTTATATTTAGATTTATTTCCTTTATATTAGCTGGGTTTATTGCCAGTATTATGTCATAAAACCTGTAATATTTTGTCGTTGTCTCTAGTTTATTTGAAATCTTACCAGACTAGTTGTCTTTACTTTGTATTATTGGAATTTTATTATTGATGCTTATAGATGATTTTACCAGAAGGAATTCAAAGAGAGAATACCAAACTGTATGAGGAAGTACGGATCCCGTATAGTGAACCAATGCCAGTTGGCTTTGAGGAAAAGCCCGTGTATATCCAAGACTTAGATGAGGTAAGATGAGCTTTTTGTGAAATAAAAGCCTTTGAGTATGCTATTTGTAATTTGCCAAGTAGTTAAGCATATAGGTAAATGCTTGCTTTAAGTAGGCCATTCATTGTAGTGTAGTGTCTTTCTGGTATTTATTGATTTGCAGTAACAACATGCGTATCTTAAGAATTATATATATATTTATGTAATACATACACACACACACACACACACACACAATTTTTTTAACTTTTCATCCTGACCAAACTCCTCTCCTTCCACTCCCTCCATCCCCTCCCCCACCCCTGCTTCAATCCATCTCTTCTCCCTGTTCACCCTTAAAGGGGCAGGCCTCCCATGGGCATCAGTAAATCATGACATATCAAGCTGCAGTAAGACCAAACCCCTCTACTCCCAGCATTTAGGCTGGCTATGGCAGTCCAGCCTGAGGAGTAGGGTTCCCAAGAGCCTGTCAAAGCACCAGACAGCCCCAGGAGTCTATGTAGACCAAGCTACTCAACTGTCACTTATATGCACAGGACCTAGGTCAGTCCTATGTAGACTCCTTGGTTGGTTCAGACTATGAATTCCCATGAGCCAGACTAGCGGTTTCTGTGGGTTTTCCTGTGGTGTCCCTGATTCCCCTGGTTCCTACAATCTCTCCTCCCTCTCCTCAGCAAGACTCCTGGAGCTTGGCCCAATGTTTGATGTGACCATCTGAATCTGCCTCCATCCGTCACTGAATAAAGTCACTATGATGACAAGCCAGGTAGTCACTGATCTGATCACAGGGAATGGCCAGATCAGGCTATGTATCCACTGCTGCCAGTAGTCTTAGCTGGGGCCGTCTTTGTAGACTCTTGGGGGTTTCACTTGAATCAGACTTTTACCCCACCCTATAAAGCACCCTGTTGCACAAATAAAGGAAACTCAGGGCCAGATCTCTGGGAAAGGCAGAGATACCAGAGAGAGTAAACACCACAGTCAAATCTCACTCAGCTGTCTTCCAGCTTCCTCAGCCTGGCTTCACCTGACTTCCGCTCCTTCTTTCTATGCCCGCCTTAAGCTTTAAATACTCTCTTGGTACGTTAAGGCGTGGCCCCACCACTGCCTGTGTGGGAGTCTGGAACCCCCTCAGTAAACTAAGATGACCTGGAACTCAGATTGGATTAAGGGCGTAGGTCACCACTCCCAGATATTCCCTATGCTGGGATTAAAGGTTCAAATCAGCTGAGATCAATTAATACCATAAGAAAGATCCAAGAATTAGAAATGCCATTTCTTTGTGGGCAGCAACAAAATTTGACAGGATGTTTGGCTTCTGTTTTATTGTCCTAATGAGACCCACAGCTGTTTATCAGACAGCAGATTCTTCAGTTGTTGATCTTGTACAAGTTGTCTAGCTGTCGAGACCAGGCAAATAACCTGGAGGGATAGATCAGCACACACAACCATCGTGACTTCATTTCTTTGTACATTAGGTTCATGCAAGATGCCAATTTGTCAGCCTTCAGGTTGTTGTTAGCTTTGAACATCAGTTCTAATACTGATATTGCAAAATTATCCTCACTTTGGTTTCTGTCTACCGACAAGGAAACCAAATCTCGCCAAATCAGAATTATAACCAAGATTAAACTGTTGATGTACTCTGAGTTTCACATATTGGCACAGGTCTATGAAGGCATTTCAAAGTGAGACTGGGCAAAATTAAGAGTTTGCTGGTAAAATACTTGCTAACATGGAAAGGGGAAATTTCATGGGACTCCACTCATAGACGAGGCAACTAAGCCTTGTGCAGGAGTGGGGGATTGTCATACATGGAAGGGGTTGGAATAAGGAAAGGGAAGGGGCAAAATAATGTAATTTAATTTAAAACTGTTTTGGGGAAAATTCTGGACAGTTTATCAGTGGAGAGTTTTCTGAATGGCTTTTACTTATTTGTTAAAATCTACCCTTGAGAACTTGCTATTTTCTTAAGGTTTCCTCAGTATTCAGCTTGGACTGAAACCTTACCTTTCAAGGATAAGATCATATCCACATGAAGAGGATAGTCTCAAGCCATGGTCATCTAGGAACAGTGGTGTCAGTTGAGAAATTACTTGCATAAGACTGTTCTAAAGGCTAACCTGTGGACATTTTCTTAATTAATAATTGATTCCCAGCCCACTGTGGGTGTTGCCATCTTAGGCTGACGGTCTTGGGTTGTGTAGGAAAGCAGACTACACCTGAGTCTGGAAGCAAGCCAGTAAGCTGATTCTTCTGTGGTCTCCATCAGCTCCTGTCTCTAGTTCCTGAGAGAAGGGGAGTCAGTAAGAGAAGGAACAAGGGAAGGAGCTTTTTTTTTTAGTGGATATTATATATACAATCCATGACTTTTTAAGACATCCCCTTTCACTTATTTAAAGCTCTGTTTGCTAGTAGCAAGCATAAATTACTCAATAATATAAAGAGTAATAAAATCGTATGGAATTCAGTCCAGTGGGTTAGATATACATATAAATAAATTGTTTCAGTATTTATGGTTAGAGATGATAGTGATAATAAATATGTCATGATTTGTTGAATGTCTAGATGCTGAAGAAGTAGGACTTTGTTAAATACGGTGGATTATAAAGAAATAAACATGGTGGTTACTTAGGTAACTGTGAGCTTGAAATTCAATGATAATAAAGGGATTCCAAGGGTTAGAAAAGGCTTTTGGAGCAGTGCAAAGGCCGATAAAGTGAGATCTGACTGACTCCAAATCTGACCTCTGTTCTGTATTTTGTCTTGAAAGATGTCTGTTTCCAAACATTGGTGCATCCTTTGAAGGGTCATACATACTTTGGACACTGTATAGTTAAAACTTGAGTAAAACTTTGAAAGATATTTATTCTTTTCTTTGGATAGGGTGTTTGTATGTGGTAGTATATACCTGAGTGTTTATGCCTATATGTGCATGTGGAAGCTACAGGTTCCTTGGCTGCCATTTCTCAAGCACTATCTTTTTTGGGGGGAAGGGAGGGGAGAATCAGTATTTTACTGGCCTGGAGTTCACCAAATAGACATACCATTAAGTCAAATGGATGTACAAGTCTCTGCCTCCCAGTACTGAGGTTGCAATTGTATGCTGCTACTCCCAACTTCTAAAATTTATGTTCTGGAAGATTTAACTATGCTTGTGAGGCAATTCCTTTACTGACTTAACTGTCACTCAAAGCTAACATGAAAGTTTTTAAGCTAGACTATAACATAATTGGATATATGATCTAGTTATAGTATACTGTTCCTGTACATGAATCTAAAGAGAGTGTTTGGAAGCTGGGTCTGGTATCTCATAAATATAGTTCTAGCATTCTGGAGGCTGAAACAGGAGGACAAAATGGGTTAGTTACGTGGTGAGTTCTAGAAAGCTTCACACCAACTGAAAGAATAATTGGAAAGTGAAGTAGTCCTTTGCATGCCCACACAATTAGAAACAATAGACATAAATCTTAACAACTGAAGATCAGAACAATGGGGGAAAGAGGAAGACATACTGAAATCTGTTGCTGTGGCACTGGAGGAGCATGCAGGAGCGTGTGTGTGTGTGTGTGTGTGTGTGTGTGTGTGTGTGTGTGAGAGAGAGAGAGAGAGAGAGAGAGAGAGAGAGAGAGAGAGAGAGAGAGAGAGAGAGAGAGAGAGAGAGAGAGAAAGAGAAAGCACACAAGCATGCATGCAAGTGAGCCAAAAGACACTGGGAGGGGTCAGATCCCCTGAGGTGGAGTTATAGGTGGTATAAGCCAAGCAAACTGAAGTGCTTACTGAGAGCAGATATCTGTTACTCTACAAGACCAGTTTGTGCTTTTGACTGCTGAAGCTTCTATCCAGCCCCGTTTATGCTCCTTAAGTTGTTATTGAAAATATAGTACAGGTTTTCTGAGTCTTCCTGTCCTAAGCTGAGGTTTCTGTCCTCTGTTATTGGTACCTCCCTTCTCTGGGAGCAGAGAGTATCCCAGAACAAGCCACACTTCTTGCTGTGTACAGTTCTCTTTTTGCCTTTGGTGTTAAAGCTGGCATCTCCCACCTTTCTGAGTCTCAGTTTCTTGGAGTTACTAGCACACTGCCTTTGTGTTTTCTGTCACTTTAAAATCTCCACTTTTTTTTAACCATAGAATTATTTTGAAGGTTAAATGAGGAAATAGTATTAAAGTCTTTATAATTTTACATGTTAAATCTGGCCTGTCCAACTGTTTTTTTTTTAATTCATAAAACATTAAAATATTGAAAATCTTTCCAAATAATGAAATAGGATTTTCTACTGATTTCTATCTTCAGGTAGCTTCTTGTTTTGTTTTGTTTTCTAAAAGTTTCTTGAAGAAGGGTTTCACTGTACGCTTTACTGGCTTTGACTCTCGTGCTTTACCCCCTCTGCAGTTCTAGGATTACATGTCAGCACCTGTTTTTATCTTCAGTTTAAACTACACCAGAAAAGTGAAACAACTTGGAAATGATTTGAATTTTGAAGGATGTGTTATTATTTTATGTTTAAAAATTATAACATTTTCTGTTTTGGAAATTATGTGGTCAAATATTTAGTACATTTAAGTTTAGAATCATATTTTCATATATAGAGTTGGAATTTCTGGACTAGAACAAAGCTGTAGTTGTAGAGCTTTATCAGCCATGTGCACTTTTAAATACAGGATGCACTGAGCAAAGTCTTTTGGTAGATGTCATACATGCTTGTCATCACGTTGTTAACCAGAGAGATTTAGTGTTTATGTTCAGCATTTTATTGTCATTTATATTTCATTTATAATGAGTCATGCCCCTCTCTTATTCTAGATTGGACAGTTGGCTTTTAAAGGAATGAAGAGACTTAATAGAATCCAGTCCATAGTATTTGAGACTGCTTACAACACCAATGAGAACATGCTGATTTGCGCCCCCACTGGAGCTGGGAAGACCAACATTGCGATGCTTACAGTTTTACATGAGATCCGCCAACACTTTCAACAAGGTGTTATTAAAAAGAATGAGTTTAAGGTAGGAGATTACAAATCAGACCATAGGGGCTTTTGGTTTTGTTTTTGTTTTTTTTCTTTTGAGTTAGAAAAGTTAATCCTCCAGTTCTACAAGACCTATGAGTTGAAGATACTTATTATAGTACAGGTCATATAAAGAATGTTGTATCACTGAATTCTTTACTATAAAGGCAGTCCTACTTCTGCTTTGAAAATCCCATTACCCTTGGGGAAAGGCATGAAGTTCTATTTAGCTTTGACACATAACCTGCTTTTAAAGTAATTAGGCACTGTAAACAAATTCCATTGTCCTTTTGTTTAAAGGACATTTTATTTATTCAAATAACCATGTGCTTAACCCAGCAAAGATAAATATTTTCCATATATCATTATTAACACTTTTTACAGGAAGTAACTAGAACCATATTTCACATTAAATTATCGGCTACTGAGGCCAGAAACTTCTTGTCTAGCCTATCCCTAAGGTCTGTACCATCCTGCAACCGTTTGGTCCCAGATATCACACAAAGGTTTATAGTAATTACAAGTTGTTTGGTCTATGGCTCATGCTCATTACAATTTAACTCATTATTAATCTATTATATTGCTACATAGTTTATGGATTGCCTGTACTTTTACCTCTTGCTTCTGCTGGATCACATTTCTGTTGGACTTCGCTCTTCTTCGTTTTGTCTCTGCTTGGATTTCCCACCCACCTCTAAGCTGCCTTGCCATAGGCCACAACAGTTTCTTTATTAACCAATAATAGAGCATATTCACAGTGTACAGGAAGACATCCCACATCAGGCTGCTGTGAAATAAATAGTGCAATTTTTGCTCATTCATCAAGATAGTGTTTGTTTGGTGCAGATTGTGTATGTTGCTCCAATGAAAGCCTTGGCAGCTGAAATGACAAATTACTTCAGCAAACGTCTAGAGCCACTGGGCATCTTTGTGAAAGAACTGACTGGAGATATGCAGTTGTCAAAAAGTGAAATTTTACGAACTCAGGTATGTTTTTCACCCACAACTTTTTATGATATTCATCTTTAAGGTTATGAAAATTATTGTACAACTTGATTTTAAGAAACTGTTAACAATGCAAACATTATATAACTGTAGGGAAAAGTGGCCAGCCAATGAAACATCCCTGGTACTGTGACCAGGGCCAGTGAAAGAAAACCCACCCTAGCCCTGAACCCAGAGCTAGTGAAAGAAACACATCTGGGTTTAAGACCTGAGCTAGTGAAATACTGAACCCAGAACCAAAAATAAGTGTGCCCTGGCTCTGAAACCAGCACCAAAGAAATACACTTTGGCCCTAGAATCAGAGCCAGTGAAAGAAATGTGCCCTGACCCTGAAATTAGAGCCCCAAAGCCCAAAAGAGCCAGTGAAAGAAACATACTTTGGCCCTAAAACTTAAAACCAAATCAGGGTAAAAAGGAAGAGAAAAGATCTGACCAATCCCCACTCTGGAAGTCTCCCCAGAAAGCTCTGCCCCGAGAAGCCCTATATAAATCGTGAGCCCGAAGCCTCTTTCTTCACCCTCTCCTCTCTCTCTCACCCTGGGCTGAAGCAGCCACCTTCTGGATTCTTCCCTCCCAATAAGTCTCTTGAATGAAGGTTTGGGTGAAGCCTGGATGGAGATAGCTGAGGGATTGAAGCTGAAGCTGTAACACTCTCACTTTCCAGGGAACCTTCCCCGGCTGGGTCAAGTTGTTAAATTCCCTGAACAGAGAGCAACGAGCAGGGAAGGGGAAGCCATTTGCTGGCCACTGTAGCAACTTTGTCCTGAGGCCCTCCCTTGCTGGGGGAGCCTTTCCCTGAAGCAGGGCTATAAGCTGCTGCTTCTGTTTACTGTGGCCTGTGGTATTCATTGCCCCCCCCCCCCCCCAATGCCTGAATGCTTTTCAATTCGAGCTGCAGTGCTCCCTATGCCTGGGCTGCACTAGGCTGCACTAGGCTGCACAAATACCTATAATAATAAACTTATTTGTCATCACATCTGCACTAAAGATAATTCTTAATACTGCTTTCATAGCCTTTGGTTAGCCTTTTTTTTGTGATTCTTACCATGCTTTGAATATTATTTCCAAGCATAGGGTTTATGTCTTGACAGTTTTTATAACATTAGTCAGATTATAGTTGAGTTTTAAGAGGAAGCACTATGGAGCTCTTGAAGTAATCACACTAGACTTTTAGCATATTTGTTAACTATTGCTTAACATATAAGAAGAAATTGTAGGTATTTTACTTTTTCAAATGACAATTTATTAGTTAATGCCCTGTATGTAGACCCATATTATATAAAATGAGTAACTAAGGTATTCGGCACTTATTTTATACTTGTAAAGATTGTACTTAATGACCCAGTTGGAAAAATACATTCAGGGCTATATCCAGATTAATATTGATAGTTGCAGTGTATAAGCAAGGTAATAGTTATGCTATTTTGAAAAATAAAATAGTAGTGATCAAATATTAATGGCACATTTCAGGAGATTAAAAACAATCCAAGGAGATAACTTTTAACAGTGTATGGACGCTGATTTAAATATTGGTTGGAAATTAAGTTCCTCTTTTAGATCTATTATACAAAAGTACAACAAAATTGTCATAAAAAACAGAGCTTTAATTCTTTAGAAAAAGTGTTGTATGAGAGGTAATTTCCTCTGGAGCTGTAAAAGAATATGTTTTTCTTTGTTTCTTGGGTTCTCATGACTTTCAGGCTAGAACACACTACGCACTGCAATCATTACTCTATTATTCCATGACTTACTTCCTTTTCCTTTATGGATTCTTTTCCCTGTTTTGCCCTTTCCAGATTTTGTTCTTGTTTTTTTTGTTGTGTTTTGTTTTTTGTTTTTAATCAATTCTGACCAGGATCATTTTTTCTCCTCCAGAGTCTTAAAGTCCTGTTTTCTAAATCAGGTTGTGCTTAGAGGCTAAATATTTATACATACTCCACCTCCCAAATTCATAGTGTAAAGCCCTAGGTGACCGTGTAATACTATTTGGAAGTCAGCCCTTTGGGAGTTCATTAGGGTTAGGTTAGATCGGAAAGGCAAGATACACATGATGAGATTAATGCCTTTAGATTAAGAAATTACCTGGATTACTTTTATTTTCTTTCCACCTGTCAAGGAAGGTCATAAGTATACAGAGTCTAGACAGCTGTCTTGCAAGCCAGAAAGATAAGAATCAAGAGACATTCTCGACTCTTCCAGTTCTGTGAAAAACGAATAACTGTTATTTAGATTACCACTTTGTGTTTTGTTGTATTCTAGTATCCATAGCTATGGCAACAATTTATTTAAGTTGGTGGATGCACACAGACATATCTCTTGATTCACTTAAGTGAATATACCAAGTTTTGTGAAATACATTATGAAGATGGAAAATCAGATTTCATCGAAAATGCATTTTGGAGTTAATAAGGGTCTAATACTTCATAATCTGTACTTATACCATTTATAGTGATAGTTCTTAAGTTTGCCTTTCATGTGCTCTAATGAAAAAGTAAGTATAAGATTTATATATTATGAACAGTCACAGGGTTTGTTCTTAATGTAGTAGAAATACTAAGGAAAGATTAAATTTCTGTGAATGCAATAGTAGTTATTTACACTTAAGTATTTCTTAATGGCAGTGCTTTCTAGAAATTTTAATGTCCTTAGAAATGGTATATTTGAGAGAATTAAAAACAATCCTACAAATGTTTAATTGAAATATATAAAATATATAATAATCAAAGAAAGATGGAGTAGACTGAGAATTATTTTGTCAATATTTTTTCAAATATTATTTCTGTCCCTTTATGCGAATCTTTTCATTCAGAGATTCTAACTATATTTATAGTAGAGTGCATTATATTTTTCTATAGTTCACTGGTATTCGGTTTGTTGTCTTCTCATTTTTTTTTAGTTCTTAAAATTTAGTGGTTGCAGCTTTACATTCATAGATTTCTTGATATTTTTTAACATGGTTTTTGTGTTACCTCTATGAACATTTTTCTATCTTTTAAGTTTAGGGTACTTCCTATCTATCTGTTAGTGACCTTTCTTTTTCTTCTTTATAAAATTATCTCTTTGTATTTATACCATGTGCATTATGGGGGTTACTAGATACAAGATATTAGTCACATTTTGACATATGCTTCTGTCTTATTCCCTGAGTGGGTTGTATCACTTTGTATTATTAAGTTATTTATTTGAGATCTTTCTGATTTTATTTTTAATGTGAATACAACTGTTAGTGGTTCTCTGAGAGCTCTTTTACTCCAGAGAGCCTGGTTTATTGTGCTCTTATCTGTTTCTAGGAACTTTTCAAATCTTATCTTGCTTTTTATTTAGTCTGCAAGTATTAATCTTTCTGATTTATTTTGCTATTGATTCATACTTTTATTCCATTGTGGTCTGATAGGAAGGCAGGGAATTATTTCAAGTTTTTGTTTGTTTTATAAAGTGTTCTTTGTGGTCTACAATGTCAGTTTTAGAGAACATATTTTCTATCTGTTTAGAGGAAGGTTCTGTAAATACCTATTAACTTCATTTTTTTGTGATTTAATATTGAAGTTTCCTTGATAATTTTTGTTATTTGTTTATTTATTTGTATTTTTGTTTTTACATCTGGACAGTAGGTTCCTCATCCTCCTCCCTTCCTAGTCTGTCATCTGCACCCCGCCCTTCTTCTCTTCCCCTCTGTTCCTTTTCAGAAAAGGGCAGGCCTTCCCTATTACTGTTTGGGCTTGGTGGTCTTTTACACTTATCATTCTTTATGTCGTGAAGAGACCCCTGAAAGTCAGGCATTGATACTTGCAATTATTACACCCTGACTGTCAGCTTGTCAGGTGCCTTTCTTTGTGAATTTCCTGGAGTTAGGAGATAGTTTGTATTTTCTCATCTAGATCCATTAGTTGTGACCTTTCATTGGCTAAAGGCATTTTTCTCTCACGATTATAAAAAAGATTTTTCTGGTATGATTTCAATTGTCTGCTGTATTGTTTTGGGAGTAATTTCTGGTTGTTTTTCTTTCCTGGTAATGTTGAATGTTTATTGTTTGCTGTCTATTGCATGATTGTTTCCTGTCCAGGTATCCTTTGTTTTTCTGTTGCTATGGACTGTATTCTTTCCTGTATGACATTCCTTCCTCCTTCTCGTCTTTCCCTTCTGCCTCTTTTTTCTCCTCCTTTTCTTTCCTCTCTTTTGTGTGAGTATGTGTGACTTTTATATATTGCTGGCTTTGTTGTCACAACTTTCCTTATTTGTCTTAAAATATTTTTATTTTTCTATTCATTTCAAGAGTTATTTTTGCTGGGTATAGCACTCTTAGTAAAGTAACTTACTCTGTTATATGATGCTTTCAATTTATTTTTCTATGCTTTCTTTGATAGATCGTAAATTTAATAAAAATAGTCTGAAATATCGGAGGACAGAGTCACCCACAGAGCCAAGCCACAAAGGTCAGGGGGTGGTGACCTATGCCTTTAATCCAGTTGCTTGGGAGGGAGAGAGCCTCTGAATCTGTTAGTTCAAGGCTAAACAGAGCCAGGAGGTGGTGACACCCACCTTTAACCCTAGCACTAAGAAAGTTGATCCAGGAATTGAAATTGCTGAGCAGGGGAAGAGAGATAAAAGAGGAGAAGGCAGAAGTTCTTTCCTTTGCCTTTGAGTCAGGTAAGTCTGAGGACTCATGGAGGCAGGACCTACCTACTCTGTTCTTCCTGAGGAGTCGGCTTGGTGAGAATTGGCTCTGGTTCTCAATCTCTCTGATATTTTAGCTTTTCCCCAATATCTTTCTCCAGGTTTTATTATATATTAAATAGAATCCATGCAATAGCTTTCCTCAATTTTCAGGCTTCTAAAGACAATATTATTCTAATGTTCTGCCATGTTATGATAGTGTTATATTGTTTCTTAGCTTTGTGTTTTGGCCATCTTAATTATGTTACATCTTGGAGAGATTGTTTTCTGGCCATATTTATTGGGTTTCTAACTGCTTTCTTTGGGTATCTCCCTAGGACTGGGTGATCTCCACTGTAATTTCTTTGAATAGCTTCTTTAGGCTCTTGTTCAAATGTTACAAGCCTGGAGGAAACGATATCCTGACTTGTTGGGAAGTCTGACTATATTTGAAGCTGGGGTCTAGTAAGGAATGCTTTCCTTGTAGATCAGAGCAATTCTTTTTCTGGAGAGCCATTTCAGCTGAACTCTGCCTCTCCTCCCAAGAGAATTTTTCAGCAGAGGTATCTTGTTAACACTGGCCCAAGATGTTATTTCTTCTGCTTCACTCTGCTAAGAAGGAAACCCCTACAAAAAATGTAGCAATCTGCTCCAGCTCCACAAAAATTTGTTTCTTCTGCCAGTTCCCCTAAGGGAGTTTCCCAGGTGTCAAGTTGCTTTTCTACTTCTTTCCCCTTAGGGAGTTTCCCGGCAGACATCCTGCTTCATTCAAGATCTTCACCCTAAACTCTTTCAGAGATTTATTTGAGAAGGAGGAATCCTGCTCCCTGGTGGCCTTTGCCAGGGTGAGGAGGACAGCTGCCTACTGAACAGGCAGCTCATACAGGGCTTCTGAGGGGTGGAGTTTTTTTATCCAGAAGATTTTCAGGGAGGAAATTGATCAGATTTTGATCCCCTTGAGCTTGGATAAGCTCAGATTGACTAAATTTTGTGCTCGGGATTGGTTTCTTGCTCAGTTGGTCAGGGGCAGATTTGGCTTTGGTTTCAGGGCCAAGGTGTGCTTCTCTCATTGGCTCTGGTTCCAAGGTCCCTGTGTTTCTTTGGCTCTGGTTTCGGGTCAGGGTGAATTTCTTTGGTTCTGGTTTCTGGACCAAGTGTTTTTTTCAGAGGCTCTGGGTTTATGGCAAGGGCGGGTTTCTTTCCCAGGCCAAAATAAGTCTCTTTTACTGACTTTGGTTGTATATTTGCACAGGCTCTGGTTTCAGGGTCAGGATGGGTTTATTTGGCTGTCCCGTTTACCTTACAATTGTGAAGGCATGGTTTTATTTTTGAAAAGCCAGGGCCTAGGTATGGGAGGAGTCTGGAAAGAGTCTCAGGAATGCGCCTGACAGCCAGTAGATTCAAAAGTTAGTTTGGCATCAAAAAGTTCAGCCAGCAGATTCAGAGCTTGAGTTCGTCCTGAAAGTGTAACCAATGGTTACTGAACCCCAAATCCCTTTGCCCAATCCTGGAATGCCAAGTCGTGTAACAATATACTGTCCCTCCTGTGTTTACATCGAGTTCAGCTCTGTGGTGGTTTTTGGAGGTCCCTCAACAGGGGTACAATAATCTGGTTTTTATTTCACCTTTCCCATGGATTCGTAAGTTAGGGTACAGATTCGGGAAGTTTTTGGCATGTTTATTTGATATGTTTCTCTGTATATGTATACATCCTCCTCCTCCACCCTTTAGATTCATTGTTAGGTCTTGTTTTCTGATGATTCTTTTGCAGTTATTTATTCAAATAATTTTTTCTTTTATATCCGGGATTTTTGCTTTGTTGTTTTTCAGTGTTTATTTCCTCAGTTTTTTTCCTTCATATTTAAGAGACCTCTTGAGTTACTGATTCTTTCATCTGCGTTGTGGCAATCCTGTTTCACTTCTAAGTCTTGAATTCAGTTCCTTACTTGTTTGTTGGAATCTTCAGTTTCATCTTTGCGCATTAAAAATATAAGACCTTGCATTTTTTCTGACGTCTCATTCTCTTATCTTTAATTATAGGCATTGCCAAAGCTATGTCTTGTCAGTTGTAGTAGTGTAGTTTTTTAATTGTATTTTGTGAGTCTTTGGAAGTGTTTATGTTCTCCATTTTGTAGCCCTTGTCCCCCTTTCTACTGTTTTATGTGCCATCCTGGTATTTTCATGTCGAATTATCTATGGGACAGGGGTAGGCATGGGATTATCTGGGAGGTGATAGGGCATTCACAGTTGACTGTAGATGATTTGACAGAAACCTCAGTGTCACTTGCAAAGAAGATAGTAGCCCCTGATTTCTGTTTATGACAAGATTTGTAGATAGAGGTACTAGAGTTCTGATTGGAAAAATGTAATGTCTTTCTATAACAAAATTAAGGAGAGATGGAGTGTGGGGTAGAGAAGGAGGGCTAAGTATACGGTTTGGAAGTATAAAGAGCAGAAGAGAAAATAGTATTAGGTTTAGAGAAGAAGATGGAGTGAAAAATGTTTTTCCAAGAGGATACCAGTCGTATCAATTGAATATACATAATATAACCATGTACACACTAATAGAAAAGTTAAAAAATGAAACAACACATGTATATATATAAACTAGAAAATAAAAAAGCTGAAAATCTTATAGGTACAAGTAAGCAGTATACTAAGTATCTATTTTGTTCTCAGTTGGTGTTTTTTCTGGTGATAGAGAGTCCCTCAGTGCTCACTGTCTTTCTTCTGTCTGTCTGGCACTGTACCACACTGCACTCTCTAGTCTTCCTGTGATGCCTGTAACCTCTTGACATTGCAGCCAGATGGTGGATATTGAGGTTTCTTGTTTCTGTGTTCCCTGGCACACGTCTGCTATCTCTGTTTCTGGCCATATATATCATGCGGTTCTGATGAGTCTCTTGCTGTACTGGGCACTACTGGTGTAGGAATATGTAGAGTGTGAAGTTGTCCAACTTCAGGGTCCCTGGAACTGTGATGTGACACGTGTGGGATAAGCTGCTGCAGAGCACAGAGGTCCTCCTGCAGTCAGTTTGTTCTGGGGCAGGGCTTGTAGACAGTGTGAATCTATTAATGTCTGATTTCTGTATCTCTTATCTGGTTCTGGCCTGAGGTCAACTATCATGGTTTGGATTCCTGATAGTATGCCACTTCCTTGCTTGGTTCTTGGGAACCTTTGGGACACTTTGCTCTGTGGCTGCTGAATTCTTATAGTTGGATTTTAGCATCAGCCTTGTCTACAGCTGCTTGGCCTTGAGGGACTGTGATTGTGTTCCCTAAGTAAGTTTTATGCTAAACAATGCCAATTGAAATTAAACAAAATCTTAAAATGTCCTTGTCATATTTGCTAGTATCCTCGGCACAGATAATTTATCTTTGGAACTACATTTTTTTTTTTTTTTAAATGGTAGCACAGGTTAATCTCATTTGAATATTTTTGGCTATGCTACTCTCATCGTGGTCCCTTGCTTACAAACCTACATTTCTGCTTACTGTGTCCTGAACTTAGCCCAGTTACCTTGTGAGTTAAAATTGTATATACATTAAATATGATGTAAAGTTGTTCTATTTTGTGGTTCACCTAGGTTTGTCAGATTAAGTGCCAATTATCATCTTATTGCTATTTGAATGTAAATGTTCCTTTTATAAGACATAATTTCACTTGCTATCAGAGAAAACTATTGATATAGGCAGTAGATTTATTTATTTGTTTATTGATGTTTGACCAAAAAGTTAGTTTTGTGGAACTAAAGAACTCAATTTGCCATTGATTGAAATATTTTTCATTATAGTTGATTAATGTTTATCCTAAGCTTCTTTTATTAATATTTATGGTGTTTGTGTCTGATGTTACTCAAAGTCTTAGTCTGCAATTGATTGAAATCCTTGATCTATTTTTTGTAAGTTCTATATCTATCTTTATCCTAAGCTTTGTTTAGTAATAATTATGGTGCAGTGTTTTCCTTGAGCAGGTGTTTTGGAATGTAAATTCTGGCTCCTGCCTTGCAGTAGCTAAGTGTGAATGTGAGGTGTTTGTTTTAGTCTATGTCTGACAGTTTTCCTTGAAAGGGCTTTGTTTTGAACAGCTTTGTTTGTTGAGATGGTGGAGATGGACCAATTTCAGGTTTTTGTTTAGAGAGATTATGAAGCTCATGACTAACATCGTTCCCCTTCTTCAGAAACTGAGAATGTCTTCATTACATCTGCATTCCTCAAGAACATTTCCAGTAATTTTTCCTCCATGCCATTATAAATTTGTTTTCTTCTCTGACCTTCCATTTACTGAAGAGAAAATTGGTTCTGTTCAAATCATATTTATGTACGCTGTGTCCCTTGGCCGCTGTCACGGTTCTTTCCCAAGTTTTAGTTTGTGGAAGTTGGTGATGGTTTGTTACTTATCCATTTCTTTCAGTTTACCATGTTTGCTTAGTGTCTAATATCTAGGCTTCTATCTTTATCTAGTTTGAGTTCCTCTTTGCCCCTTTCTCAACTTTTCTTGGCTTAAAAGACTGTTTCCTCTTTAGCTGTTACCTAAGCAGATCCTGGGATAGACATTTGTCCAGTCTGAATGTTTTCTCTGTTACCGACATTGTGTCACTCCTGTTGGTTTTTCTCTGCTATTCTTTCCTTGTTAGATCTTCCAACTTAGCCCTTCAGACACTTTATAACTTAGATTATTGTAATATTTTCAAGTTTAAACTTTATATTCAGTTTTTCTTTACTGAGTTATTTTTTTCCCCCTCGTTTCATTTGTTTTAAGGGTGTTTATTCTTTTCAGGATTTTTAAATTGTTTTAAAAGTTGTATCTGTGGGCTGCCAAGATGTGTCATTTCTTAAAGGCTCTTTCTGTCAAACCTTATGATTTGAGTTTAATTCTTAGACCCAAAATTGTGTAGGGAGAGAACTTAACTGAGAACTTGTCCTCTGACCTCCATACGCACTGTGGCGCATATGTGGAGCAAGCCAAAAACAGTATCTTATTAGCATTTTCAGTGGGTTTCTACTCGTTTGAGTCTAGATGTTTCCTGACTCTGGATAAGCATATTATTTTTGTTTGTACTGGATTTCAGCTTCTGACCCTTGTTTATATGTTGCTGTTTATTACTTCCCGATGGCTTGATAGTCAAGGAGTCTACTCACATAGCCAGTCCCTGAGTGTCATTCTCTGTACTTTGAGATTTGAGGAAGGGGCACTTTTCCTCTCTGGAAGTTTGACTTCCTGTCTGTCTCTCTCAGCTTTTGTAGTAGAGCAATGTCGTGTTGATGCTATTTTGCTTATTCTTGTTGCTTTAGGAGTATCACACCCACTCACATTCTGAGCTTTTCTAGGCTTTGTGGAAGATAAAGAGTTTATGCCATGTGTTTCCTTGTGTCCTCTTGTTTAACGTACTCTTCCTTATTCGTTACCTGCTGGTGTCTGTTCTGTGCATTTCCCCACTAATGAAGAAAAATGAAATATGTCCAGTAATTCTTGTTCAGTCATAGATTTTCAGACATTGACCTCTGCTATCTATCTGTTTCTCTGTATCTGTTTGACCATCCACCCACCTGTCCATCCATCCACCTGTCCATCATAGATGTGTTTTCTTTGAAGCCTAGTTTTATCCTAATTTTATAAACTCTATTTGATATTTTTTTGTAATAGACTTAATACTCTGTTTCTTACATTTAAATCTTAAGTTCCAATAAATATTTATTACTTTGTTGAGGCCAGAATATGTGATGCTTTCATTTCAGCTTATCCTAGTGACTCCTAAAGCCTTTGTTCTCTCAGAGCTATTGCTGACCTTTAAAAAACTTGACATTTCTAATTTTGTTTTGTTCTGCCTCAGATGTAGTGCTAGGGATTGAACTCATTTCCTTGCACATTCTATGCAAGTGCTCTACCACTGAGTTTCCTCTGCATTTTTTAAATGAGAGATACATTATATCTGCTTAAACTGTTTTAAGTTATTTAAGTTAAAGTTGACTTTTATAAAGAATTCTTTTTGCTTTTAATTTTGTGACTGTATATGTGTCTGTATATGGGTATGTGAATGTGGATTCTCTGGTTATAGAAGGTTGTGGGCCTTCAACATCGATGCTGAAGTCTGACCCTGGTCTTCTGTGTACTCTTAATTGCTGTGCTATCTCTCCATCCCTTAGATTGATTATTCTAATGGGAATGGGCAGCAAATGGAGGGGCTGCAAAATAATGATTATAATGTGTCTCCATGCTGTGTGTGTGTGTCCCTGAGTTAATAGGACCAGCCATGTGACTCTGGGTTTAGAACTCTCCATTGGTGTCTATTGGTTACACAACTGAAAACAGTTACTACCTCTCCTCAGTTCAGCAATGAAGAATAGGGCTCTATTTAGCCTACAGCTTTTGAAATCCAACATCTGATTTTTCTTAACCATGTCAAGAAAGTTTCAAGCCACAGCTACTATATTAACTCATTGGTAGAGTAGTTGTTTGACTTTTTCCTTTTTAAAAAAGCCTATTATTGTTTTTCCTTTTTTTTTTTTTTTAACTGTGTACATGAATCTGTGGTGTATGTACACATTTCTGTGACAAGCACATATACAGGACAGAGGAAGATGCTATGTATCATTTTCTTGTGCTCTCTACCTTAGTTTTTAAGATAGGGTCTCTTAGTGACACCAGTTCTGGGTCCAGCTGTCTACCCTCTCCAGTGCTGCATCACAGGCCCACAGCTATTCTTGTCCTTGTATTTGGGTTCTGGGGTTTCACAGCAAGCTCCCTACCTACCTGGCCACCTCCTTGTTCCAGCAGCATTCCTAATGTTATTCAAAACCAATAGCAAATCATGGGTTTATCAGATTGTGATACATGGAAGGGAACAAAGATAAAAATTCGTAAATGTGAAATGCTCTTAGATAGTATGTAACTGTAGTCACACACACCAGTAGTCACCACCCTGTCAGAAATCTCCCAGTTTATCATGATACACAGAAATTAAATTGTGTACCTGCCCTGTATTGTTCACCTTTAATAATCAAATAATGAAAATCATTGATCAATAGCTGCAAATGCTATTTCCTTCATATCTGAATTTTAACTTAACTTTAGCAGACTTTATCCTGTCATAATTTGCTAAGGTTTTAGACTCTTTTTTTCTTCAGTTCTTCCACCTCTAAAGTAGCTCAAAATAAACCAGTGGTATTCCTAATGAAATATATCTGTTGATTTTTTTTCTGAAATTAGCATGAAGTGACAAAATTGGCATTCCTGTTTGAGGTGTTGCTGTTTGCCATTACAAATGAACTTCCTCTAGGAAGAAATTAATCCCCAGACTTGGATTTGTGTGTGGTCATCTGATATATGTAAAATAAAAAAGATGTTCCTTTTTATTTTAACAGAGCAAATATGCTAGTCGGGTTCAGAAAAAGAGTAATTTTGATGATAACAGGACAGCTTGCTGCCACCAGCACATGAGCAACAACTTCTGTCTAGAAATGTGCAGAGGTATCATTGTAAATGTCTCAGAAGTCTGTCCTCTTAAGACTTACTTGAGTTGCAGGCTCAGGGTATTACAGGCCTGCAATTAGAATGAGGAAGACAAGGCAGTGGGGATTCCTACCAGAATGTAAATCGCTGTTTGTTTTTCCTCCGCCTGCATGTAACTGAGGGTCAGGATAACTGAGAACAGCTCTTATTAGCTCGTGCTGAGATTGAAGTAAAATGTGTTCTTGAATTCCTAGTTATGAAAAAGGATATTTCCTGGTTTTAAGCACCTTCAAAATTTTTTAGAATATCTTACTAAATTGAACATATATGTTATTTATGAAATTTTAACTGAAAATAAGTTGTTTTTCAGATAAGGAAGTGTCAGAATATGTCTCATTGTGGTTTACATTTACTAGATTTGTATTTCATAGCAAATAATGTGCTGTGATAATACTTTTGTACTTGAAAACTTCCCACTTGGTTTTGTATTTTCATTTTATAATTGAAAGCTATCATACTTGACATAAATGTAATGATTTACTTGAACAGACTTGGTGTTTCATTTATGTGAGTTGATGGGATCAACTGGAACATTAGGATTGAAGTAAAGGAAGTTGTGGTTGTTTGTTTTGCTCATTACTCTTTTATTGGGGGGCAAAGGGGGTTGCCACCCAGCTCCCAAGTAAATACATGTGGAGACTTGTTGTTACTTATAAATACCTGGCCTTAGCGTGGCTTGTTTCTTGCCACCTTTTCTTAAATTATTCTATTTACCCTTTGCCTCTGGGTTTATACCTTTATTTCTATATACCTTTTTTTTTTCTTTTTCCCAATCTTATTCCATGTCTGGGTGGCTGACTCCTGCTTTCCTCTGTCCTTTATTTTGTCTTCCTAGATTTCTCCTCCTGTTTATTCTCTCTGCCTGTCACCTATCCTTTCTCCCGCCTTGCTATTGGCCGTTCATTTCTTCATTAGACCATTCAGGTGTTTTTAGAACACAGCTTCACTGAGTTAAACAAATGCAATATAAAACAATGCAACACATTTTTGCATCATTAAACAAATGTTCCCCAGCATAAGCAAATGAGACACATCTTTACCTAATATTCTATAACATGAAATAGTTAGAACTCATCTGTTGAAGTGTTCCAAGAGGAAGGCATAATCTGCAAGATAACAGATTCAATTACAGGGGCTGTTGCCATAAATCAAAACTAACACTGTATATCAGAAATTGGCATAATTGTAGTTATTTGTTTATTGATATAACCATGTGACATTTTAAATTTAATCTTTAAAACACTCATAATGTTTAAGCTTATTTGTTGTTAGATATGGGACCCTATACTTTTAAATTCCTAATTCCAGTTGTTGCCTGGTCTACCTCTGTAGCTAGATTGCAATCTGTAACAATTCCAGCCTGACTTTCCTACCACAGCAGAGGGTTTGAACTAGTATTCTGAAACATTGCTTTTTACTGTAGTTAACAGATTATTAACATTTTCAACTAAATGTACCATACTACTTTGTCAGTTGGAAGGCACCTTTGAAATGTATTTGACAATCTTTAATCTTTTTAATGATATAAAAAAATTTTATAGTAGTAATATAGTCATACATTTTAATAACTAAACTACATATTTTGTTATTCTGGTTTTAAAGGAGCATTTTGTATACCTAAAATCTTTTTCCACTTTTTAATGTTTTAACAGAAATTTTAGAAGTTTTGAATATTACAAAGACAAGAAAGTATACTTTAAATTTTGTTGGCTTCTTTTGATTTAAAATTTTTAACCTACTTCATCGTGTAGAGGTATCTGTGTCAAAGGAACAAACTACTCCATCAATCAAAATAATTTTGTAAAGATTTAAAGTCAGTGTGTCAGTATGAATTATGTAGTATCACTACATAGACACAGCAGAAGTATTTGATCATAGAGCAGAGGACTTGAGACATTACAGACACCTGTTTTAGACTAGATACATAATATCAGTAGGAAAATTCAAATTGCTGGGTATAACAAATTCATTGAAATTTAAAAGTCAGGAGTGTTGTGATGCAGTTGTTGGCTATCTGCATTGCTCAAAGTTATAGAGAATCAGGATACTAGCCAGCACACATCTGACCTGTCAAACTTTACAAATATGTTCAAGGAATCAAGGAATTTAAGCCTATTCCATATAAGCTTTACTTTTTGCACATGTACAGAGAGGAAGGAGAGAAAGAGTCATTCCATAAGTTCTGTGTCTCTAGAGAACCCTGAAAAATACGGATTTTGGTACCAGAGTGTTTCTAGAGAAACAGGAGTATAAGGATGAATCTTTTAACTATCTGGAATAGGCTTTTTTATTTGTCAGCACCTTCAGCAACTGAAGCCTTCCCAGTCTCTTCTCCTGGGAACCAGAAACTACTGAAAGCACATGGTTCAAACTGTATTTCAAACTTGAAGAGATATATGCCTTTGATTATATTGATCATCAATAGGGAGAGGAGACAATGGATTTAGTGATGTTATATATGAAACTTTTGACAGTTTGGGGGGGATAGGGAAAATGATGCTACTGGCTTGTTGCTCATAATATTTCTGAATAAATTGATAAAGGATGGGAATCACCTCCATTATAAAATTAACCAACTTTAGAATATGGACAACAATAAACTTGGTGATAAAATTGACTAGCCCCAGATTCAAATAAACAAATCTCAAGATTTCTAAGTGTGCTCTTGAAGAGAATCTTCTCTCCTATAACTACAGAACTGCAGAAAATCAACTACATTGAAAATTCAAGTGTCAACCTCAGTAACTGTCAGCTGTCAACCTCAGTGACTGGCAGCTGTTAACATAAGGACTTGGGGGGGGGGCATAAAGAGTGGGATCCTATTACTTGGGATGGGGATGTATAGGATGACCCTATTGAAGCTGAGAACTTGGAACCCTCAAATTCTCAAGGGTTTATCTCACTGTAGGAAGTAGAACACTTAGCCCCACCCCTTGAAATAGCTTATGCTGGCCTAAAGTTTGTAACTCCCTTTGGGTGCTGTGATCATTCCTAGCTACTTTTTTTGTTGTTTGTTTGTTTTTTTTTAACTTATTCTTTGTTGATTTCACATCCTACGTTCCAATCCCACTTAGCACCCTGTCCCCTCAAGTCAGCCTGATACCCTTACAAACAAAACCAAATTTAAAAGGAAAAAAAAAAAAAAATCAGGCCAAGCAAGCAAACAAAATAAGTAAATAAAGGAAAAGAATCTTGTTGTCGAATCTGTATTGTGACCAGTTGAGTCACACAATTCCCCTTGTGTTCCTCTTTACTTGCTTTACTTTACATATTTGTTGCCAGGAATCATTGGTTTGACTTGAGGCTCTGGCTTCTGTTGATAATGGGCTCTCACTAGAGCTAGTCTTGGATTTCTTGTTTCGTGGAGACATTGCTGTTTTGGATCTGTAGTTCATCCCCTTCATATGCTCCAATAGGTCATAGATTTGGGGGATGTTGGGGTGGGCTAACTCATAGCCCTGGTTCTGGGCCTGGGTGGTAGTTGAGTTAGTCAACCTTCCAGCTTTGCCTTATCATCAATATCCAAGCAAGCCCTCTCTGGCACTGCCTTGGCTAGTTTACCTGATATAGCTTTCAGCAAGGAGCAGGGCCAGTTCTCCTCTCAGGTTCTCAGATCACCACCTGAGCCAGCTTCTACTGTTTTGCCCAGGGTCCTCACTCATGATTGCTTTAGGGGACATCTGAGGTTGAAAGAGGGTAAAGTCAGCTTTATTGTTTAGGGCTGGCTCTCCTTCACCCCTGACATCAGAGTTAGCTCTAGTGTCCTACGCAGGTGGGATGCAGGACCAACTCTACTGCAGCTGGGAAGGGGTAGGGATAGTTTTCTCACTCCCATAACCCAGGTCCAGCTCTTTGACCCGCCTCAGGTCAAGTAGCAAGGGTCAGAGGAAGGAGTGCATCTTTCTCTCACCAGTATCCCAACATGACAGAGGAGGTGGGACTAGGTGAGCTCTGCTGCTCTCAAGTCCTCAGGGCTGGCTCACCTCTATCCCTGACAAGCAGGGTCACCTTTAATGTGTTTCCCATACAGGGCAGCTACTTTTGTTTTTGCTAATTAGCAGTCTTTAAGAGTGGTTAGCATTCTCATGAATATTATCTGATTTTTTTCCCTCAAGTTTTACAGAGATATCCTGAATTACTATGTATGCTATGTGTAGTGTTCATACTTCCATTGCCTTCTCTCTGAATAAGCTTTAAATGGTGTGATTTTTAAATGCATACATCTACTAAGCATTGTCTTTCTTAAGTACTGACTCATGCCCCATAACTGTGCATAGTTGATCAGAAGTGACCTTTCCAGTGTCACTGAGAGTCACAGAGGATAGAAGTGAGAATGTGAAGCCAATTTGTTCCTACATAACTCAGTACTAGGTAACTTGTAGCCCCATTTTTTTTCTTTGTTTTCTTTTTGTGAAGGATGAGTTTGAGGGTGGTGTAAATAGCTCTTCTCTTCCACTTGTGGCTTTAAAAGCTTAAGAAAGCTGCCATATCTCTCTGGGTTTATTAAGTAGAATTTAGGCTGCATTTGGGAGGCTCAATTTTTTTCTTGGACAAGTTTGTATCTTTGTTGTGTGTTTCTAGCAGTCCAGAGGTTAGTCGTCAGCAGGGAAAAAAAAATGTTGATTTATGTGGAATCTTATAATAGTATGTTTTAGAAATATGAAAAGATAAAAACAATTACTTTTGAAAATAACATTAAGGAAATATAGGATGTATAAAATTTCAATTTTAGTGTCTCATTAAAAAATTTGCAGCAAATGCACCGACTTTTCTTAGTTTTCACTGAGGGGAAGATTGCTAAGTTACAAGGAAATTCATCTAAATGTATACGTTTTCACCAATGTTCTAAAAATTACTTACAGGCAACAAGTTGAGAAACACAGATTGACATTTGAAATTCCAGATCTTGTTTCTGTCCTTAGGGACATTATGATGTTCACAGTAGTCTCATTTACACACAGGGTAGCATAAGAGATAATGTGCTGAAAGTGGATGTCCCTTCTTTCACTTAAATTTCATTTTCTGTTTTCAATCAGTTATGAATTATTTTTAATGTTTATGTGCATAGATGCTGTTTTTGAAATAAAGTTTGTCAAAAATTGTAAACAGACAGCTCATTGAGTATTCCAGAATGAAAGGGCCAACATAATAACCACTAACCCTGAGATATAGATTACTACTTCATTTTGTCTTATTACTCTGTTCCTCCACCTGCTCTTATTCCTTTGTGTAACTTGATTCCTCATTTTTAACACTTTTACCTATTTTACAATTTTTATTACACGTAATTACATGTGAGCTCAAACTTCACTAAACATTAAAGGTATGAAGTTTTCCTCTTGTTCTTGCGTGTTTTGTAGTTTGGACATTTTCATTATTCTGTTGTGTGAGTCGTTTACTAGTTTTTATGCTCTTTGTTATTGAAGAGCTCTTGACTTTCTTGATTTTGGAGTACTTTAGACTGTCCCACCTTCAAAATTCCTTAATGCACCTGTGTGCACCACTGTTGGGAGTGGAGCTTTGGGACCCTAAGGCATGCCTGCAGGTATATTATGATGTGTTATGTGATGTGCATTCAGCTTGAAGAGATACTGGTAGGCAGCTCTCTCCAGTGGCTGTGGGGCCTATCGCAGCACTCTCTCCTGTGTGTTCTAGTCACTCTGAGTTCCCTCTGAGACTTGGTCATTCCTGTTTAACATGCATGACATTTAGTAATGCAGTCGTTTTCTTACTTATAAATCTGAAGAGAATATATTCATATTTTGTTACTTCCTATGTTTATATCTGTATCCAGTAGTAGAATTTATTATTTTCAGAGTAGCATATTGCATTTGTTAACTTGCCTGCTAATTCTGACTTAGGGAGAATAGTGTTACCATTACAAACATGATTGTTGGAGAGAAACTTAATTTTAGACTTTTGTTTACAATCAAATACAAGAAATACAATGTGCTCATTTGCTACTAGATGAGCAGAATAATCTTGTGCTTGATGATGAAGTTTCATGTTAGTTTTATAAACATTCTTAGGACACGGTTAAAAATATTTATCAGTTGGAATGTAACAATTTGATTTGTGTTGAGGGGCCTTGATGGTTATAGGTTGCAGTCTGTCATGGCTTGACAACATGAGGAACTCTTTCCCCAGTGAGACTTTCTGCTCTTACTTGGAGAATGTCTCAAGACTCAGAGGACTGACCTTATCTGAAAGCTGTTTCTAAGCTTGGATGCCTGATTTATCTCTAGTGTGATCCGTGCCATAGTTTACTGTTACAAGCCTTTCCCCTTCTTACATATGGTAGCTATGCCTTGTACTAGGAGCTTTGTTATAAGACCTTATTGCCACATATGAAGCCTGATGATAGGAGTGTGCTACTCAATGCAAATTAGGGTTGTCCCCAGGCTCCCCAGTCTGATGTATTTCATACTCTGTAACCAAGTTGAGTTGATTTCACCGTATTCGTAGCAGTTCAAACCTGTTTCCCTACTTTGGCTCCCTTTTCCCCCTTGCAGACTGGCCAGAGATTCCCTAAGGAAGAAGGAGACCACAGATTTAGATTGTGAGTAAATAGAATTTTAATTTCTAAAACTCTTAGAGATCTAAAAGGAACACTAAACATTTTGGGAGCAAATCTACAGTGAAGAAGTGTTTGCTATGGGCACATTGTTGATTTATTAATTTTAGGTGAGAAAAGTTTTTTGTAGTGGGAAAGTTTGAGAGAAGAGTATGTGGTGATAGAAAGGTGAGGAGACAAGAATATATGTTTTTACTAGAAGCTGGAATGCTTGAAATGTGAAGACCCCTAACCTGGGAAGATGTGTAGAAGACATCCTTAAATTGCCGTATTCATATTTGTAGGAACGGCTTTCTAATAAACAATATTTTGAAGTTTACCTTTCTTGGGTAGGCTCTGGGATCAAGCCCTTGGTGTGCTAAGAAATCACTCCATAGAGATCATTCCTCCTGCTAAGGACTGCTGTTCATAAGCACTGGTATTTTTTTGCATATCTCATATTAGGCTAACAGTTTAGGATTTTCCCACCTTAAGCAGGAATTATGTCCTTTCAAGTACTGTTTTTCACTGTTGTGTTATTGTTAAATGTCGATTTGTGCATAGAAATACACCGAAGAGAAAGAACCTCTAAAAAGGATGTCTTTGGATTCCTCTATTGTACTAAATAACTTAGATAGTGTTTTCCTACTGTTACATCTTTAGTCTTTGTCTTCCATGTTCCCTTACTTTCAGCTGTAACAAAACACTGCACTGCTGGGTCGAATTAATAATCTTTTAGAGCCTGCTGTTTCTTTTCTGAAACTTTAAAAGAAATTGTTACTGGTTTACTTAGGCAAAAAGCACTCATTGCAAATGTCTAGCTCAGTGAGCTCTTATGAATCAGGTAGCCAGGTTCCTACTGTAGTATAGAAAAGCCCTGTCCTGGTGATGACCCTTTGCTGTTTAGCTATTGGTCTCTCTCCAAATACTGTTTATTATTCTGTTGTATATTTTTAGGTCACTCTAATACATCACATATCCTTGATTGTTTCTTTAGTAACTATCTGTAGACTCTAATATATTGTAAAATGTATTCAGGAACAGTATAATTTCTTTATGCTTGAGCATAGCCCAGCAGTATAACATTGAAACAGACCATCTGCCAGCAATAAATAGCCTTCTACCTCTTGAATTTTACAGTTTTCTATTCCTCAAGGAACAGTCAGTTGGTTCCATCTCTTAATATATTAGAAATGTAAAATACACATTCAAAATCATTCTTCTCCCAGATGTTATTTGACAGGAAGCTTTGTAGTTTCTCAGTTCTTAGCTCAAAATTCAACAATTCTGTGTGGCACAAATTTCTGAATACTTGGACTCCTGGTGTTGGGGGGGGTGCACTTTTCATTTTGTGAAGCATGTCTTCTTTGCTGGAATGTACTTTCACTTAGTAGAGAATAGTTTGAATTAGTCTTGAAGCATTCATACAAAAATAAATGTTTCAATTTTACTATAGATACATATAAGGCACGTTTTACTATTAATCTTGGGTCCTTTGGTGTCAAATTGGTGATGGTTACATCTCAACAGTGCTGTTTTCTCAATGGACAGGATAACATTGGAACAGTTTCAAAAAGCAATTTTTATACTACTTAGGGCTAAGTAAATGTACAGCTAAAAATTAAGTTGACAATAAAAGTATTGACAGTTACCTTATGGCTTAATACAAGAGCAGATGGAATGTCTTGTATGAATTCTAGTTCATTAAGCAAATGTGACACTTTAAATCATTTAGTTCAGGGACCTGAAGTTGTAAAGGATGATATAAATGAAGCCACTTATTAATGAACTGAAGTAAACTTTAGAAACAGAACGCTAGCAGGCAGGCTTTGTCAGATATGGTAGCATAATGGTCTTAAGTCTAAATTTTGATTTTACAGTTTGACTACTATCCCATTATTATTTCTGAAAGAGTTAAGTATAGGGATTACATGGGAAGGCTGGAGAGATGGCTCAGAAATTAAAAACACTTGCTGCTTTTGCAGAGGACCCAGGTTTGTTTCCCAGCACCTTCATATGTAGCCATAGGGAGCTACATGCCAGATTTGGAGTTCATTAGTATAGTTTGTAGCACTTTGTTAATACAGTTAATAAAATACACATGCTGTAGTTTTAGGTTGGGAGAATTGCTGCTTTAGTTGTAAAATTTGTAGCACTGCATGCTTTAGATTTGCATTGCTTAGTCTGTTTTTGGCTAATTAATATTTTTGTAAAAGAAGACTAACATTTTTTAGTTGCCACAGTTACTTTCAAAATGATAGCAGTGCTATCTGTAATGCTACATCTGGTCATATACTTGAGTTAGTACTGCACGTTTGTTAATTTCATATTACCTCACTTGCAATCTAAAGTAATATTGGCACCTATCACTTGACATCAGAGCTTATAGGGAAACATTTAGATTGTGAGAACAGTGAATTCTTGCAAAGGAAAACACAGTTTAATGACACACTGTCACCAGTTTCTATGATGTTGTTATCTGTTGGGAAAAGAAGATTTGGTTTTGATGTTACTTCATTTGTTCTTTGAATTATTCGGGTGCCAGTGTATCTCCTAATATGGCGTCATTACAGTGGAATGGTTTTTGTTTTATTTTTGTTTTTGTCCGAGTATGATTTTAAAAGAGTCAGATGGTCTACTTCTGTGAACGTTACGTAAATACTCTGAACTGTGTCCTGCTTTAAGTTCCTGATATTCCATTGTTGTATATGTCAACTAAATTTTACAAATGAGCTTTAAATGTTTAATGTATAAAAATTGTATCTATACTAGATGCTAAAGGACAGTTTTTTGAACTCCATATCAATAGTAGCATATTCCATATTTGAAGAGCCTTAACACTGATGCATCCTCGAGTAAAGCCTGATTTTTAATTCTACTTCCTCTTAAATTTTCTCCTTTCCTGGTCTCTTTTTAGATAAGCATTATTTTTGACATGTGCTACTTTAACAGCATTGCTTTCATTAGGATATATTTTTGTGATTAACCTATATCTGCCAGAAAACTACACCCAGCCTTAAATAATTGTCTAAAATAATACTTTGGAGAAATATACTTTTGAATTGACTGTTGTCTTTAGTGAACAAGTGAATATCCTAGGATTTTTTTGTATGAGCTGTATGGAACTATCCAAAAGTATTTTTTGATTGATATTGTTCATAATTAATCTGTGTGGCTTTTTTGCTATTGTAGTTTGTTGTTTCTTGTCTTTTAGATGCTTGTGACCACACCAGAAAAATGGGATGTAGTAACAAGAAAAAGTGTTGGGGATGTTGCTCTGTCTCAAATCGTAAAACTCCTGATTCTTGATGAAGTTCACTTGCTGCATGAAGACCGGGGCCCAGTGCTAGAAAGCATAGTTGCAAGGACCTTAAGGCAGGTAAGAGGCAGTTATAAAACAGAAACTTTACTGGTCTCTGTCTCACTCTCCTTCTAATTAGATCAGTTCTTTCCTCTCCCTAGAGGACACCAAGCGTCTTCTGCCACCGTTAGTATCATAGCTGTCATTACACCCTTTTCTCCCAAGTCCCTTGCCCTTCTTCTCTTTTTCTTTAATTTGATTGAAAAGGTTTTTTTTTTATTTTATTTTACAGACCAACCACTGTTCTCTCTCCCTCCCCTCAGTCACTTTCCAGCTTCTCCCCCTCTCCCACCCACTCTTCAGAGAGGGTAAGGATTCCCGAGGGGAGTGAGTACAGTCTGGCACATCAAGTTTAGTCAGGACCAGTTCCCCTCCTCTCCCATATCAAGTCTGAGCAAAGTATCCTTCCATAGGGAATGAGCTCCAAAAAGCCAGTTCATGCTCTAGGGATAAATGCTGATTGAACACCATTGTTTTCATTTTGTAAATTGCTCCTTTTTTTTCTGTGTCTTCACTTTTTCTGTTCAGGGGGCATGTTCTCTTCAGCTTAAAAGTTGCATTTAATTTCATTAAGAAATTTCCTTCAAGTTTTATTGTTTTCTATTTAGCTTCTGGGAATGCTAATTTGTATTGGTCTCATTCCTTTTATTTTTTAAACTATGATGGGATGGAGATTGCTTGAACATATGCATAAATAAGCTGATTTTACAGTCATACTAGTTACTAAAAGGTTGTGCTTAAACCTACATTTTAAACTTCTGATATTACTAAATATTGATATTTGATATTACTTATCAAACCATCTTTTAGTTTCTTATTTTTTACTTGTGGCCCCATTATGTTCCCTATCTTGACTTTCTACCTGAACTTTGTTTTATTATTGTGTATTAATTATTTTCAAGTAATGGATTTTTATGGTGTTTTATACATATACATAGAACATGTTTATTGTTGCATTGCTCACAATTATTACTTCCTTCCTTATTGTCACTAGTTTCCTTTCTGTTTTCTAATTCTACTTTATTTTCTTTTTAATATCTGCTTTTTTCTTGATGATCTCTTATTTTCATTCTTGAAATGTTTACATTCTCTACGACTCTTATTTGCCTTATTATTTTTACATCCTAAATACTTACCCTTGGAAAACAGCACTTATGTCACACATGTGTGGGTATGCGCACGTGCACACACATTCAGTAATCTCTTGCCAAAATATCTTAGAACAGAAGTATTTCAGACTTTTTTGGTAACTTTTTTTTTTGTCTTGTAATTTTAACTGTTTTAGTGCGTCATAATTTTGACGTAAACCTTTCAAAATATATAACCTATACATGACATCTTGGCACTTTAAAAATGCACATTTTAGAACAATTTAGATTTCATATTTTTAGGTTAGGTATGCTCACCTCGGGGCGGGAGGAAGAGACAGATACAGAGAGAGAGAGAGGGAGGGAGGAGGAGAGAGAGAGAGAGAGAGAGAGAGAGAGAGAGAGAGAGAGAGAGAGAGAGAGAGAGAGAGAGACAGAATGTGTGTAGCAGTTGCGTATGGATCCATTTTCTTCATGATTTCTGGCTATACCTGGACTCACTTATTTGCTCAGTGTCCATAGCTGTCTTCAAATAACAATGCCAAAGCTTTCATATTTTTCTTCACTTGCATATGCCATTGCACTTCATTCCCAAATCAAATATTTTCTTTTCCTTAAAAATTCTCCTCCACCCAAACATATAATATAATATTAGTAGTTTTATTGTTCACATCTGAAATATCTAAATGTAGATCCATTTTAAAAACTTAAAAGGGAATTTTTAAAAAGATATTTTAAAGCAAGTTTTAAAATATTCATTTTTTCAATAAAATGGCCCATAATTTATAAAGACAGATTAATGATTTAATTATATTTTAAAATATTTTAATGTACTTAAAGATATATGTAGTGGTTTAGAAAACTTTGATATATATGAATGCTTAGTGTACTGGTGTAAAAGAAAATGGATCCCATAGGTCCTTGGGAGTGTCACTATTAGGAGATATATGGTCTTGTTGGAGGAATTGTGTCTTAGTTCACATTCTGCTGCCTAAAGATCAAGATGCAGAATTCTCAGTTTCTTCTCCATTATCAAATCTGCCTGCATGCTGCATATTCCACCATGATAACTGACTAACCTTGAAAACTGCAAGCTATCCTACCCCCAGTTAAAAGGTTACCTTTATAAGAGTTGTCATAGCCAAGGTGTTTCTTAACAGCAATAGAAACTCTGACTAAGACAGTCATTAGAAGAGTTAGGAGGTGTGGCCTTTTGGGGTAAGTATGGCCTTACTGGAGGAAGTGTGCTTCAGGGGTGGGCTTTGAGGTTTCAAAAGCCAGGCCAGGCCTAGTGTCTCTCTCTTGCTGCTGCCTGGCAATCTGAATGTATAACTTTTTAGCTACTTCTCCAGGAACATGTCTGTCTGCATGCCTCCATGCTCTATACCTTGATGACAATGGTCTAGCCCTATGAAACAATAAATTATAAGAGTTACTTTGGTCATGATATCGCTTCACAACATTAGAGTATTGACTCAAACAATTATAGGAACCGTCTTTGGTATTATAAGTACATTATTTCCCCTTCTGTTTTCTCCCTCCAAGCACTGCTCTATGCCTCTGACCCCTTGATGTCTTACGAATTCATAGCCTCTTTTTCTTTAATTGTTGTTGTTTGTGTTAGTGTGTTGTAGCCGGAAGTTTTCCTGTGTCCCATAGCTGCTTTGTTCCAAGTAAACACACAGAGGCTTATATTAATTACAAATTGTTTGGTCTATATCTCAGGTTTATTTCTAGCCAGCTCTTACATCTTAAATTAACCAATTTGTATTAATCTATGTATTGCCACGTGACCACATGGCCAGTGGCTCAACAGTGTTTTCACATATTGTTTCTTGGGCGGTTAGATCATTTTTCTCTGACTCTGCTCTTCTTCTCCCATATTCCTGTTTGGATTTCCCACCTGGCTATAAGCTATCTTACCATAGGCCAAACCTGTTCTTTATTAAACAATGGTAGTAACATATATTCACAGCATACAGGAAGTATGTACACATCAGTGTGATCAGTGTGTATACTTTTGAATGTATAAATACAACCTGCTACATTTGTGTGTGTGTGTGTGTGTGTGTGTGTGTGTGTGTGTGTGTGTACACGTTATTTCAGGAATGACCATTTTGTATTGGATAGTCAGTGTGCTCTTTCCTTTTCCACTCTACCGTAGTTAAAGATTGAGGCCTGTGAGCTGTTTTCTTCCACTTTAACATGTGTATTGGATTCCTTGATCTTTGTTCAGGTCAATTTTTGGCAGCCATGTTATCAACTTCTTGACTGTAGTTTCTGCCAGTTCTGGGAGACTCAGTCTCACCCAAAACTCCCTCTTCCCCTGGCTTCTACAATCTCCTACAGTTTTTGATGATCTCTGAGCACTAGGTGGAGAAGTTGTGATGTAGACATATCTAAAGGAACGAGGCTCCACAACTCTACATTTTGGTTGGTTCTGGTATTCTATAATGAAAAGAGGACATCTTCTAAAAAAGTCGTATTGGTTTGTATTTTAGTAATTTTGGAATGGCAGTCTTAACATCTTGAAAAATTACAAACATTATAAAAGAAACCTGTGTAACAATTAGATAAAAGTATTACAAGACTTTGACCACTAAAGATACAACTATCAAAAGGTAAAATAAGAGTAACTGAATAGTAGAGTATTTGTAGCACATAAAATTAAGCTCTAATATTCATTTTTAGTAAAAGTATTTGTTATAAAATTATAAGAAAATATTTTTTAAAAAGTGATTATTTTAAACAAAATGTAGAAATGTAGAAATAAAAATGTTGAGAAATCTCCATTCCTCATGACATAAATGAACCTAAATCTGTATTTTTATCAGATTAGCAAAAATGTACAAAAATATAATTTGAAAACACCGCTTTTGTAATTCATTTCTGGAAACCTAGTCTGGAAACAAACACTATCATAAACTCAATGACATATTAATTACTATAATCTTTGACACTTTCTTTTAAAAACTAAACAATTTGGGAACAGCCCAAATGTCTGCAATCCAAGAAATGATTTGATGAATTGCATCCCACCCATTTCTCCAACACCGTGCTACTATTTTGCAGGCTTTCAAGGAAAAAAAAGTGAGGTGAAGCCACATGAACTTAGCTTTAAATTAACTTCCATGTTAATTGAACAGCAGTCTGTCCTGTTTGTGAAACTCAAACTAATTTTATGGGAAGAAAATGTGTGCAATATGTATTTATATTCATTTAATGAACTTTATCAAATTCCAATTAGGTGCTAGCTAAACACTTCCAAAGACTATGGATTTAGTGGTGAATAAAATAAAGTTCTTTCATATGTTTTGGCTTTAACCAGGCATAGAGTGAGGTTCATGTCATTAAATGTTGAATGTGATTTATAAAATCATATATTATTTAATACATAACTTCAATAGTTACGTAGTTTTGTATGTAGTTTTTACACAGAAGACACGTGAAAGATGTATAACTGCTCTCTCCACAACTCAACTTCTCTTGCTCCAACACCTATTCTCTGCTTTAGATTTTACACCCAAGATCTTTTACATCAAAGAAAATTATTTTGATCCTGAATTTATTTTTAACTTTATGCCTTGATATTAGAGAATTGTTGACTTTTAGGGAGCCCTGATGCACAAATTCAAATGTCCCCATTTATTTGCAAGTGAGTCACCTTGAGAGTCTAGTCTATCAAACTAAACCATTCCATAGATAAGGGTTCTCTTGCAATTGTAGAAGTGTAGTGACTGAGTATCTACACATTTGTTAGAGGAGTGTGGTTATGTGTTCACAGGGGATTTAACAGTCAGGAAATGGAAAGTAGTAGCTGTATATGCTGCATCATATGTGTTGTTTTACTACATGTAGCTTGTAGCAAAGAACATATAACATATTCCACACTTCCGTTGTCACTTTCATAGTGTTACTAGTTTTCAGTTGTTTCTTAGACTTTTCTCATTTGTGGTCTTAAGAACAACTTCCAGATTTCATAGCTAGATATTAACAAATAGTAAAGTCTGGCCATCTCACTTTAACTTCTACAAAATCTGTCATCTACTATGGTTTCTAGCCGCTTGAAACTATTTTATTTTTCCCTTTTTGTTACAGCACTTTAACCCTGTATTCTAGTAACTAAACTTACTTGAGGTGAAAGTAAAATGTGGGTTTTCATGTGAGCAGTTAAGGCTTCTAAATGCCAGTTATGCAACTACTTCATTCTTACCGTGTGAAAATATTAAAAACATACTGGTTTTTTGACCGTGTCACATGCTTCTATATTAAAAATTGTCATTCTGTTTTCTACATACTAAAAGGACGTGTCTAAAATAAAGGAGTAGGTTTTCCATACTGCTGTGTAGAGTTTCTTTACACATTGTCTGCTGAACACTTTGCATGTTTTTAGCATTCATCAACTTTAATCATACAGCTAGCTACAACTATATTCTATATTTCCCACTAGATTTTAATCTCCTTGTTATAAATATATCTTTCAATCTCATGTTTCACCAGAGTGCTAATGTAGCACATTATTTGTATTACAAAGCACATTTGTTGTTCCTTGTGATTACCAGATGTTCCCAGTAGATGGTAGTGTTTCACAACATATGTAACCATAACTCTTGGTGATGTGATGCAGGAAGTTATATCAGTACAGAGTAGCTTCTAGTCATGATCAGAAATTACATGGTAGATTAGGGACTATTAAAGCAGATAAGATAGATATGTAGAAATTGGAAGTTATTGTAATTAACAACATTAAGCCAGCATTGCTTATTAACTTTTTTCAGTGAGGAAACAGACTATCCAAACTTAAACTTTATGAGATAGTAATCATAAAGTTTGCTGTGAAAGGCCTTGAGTTCTATTATCAGCCCCCCCCACTGACCTCCAAAAGTTAATGCCTTAGTTTAATTAGATAGTGACAAAAGATAAAGAACAGTCTGCACAACAGGTTTTTATAGTATTCAGTAATACATGTTTCATTACTCTGTGTAATTGGTTCCTGTTGTTTGGAATTCTCTAATTTGGGTGAAATTTGATTTGTTTTTGCTGTTTTATATAGAAGTAGTTTTGTGAAACTAAATTTTTGTATTTTTTCCCTGTATGTGTATGTAACAGTTTCTACTTTGCTCCATCTGGATTTGATCCTCACATTTATGCTTCAAGTAGTCTCTGTAGGTGTGGTCCTGTGCCATACTTAGTACTGCATTACCTAGTTACTGTGGATTATGTAACCATCTAGTGTCAGTAGCTGGATGTGTCTGGAATCATATAGTTATCAACAATGGCCTGCTTTGTTTATTTCACTGAATCTCCGAGAGTGAACAAACATCAATATTTACTTGATAACACATCATACTGTAGAGGGATGTGTCTGGATTATCAAGTATATGGTTGTTTTTAACCATCTTTTGCTTTTATTGTCTTATGTATATTATGGTATTATAATACAATCAGAATTTGGCCTTCGTAAAATTTTGAAAGTTGAAAAATGTATTTATTAAGATAATACCAGTGTTCAAACCTGAGGCCTGGTGTTTATCAGGTCAGAACTCGATGTCAGAGAACAAAGTTTCCAGCCCCAACTTTTGAAATTTGTTCTATTTTCTCATTGTTACAAAGCTTTTGCAGCGATTTAATGTCAATTCCATGAATTTTAATGACAGTAGATAAAGAATATGTGTGTGTGTGTGTGTGTGTGTGTGTGTGTATGTGCGCGCACGAAGTAGATTAAACACATGGCCTTAACACACACTAGGCAAATGTTCTGTTCTACCATTGAGTCACATATCCACAGCCCACATCTATTATGTCTACAGCTTAGATGAGAAGGCCCTCAATTGACCTCTGTCCTCACATTCATCTTCTGTATTATATTTTTTAGCAGCTCATATGGATAGGATACATTATTGTCCTTTGGGTAATTTGCATGAATCTTATTTAATTACATAACTTCTAATTGAAATTACTCATACAGGTGGAATCCACACAGAGTATGATAAGAATTCTCGGATTGTCTGCAACCTTACCCAACTACCTCGATGTTGCTACATTTTTGCATGTTAACCCCTACATTGGACTTTTTTATTTTGATGGCCGTTTTCGACCCGTACCTCTTGGACAGACATTTTTAGGTATTAAAAGTGCAAATAAGGTAAGAGCTTGTTTTGATAGTTATACTTTTAAAAGATATATTTTTCTTGGCTTACTGTCGAATACTGAATGCTTAATTGGGATTAAATACTACCAAGGATTACTTCTATAACATACAAGTATGGCTTCAAACAAAATCAGGCACACTTCTTAGTGTTTCCTACAGGAAAGGTCTTATGATGGCTTACAGTATTGTCAACATGTACTTTGTATTTTCATCTGTTAAAAGTTTCACAGAGTTATTTTTATTCAAGTGAAGGGCATTGTAAAATAATAAAAACTAATCAAATCAGTAATATATATATAATCAATATAATGTTCATTTAAAATAAGAAATAAGGCTTTCAGATGTAATTGAAAAGTAATTTTGTGGTAGCAGTCATTCACTATATAGTGATTTAAAAACAGTTGTTCCTTTAATAGTACCACCATCTTTCATTTGTACTATTTGTGTGCTTTTATAGTTTTATAACAATGTACGTAAAACTTGAAAGTTATTCTGTTCAAATCTTATTTCTCTTTAGAAGAAATATCTTTAAGATAATATTCATAGTCCTTTTGACCTCTTTTCTAAAAGAAAACAGATTGGAATTTTAAGATTATGTCAAACATGGCCTTTCATTAATTATATTGTCTTCTAAAAACAAGTTTATTTTTAAAATAGCTATTTTTGTCTCATACTGTTGGAATGTTGAAAGAAGAGTCAGTAAATGTTTTTTATATTTGACATATGAGTGCCCGAGCCTGAGGATGCCAAGGTGGTTGCATCACCCTGATGCTGGAGTTAAGCATTGCTAATATCATTGCTAAGAGCCAAACTTGGGTCCTCAATAACAGTCCCTGACCTTAACCACTCAGAAATCTCTCTGGCTCCGATACTCAATTATTGTTATTGCAACAAAAAATGTGCAGTAACTACATGGTGTATAGGTGAGGTGTTAGGGCTGGACACATAGCTCATTTGGGGCAAGGATCTGCTGCAAGCTAGTGTCTCTCACCCACATAAATGTCAGGTATGCTTGGTTTCCTATCTGTACTCCAGTCACACAAGATGCAGAGACTGGTGATACACTAGACAAACTGGCTAGCTAAAGTAGCCATAGGGATGAGCTGGTTTCAGGCAGAAGATCTTGCCTCAGTATATACAGTGGAGAGAAATCTAGGAAGATAGCTGGTCTCAACCTCAGACTTCTACCTGCACATATATACAAATGCACATTCAGGAATGAACATGCTAGCCTTCACACACTATGCGCACATACACATGCCAAAGAAAATCTCAGTGAGCTACCTTTCTAACTGTAGGGATCCTTTATAGATCCATAGAAAAGAAAAAGAATAGTTATGATAATAACTGTGACATGCATATTTAGCTTTTATCAATTATTTCAAGTGATTTGGGGCACTATAAATATAGTTCATTATTTATTTCACTTCAAGGGGTATCATTCAGATAACTGGAGACATATTTTTAGATTTTTCTAGACTTGGAGCTCAAATTGTAGCAAATTGAAGTTACAGATACTTAAAAAATATTTTAAGTGCATGAAAGCCATCTAAAATCTTACTTTTTTCAATTACAAATTCAGATTGGTGAATCACTTAAAGTTAATTAAGTTCAAAGTGTTTTCGATAGCATTATGCCGACAGTATACTCAAAACACATGTTGGATAAAGAACTGATATTATTTTGAAGTTTTAGAAATTTGTCAGTTAAAGGAATTTGCATATCATAGTGTGAATAGTAAATTATGTTTGTTACAGTTACAGAGTTTTGTATTATTAGAATGTATTCTTTTTATATTAATTTGAAATACACCATTGGTTAGTGGGAAGATTTACTGGGATGTAGTTAAGGTCTTTTATAATCAGAATTGTACTCAGAAACTCAAGATATGATTAGTTGTTATTCAGGAGTATCAGAAAGAATAAGACAGTATTTCTGATTTGAAATGAACCCAGTCCATAGTACACTAAAAATGTCAGGATTTAGCGTGGTGATACAAGAGGTTACATTTGCTTTCCAAGTCATTGATGAGACTGTATACCCTGTGATCATCTTGTTCCCTTTTGCCAGACTGTTAGTCATAAGTTTTTCGAGTTTTAGTGTTTTATCCTATTGTTTTTCCTTAGGATATTCATTGTCATACAGCCTGCATTATTTCAATTGCAGACATATGTGGAAGCTGTGTGGCTCCTGGAATAATGAGTTGGGGGGCGAAGCCTGAAGAATGAGGTCCTTTAGGGAAAGCAGAGAACTTTAAAATGTGTTCTAACATATTTATATTTAGCTGACATATCACTCACAAATACACTGTCTTTTCAGACAACATCATTCTTTATACTCTGAAACTATGGTTGAGGTACTTTATTTGCAATTTTTATTTTATTTGGTTTATTCTATGTTAGTTACTTATATTTCTTTTTTTGCTTCTGTGTTCTAATTAATCCAAAATATTTTCATAATGTTGCAGAGTTTGATTTGTAGTTTGAAAGTGTTTCATTGTCTCATTTCATAATTTTCATTATTTAAAATCTTTAAGATGCAACAGTTAAATAACATGGATGAAGTATGCTACGAAAGTGTTTGGAAACAAGTAAAGGCTGGACACCAGGTACTCTGAGCTTATATTGTTTCTAGAAAATGCTTAACAAAAATCTGTAGATTTTTCAATCTTCACTTAAAAGTTTTCCTGAATTCTGAGACTAAGATTTATTTCCTAATTGTTTCGGTCTAATGGTCAATTATGTGAGTCATATAAATATTCTTAAGTGACATTAATGTCCTGATACTGAGAGGTCATAGTACTTTGCTCCTTTATTAAGAATTTAAGAAAAAGTTTGACCTTTATGTTTTTTATTTCTTTTCATCATTTTATTAAGCACAAACCCCTCAAAACTCAATTCTAATCCATATTTTTAGATATTAAGGTTTTCATGATGTTGTTATTACTGTTTTCATGAAGTATATTTGAATTGTATTTAATAGATTTTTTTATTGCTTAATTGTGTTTGGAAGTTGAGCAATTTGGGTCCGGGGTGTGGCTCAGTGGTAGGCCACAGACTGTTTGAGGTGCTGAGTTGAGGGCATGGGAAGAGAAAGAGTTATGCACTTCCGTTTTTTATTAACATCCCAATTGTCCCAAAATTTTTAAAGAAAACATAAAATGATATTATATGAAATTTAACTGCTATCTTTGGCGGGGCGGGGGGGGGGGGGGTAAGCTCTTAAAGTTTTTCCTCCTCCTCTTCTTCCGCATTCCCTGAGCCTTAGGTGTTGGGTGTTTTGTAGATACAGTGTTCTAGAGACTGGGCTACACATATTGCAGCCACAATACAATTATTGCAATATATGAGAAAAGACAAATTATTCTGGACCGAAGAACAGGGATAGATGCTACCCAGTGAACACTTTTGAAATATGTTAATCTTTTTTTAAAGATACGCTTTCAAAATTTGTTTTTCTGCTAATCTTAATAGAATGATGTTGTCTTAATGTATGTTTGATTGTTTGTTTTTAGTCTCTTTTGGAGTCCTTTTCTTAATTGATTTTTATTTATTGTCCTATTTTGCTTTGTATCATTTTGAGACAAATGCTCATATAGCCCAGGATACCCTTTCATTTCTGATCCTCCTTGCCTATATCTCCCAAGTCCTGGATAACAGGCATAGTGTCACCATTCTTGGGAATGTAACACAGGGTCAAATGAGTGTTAGACAAATCACTCCACCTACTGAACTGAATCCTCAGTTCTCTGTTTTTAACTATAAAAATTTACCAATTTTACTTTTACTTGGAAAATCAAGAGTCCATTGATTTTTTTAAATTAGTGCTTTTTCTAGCTCTTTAATAATACCTTAAAATGATAACATTGTCCTAAATTTATTAAATTCTCTCAACATCTTCTGAGGTATGTACTGTTATGCATAGCTGACAGATGAAAATGAAGTCTTGTTCAAAAAGTTAATGTCATTTGATAAACTGGCTTTTGTGGATCTGCCTCTGTTTAGAGCTGTGCATTAATAAAATTTTACATGTGGGCTTTTAATTGTTTTTGGCTGTTCATTTCACACAAAAGACCTTTCATCAATGGATGGTAGGTTCTGTTTTAAATAAAAAGTCCTAAAGATTCTTTAATATTAGAAGTAAAAATGTAAATATATTTATGTGAAATATGCAATAAACATGAGCTAATGAGCAAGCCAGAGAGTTAGCATCTTCCACTATGTTCCTCTCCCAGTTCCTGCTCTAGTTTCCTCAGAGATGGATTGTTACCTGGAAGCCCAAACCTTCTCCAATGGCTTTTGTTTAGATTTTTTTTTATCAGAGCAAATGAGATAAATCTAGAATACTATGTTGCCCTAGAATTAAAGAAATTCAAGTAATGTTTCCTTTTCTACCATAGGTAGGACTTACTGATCAGATAATTGATACAGTCACCCCTTGGCATCTTTGCTGGCCTGGTTATGGACACCCACCATAAAAAACCAAAATCAAGAGGTTTTCAGTAGTTTCTTTTAAAATAGCATGATTATTTGCATATAATTTATGGGCATCTTTTTATGCACTTAAATTTTCTCTAAATTTCATACAGTATCTGTTACATACTGTTTTAAAGAGTAGTAAGACTGAGGCAGAAAGATTTTATGTTTATTACAGATTGAAGGTATTTTTTGCAAGGGGGGTTGCATTGTTACAAATATATCTGATAAGCAATTAAATTATAATACAGAACACTTGGATAAGGGATTCACAGATCATTATGCAGTGTGGCTGGTTGTACTTGCTACATTATTATGGAATAGAGGAGTGGATCTCATTGGAACAAATCATTTTATGGGGTTTAAAGAGTATAATGTTTGCACATTCTATTTTAGTTAGGTGGATAAGTACACATATCCATAAATAAATATACACATAAAACATACACAGTTGCAAGTTAAGTGATTTAAGTAATACTTTTATTGCCTGTATTACAGCCATTTCAAGCCATTGGCTATAAGCCATTCATTTTTCTAGGATTACGGCCAACGACATGCTATTTATGGTTCTTTGGATATATTTATTAATGCTAATTTACAATATGATCGTATTCAGTACTCAAAATATTTCTTTAAAAAATAAAATATGGTCTCATATTAGGGAAAGTAACTTTTGTCCCTTCTATTGGATAAAATTTCAAATGTACTTTGGAGGATTCTAGGAATTTTTTTTTTTTTTTGGCATAGATCTCACACATTAGAGGCCTATGTGACTCCTTAGAAATCATATTTCATAAAGTATAGATATGGATTGGAGATTACTGTTTAGTACAGATGAGATCTTACTACCAGCTCCTTTGTTCAGTGTAAATTCACTCACTGTTTTACTTTTTAAAGTGAAAATTCCTGAGGGCAAGCTCATATTCTAGTAAATTCACATGAACTATAATAATTATGGTGCCTAATTAGAAATTAAAGATTTTTGGGATACCCAGTGACTCTATCTGGTCACAAGGTGCAGATGACATTTTTGGAAATGGGTTGAGTTAAGATGAAAGAGCTAGCTAGCAATGTGCCTGAGCCATAGACCAAATAGCATGAAGCTGATATAAGCATCTGAATCATTTGGGGGGGAGGGGCGCTAAGAAGCAGCAGGCTGCTAAGGGGTCTGGGACCTCTGGCTGGCCGGGGTCAGGAAACCATATTGTAACACAACACTCTAGTGAATATACCTGGCTTTATTTATTTTCTTTCCATGAGGTTGTCTGGTATCCTGTATTTCTTACTAGTTTGGATTTATTATTAGAGTAGTTATTTTTCAAATCAGTATTTAAAAGATTTATAAAAAAGTTATTTTCAGATCAGGCAACAAAGAGATTTTCCTACTAAATAATAAACATTTTCCTCTTAAAATATTCTGTTTGGAGTAAATTAGAATAGGGAAGTTCCATGTTCAGAAGCCACACTGATATTCTCTGTCCCTGCTATTCTATGAATCTCAGTACCCCAGTCATCTAAATGTGCATTCATGTACTTAATAGACTTTATATGTAGCTTTGCCTTAAAAGCATTGACAATGGCAGGAGGCAGTCGTGTTCCACTTAGGCATGTGTGCTAACAGATGGAGAAAACCTTTTCCTGTGGATTTTCAGCATTCTTACCCTGCAAGACTTCAAGCTCTTCTTGACTACTGGGAAATTAAAAGTTGGCGATTAAGCCTTTAATTTTGATCCATCTGCTCAAACTAATGAGAAGTCTCATTTGTAAGCTTCTCTTTGTGTTATCAAATGCAAGTACAGCTTTATCATCTCGTTAATCATTCCCCTCCTCCTGTGTAACTTGCAGAGTGGGAAAATAATTAATGCCTTAATTCTATGGAGATTTTTGTTTTATACAAACTTTGTTGCACTGATAGGAAGACATATTAGGAACTTTATCCAGTTATAACATATTTACTAAGTGAACTTTCATATCTAACTTTTAAAAGAAGCTAAAAATAGAGGAATGTGTCACCATGCTTGGCTGATTTTTTTTTTTTTTTTTTTTTTTGATGATTTTGTTCTGCCCTTATGGTTAAGATTCATATTTTTTCACTCTAATTTCTTTAGTCATTTTGTTTCTTTTTCATCTTATTTGTTTGTTTGCTTGTCTGGCTTACTCATCCACCCTTTTCTGTTTGTTTGTTTTCTTGTTTTTTTTTTCCTGAGACAATGCTATCCTAGAACCTTGTAGGCCAGGCTAACCTTGAATCCACAGAGATCCGCCTACCTCTCTTCAGAGTTTGGCACTTACCTTTTTTTTTTTTTTTTTTCCCTAGGCCTTTTTAATTCAGTAATTTTTCTTAAGCTTCCATTCAATTTCAGTTAAGGCCATTCTAAAAATAATTTAGTGTATTTATGTTTTTAACACAGACCTCTTTTCTAAGCTCTGTAGTCATGTGACCGTATGTTGCTTCTGCCCCTGGATATCTCAGTGGAATTCATCTGTACCAAATTTGTAATCTTCCTCCTGAAATCTATGGTATTCTCATATTCCTTAAACCATGTAATAACAGGACGATAGATTTAATTCCATAGGCTAGAAGCCCAATCTCTACCTTAATCTCTCACCAGTGTCTATCTAAGAGCTACCCATTTCTCCTCCTCCCCTCCTGCATAGTCCTAGTGAGTCACATCAATCATTAGTTATTACAGGACTGCATAGTAATTTCATAGCTGCTGTTCCTACTCCTATTCTGGCCCTCTTATAGCTTCTCTGCATACTGAAACTCGGTAAAATAGGTCCTGTGAGACAATAAATACTTAAAGTGCTTCATTATTGTAACTTGGATTATGAAAGACCTGCTTCCACAATCTAGAGTAATAAAGGAGTGCCTCAGCGTAGCAAAGGGATAAGAATTGTAGGGTAACTTAGAATAAATATCTATCTGGCTGCTAAAATAAGAAAACATACATGCCCTCTGATGGTAAATTTTTCTTTTACTTCTTAAAGTGGTGTCTGACACCTTCTGTCTCCATTCAGCTATATATTGTAGGTTTCTTTCCATACAACTACATACATACAACCGTCTACATCTCTATACAGTTATGTCTAGTTTCACACGTCGTCCCATTTTCTTTTACATACATTTTCTTCTAGATCTCCTCTTATACAGTTTCATATTTCTTGCCTCTACACATTTACAGATCTCCATACAGCCATAGCTGTTCATTTCACATACATAGCTCTCTCAGCAAATAACATTTTACATTACTCTCGTACAGCTCTTTGCATAGTTCCTATATGTAGCAGCAATTCTTTCACAGTTTTATCTCTCACACACATTCATACACATATGGCTCTTTATCATTCACTCACTCTTTGCTCATTCTCTAATCCATAGTTATCTCATTTACATAGCACTCACCATATATCATTTACATTATTCTTACACATTCTCATATAGCTCTTTGCATAGTTTCTATACATTGCAACAGCTCTTTATATAATCTCACATAATTTTATCTCTCAAACATTCATTCAAACATATTTGCTTTTTCTACATCATTCATTCACTCTTTGCTCAATCATTCATTCTTTTTCACATAGCTTTAATCCTCTCTTTAGGCTTCATTGCTCAGTGAGCACACATACACTCACATTCTGTGCAGCTTCATCCCTGTGTTGCTGCTGCTCTTACACTTATTTAAACTACCTAGGAAGTCAGCATTCCCCAGCCCTTGGCTGAGGCTGGTGTTAAATCTCAGTCCTTTGATGACCAATCCTAAATCCTTCGCAGGCCCCAGAAGACAGGTCTTGTCCTTCAGCTTTAAATACTTAGGCAGAGCCTGCCAATTGTTTACTGTGGATCTTCATAGGCATTTATTTATTCATTTACTTACTTTTATTGGTGTCAGCTTCCCATCTTCTCTTCCTTTCCTGTGCTGCTCACTCCTCACATGTTTCCTTGCTTCCCGTTTAGCTGTGATGCAGCCAGCCTACCTTACTGCTTTGTACAGACCTCACTTCCATGTCACTGTTCCTTTTACTCTGGTGCATATGCCATTGCTATTCTGCCAGCTTTTTCCCTTTTGTCTTCATGTTACCAACTGAACCTAAGCTACTGAAAGTAGATGAGAAAAGGTTCATGGAAAGGTTTAGGCAACCCCTTTCTTTCCCTGTCAGTCTTTGTGAAAACACCAAGGCAAAAGCCTTTTTCTTCCATCAATTTCATAGTTTTAAGTCTTATATTGAGATCCGTCTTATATTTCACCCATTTTGAATAGATTTTTGTACAGATGATATATTTTGGGCTAGTTTGATTTTTTTTTTTCCACCACGTATTAAAAATAAAATTCTTCTCTGGTGTGTGTTTCTGACAGCATTTTGTTAAAGTTTAGTTGATTTCTGGATCTCCTATACTGTTCCATTGGTGTACATGTCTGTGTTCTTCTGTGTAATATAATATCATTCATTGTGATTTTACCAACATTGTTTTTTTATACTAAGGATTCTTTTAGATACTGGTGTCATTTCTGATTCCAAATGAACTTTCTGGTAGGTTTTTCCCCCGTAATTCTAGGAAGAATGTCATTAGGATAGTAAAAGGGACTGCAATGACTCTGTAGAGCACTTTTTGGTGTTATAGCATTGTTCACAGCATTAATTATGTCTCTCCCTGAACATGGGAGGTTTTTACATCCTCTTCCATCTTCTACAGTGTGTTAATGTTTTTGTTGTACAGACTTCCCAGTTCCTTAGTTGTGTTTATTGCTAAATATTTTCTCTCTCTCTCTCTCTCTCTCTCTCTCTCTCTCTCTCTCTCTCTCTCTCTCTCTCTCTCTCTCTCTCTCTCTCTCTCTCTCTCTCTCTCTCTCTCTCTCTCTCTCTCTCTCTCTTTTTGCGGTTCTAGTAAATGGGACTTTTCCCCATAATTTCTTTTTTAGAAAATATGGCTATGGCTTTTTATATATATATAAACTGCTGCTGTCTGGGCCCTTTTTTCCATACATGATCTATAATTATTCCAGTTATGGTTTTGCAGATACCATGGCCATCTTTTCCTTGTTTCTTTCTTTTTTTGATTGTTTCTAGTGAAGAAAGGTAAATTGAAAAGTATAATTTTTATGAACTAGGATATTTTTCATTTGTATTTATGAAAGAGGCCCAAAGACTTAAAGAGATAGTAAAAAGCCCATCTGAGAGGTCTTGAAATATTATTTTTCTCTTTAGAGAAGCCTGGTAGTCATAGAACCAATAATGCTGAAAAAGAAATTATAAGTATATTATTTTATCATCCAATAAAAATAGAAAGTCTACTTTTCATTGAAGATTCACAATGAATTTATTATTTGAGAAAATTATATTTGAATGTTAAAGAATCATAGTGACTTATCTAAGAACACAAAGGAATATGTTAAAGATCCTAGGAATATATTTTGTTTCATTATTTTCTTGAAATCAGAACATCTTTTATTGTGTTCAGATAAAGTGGGCTTCTGAGGCCAGTGTCATCTGTAGAAATGAAATTGTTATCATCTAGCTCTCTAATGAATTGTATTTACATAATTAATGGAATATTTGGTTTTGCTTAACTTGTTCTACACAATAAATATTGCTTTTTGGGATCTGTCAGTAACAAAGCATGTGAAAAGCTGCAGAAAACAGCACTTGGAATGAGAGTATATGGGACTAGCTGGAATAGTGAGCTACAGGTTCAGTGAGAAGCCCTGTCTCCTGATGATGATGATGATGATGATGATGATGATGATGATGATGATGATGATGATGTGGAGAAACAACTGAGGCAGAAAAAAAGAACAGGACAGAGTTTGCTTTCTCCTGTGAGGGTATGCTCTGCCACCTCACAACTCTATTGGCCATACCTTTCACAGTTTTATTAGCCATGCAGTAGTACCAAGTTGCAGACTGATTCTTTAGCTCTTTGGCCTTTGGGGAACATTTAAGATAAAGCTACAGCTCCTACTCCAAATCCCTAAAGCTCTTACCCACAGCCCTATGCAAAATGTGTCTGTAAAAATCTGATTTGTTTAACCATTCTAGTATTGCTCAGAGGTCTATGTTCAAATTATCCTACTTCCAAACCAAACTCAGCCATGAATACTTGTAAAAATAAAATAATACATTATAATTCGAGAATATAATCATAAGCACTCCCACATGAAAAACAAAGAATCGAAGAAAAGTCATATTAATTCTTCATATTGAGAAATGACTTTTTCAATTTTATGTGATGTAAATAAAAGCAAAACAAATCATTTTCAAGAGAAAAATTTATGAACTATGATTCAAGTTTTATATATACTCATTAACATGTTAATCAGTTCATTGATCTATAATGAATAACACATGCTGCTAAATTTTACCTTGCCTTTATCTTGTATTTTTTTAAATGTTAGCTAGTTCAGGAATTGTAGATTTTCTTTTGAAATTTTAATAATCATTTTTATATGATGATATCTAGGATGTAAAGAATTGAAATGTTGTTTACCATTGTTTTAGGTTATGGTATTTGTGCATGCTCGCAATGCCACTGTAAGGACAGCCATGTCTCTGATAGAAAGAGCAAAAAATAGTGGCCAGATTTCCTACTTTCTACCTACTCAAGGACCAGAGTATGGACATGCATCAAAACAGGTAAGTACCAGTGATCTGAAGAACACAAGAACCAGCGTACTTGAGTGCCTGCTACACAGGTCTCAATGGAAGATCTACAGTTGTAGATTCTAAGAAGTTTTACATATTTATTAACTTTTGTGACCTAATCTTTTAAAATATTTTAAGTTAACATATAATGAGTTCTACTGTAGTATTTTCATACATATTCTTTGTTCTTATTCATCTTCTTCAACTAGAGATACAATTTTTTTTAAGACAGAGTCTTACTTACTGATCTTCTAAAGGTTCCGAATGAATGATAAAGCCACTTATTATTTCTACTTATGGATATGGTAGAAAGTTTCTGCCTTTTAAAATAAAGATATAAAATTCATTTACATTCACAAACTAAATTAGTATCTAATGGGTTTATTATTTTTTAATTGATAAATTATAATTTTTAAGTTACTCAATTTTAGCTTTTAAAGTTAATGTTGTCAGATATAGCCTAAATAAACAAAGGTCTTTAAGATCCTTTTATAAAAGGATCCTGAGAACAATGTCTTACTCCTTATCTCTGTAAAGGACTTTTAAATCGTGGGGTCACCTGCACCCTTGTCAGGAAAGCAAAGCCTTGGTCAGCATATGTATATCACCCTTATTCCTGGGTGGTTTTATGCTTATTACAGTTTAAGAATCATTGCTCTAAGTAGTTTTAATAGCAACAGTATCTTGTGACTTTTTCTTTTTAGGTGTATTTTACTTAAATGTATCAATTCACTTTTTTGATCAAGATTAGGTAAACTCTGGCATTGTTAAAATTCCCTGACTGATAAAGACTTTTGAGAGCACACTAGTACTGTCACTTTATTACATGTGCCTGTTCTCTTGTGCTACAGGAGCCTGGGTAGTTATAGAGACAGCCAAATCCTTTTTTCCCCTAACTGGTAATGTGTTCTGGCCTAAATTTAAACCTATAAAAATAAATTTTCTATTTATATAAAGTGATGACTTTTAAATGTACTTGTGACAAAACTTAATGGACTGTTTGCTTAATGGCTGTAAGTTCACAGACCTGATGCTTTGTACTTTGAAAGGTTTTAATTAGGTTCTCTAGAGGGACAGAACTGGTAGGTTTATGTATATTATTATTAATAATAAAAATCCCTCATAAATATACCCAGCAGCTTGGGTTTAGTTCATTACAGATGTTGTTATGTTGACAATCAAGCCATTACACTTAGTGAATAGTGAATATATCTATTTCACAGTACTGTCATAGGCATTTTTCACATATACTGTTTTGGTGACTATATTATTTCACAAGTATTGGCTTATTCAAAGATATTTTGTCGTTCTGACCACACAGTAGATTTCACCATTATCTTTTAAAGTTTTAAATTCTAACTCCCAATCACCTAATGCCTTTTGTTTTGAACATCAGATCAACTGTCTTCAGTTTTAAACCACACAGGTACTTAATTGTATCTCTTTATAAAATGCCCTATTATAAAACATTTATTTTGTGGTTTGTGTTTTTGAGTTATTTATCAGTCATGAATTTATAAGGATCCTTGAAAAGTCAACTTGGTATTCATAAGTCTTATTTTATTTCTGTGGAAATAAATATCAACTCTATGGAACTTAAAAGCCAAGTCTTGAGTCACCCTATGGACATCTGGTTACTTTCCACCTCTCAGTCCTCACAGCTGCTTTCTTGTAATAATTCACACTCACTATAAAATAGTTATAATTCTGTTCAACATTATGAATTGCTTCCTAGTGCCCGACATTCTTTTATTACCTTTTAATTTATTCAATCTTCATGCCATAGTGATAGAACTTTACACTGTTACTGTCCTTTCAAATGGCATGTCTCTAAGACATTCTGATACGCTGTGAAATACTCCTATAGCATTTAGTTACAGTTATTCACAGATGACTGTATAGAAAAAATTAACATTAAGAAATTGAAACTTTAATTCAGGTAAATAGATACAGGTAAGTAGATATTTTTGTGATGCTTAATATTTTTACACTAACCCAGTTGTTACTAGTTTTGGGTTTTTTTTTTTTGTAAGAATGAATGCTTTTACTTATTATTACTTTTCATGGAACATTGTCCTGTGGACCTCTGCTTTTAGACCTCTATATATTTGTCCAATATCAGGTACCCCCAAATTACTTTTTTATACTTTTAGTCCTAAAAGAAAGTAATATAAGTATTTTTACTTTGATTTCCTCATTTGACAGATACCTTTGTACTGGTTTAAAGACTGATTCCCTGAACCTGGAGGCAAATTTTGCCTGTGACTCATGCCTTCTTCCCACTCCTCTCTCTTTATACCTCCCCTTTGCCACAGTGATTCTTTAACACATAGGTTTCTTGCAGTTCATGATTTATCTTGAAATGCCTTTAAAATCTTTGTAAAAATTAATTTAGGAGCTGGGCATAGTGGCACACATCTTTAATCCCAGCACTCAGGAGGCAGAAGCAGGTGGATTCCGTGGGTGAGGACACCCTGATCTACACAGTGATTTCCAGGACAGCCCAGACTACATCCACAGACACTGAAACAAAAAAGTAATTGAGTTTATATGTATGGACTTTTTTTCCTGCATGTGTATCTATATACCATAGTCCACAGAGGCTAGAAGGTGTCAAATACCCTGAAATAGTTACAGATGCATGTGGTCACCACATTGGTTCTGGGTATTGAACCTGGGTCCTCTGGATGAGCAGTAGCTTTCTAAAAGCACTTCCTAATACTTTTATTTTAAATGACTCTTTTAGTGTGAATGGTAAAGCCCAGTAGGAAACTTTTTTCTCTTCTTTCCCCTTCTGTCCCTTCCTCCTCCATCATGCATGTATCTCACCAGTTAGTGACAGTGTCTCACAGGCCTTCTCATATCATTGCTATTCTCGAACTGTCTCCTGAAGTAGGAAGGTGGGGGAAGTAAAGTGAAGTGTTCCACAAGGAAAGAGTGAGCAATTGTAGCTATATAGCTTAGGCTTGTCTCAAGAGTTACAGATGCGGCCTAGAGAAAAACCACACAGCACAAGAAGATTCATGATTCCATCACTAAACCCTTAGACATCTCATCATTTCTGAGACTTGGTTTCTCTTCAGTCAGGTTCAATGAGCTACTGTAGGCCTTTCCCATTCCAATAGCTTTCTGTGATGTGTTAAATTTTAGAAACTATGAATATTACGATTTTCAGAAGTGTACATGAACAGCTAAATATAAAATGAAGTAACCTTGCAGGTTACGGTTCTACTGTTGTCTGGAAATATAGCTTTTGTAACATAGAATATGCCTCAAAGAATAGCTGGTACTTGTGTTTGTAGAAATAGACAAATTATTAGGGTTACAGATTTTTTTGTTATTAAACCATTTTACTTAGTCATATTTCTCATTTTAAGTTAAGTGGATATTTTAATTAGAATCATCACACTTGTCCCACTCAAGATCTTGGCTTTTTTTAGGGACAAAGTGGTAGCTTTATGTCATGCTTTATTTGGGAGTCTGATATTGGAGATGAAGGCCGTTAGTAACATGGAACGGGTTTAATATCTCTAATGCAGGAGATAGATAAGAGCAGTTAGGAAGGCATCAGTGCTTTGTAGAACAGATCACAGTATACTTAAGTCATAATAGAAGATGAGAAGACCAATTAAAGGTGGGAATTCATTGTGGGAATGCTCAATACATATTGCCAAGTCTTTAATGGGATGTGCCAGAGTAAGGGAAGAAAATCTAGAAATTTCAAAATTCTATAGATATGATACCACATGTTTACATGTCTACAGTTTCATCACTCAGTAGGCATAGGCCAGAGAATTGTGAGTTTAAAGCCAACCTGGGCTGTAAAGGAAGACCTTGTCTCATAAAACAAAACATCAGCTTTTAATGTTGAGTCACAAAGAAAAAAGACTACACAGGGACAGAAGGATTAGATCAGAGGAAAACCTGTAAATCTTGAGTTTCATTGCCATCTTTGAGATGTCTGTGGTATTTACTTAAGTTAGCTTCTTGATATATATTTGAGTTTGCTCTATCAGAAAGGGTGTTCTTGTTTGAAAATGAAAATGTAGTGATTTGAATAAAAATGACCTCCCCATGGACTCACAGTGAGTGTCACTTTAGGAAGTATGACCTTGCTGGAATAGATGTGGCCTTGTTGGAGCAAGTGTTTCACTGGGACTGGATTTTGAGGATTCAGAAGCTCAAACCAGGTCCAGTGATGCTCTCTCTTCCTGCTGCCTGCCTAATTGACTATAGAACACTTAGCTATCTCTCCAGTGTTATGTTTGCTCATGTGCCACCATGCTTCCTGCCAATACATTAATGGACTAACTCTGAAATGTAAGCCAGTACCGATGAAGTTTTTTTATCCTTTAAAAGAGTTATCATGGTTATTGTGCCTCTTCATAGCAATCGAAACCCTAACCCAGGGAAAGACCATTTGAATGGCTTTTACTGACCAAAGAGCCTAGAACAAAATCTTAAGATACCTAATATTTAAAAATTAGTTAAAGCATCTGACCAAAAAAAAAAATGAACTGCAGGCATATTTAGGGGGAATGCAGGGGAGTGTAATAGAATAGTGGTCAGTCAGGGAAAAGGGCCTCAAGCAGGATATCATCATCATCTACATTCTATACCTCTATTAGATCAGGTAATGAAGATGGCAACATGCAACAAGACAGAAACAAAACTAGATTTAGTTGCCTAGTTAGTATAGAAATAAAGAAAATGAATATTGTATAGAAAATATGCACTAATATCTTCAAAGCAGACAGCCTCATTTATTTTTAAGACAAAAGTGATGTTACTATTCTGTGGTAACTCTTCAGGAGAGGCTGAGGAGATTCTGAAGTTGGTTAATTCTGAATGTAAGAAAAAAAAAGAGAATATCAATAGTATAAATACCTAGACATCAAGATGCAATAGGATCTAAAGGATAAGTGGATTTTCCTTCAGCACAAATAAGGGCATTTTTGTTAGAATAAAGAGGAAGTTGAAAAGCTAATGTTATGAAACAAAAGATATATAAATAATGTTATTTATATATCTTGGGAAAATTCCTGTCCAATAAATATATTCATCATGTTATAAACTCATTTAAAAGTTTGGTAATTGTTCCACATAACCTTCTAGAGAATGTTTTTCAACTAGCTATTTCCATTATCATAACCTTGCTAGCCCTAGACACTATGAAGTTTTCAGGTTAATAATAAGTTAATAGAGAAAATGTATTATTTTTTACATTTATCTAGCATGGAGGCCAAAGAATAATTTGCGAAAGTCTGTTTTCTCTTCCACCATATGTGTCCAAGGGATGAAACTCAAGTCCGTAGGACTGGTGACCAGAAGAGCCTTTACCAGCCCTTCTTTTCACATTCCTTCCTTTACTTTGTTTTGTATTCTTTCATATATTACATATTGCCCCTCTGCCCCCACTACCCTCCTTCCTTCTCTCCAAGATCTATGCCCCCCCCATTTCCCCTCAGAAGCGAGCAGGCCTCCCAGGGACACCAATGAAGCATTGTATAATATGCCACAGTAATAATGGTTGGTTATAGCAGGAGCAAGTAGGACATTTTTAAATAATATTTTGGCCTGGTGTCAAGTAATGGGAAAGCTTTTTTTTTAAAAAGAAAAATATTTTGTTATTAACATGTTTTTAATGAAATTTTGAGACCTATCATGATTTTTATAGTAATTGGTTAATTTTGTTTTTATCTGTGCTAAAGGACCTGGTGGACTCGTGTAGAAACTGTTATATGTTATATATATATAGGATAAATTTTATTTTTGATGATATCTCATAGTTGTATAAATAACAATAAGTTTATATTATTAGGAATGAAATTAGCAGTTTTAATATGTAAAACAACTCTTTGCATATTGAGTCAGTTATTGTGTTAAGAGGTTCTATAAGTCTATCAATAGCATAATAATAGCATATAATTCTTCTATACAGGATTATAAGGGCTTTGAGCCACTGTACTTAAATTTTGTTATAACCTGCTTATTTTGATTTGTTTGCATCAGTATAAAGCTCCAGAAACTGGCTTGTCCCATACAATGTAAGGAAGAATTTACTTAGTTTTTTTTTTTCTTTTTTTAATATAAATTGAATTTTCTTGCTTTGGGGATATCCTAATCTCTCCCCCCAAAATTACTGCAGGCTCTTTGCCAAAGTTCACTGCCTACCCATAATCTATTAATTTCTTCATTAGTTAAAGGTATAACAGTTTCTGCTAGGTCCTTTCCTATCAATTGACGAAGTCTTAATTTTTCCCTTAAAAATCAAATCAGAAATATTTTCCTCATAAGTTTTCAATTTTTTACTTGACTTATGTGGCAGAAATACTGATTCTAATATAATATTTTCCCCTTGCATTATAACTTCTGTAGGTGAATGCTTAGAGGGTAAAATAACCAGAATGTAATCGAGGTCGGATCCACACGATTCACATGTGCATCTTACAATTTCTTTTCCAATAAAGTTAATTCTCTCTCAGCTTCATCAGAAAATTCTCTAGGACTAGTTAAGTCCTTATCATCATCTAAGGTTTTGCATAAATTAAATAGTTCATGATATTTTTATTCCAGTAATGGGCCATATATGAGAAATATTGCCTAGAGTTTTGGGGAATTGTTAAGAGTTCTTAATCTATCTCTCCTGAGTTTTACCTTTTGGAATCTAATTTTCTGTAAGACCTATTTTATATTCTAAATAATTAATAGAATCTCCTCTTTGTATTTTTTCCAGGAGCAATTTGTGATCCCCAATCAGGCAAAATTTTCTTTACTTCTTCAAACATTCTTTCTAACATACCTATTTTGGGTCTGTCAATAAGGTATCATGTATGTAATGGTAAATGATAGATTGTGGGAATCATTTGTGTATCACTTCTAATGACTGTTGTACAAAATATTGGTATAAGGTGGGACTATTTAACATTCTTTGTGGGAGAATTCTCCATTGATATCTCTTTACCGGCTGTGAATTATTGTAGGTGGGCACTATAAAGGCAAATTTTTCCTTGTCCCATTCTTGTAGAGGTATGGTAAAGAAACAGTCTTTCAAATCCATTCCTTAAATCACAGGGAATGCAAGGGAATACCAGATTATAAAGAGCTTGTTGGTTGAATCACCTTATTAATTATTCTTAGATCTGCCACCATTCTCTATTTTTCAGATTTCTTTTTGACAACAAATACAGAAAAGTTCTAAGGGCTGATTGATTTTCAATATACCGAGCATGTACCTGCTCCAGCTATTCTAAAGCCTGCAGTTTCTTTTTTGTTAAGGGCCATTGTTGAACCCAAATAGGCTTTTCTGTCAACCATTTTAAAGGTAGCACTATGAGTATCTTTACAGGATCAGCAGCTATTGAGCTATTTTTTTTTTTTGCATCACTTGAATGACTGTTGACTTTTTTTTTTTTTTAATAATACCTTAAAATAGTGTTTTTAGAAACATAATTGAGTCTCAGATTTATATCTGAGCCTGGAGGGATTTTAAACTGAGTATTCCATTGACGGTCACAACCCCATAGATTCATTGTTATATTAGCCATATACAACCTCAAACTTCCTCCCTGTCCTTCTGGTCCTATTTATTCAAGCCATCTTACATGTTTCACTTTAGATATGGTTCCAGTACCTGGAAATTGAACTTCCACCTCCTTTAGAAGCCATCTTGGATGCATGTAGGGTTATGACTAAACCATACATCTGTTCCTGTGTCGACTAAGCCTTGAATAAAAACATTATCTATTTGTATTTTCAATTTTGGCTGTTGTTCCTCTGTGGAAGTCACCAGAATATTCGTTTTGTGGTTTTTCTTGAACATTTTGATAACCCCTTTAAAGCTGCTCTATTATCCAATGCTGTGTGGTTCTTTACATTAGGCACTGGACTTTGTAATTGTCCTGAGGAGCTGTTCCTCCACTGTAACTGGATATGATTGAGCCAACTTTGATTTTGAGCCCCTTGTTTTGGGGCCTCCCTTGAGAGAACCCCCAGAGGTGTAGTAGTTGGGTTTTCTCGGTCCCAGGCGGCCAGAGGTCTGAGACCCACAGAGCTGTTGCGCCAGACCCCTTAGCCGCCTGCCGCTCAGGCCCCCCAGAAATGACTCAAATGCTTATATTAACTTCATGCTGTTTGGCCTATGGCTCAGGCACATTGCTAGCTTGCTCTTACATCTTAAATCACCCCATTTCTATTAATCTGTCTGCCACGTGGCCTGTGGCTCACCTGTGTTCCTTCATGTTGCTCCTTTGGCGGCTGGCTCGGACCTGCCTCTGATTCCACCCTTCCTTTCCTACCTATTCTGATTCCTCCTCCTACTTCTTCTATGGTGCCTGTCATGGCCCAAAACAGCTCCTTTATTTAAAGATTGAGAATCTCACAGCATATAGAAAGGCATTCCCACATAACAGGCATTTCTCTAGTCCCATGTTGGCTTTTGCCATATCTTCTGCGTAATCCAGACCTCTTTGAGTCATTCCTAAGAGGAACAATATTTTCAGAAATGCCTTGTATATAGTTCCTTTTTATATGGCCTGATCTACCACAATTAAAGCATTTGATACCTTGATTCCTTACCCTAACATTGGAAATGGCTTGACCTACCCAATTTTGTTCATCATAATGGAGAGACCCAGTATTGAATACATATTGAATCCATTCCTCTATGGTTATAGATCTGGTTTTTAGTGGCCCAAGCATTCTTGTATATTCCAAATTAGTATGGTCAAAAGTCAAAGAATTGATTTCTAACTTCTGGATCTGATATTGCTCTATGCATTGCCTTGGTTATTCTCTGTTTCAGAAAGTCAGTATAATATTCTTTTAAGCCTTGCTTGACTTTGGTATATGACTCAATTTTTTTGTCTTGGGTCTTTTCCCAATCATTCAAAGCAGCAGGATGGTATAACAGCAATGTATGTTCATCATAACTAGTTTGAACCTTCGCATCAGCAAATGAGCTTTCACCAAGGATTTGGTCTTGAGAGAGATCAAAACTCTAACCTTTCCTGATGTTCTATGTCCCGAGCCTCTTCCCTCAGCTCATTTTTCCATTGTAAATGGTGGTTCTTGTCCAGTTCAGCAGCTGTTAAGTGCATCCAAGTTACTCAGTTTTTGTTGGCTATCCATTTAATATTTGTTTTACTTACGTAGAGTGGATTAAATGGGGGTAATATGGCTTCCTTGATGTCCTTTATATCTTTCATATGGACTGGCTTATAATTATACTCCATGAATTTTGGAAATTCAGTATATGTATTTTTACTGAATGGTAACTGGGTAAATCATAGGAGGTGATAAGGGAATATCTTCCATGTTTACTACTTTAGGCAAATCGTCCCTATCACCATACAATTTCAGCATGGTTGTCCTGAACTGCTCCGGGTTAACTGTGCCTTCATATCCTTCTGAATTATTGCAATACAATCCTCCCATTGTTGAACTTTAGAAACCACCAATTTTTCTAGAGTCTGAGTCTGTTGAATAGCCCATCTTTCTAATGATTACAGGGAAGTCATAGGTTTACTATTCTCATCATTAACATAAATCTACGCTTCTCTTGTATGGTCTTCATATTTGTGTCCAAGGAGGAAGATCTCTCTGAAAGTTTGTCATAACTAATTTTCAGAAAAGTAACTTTGCCTGCCAATTTATCAGTTGTAGATTCTGTATTACTCACTTCAGAGAGCAGTTTTTCATTCTTAGACTTCAAGTGTTCCATCATGCCAATTAAAGTCTCATATTTAGCATAGGTATTTTTTTTAGAGATACAAAATATAGAATCAAGTCAAGAAGTTACAGGACTGAGATCATGAAGCCCTCAAAAATATAATCATGCAAGAAGTTCTCGATCATAACAGTAAAAAGATTTACAAATTCTTGGGAATTTGTATTGTCTGCCATTGTTGTAGAAATTATATATTTACCTCAAACTGGATGTAATGGCAGAGTTTGGCCAGCAGATGTCACAGTCGTCACACAAGGTGGTCAAGGCAGGGGACTCAAAGTTAGGCTTTCTATGAAATTAACCTCATGAAAGACAATTTCTCACAAAATCAGAACAATTTACTACAAATACACATTAAAGGACACGCTGATATCAGCCGTTTGTCCTTGCTGACAGACCCTACATCAGCTGCAAAGGAGACCTGCTCACCAGTCCTCAAACTACCATAGGAAGTAGGAAATCCTTGCAGAAGGACGTCACACCTGTTCCAACATTTTCTCTGGATAGAAAATATCCCCTTTGTAAAACAGTTGAAGATCAAATTCTAATATATCTTGGGAACAATTAGCACCATGACTTCATGTGAGTGGTCCTTGGTCTCTGGTGTAGTCAAAGCATGTCCTCCAGTAGCCTGAAGCCAAAACTGCAGGTGCAGGCCAGAGGATTATCTCTCCTGACCTAGCCTGAAAGTCTGGAAAACCCATGTTGGCGCCAGATATTTCTAAATTATTCACTTGCAATTGATCATATAAAGAATTAATATTTATTAATGGGCTATATAAACACTCACTGATACAAGATTGAACCTTAGGGCAATTCCTGGAGGGTTGGAATGTCCCACATGGAGGCAACAATTCTCCCTCCAGGAAAGCAGGAACAAACTATAAAGTCATCATGCCGGGGATTCTCAATGGGGGCTGGGCACATCCCATTCGGGGTCCTGACAGGGTCCTCTAGGCTGAATCCCACTACAATCAAGTCTCAATTTTCTTTTAAAAATCAAATCAGAATTCTTTTTTACATATGTAAAAACAGTCATAGAATTAAATACCAACAGTGCAAAAACTAGTTGTTTTCACCTATTTAAAAGTAATATTCTTAAGATGTACATTCTTTGGCTCATCAGTGTGCGTGTATTGTGAAATAGGCTAGACAACAAATGGAAAATTCAAATTCTAAAATCAAAGTTTTAAGAGTAAAGAGGCTTGGCAGGCTGACATATTCATTTAATCCCATCATTTGAAAGGCAGAGGTAGGCAGATCTGTGGGAGTTCAAGGCGAGCTTGGCTATGATAAGAGTGTCAGACTAGAGTGACACCTTGTCTCAAAAATAAAATCCAAAAAGATAACAGTTTACCCCAGAGTTACCCGAGGAGTCTAAACAGAGGAGGAGATTAGGAGAGTTTGATACATATACACAGTGGAATCTTTTTCAGCCATAACAATTTACCCCAGAGTTACACGAGGAGTCTGAACAGATGAGGAGATTAGGAGATTTGATACATATGCACAATAGAGTCTTTTTCAGCCATGAAGAAGAATGATATTCCATCGTTTGTGTGAATATGGATGTCCTTGCAGAGCCTCACATTTTTGGTGGCTCAAGGCATTTCCAGACAGATAACATTTGTCTCTTGGTGTCAAACCTTAAATTTTTCATATGTACAGAAAACCATATATAGGATGTGAAAGTAGGAACAAAACTGTAGGGTCACATGGGGCTCTGATGGGATGGCTGCAGGAGAAACATGGGTTGGGGGTAGTGTATGTTCCAAGTGTGCTTGCAAGGAAAGGTCCCAGCACTATATACGGGGAATATATGCCAGTTAAAGTATTGCATTGAGAAAAAAAGCCAACAAAACTTACAAGTGACAGTGCAAATCTACTTTACCCAATAAGAGATGTGAGTTCAGCATTGTAGGGTTACATGGTGGAGTGCAATCACATATATTACTATTAGAGCTATGAATTCATTACATAATTTTAGAAAGCAAGTTGGCAACTTTAAATATAATTAAAATTAATATTTACTTTTAAGCCAGTTTCTTTTTTTTTTTAAAATCTTGGGAATTTGTTCATTTACCTCCACTAGAATAAATATTAGATACAAAGCAAATGTCTACAAAATTGGAATGTTTGAGTGTATTTTTTCAGGTATGTTACAAAATGCTGTCTCACAGGCTTATTTTCAGATTGTTTTCATGTAAAGATGAAGAGAAAGAAGTGGTCCTTAGATGTCTCCTCATTCTTCACAGAATGAATGAATGGTGACCACTGCAGTTGTTCATTAGACCCATCTAGCCACAGTAGGAGGTGCTGAGTCAACACTCCAGATCTGCTTGATACTTGGAGAGAATTCTTACCGCAGTTACATGTTTCCTGTGTTTAGTTATATCCTGTGTCACTGGTGCCATAACTAAACTGAGGTTCATCACAAGATTTTATCTTGAAAGGAACCACATCTTATTATTCCAGTGCAGGCAATCCACATGTGGGCCTCAGTAGAAGTAGGCAGCTATTCTGCATTACAGATGTACTGTTCTATTAGTTCTGAGTGCCTACATTTGAATGTTAGAGAAGTAGAGCAGGTCGAGTGTCCGCTCTTATTTTGGCTTGTTATCTTTTAGCAAAATACTCGTTTGTCATTCATAAGAGATGCTACAAGAAATTTATTAGTAGTATCTCAGCTCTAAAAAGAAGGCAGTGTGATTCAAGTATAGTACATTCATTATTAGTTGTCATCTCTGACTAGATACCTGACAGAAATAACGTGTAGGAGAAAAGATATATTTTAACTCAGTTTCAAGGAGTTTCATCCCATCAAAATATCACAGAGTTCAGGGCAATAGGAGTGTATAGCAGAAATTCTTCACATGGCTCTGGCTTAAACTAGGGCGGCAAAGTACTCATCTTTAAAGGTCCAATCACTATGACTGGCTCCAACCAGGCATAAGACTCTAGCTCCTAAAGCCTTTATATATACCCTTCAATAGTGTCAACAGATGTTGTCCAAGTACTCAGAATATGGCCTTTGACAAACACTACAAATTCAAAACATAAGTATATAGTTACTCAATAAGGGTATGATGTTTTCTAAAGGCAAACTGTACCACACAAAGATAAATAAGAGTGCATCCTCATTGAAACGAAGAAGATGACAGTCTTTTGTTAGTGTTGATTAATTTTCATTGGGACTCTTAAAATGTACATGTTGTCATTCATTTTGTTGGCCACTAGATGGTGGAGTTTACTAATTTATTATACATATGTTTTTTTTTTGTTTGTTTGTTTGTTTGATTTTGGTGTTTTTTTTTTTTAGTTGATTGCTAAAGAATTTAAAAAAATTAAGTGACCCAAGATGCAGACAGTTTGGCAAGGTCTATACCTGATCTCCAGCCCCAAGTTCCCATTTCCTGTCATTTTCATATATGGGGAAAATAGTCAAAAACATACTATTGATAATGAGATTTTTTTTACCACCACAATAATAATTAAATACATGATATAATACCTTAAGCCTTTATTATAGAATAACTTTTAAAGTATTAAGCTTATTAAACTAGCATTTTCAATTGTACAGGAATATGTCTTTAGTGAATATCTTCAGTGAGTAATTTATGCAGATTCCATCAGTTCAAACCAGGCCAAAGAACAGATACCAACAGGGCATTTAACCCATTCAAAGTAATTGTAAGGTTGTAGAGAGATGTGGTCAATACCTTTCCTTGAAGATCAGCGTGAACACAGCTGTGGGGAATCTGTAGGTATCTCAGTATAGTCTTCCAGGATCAAACTGTAAATATAGAATACATTCTTGAGAAGAGACTCAGAAAGTACTGACCTGTGTGGCTTGTGTCAGCAAGTGAAGGTTTAGGGTAAAATGCTGTGCAGCCTTGAGTTTAGACAACTCTGGATTTACTCTTAAAGAGGTGAGGTACAGATTTCCTTAATTTTAGCCAACTAATTTTGGAAGTGTACAAGATATTAATTGATTACAAGAAATTATGGCCTGGTCAGATGTTTATGTCATCCCTTTAAGAAACTATGTCATGCTTTGCCAAATTATAAGACATAACAAAATGATTTTTGTGTAAGGCACCATTGCCAAGTTATATCTTAAAAAACCTTCTTTGATAAACTCATTCAATACGCCTGAGAAATAGAAATTTCTGTTAAATGCTAAGTAATTATCTTTTATGTTTTTTTTTTTTATGTCTAGGTGCAAAAGTCAAGAAATAAGCAAGTGCGGGAATTATTCTTGGATGGCTTTAGCATTCATCATGCAGGGATGCTTCGACAAGACAGGAATTTGGTTGAAAACTTGTTTTCAAATGGGCATATCAAAGTCCTAGTCTGTACAGCCACATTAGCCTGGGGTGTCAATCTTCCTGCACATGCTGTTATTATTAAGGTAAGAGCTTACCTTCCTTTGTACATGGATTTGTGTGTCTATTAAAGCCTCTGAATTGATTTATTTAGAATAATGTTATGATTTGTCTGTTTCATTTACTGTGATGCTGTTTTAGCCAGAATTATTTTCTGTAGTAAAAATGTAGTTTATGTTACAGTATTTAACTCTATTTTAGCTGATGAAGGGATTATTTAAAGTACACTTTTGAGATCTTTCCATATTTGCCCAATTTCAAGTTCCAGATCTTCTGGATTATATGTGTGTGCTTATGTAAATTTTTATTAACTTTTCCTGATCCAGGGAACACAAATATATGCTGCCAAAAGAGGCTCCTTTGTTGACCTTGGAATTTTAGATGTCATGCAGATATTTGGCCGAGCTGGACGACCACAATTTGACAGATTTGGAGAAGGAATCATTATAACAACACATGATAAACTCAGCCATTACCTCAGTTTACTCACTCAACAAAACCCAATTGAGAGTCAGTTTCTGGAAAGCCTTGCAGATAACCTAAATGCAGAGGTAAGAAGTTGGGAGTAAAAGGTTGGGGAAAATTGAATTCATTGTTTATTTGTGGTGCCAGGAATATATTGTGTGTCAGGAGACAAAATAGGGGCCAGAGAGATGGCTCTGTTGTTAAGGGTGCTTACTGCTCTTGGAGAAGACCTGGGTTAGGTCCCCTAAATACCTTAAAAGGCCAGCCACAAGGAATCTTTACCTAGCATCTGTTTGCCCATGCACAAAGCTATACACAATGCACATACCCATATATACACAAACACGCTTAAAATTACATATTTAGAAGTAGAAAAATAGGCTAAGTGGCAGGATGTTGATTAATTCACAGAAGTGTGAAATGTAGATATGACTGATAAAAGCTTGTTGCTAACTCTGAGATTTGCTCTAGGTTAGATTTCCAAGCTAACCTACACAGTTTAGGGAAACAAATACCAATAGTAAGAATAGATATTTGGATTTTGCTTTTCTAATCAAATTATATAAGATTTATAAAGCTACATTATTTCATTAGATTGTTTGATAGCTTTGTTATAAAATTTTATATAAATTATATAAAACTGTAATTTGAGCTTTGATTATCTTAATTTGCTTAGTATATTTGTTTGTGCAATTTCTATCCTCAAACCTAATTGATCTCAACAGTCTAGATCTAACATCTTTGCTGGCAAAGAATAAAAACATTTTTAACAATTTAAAATATATATGTCAAACATTAAGTATGCTGTGACTGTTTTCCAGGCATCTTTAACTATTGTTGTGGCACTTAGCACTTTTCTGTGCCAGTTTCCTGTCTTAGCTGACACTGTTTTGTTTCAGTAGCTAATATGTAAGCATGAACTAAATGAAGGAAATAGTCGTAGTGTATGCTAGTCTTATACCACATACTTACTAATAGCTTATATAAATGAAAAGCAAACCCACTCATTTCTTTCTGTTAAGAATAGTGGCCAAGGGCAGAATAAAACTCCACAGTGCAGTGGCATCCAAAGAGGGGCAAGTACTGCAGAAGGTATCAAAGACACACACGTACACGCTCGCGCAAGCACGCACAAACACACACAGATTGCCTGTGAAAGCTCTATTGGCGATCAGAAAAATAGCTATGTTTTGGGAGGTTTGATTGGAGATTAGAAAAAGGGTCATTGGGTAAAGGCATTTTCCCCAAAGCCTAGGACCTGAGTTTTTTCCTCAGGACACATGTGACAGACAGAAATAACCAATCACTGCACATTGTCTTCTGACCTCCACATATGTGTTGTGGCACAAATTTTGAATGCAGATACACACTAATAAGTATTTTTGAGTGAAATGCAAAGGGTAGTGAAAGGCCCTAGTTTCTTTAATGAAATTATAGGATCCTAAATGAGACTAGGAGATAATTTTTGACCCCAAAGACAATTTATAATAGCTCAGTATCTGTTCTTGTTGACTATGATTGAGTAGCTTAAATAACTAAGTATAAATAACTTGGATGCCTATGAGCATTCTCTTATTTTCTCAGTCATCATGCCCAGGAGTATCTTCAGATATCTGTAACACCTCAAGATTACTAGGTTGATTTTTAAAAATAGTGTTCAAACACAGGTCCCTTAAACTGTAAATCTAGTTAGTCTATTTTATAGAGCTTAGGTTTCAAGCATCTTAGATAAAATGTAGTAAGTTAAAATGAATGTATCTTCTTCAATTCATACTCTACTTTCTTCCATGGTCTAGACTAAATATTTTTGAAAATTTCAGCAATAATTTCTCTGACTTTTACAGAGATTGTTGTGCTGACTGGTTTTTATGTTAACTTGGCATAGGCTAGAGAGTCCGTTTGGAAGAGGAACTCTAAATTGAGAAACTTACCTCACCAAATTGGCCTGTATTCTTGACTGATGATTGTTGTGGGTGGCCCATCTCACTGTAGGTGGTTCTACTCTTGGGTTGATGGTCTTGAGTGCTATAAGAAAGCAGACTGAATGTGCCACGAGGAACAAGCCAGCAAATAGCAATCCTCCTTGGCCTCTGAATCAGCTCCTGCCTCTAGTTTCTGCCCTGAGTTCCTGCCTGAGTTCCCTGGATGGACTACAAGCTGAACATAAATACCCTTTCTTTTCTCCATTGCTATTAGTTATGGTATTTTATCATAGCAGTAACAACATCAGTGAACACAGACATCTATATAGATTTATCTTAAATTTCCTGGAGGTTAAATTTTACTAAGCTTAAACTAATATCTTTGACCACTTTTTAAGTACAAACCCATATGGTGTTTTAAGAATATAGAAGAATCAAACTTAGTCAAACACTGTTCTTATCCTTTAGAACAATACAAGAGTGTCAGTGAAACTAGCTATACCCTAAGAATCAAAGTAAACAAGGCTCCATATGCTCATCATTAACTACGTAATAGATGTCACTTAACTATGAGCATAAATCCATTTATTTATATAAAGGCCATCCATAACTTTGAAATTTTTAATGTTTATAATGAGGTATAGTCACCGCTGATTTTTTGCTGTTGTTCTTTTACTTTGGTTTACTGAAATGCATTCTTGTCACATTTCCTGATAATAATAAAATCAGGATGTGAAATTAAGTTTGATAAAACTGGAAATCAAATATAAATCAACTTATAGCATGAATCTCTGCTGTATTATTAAGGTCATAGATTTGTGTTCACTACATCTTTTTTAAGAATCAAAATTGGCAGTGGTTAATGCAAACAAATTAAGCTTTTTGACTTTGACTTTATGAATATAATTTAAACTAATTAGACAAATACATTGAGTATAATTTTAAAACAAATGTTTCATGCATGTATTTACTCACTAACACCTAATGAGGTGACTCCATAATCCTAAAGCTGAAAGGTCACAGGTGTATTCTTGAGTTTGCATTGAGAGAATAGCAAGTGTTTGAAGTTTATTAATATGTTTTCAGAAGACATCCCTATGTTTATACTCTGTTCTAGTAAGCCACTCTTTAAATCTGGGATAATTTTTCTATTTTCTAACACTTGTTCTTCATAAGAATTCCACAGTATACCTCACAGTATAACCATGCTTCTTCAGTCTACCTTTAGTTATTTACTGTACAGCACAAGTCCTCCCCAGAAAGGCATTCCTTTGCCTCATTGCCCTCAGTGTCCACTTTTTCCTTTTTTAATTTCTTGTTTTTACTTTTTTATTTATAAAACAGTATACTATTGATTTGGGGAAAATCTATTAAATTCCCATTCCACTTTGATAAGTACAAAGCACAATTCATTTACTGATTTTTTTGATAGTCCTTTGATGCTCAACCCTAAAATCTTACTTATAGCCTTGGGAGAAATAAGTGATAGGATGAATTTGCTTATTTAGATTTTCTATGGTTTTGACCAAAACTCAAAACATAAATATACTGCAAATAAACAAAATATATTTATAAATTAAACTTTAATATATGAATTAGGTATGAAGTATTACTTACATCTTATTTAAGTTTACAAATGTGGTGAATTATATTTCATTCATTGGACTGTAGTGTATTGTGTTATCATTCATACATTCAGTATTTGAAAGCCATCATTGAAAGTGAGTCCACACTCTAAGACATGGCTGTTGGATTTTGATAGACAGCCCAGTTCAACCTCACGAAGAGGGACTTTCCCTTGACCACGGACTGTGATGTCGTGCACATATCCTTGGAGAGAGTATAATGTTTACTATTAACTTCTAATATGTATGGGAAAAATTCCAAAGAAAATGCTGTCACCAGGTGGCAGCTTATATTTATAAGATGTTTTTCATTTCTGTCATGAGATGGCGATAAAAGACTAGCCTCAAACTATGATGTATCAAGAAATAAATGTGTATTTTTCTGTTTAGTGTTTTTTCTTCATACAAGTGATTAGAAAATTTGCTTTACTTAAGCAGATGAGTGATGCCTAGTCCCTCCTCTTTTTTTTTCATATCAGAGGAAGCAACAGCAGGTTACTCTCATTAATTTCCTGATAAAGCTTATTTTGTGTTTTATAAAATCTTCATTTATTTTAGGATAATAGTATAAGATCTTAAGGAAAATAGGTCATACTTCATATGACATTACAGGCACACACGCACATGCACACTTACACACACATTTTAAACTAGCATAGCAAGAGTAGGTTATTGGGTATATTGTATGAAGGGAGCAGACTAGACAATACCTATAGTACGCCCTATACCAAAACCTCTGGTATCATATATTTTATATAGGAGAGGGGGTGTCTGGTGTTTTATTTTTAGTCATTTATTTATATTACTATTTTTTTTAAATTCTCAAAGAAATATTTTAAGACCAAATGTCTAAGGCACAGTGCCAACAATTGATAAAAGTCTTTTAGAAGACAGTGCAGGTTGTGAAGGGAAAAGAGAGTGAGTGCTGTAGGAGCTATAAAAAAGTACATTTAAATCAGGGCTGTAGCTGGCTGCTAATAGTAGGAGAATAATAATAATGTCAAGTTTCTGTTAAAATAATGAAGTAATCACATGTTTTCACCATGTGGATGATAGAACTATAGAGGGAATTGCTAATATACCATGCTTTAACTGATATGCCCACATGTACACAGTATGCATCAGACACGCAATAAGCTGTGCATGTGTTTTTTTCCATTTGTTTAACTTTTGAGGATGGTCTTGGGTCTAGGTTGGCCTGACTTATAGCTGTCCTCCTATTTAGCGTCCTGTGGACTATGATTATAGGCATATAGAAGTGTTCCCATTGAGGTGTTTAATTCTTTACTTTTGTGAATATCATTCAATATAGGGTCATATGACATTTAATGATTAAAGTAGTTATTAATTAGACATCATATATAGAGAGAAACACATAAGAATATCAAATAATAGTGGTAGAAAATTTGAATACGCAAATAGATTTAATTCAAACAAGTTTTGTTTACCTATCAAGAATAGAAGCATTTATCTGCCCTAACTGTAATTCTTCAGTAATTATTATGCAGCTCCTGTTGGCTCAGATTTATTTCTTTTGTATGGCATGGGTAGGACAGTATTATGGATGTCAGTCCATGGCCTTGTGTTTGCTGAGCATACTTATACCACTGGGCTACATTACCTCCACATAATATATCTGACAGAATTAGTTATATAAAATTAAAATTGCAAGTATAAAGTAAATATGAGATTTTTTAGTATAAATGCTAAAATAATTTTCCATATATTACCTCCTAGGGTTACATAGAAATAAAGCAAATTGAAGTTCTAAATTTCTTTAATATTAGAACCTTAGTCACTTTTTCTTAGTCACTTCTTCCCCCCCTTCTAAAGTGTAGTAATTTATAAAGAACATATCTTTTCTTGTTTAATTCAGCCAAAGATTTGTAGGAAAACTACAGGTGGGAAGTTTGACACTTGGAACACTCTCTGAAAGCACTGTTGCTTCTTCACCAGGTGTCTCATTAAAATCAGTTCATACAGCCCACTCACCATCTGATACTTTCTTCACACAGGTCTCATGTCAGTTCCACCTTTTGGTTGTTGGTTTCTGCTGTTGAATAATATATTTGTTTAACTATGTAAAGATGAAATGCTGTTTCACCTCTCCTGCCCAAGGCACCTGGTTGGTCTCATAAAGAGCTGACTGGCCAGTAGCTCGGCAGAAGAGGGATAAGTGGGACTGGCGGGCAGAGAGAAAAGGGGATCCAGACAGACAGACAGACAGGGAAGAAGCAGGAAAGCACTATGGACAGTAAGTAGGTGAAGGTGAAGTAAAGGGCCCTTGGGCAGCAAAAAAGATTAATAGAAATGGGTTAATGCCTGCCTCAAGTTTCATTAAATTAATACATGGCAAAAATGCATTAAAGTGTCACATTGTACAATACATTCTGAATGTAATCTAAAACATTCCTTTTTTATAATAGTTTCCAAATTATTCAATATTGGATTTTTCTTTTTCATCTTTGGTGTTGTTGTCACTGGTTTAACAAAGGAAACGTCACACTTTCACCCAAGAACACAAGGCAATTGTAGCTGCCATGTTTGACAGGTCATTTGTGTGTGTGTGTGTGTGTGTGTGTGTGTGTGTGTGTGTTGGTAGGTGTGTGGGCGTGCCTGCATGTGTGTGTATGTGTGTGCGTGTGTGTGCGTGTGTGTGTGTGTGTGTGTGTGTGTAGGTATGTGCGTGCGTGTGTGTGTATATGTGTGTGTAGGTGTGTGTATGTGTGTGTGTGTGCGTGTGTGTAGGTATGTGCATGTGTGTGTGTGTAAGTATTTTTATAAGTATTTTTTTACTTTTGTAGAAATGGTTACAGGTTTCTGTGTCTTCTCTTGTGTTGTTTTTGATACTTACTGCACAGAATAAGTGAAGTACATACAAGCAGTACTTGGTTATCCTTGCTCTAGTATACGTATGTTAAACTTTTCAGATAATGGGTCGTGAACTGAGTAAGGAAAAAATAACAGGAAAGTCCTTAATATTGTAGTTTAAAGTTCGCCCTGGGAAATAATCAACACCCATAAAACTGTTTTCAGTTAAATGAGGCACCAGTAATTTTTAATAAATTGAAAATATTATGCCTACCAGTTGTGCTTGCCTTTAAAAAAATATAATACAATGATCTGGCTATAATATTTATGTATGTCTTTAATGCATTACTTTAATTTCTGGTTTTTTTTTTTTTTTGCAGATTGCTTTGGGAACAGTTACCAATGTGGAAGAAGCAGTGAAGTGGATAAGTTACACTTACCTCTATGTGCGAATGAGAGCAAATCCATTAGCATATGGCATTAGTCATAAAGCATACCAGGTAGAAAGCTCATTTACTGGGGAAAAAATCAGGGGTCTCAAGCCTTCTTTTGGTTGTGTGAGACTTTCATAATGTAAAAATAAATAATTGTAACTCTCACCTCACTTAAAAGACAGTTATAGACCTGGAAGAAAATTCAAGCTTTATAGTTTGTTCAGAAAACACTCAGAGAAATGAAGTTGACCCTGATAATTATGTTACTTTCTTTAAATTTCTTCTGCCACTAATACTATTAAGTTCCTATTTATGTTATGATCAAGCCATTATAAAATATATTAACATTTGCTATTGGTATTTTCCTATGTTTGTTTTTAAACTCATGTATTTAGCTTGGGAGTAAAGTGGGCAGGAAGAAATTTGTGGCCATGTTTTAATAATGGCATATGTTATATATAATCTGTTCCTCTTATCAAGCCACTTTATCCCTATTCTGTACTTTTTAAGTGGTAGCAGTGATGAGTCATTGTAACTCTTTGGAGGCCAGATCACTTTCATGAATCAGTGCATAGGCAGACTGAGAATTGGATACATGTGGTAAAAGCCTTCCTTATGAGCTTTATGGTTGTGTGGTCCATATGGTTTACAGACTCCATATGATCTTGGTTTTGATTTTTTTTTTTCTTTAGAACTCTTCTTATATGCTGTAAGTGCTTCTTAATTACAGATGCAATCCTGTTGTGGTCTAACGAAAACATTATTCCTGTCATTATGTGAATATTCACTTATGTCAAGTCAAAATTATCAAAAAAAAGTTTAACTCAAAATTTTTTCTCCATTTACTGATAACACATATCTGATCTTGTTACCAAAGCCAGTCTCGGGGCCTTTGTTTTTTCTTTTCCATGCAGTAGATTTTATAGAATTTAAGATGGAAGTAACAACTCGTGTTGAGACTGTTCCTGTAATATCTCTGTGCTTTCTTATTTAGATTTTTCCTTAGAAAGGATTCCTCTACCTCTCTTTTCTTCATGGAAATGTGTGCTGAAGTTGATTTGTTGCTAAATATAAGTGCATTATAACCTCTAACCTTATACATGGTGACTGATAGAACACTGGCTGTTCCATTACAAACATAAATATTGTGAGAATAATTAAGGACATGATGGACATTTTTCAAAAGGGCTAACCTAAACACGGTATATACATGGTGGTTTGAATGAGAACAGTCCCCATGGATGTGTAACATGTTGTTAATAAGTATATAGATGAACCCGGCCTATCCCAGTCAACAATGAAAGCTTTAACAGCTGCGGACCTTGCTTCTAACGTGTAGTGGATTCTGCTTTGCTTTATTTTTCTGATTTTTAAAGTTTAATTTATCTCTAATGAAGACCTAAGTTAAAATAAATGACAGCAGTATTAATTCTAGATTTTGAAGACACTTTTATACTTCTCTATTCCATTACAGGTCTTATTTTACCTCATTGCTCATAACTAATGAGGAATCTTACAGACTTGGTATGTGTGCCTGTATGAGTATGAATGTGGGTGCACACATCATAACAGTAGGAACAGTTTTTCAGCCAGGTGGTGGCAGCGCACGCCTTTAATTCCAGCACTTGGAAAGCAGAGGCAGGTACACCTTTGTGAGTTTGAGGCCAGCCTGTCTTACACATTGAGTTCTGGAATAGCCAAAGCTATTACAATGAGAAACATTGACTCTCAAAACTAAAATTAAAAGTAATTTTTCAGATATTGGGTTAAATTTTACAATTTCTGTTTATAAAAAAGACTAAACACAGGCCAGTAAACCCAGCTTGGGTCGGGTAGGCATGATTCTAGACCACTTTGTGAAGCCATCTCAAAAATCCTAATCAACAACAAAGAATGTATTGTAATAGATTCAATACCTTATAAAAATACACAGTTTTCTTTTCTTCTTTGTTTCTATTGCTGTTACCTAAGCAAAATGATTTTCCCACGAAGAGTTCTGAAAATGCAATTGAGCTACTTTATTTCTATGGTTATTGACTTGGGAAAGCACTCTCACCACTATATTTCCATGAAATACTAATACTAAAGCTCATGAAATAGTAATAGGGCTCTTTAAAGCTCTATTTGCTTTTGCATAAGAAAAAATAATTTTTATATCTAATTTTAAGTATTTATTATCTTGAATACTAAAAATATATCTATCTTAGATTCTAGAATATTTGAAGAGATTGCAGAGTAATAGTGTCAAGATTTTTAAGCTTTATTTAGTACACAATATTTTTCTGGATTTTGTTTAAATATTAAAATATACATATACACACAGGTTAAAAAAAAAGTGAAATCAGTATGTTGAAAAGACATCTACACTCCTGTGTCAGTGGCAGCAAATTTCACAGTAACTAAGAAATGATCACAACCCATATGCCCATCAGTTGATGAATGGGCAAAGAAAATGTCTTCCTTATATATAGTCAGTAGTATTCAGCAATAAAAAACAATGTAATCCTGTCATTTGCGACAACATAGATAGAATGAGAAATTCTGGGGCAGATACAATGATCCAGACATAGAAAGACAAGTGTCACAAGATGTTATTCACACGTGCAGACTAAAAATGTGGGAACATAGAAATTTAGAGTTCCACATTTCCAGAGCAGGGCTGTGGAACGTTCCACTGGTGTGAACTGAGTCGCTGTTAGTCAGAAGCAGTTAATTCTCACATGCTGTTAAACCATAGGTGCTGACAGATAACAACATGCTGTATAGTTCTCAAAGACAGGAGAAAGTATTTGTAATAGAGGAATGATAAAATTATTAAACAGATAGGCTTAATAATTGCCAAATGTGTGTATTAATAAAAATGATATGCTATACTTTTAACATGTACAGGTTTTTGTGCTTTTTTAAAATAAATTTAATTGGAGTCTAAACCCTCCAGAAGAAAAACTTGTTAATTTTTATAAGTAGGCATCTGTGATGACTTTCTCAACAGTGTGATACATTTATGTAACTAACTCTTTCCTGTAGATTTTCCTAAGTAGGCGTATGTGCTGCTTTCTCAACAGTGTGATACATTTATGTAACTAACTCTTTCTTTCCTGTAGATTGACCCGACCTTAAGAAAGCACCGAGAACAGCTAGTCATTGAAGTAGGCCAAAAGCTGGATAAAGCTAAAATGATTCGTTTTGAAGAGCGAACTGGTTATTTTTCCTCTACTGACTTGGGTAGAACTGCCAGCCACTACTATATTAAATACAACACCATTGAGGTATCATTGAAAAAACGCAGTACTATCTTCATTTTATATTCAGATGATTTCTAGTCTTTGGAATAAATTGATAATTCAAAATAACAAAAGCAGCTAATAAAACAAAATAAATTTATACTAATTCAACAACACCCTTAGTTTTGACAAGATACAATAATATTATAAATAGTCTGGACCCTTTACCAAACTAGTGAACTTCTAAAGCATGTAGAGCATATTGCTTAATCCTAAAGAATGAATAACAGAATAAATTAAGTGAGAAATAATAATTTAGTGATCATTTTAATAAAATGTAAAAAAAAAAGTATTTTATTACAAGCCAGTAGATAGAGTTAAAGTAATAATTCACCAGTCCATGCTGACTGCAGACAGCTGGGGGATTTTTGAAGATTAATATATTAAATATACAATTGTGAATTCTTGCCTTTTCTTACTTTTTTTCCTTAGTTTTCCAAATGTTTGTTTTTTAAAGAATGGTTATGGAAGTGGGAATCTTATTTTGGTGGCCATGGTGGCCAGTCTGGCCTTAGTTCTAAGTTTAAGTCCACCTCCACCTCCCTAGTGGTGTGTACTAAGTGTGTGCCAACATGCCCAGCTTACTCATTGCCTTTGAAGAGTTTATCCATATTCTGTGTGTCAATGTTGGGAAGTAACAGGATCAGTCACATGAGAAGTACTTAAATTTGTTTTATTTAATGGGCATGTTGTGAATTTTACATCCATTTTTAGTATTGCACCTTTTTAGATATTTTTAATGTAAAAAGAAATCATTAGATTTCCTCAACTGCAGACACATACATTTATATGAAATTTAGTTTTATACCTGTTTGTTATTTGTTTATATAGAGAGCAGGTCTTAGGCAATAAGTAATCCTTATGTTTGCATATCAGTCAGATTTCTTTAACATATGTTATCTTACAACTGTGATCTTGGGATCCTTCAGCCTAATAACCAGAGTTTTACTCCTTCTATCACTCACTAACCATCTGCTCATTTTCTCCACTGCACAATTTTTCTTGCGTGTTCCCTCATCAGTATACTGCCAAGCCAAGTTTCTCTTTATTGTTTTATTACATAAATATTTTTCATTAATTTTATATCTGATCACAGCTTTCCCTTCCCCTATTATGTTCCTTTCCCCTATCTTCCCTCTGCCTACCCAATAATACACCCTTCTTCCACTTCTATTTAGATGTGGATAGACTTCCCATGGTGCCAACAAAGCATGGCCTATCAAGTTCCTCTCCTTATATTAAGGCTGGGCCAGGCAACCCACTATTAGGAACAGGTTTCTAAAAGCCAGCCAAAGCTGTTAGGGACAGTCCCCACCCCAATTACAAGAGTCCCACAAGTAGACCAAGCTTGACAACCATCACACTAGCATGCAGACTCCCTAGCCGTCAGTCCATTGTCTGTAAGCTTCCATGGGCCATTTGCTTTTGTGTGTTCCCTTGTGATGACCCTGACCTCCCTGGCTCCTACACTTCTTCCTTCCTACTCCATACAGGATTCTCTGGAGTAAGCCCTGTCCAACCCAAGTCTTAAACCCATTGCACCTCTTCCAGAATTCTCATCCTCTATCTTCATTGTAAATAACCTTTAATTGCCTTTCTTCATCTCAATTTCATTGATAAAATCAATATTATGAGAACCACCAGCTTACTGTTTTATATCAATTTCTTTGAATTTTTTAAGATAAGATTTCTGTATTCCTGGACCAGAATGATATGATGAACATTTTTAGGCATTTAATGTAGATTTTGGTTAATAATAGCTTTTATCATTTTGCTCTTACAGATCTTTATTTGATGATTTCTATAAAGTGAGCATTTGGAATACAACAGATAGCTGTATGGTCTAGGCTCCATTTCTCTTGTGTGTGTAACACTTCATTGGACTTCTAATTTTAGTAAAATACAATATTTATTTTCACAGACATTTAATGAACTCTTTGATGCACACAAAACTGAAGGTGATATCTTTGCTATTGTCTCCAAAGCCGAGGAATTTGATCAAATTAAGGTAAGATTACTTGAAGTTTTATCCATTATATATGACATAAATATGTTAATTTACTTGACAGAACTTGTAATTGATTACAGTGTCTCACATATATGAATTAAACAGCATATTACATTTAGTTTTCAGCATCAACAATGTCAACTGTCCTAAAATTATACTTTATATCATCTCTTATATATATTAGCTGGGGCAGTCATATAAACAAAATATCTCTGTGAGTCTGAAGTGTCTGGTCTACATAGCAAGTTCCGGGTCACCAGAGTTAGTTACACAGTGAGGCCCTGTCTCACAGAGAGGTGTAGGGAGAGGCAAGAGAGAGAAACTATTGAATAAGTGGGTAGCCTTTAGACAAGTTCAGTGAAGAAAATATGAAATGCCTGCATGATTCAGATTCATATTTAAGTATTTCTGTACTATCCATATTGTAATTTAATCTCACTAACAGTAAAAGCTTCAATACTCTAAAATATGAAATACTACAACTTTAAGGTATGAGTGTGTTATATCTTATAAAAACGTGTCTATAATGAATGCGTTTGAAGATAATCAGATTTGCCCTATTCAGTTGGGCAAAGGCTTAACTGATCAAATAAAACAAAAAAGAAAGATAATAACATCAGATGATTTAATTTTTATGGCATAGCAAATTTTTCTATGTCAATGGAAATTTTAATATGTCAATGGAAATTTTAATATTAGTTATAATAATAAAATATAATTGTATTGGCTTTAAGATAGGTTCACCTTGTATTTTACAACTACCTTTAGCAAAAGTAATGATTTCAATACCACTGAAGGAAAATGTTGTAATATTAAGTGGAAGCTTGTACAATGTTTAACTTGAACAAGAAAATTTTTCTTAATTAAATGAAAATTTTAATATAAAAACCTTACCTCTTCTAGGTCAGAGAAGAGGAAGTAGAGGAGCTAGATGCCTTGTTAAACAATTTCTGTGAACTCTCAGCCCCTGGAGGTGTGGAAAATAGTTACGGGAAAATAAACATCTTGCTTCAGACCTACATTAGCAGAGGAGAGATGGACAGTTTCTCCCTCATATCAGATTCTGCGTATGTTGCCCAGGTAAGATTCTTAATCCTTTACATGATACACTGGAAATGCTGTTTACAATCATTGGTGTATCTTGTATGCAACTTGTTCTCACAGATAAGGACAGATTCCACTTGGCTATAACAAGCTTACTGTTAAATGAGAATTAATAAATGTATCTCATCCCATATGTACATTTTTCTAGGTCTCTCTTAAAAATAAGTAATCTAGACTGGTTTCTTAGCCTACAACTTAGGTGGATTTTTGTGAGTTAAAGACCAGCCAGGACTGATAGTGAGACCCTGTCTCCTTGAAAGTAAAGCAAACTAAAAAGGTGATCTTCTCTACCAGTGATACTTAAAAGTCGAGAGCTGAAAGGCAACTAGTCCCTAAACTACAACTTACTTACTTTATAATTTTCTAAATTCTTTTAGAAAATGAAATAAAGTAAAATACCTTATTTTGTGCATTTGCTACTTACCTTTGAGATAGACATAGTTTGTAAAATAAAATATGTTCCTTTTCTTTTAAGGATGCATTTATATTTTTAGTAATGTCTCTCTTGAAGTGATATAAAATTGAAACTAAATCTCATTTAGAAAGGGGGAGATTTTTATCCCCCATCTCTCTCTCTCTCTCTCTCTCTGTCTCTCTGTCTCTCTCTCTCTCTCTCTCTCTCTCTCTCTCTCTCTCTCTCTCATACACACACACACACACACAGACAATATGTCACTCTGCATCCGTAGCTTGCTGGAAAATTACTATGTAAACCAGTCTGGCAATAAAAAAAATTCGCAGATTCACCTGCCTGTGCCTCTGCCCTTCCTAGCACTGGGATTAAAGATGAGCACTACCACTTCTGGCTTTTGTGTTAATAATTTTGTTCAAATTAACATAGAAAAGATCATGTATATATTACATGAATATTGATAGTCATGAGTACTCGGGAAGGAGGGTTTTTAAATAGCTGAAAATAGAAGATATTTAAAAACATGAATTCATATATTGGTAAACAGTTTACATGAATATATTAATTTAATCGTTATAGCTAAGAAACTAAATGAACATGTCAAGGACATGTCAAAGGAAAACAAATGGAAAAGGTTTCAAGTTCTCCACCCACCCACCCCCACCCCCACACACACACCATGATTTTTATTTCAAGTTTCTGTGGCTATAATAGATACTTGGCACCAAGGCTGAGCCTTGATGTTCAGTCCTGTGTTCAGTAGCTGGAATCCACGTGCCCTCAGTTCTCCTGGGACCTACACACACACACTATAAAAAGCCCACGTCTGAGTGTGTACCCATGTGATTGTAATGTCTTTAAAAAACGATTGACCCATGTTTATTCTTTTAAGATGTACAGATCATTCATTTTGCCATTATCTGCTTTATATCATTTCATATTAAAATACTTTGAATCAAGTTTACCTTTTGCTTTTTACTAAAACAAATGTGAATGATCTAGGAAAAGATGTTTTGGTAGTTATAATAACAAAAATATCATTTTATTGCTCTCTGGTGCTTAATAAGATACATTTCTTTCATATCTAATAAATATCAACACAATCTTTAACTATATAAACATTTTAAAATTTAATATTGAAAAAGAGTTTTTTAGAAGACAGATGCACACTTTCTCTAAAATTCAAGGCCCTTTAACTCTTTGGATTATTTTTTACCTCATAAATTTGCACTGGGTCTTTTGCTTGCCACTTGAAATAGTTCTGTTTCTTACTATAATGTTGCTTAGATTTATCACTCTTCCTATTCAAATATAGAAGCCTATATGTTGTACTAAATATCTCCTAAGTTCAGAACTGTAAAAACTAGTCTTTCAGTTCCATCAATTTACCTACAAATTTACAACTTCAGTTTTCTTTGCAGCTGAATAAGGTTTTATTGTGCTTATGTGGTGTTTTCATTATCCATTTGCTGGTTAGTTGATAGTGTAAGTTGTGAATAGAGGAGCAGTTATCTCAGTAGGGGAGTGATGGACCTGGACTGTAAAGTAGTTTGGTTTCTAGCTTTTTGACAAATCCCACACTGATTTCTTTAGTGGCTTCACCAGTTTACACTCTGAGCAAAAGTGAATACGGTTTGTTTTCCCCACGTTCTCACCACCATTTGTTGTCATCCTGTTTCATTTTATTTCTTTCAGTTAAGATACAGTCTCTTGATAGCCCAGGCTATCCTGGAACTCTCTCAGTAGAACAGGCTGGCTGGCCTCAAACTCACAGAGATCTGCCAGCCTCTGCTTCCCAGGTACTGAGATTAAAGTGTGTGCCACCTCAGCCCAGCATTATCTCATTTTTGGTGGTAAACATTGTGACTGCAATGCTACTGTTAGTCTTAGCAAAGAAGCTCCTCTTTGCAATGTGTGGTTGTTCAGGGTGCTGAGAATGAGTGGGAATTGAATGCTCAGCCTTAAACAAAACATATTTATACTGTTTTATCTAAGGCTCGGAGAACTTTTTGGAAGAGGGGCAATGTAAGAGCCTGAAGATACAGAGAAGAGCCATAAAACACTGTCTCTGGCATGACAAAGTCATTGTAATCTGATCTCAAAGCAACTGCCGTTGCCTCATTGGGCTTTAATAAACCCTGGGCCTACCATCTATCAATTATAAATTAGGGATAGGCTTATCCAACCCTGTACTTCCTTCATTAGCTATTGGCCACTAGTGGGATCTGGGCAAGGAATAGTCATTGTCCTTAATGTACCCACGTTGGAGCACACCAGGCTTCAAGGGACAATTCCAAGCCTGTGTGAGAAAGGGTCTTGCAGAGAAAAGAGAATGCTGACAGGTTAAGAGGAGTTTAGGAGGGAGAGGAGTGTGAAATATATCCACCCTCCATAGTGTACATCTATGGATCTGTCAAAGGGTTCTGTATATCTATCTACCAGTGAAGTTACCAGAAACCACTGAGCTTGCAGTCTTAGTGCTCAGTTATAGTTCTTTATCCCAGGCACTAAATAGATACCAAATAGTAGTTTGATATTAATCGATTGTCAGTCTTTCCGAGGCTTAGTTTGTCCAGCAGTAAAATCAAAATATTACCATCAATAACATATAGTTTCTATGAAGTTAAGTGAATGCTCCATTTGTAGAGCTAGTTACAGAGTGTGCTCTACAGGGAACCATTGGAATGATCATTTAGCATTGGTCACTGGCCTCACCAGGATTTCCTCGTCATCCTTCCCTCATTAATTTCTCTCCTGGCTGAAATGAAAATCTTCCATTCTCATTTAAATTGCTTAAACAAAGTGCTTAAACAGGGATCTCTGTTCCTTCTATTCTAGGTTCTTGAGCAACCTGTCAACTATCTTGTTTGCCTTTTGTCCACCTATTTCATTCCTGCTTAGAAAATAGAAGGAGAGGGCTTCCTAGGAGTGTAGAAATAGACTGCCCCCTGAGAGTTTCATAAATAACATGCACACAATGGTAATGTGGCTACTTTTATTCTAACTGAAGATAATTAAGGAAATAAATAAGAAAAGTTGTTGTCCATAATTAAAATACGTAAATTTACTACATTTAAGAGCACTTCCTTTTCTAACTATCAATCTTCCCCTTTGCACTTCAGAATGCAGCTAGAATTGTCCGTGCTCTTTTTGAAATTGCTCTGAGGAAACGTTGGCCCACTATGACCTACAGGCTTCTGAATCTTAGTAAAGTCATCGACAAGAGACTCTGGGGTTGGGCTAGCCCTTTGAGACAATTTTCTGTGTTACCACCACACATTCTAACAAGATTAGAAGAAAAAAACCTTACTGTGGATAAGCTCAAAGACATGAGAAAGGATGAAATAGGTAAGACTGAAGCAAGAAGCTTTACATGTATTTACCTATGTATATAAAATATCTTGACTGATATATAAATATGCTTTATTTCCAAATTAAGATAATTTGGTATTTATGAAATAATTTTTGCTCATCCAAGCTAAATACAAAAAACTTTACAAATTTTATCAAACTACTTGACTGAATTAGCAATTAAAATAGTTATATTATCAAACTTTTAATGAGATGATGTTCATTCACAATTCAATTCAATATTTAATTAATAAGTAACCTTTGTCACATATGCCAGCAATTTTACATTTTAAAATTGTGTGTGGTGAATGGAGATATTGCTGAATACTGGAACACTAGTTTGACAAGAATCCCCTGCACTACCAAAGTAAAATAAATAAGAATTTATGGACATCAGGCATTGTCATTCACCACAGTTTGTTAGCCTTTTTAATTGCACACATCTAGATATTTAAACCCAGTTGATATCAGTGTGTATCTAAAATTTGTGTTCTTTTTTTCCATATAATATTAAGACATTCCACATATATTTGTGTAAAATTTAGCATTGTATTGTCAAACCTATAGTATAACCAGGAAATACTTTGCTCGTGAATAGGATGGATACTGCTCCTTCAGGGGTACAGGCTGCAGTTCTTAAGGATTGCTGCTGTTGGGATCCCAGAATAGTTATAGAGGCTAAGAATATTACTATTACCGTTGGAGGACATCTTTTTGTATATTGATAAAAGTAGACCATTAATAGAAATAAATTATGACTGCTAAAAAGGGAACTTGAGACTATATAGTAAACATGTATTTTTAAAATAAGAATTACTAACTAATTTCAAACTCGGTCACAGTTGAAGTATACTTTTTTAAGTGTATCCTTCAAAAACATCCTATGTTGAAGAGCTCAGATAAAATTTAATCTAGTTCTGCTTGCTTAAACTAGTTACATTTCTTTTGTAATGATATCTGACTTATTCCATACATATCTGTATTGTAGAACCTGATTCCTTATGAAAATAAGCACAAGTAGTTAGTGTATTCTTATAGACTATAATTTTATTTTATATTTATGTTTTCTATAATGTCATGTGAAGGAATGAATTGTATTTCTTTTACTGAAATATTTCCTTACTTTGTAAAGATCTGATACAAGCCATGAATAAATTAGTGACTATTTTCACAAGATACTTCATGACTCCATTCTTTGTCATAACCAAAGTTAGAAGTGGTTCTGTTTAAGTTGTTCAAATAGTATCAAGGCTCAGCAATTTTCAGAATCCTATTAATACCTAAATAAACCCTGATACTGGTTTTCTAAGCTATGAATTGCTAATTCAAGTTAACTATTACAAAATATTCAAACATGCCAGGTCAAGAATGTCAGCTATTTTACATAGCAAATCATAAAATAAGCAATAAAATCATCATCTCTGAAATCTCATTTACAAGTCAGATTATATGGGGTACTTTTTTTCTATGTGATACTTTCCTTTCAGGTCACATTTTGCATCATGTGAATATTGGACTGAAGGTTAAACAGTGTGTCCATCAGATTCCTTCTGTTACAATGGAAGCTTCCATTCAGCCCATCACACGAACAGTCCTCCGAGTATCACTGAGTATCCATCCAGATTTCTCCTGGAATGATCAGGTAGTGCTGGAGGTTCTGCCCACACCTCCTTATATCAATATTGAAAGCATGTAGAGAATCTTACTGTATACGTGGTCTTCATTGATAGCATTGTAGTAATGGTTATTCTCATTTGTAAGAAAATGTGGTATATTGATATGTGTTTCAGTATTGAACTACATGTCAGTAGATTGGGCTGGGTCACACTGGATGTTATCCATGTTACATTTTTGCCATCTCTACTTTGCACTTTAGCTAGCTACTAATTTGAGATTCTGTTTGTTAACAGAAACATTTTTAAGTCTTGGTGTCTGTAAAGTTACCGTTCCTTCTTTTTCTTAAAAGTACTCCAGAAAGAAAATACTCTACATTTTCTTTCTTGTTACCGGTTTCTTTGATAGATTTCTTTCTCAATGACATTCTGAGCCTAGCATTAGCCATAATTAATAAGTTTTTCTGATTATGTAGTATTCATATATATAACTTGTTGAAACGTCTTTCCTTGGTTCCTATCATGCATACTTCTCTTTTTATTTTTATTCATTATTTCCTGCTTTAAAACTATATATATATATAAACTCCTGACAGCAAGGCTGGGGCTGCAGCACTGTTGGTGGTATTTGTGGTCCTGAAAGCCATCCCTACCACTACATGAAATGAATGTGCTGGCACATCCTATAGTCCCAGCACCCAGAGGGAGATCAGCACAATGATGCTCAGGCCAGCCTGGACTACTAATGATTCTTTCAAGGCAAAGTTGGGGTAAACTAATAGATAAAGATCTACTCTGAATTACCTTGCTATTCAGTCAGCATTCCTAGAACTAATTAATGTGTTAGAACTTCTAACTGTAAAAGCAAGTCATATTCTGTGTGCTAGAAAAAGGCCCCTAGGCGGAAGATAAGTCACTTGGTGATTGGAGTATACCTGTGTTATCTGTGCTTACCCTGCACAGTTCCTTGTAAGAACTGAGTTAAATATGAGTGAATGACTTTTATTCAGCTATGTGCTATAGAATCACCTAGCCATTCTGTTAATACCATGTACAATCACTTTAAGATGCTCAGACTTATGAGTCCTACAATTTCCTAATCTATCAAAATGCATAATAATAATTATATTATTATTTTTTAATATTCTCAGAATTTCTTTTGAACAAGTGATGGTAATACAAATTTACTTTAATGTTCCTCTAAAGATTGAATTTTACACAAAATCTAAAGGTATAGTTAGCCATTAAAAATTATGAAATGAATGCAGCTTTTACTCTCACTTATCTTATGCTGACATCTCTAGTAATACTCAAGTTAACACTTCCAGGGTGCTATCATCTTTAAAACTGGGAAACTGAACTTTCCTCCACTTGAATGTTTATACCATTCATGGTCCAGGATTGCTTTCACCCCTGCCTTGCTGATATTATTAAGTACTTACCAAGTTTCATACTACGCTTTTCAAATTTAACTGTTTCACTGAGCAAGGAAACACATCCCGACACCCTTAGCCTAGAGAACATATTTAGCCCAGATGTGCTGTGGGCTTCTCTTTTACCTCCAGTCAATAGAATTCCTTGAACTGCCTATCTTATAAAAATCAGAATTGTCCCAAGCAATGTGGTCACTTAGGTAAGAAATGAACATGGAGTAAGATAAGGAAAAAGAGTGAGCCTGAAGTGTTTAAACATAATATGGCTTATTAATCCAGTGAAACATTAACTGTATTGTCAGTTACATACTGGATCAGATTAAAAAGCCAGCCGTAAAGGTCCACAAAGTACAATTCCATTTATATAAAATATTCAGAATAGGCATTCTATAGTGAATAGTTATAGCTGGTGAATACATTTATTCTTCTGAAGGTGATGAAATATTCTAAAATGAGATTGTGGGTATAAGCGTGCAACTTTGTAAATATGCTAAATTGCCTTTTATATTTGAAATAAGCTAATAAACTATAATAGCAAAGTTGCTGAAGAGAGAAATAGAATATGTAAATAGCCTATCTTGAATTGTGATACTTAGAAGAACTGTAATACTACTTTTCTAGGTCCATGGAACAGTGGGGGAACCGTGGTGGATTTGGGTAGAAGATCCTACAAATGACCACATTTATCACTCAGAGTACTTTTTAGCTCTTAAAAAGCAGGTAAATACATATTTGTATGACTGTTCCCTTATTTTGCTGTCATGAAGAGAAAATAGAAACTAATTTCTGTTTTTTTAAATGATACTCCACTAAAGCTTTATTTATTATTATTTCTGCTCTTTAAAAGGAGGAGAGTGATAAATGTACAGTATTGATAAATCAATGTAATAATTGTGTGAGCACTTTTAATTACAATTTTGGTCATGTGTTAATTCATGGCTTCCAGGAATGTGGAATAGGTAATGTAGGTGATATAAGTAATTGTTACATGTTATATGCATACACTATTAAAGACTGAATCATCTATTGAAAATTTTATATAAGCTACTAATAAAAGACTTAGTTCAGTCCTGAAAAATAAAATAGCATTATACAGACTGAGCAGGTTGTAAATAATGTATTTGGAATAAAATAAACACACATACTTGTAACGTCAACTGATGAGAAAAGAGATCATAAATTTGAAAGAAAGCAAAGATTATATGAGAAGGTTTGAAATGAGAAAAAAGAGGGTCAGATGATATTAATCATATCATAAACTCAAAAAATAAAATGAAATAATATTTCTGAAGACAGCTTCTCGTCGTGTCTTCAATGCTTTGCTGTAGTTTCACTTTTTAACAAAGTAAAAGGGAAGCTTCAAGATGAAAAATCTTGTGAGGACATTAGATTTGTTTTTATTGAATTTGTATTAAACATAAGAAATTGTGGTATTTCTCTTATGGTAATGATAGGGCTTAAACAGAAGCATTGTGTAAATATTAGTATAGCAATTAGAATTTTAATAATGAAGTTGAGTAATTGAGTGAATGATGTTTGAGTAATTCTGATAAACAAATCAAGTGATACCTATAAATACATGCTAAATAGCACAAAATGAATGTTGACCTTATGTAAGAGTACATTGGTTTCTTAAAGGGAATCACAAGTTTCTGAAATTCCTAATTGTCTCGACCTCTTATAATCCAGTTTGCTTTATTATCAGTGTATCTTGCATAGGTACTACATTCTTAACAATAGACCACTGTGACCCTTACAGGAGCAGAAGACTCATATTAACTTAAGACTTTATTTCACACCAGGTTATTAATAAAGAAGCTCAACTTCTGGTATTTACAATCCCTATTTTTGAGCCTTTGCCCTCTCAGTACTATATTCGGGCAGTGTCTGATAGATGGCTAGGAGCTGAGGCTGTTTGTATTATCAACTTTCAACATCTGATTCTACCAGAGAGACATCCTCCCCATACAGGTAAAAGTGACTAACTGATTCGAATTATTACTTCCCTTAAAATTGCATTTATTTAATGTTGAAAAGTATATTTATGTTAATAATTATGAAAATTAAAATTATTTAATAATATAGTTTAGAAAGAGACTTTTCAAGGAAAATTCTTTTTATGTACATTAGGTATACCTTAATATGGTGCTGTAATTTTTGAGTTTAAAAAGCATTAAAGTAGGCCAGTTTTGATGGACTTAGTAAGGATGGCACTACTCTGCTACTTCACCTCCATTTACATAGTTATTATAATTTATGTGTGCTTGCTTTCTTATTGAACTATGTTTACTATGTGTTCTTTGAAATGTGAATTACTATTTCTAAAGTTTTAGATTTTGCATTATCAGCTTGGGTATGCTAATATGTGTGCTAAATTATCATTATTTAGTTCTGGACTTTTCTTTTTCCCATTGATATTCTTCAACATCTAGATTGTTTTATTACTAAGGCTTTGTTGTTTGGGTTTTGTTGAGGGTGGGAGGGGCGGGATGTTACAATGAGGTTTCTTGGTCCTGGGCAGCCAACGTCTAGATTTACTGACCTGCCAGACCAGAACCTTTAGCTGCCCACCGCTGCTAAGGCTCTCTAAAAATGACTTAGATGTTTATATTAACTGTATGTTGTTTGGCCTATGCTTTAGGCACATTGTTAGCTATCTTCTTTAAGTTAGCTTATTTTTATTAATCTGTCCTGCCAAGTGGCCCGTGGCTCACCTATTGTAACTGTAATTCTTACTTGATAGCTATTTTGTTATATGTAATTTTGTTATGTTAAAATTGAAACCTTCCTTTTTGATTAGAAATGGAGAGATGATAAGAAAATGTCTTTCTGTATGCTGTGCATATCAATCTTTAAATAAAAGACTGTTTGGCCATGACAGGAACTGTAGAAAAAGTAGGTTGGAAATCAGAATAGTTAAGAGAAGGAGGGCGAAGTGAGAGTCAGATCAACCCAGATGCCCAAAGGAGCAACATGTAAGGAACACAGATGAGCCATGAGCCACATGGCAGACAGATTAATAAAAATGGGTTGATTTAAGATAAAAGAGCAAGCTAGCAATGTGCCTGAGCCATAGTCCAAACAAGAAGTTAATATAAGCATCTGAGTCATTTTTGGGGGACTAAGCCGTGGAGGGCGGCTAAGGGGTCTGAGCTTGCAGGTCTAGACCTCTGGCCACTAGGGGCCAAATAACCATATTATAATAGGGCGAGGTTGGAGAGTTCCTGGTGGGGATTTACAAATACAGTGACTCTACTAGAAATAGCATGGAACCTTCATACCAACTTTTCCAGTACTTGAGCTTGTGGCAGTAGTGACACTTCCTGAAAGGTTTCTCATTGTTGTCACTTGTAAAAATCATTTTAGATTTTCAAAAGGTAAACTGATGTCTTTTTAAGTTGGTTTATAAAACTAGAAATGCATATGAATGAATATTTATGATGATAACTTCAAGTTCACCTTGGAATGTATTTCAAAATTTTCCTGAGTGCCTCATAGTTCTTCTTTGAGAATAAATAATTGCATATTTATTTCTAGATACTCTTAATTTATTTAATAGACAAGTAAAGTCTTGATTGTTTTGTGTAGCTATTCAGGAGAAAATCTTGCACAATTAAGTGCTCACTGCAGTCCTGTAGGAAGTGAAAGAAAAAGCTTTAATGTGACTCACCTTTGCCATTTTGGTCAGGTGTTACTTCTTCATTACATTTGCCTAAAGACTCAAGGGAGTCTTCATAATGCAGTCAGTTCCTCTTTGATTTCTTGAGGTGTCACTTCAGAGAAGGTGAACTGTGACATTCTGTTTGTTTCCTCTTTCACTGTGTAAACTACTCAGAATTTTATAATGAGACATATAAAATGCTTGATGTTTTCATTTAAAATACATATTTAGACATAAAGATTTCATTAAATAATGTGCTTAATTTGTAGTATATTATCACGATGTTTTAATATAATCACAGTTATTTCACAATTAACCAACCTAGCAGATATCAATCTATATATGTAACATCTTATTCTGACTACATTCTCAAAACTAAAAATTTACTATTATGATTATCTCCATTGATATTCAAAGTGTACAAGATAATTCAGTGATCCCAGGATATATTTGGCTCCAATGTACACGTAAGCACATCAGTAAATTTAAATCAATGAAGCAAAGTCACTGAAGTAGTATCTGTATTGGATATTGACAGTACTTTCCCACATATCATGCACAATTATTGATTTTCTGCTCTTCATACAACCATATCTGTGCCTTTGAGTTCTTTCCTCTCTCCCTTCTTAATTTAGAGGTTTATAGAAAATTGAGTGACATAGAAACATACTCAGTTCCTGGCCAACCATGCCATAGAGTCAGGCAATAGAATAGGCAAACTTTAGCCTTTTGTCTTTTAAGTAGACCTTTCAATTTGAAAATCAACCATATGCTCCATTTTGAAATTATACAGCGAAGATAATAATTCAGAGTACTGTGTTCTTGCTGTTAAATTCAACCCAATTTATGTTTTATCCGTGTAACAATAATGATAGTAATACCACTATTTTTAACTGATAGATTTCTGGAAAATGGGAAAATACGAAGTTTTTATATATTAGTAGGTGAAACTTTCTTTCCAAAATGTTTTAATTTCTAATTCTTTAGGTCTCTAGTCCATATGATGAAAAGGACCAAATATACTTTCTTCGAAGGTTACTTGGCTCATGTTTTGTTCTATCCAGCTGTTCTCTGTATTACACTGAGGTTACCATTAGTTGAGGCTTTGCTTTACTCAGCTCCTCTTTTCCTGGCCAGTGTCTAACAAATCAGAATTAATTTGTTAGTTTGTAGCTGATATTTTGTTTTGTTTATGCATTAAGGTAGATCTGTTCTGTAACATGAATGCTCTCATGAACTTTGATGTTTATATTTTATTCCACTTAGTAGAGAAAAACCCAGTTGCTTTATAGGAACATTCCAGAACAGCATTCAGTATGTTCCTATGATGTGGTAAATGGATATACGATGTTACTAAGTGTGTAAGAATTAAGGACTACTTTAGTTATTTGAAATACAGTGTCCAGTGCTATGCATAATTTTGTTGGTTGGTTGGTTGGTTGGTTTTAGGGATTTTGTATGTTTGTATGTGTGATTTTGTAGCAGTAACTGTTACATTTTTCAGAATTATTGGACCTTCAGCCATTACCTGTCACAGCTTTGGGATGCAAAGCATATGAAGCTCTGTATAACTTCAGCCACTTCAACCCAGTACAGACACAAATATTCCACACACTGTATCACACAGACTGTAATGTGCTGCTTGGAGCCCCCACTGGATCAGGAAAAACGGTTGCAGCTGAACTAGCCATTTTCAGAGTCTTCAACAAGTATCCCACTTCAAAGGTCAGTTTAAAGAGTCAATCCAAAGAGACAGTCCTTAGTCTCAGAACAAGAGAGTTCTAAATATGCTGTCAGGACCCAGAGAGATAAATTTCCAAAGGGAATATAGCAGTGTTTAGAAAAATTTCCTTGACCAAAAATTTAATTTACCTTAAATTTAAAGCTTTCTACTTGAATCTTTCCCATGTTATATCTGCAGCCCTTTGGTAGGTCTGTGTAAGATAGCCATGTTCATATGATATACAGCAACCTGCAATCAAATCCTTTGGATATCAAGAAAATATTACTACTTTGTAATATGAAGTTTCCCATAGAAACTTATATTAGTTTCATGCCGATTGGCCTATAACTTGGACATATTCCTTGCTAACTCTTATTCTTAAATTAACTCATGATTAGCTAGGTGACCAAGTACCTTTTCTCAGACCAGCATTCTGGTCTGGTCTCTCTCTGACTTTTTCCTTTCCCAAGTTTTCTTTGTCTGTAGCCCCGCCTACACTTCTTGTCTGCCTTGTGGCCAAAATTAGCATTTTATTAAACCAGTAGGAGGGATAAATATGTACCAGAACATAATGCGACAACACCATGTTAAAAATAATTTTACTATATAAAGGAAATAAGGGGAAGTATTTTTAAATAAACTGTGTAGTTTTATGTAGTATGTGGTTTCTGACCCTGAATTTCAGGCCTAACCTCAAGGTTTAGGCCCCAGACCCGCAGACCCACAGTCCCGCAGTCCCGCAGTCCTACAGAGACACACAGATGCTTTCATTAGTTTTTGGCTGATCAGCCTCAGGCCCAGGCATATCACCTGCTAGCTCTCTACCCTTCATCTAACCCATGTTTCTTGTTCAGCCATGCAGCTCGGTACCTTTCTTTAGAGCAGCATAGTTGTCCTTGGCTTCCTTTGGCTTCTCTCTGGTGCTCTTCTGGCATTCTGCTCTCAGAGATTTTCTTAGTCTGGTAGCCCCACCTACACTTCCTGCCTGCCTTTGGCCAATCATCTCTTTTTATTAAACCAGTGGGTGGGACAATTATTTACCATGAGACAACACAATACCCCTACAGTTTTATCTGTGATGTTTTAAAGTTCATGTATATCATGACATGATTACTGCAATCAAGATGATTTACATATCCCTAATTTCCAACATTTCTCTGTGTTCAGAACACTTTATATCTTGTAGTAAGAAATTTCAAGTATTTACCACAGCAATTTTAATTCCTCAGTTTGTCATAACTTCTTCAGAATGTATTTATTTTACATAAGTGAAATAAACATAGAAATCTGTGAACAGTATCTTCTCAGCTTCCATAAGGTCGACAAACTAGAAGTAGAGAATAGAAAAGAAGAAAGGGGAGTGGGGATTTCCTTGGCAGTGATTTGTCACTTCTGTTCTTATATTTCACTTCTGTTTTGAAGGATTTTTCAATTAAATGCCTTTTCTTTGTTGCAAACTTTACTCTCCTGCTTTTCAATATGTGAGGTGGTTATTCACCCACAAAGAATACATTGCATATAGCTCAACTAAATTTCAAGATGGTGAAAACGAAGATTTGGGACATAGAATACTTTGTATTTTCTTTGGATTATCAAAAACAAGTTTGCAGTATTTTTTCAAAAAGTAAAACAGCGAAAACATATAACTAATATCAATTTGCACTAAATTTAAACAACTAGTTTCTCTTCTTAACGTCAGAATTAATGACTGTCCTCAAGTATTCCACAAAGCTAATGTAAATTCTATAAAAAATAAGGGAAAACTTTTGTTATTAGAACTCTAATCTTACATGTTATTTCATAATTGTTTGTTTGCATTATACTATAGTGTCATCATAAAATATTTGATTTCTTAAATACTCTTAAAAATATATCCCTTTTTTGACAGAATGTTTATGTCACCTAGTTGTCTTACTTTGAGTAAAGTGAATTGTGTTTTATGCACTAATTTAACAATGTAACGTTCGATGTTAAAGTGAACTTTAAATCCACTTGTTCTGTCTTGACACATTTTATATTTCTTATTTGCAGATATTACTATTTTCATGAGTCCTTTTGTTCTCTTTCCCTGTCAGGCAGTATATATTGCACCTCTAAAAGCTCTAGTACGTGAAAGGATGGATGACTGGAAAATTAGAATAGAAGAAAAACTTGGTAAAAAGTAAGTTCTACTTTGATTCAAAATAGACTTTGAGTAAGTTACATAAAACTACTTGATGTTTTCAGTGGTTTTCCTGTTCTTTTGTTTAAACATTCACCATTACTAGAATTATATTAATATTCCAATTCTTTTAAGTGTGAAAATGTAATCATTTAGTTACTTAATATGAATTCTGCCATTTGACATACTTTTCTAAAATATCTTTATTCTAAAATAGTTTATCTATTTTTCTTTCATTTAGTTGAGAATAATTTCTAGAAACTATTTTAAAAGCATTTTTTATGCAAATGAAAACCTAGACTTTTGAAACTATTTTACGTTAATATTTTAATATTTGACAAGACTGTTTATTGCAGTATGGTTTACAGCAGAACTGCAGACAACTAGTGCACTTCCAAGGAAATAATGGTACACATGCAAAATGCAGGATTTTGTGTATCTCCACAAAGGAGTGACAGATGGCTTTAGGACTGGACTGTTACAGGCTGTCAACTCTAAATTCCTTTAGCCCTGGTAATAGTACATATTCCATATAAAATGTAAAACTCAAATCATTAAAGACACTATCTTTAGAGAAACAAAAGTTTCCCTTTTGTTCTCTGTTCTAAATTTTAATCTGGTTGTACAAATTGTTTAGTAATTACTAAAAATTCAGAAGATTTATCTATATGTACCTCTTCTATACGTTCATGGCTAACTTCTCTTTATACTGTGAAGCTGAGACCTCTGATAAAGGTGGCGTTTCATTTCCCTTTCTGAACTTGTTTATATTCCAGAGTATGTGAGGTTTTCTTTGTTACCTATAGATAATTACAGTTTAAGAAAATAAATTAAGCTTGAAAATCATTCTGTTCTTAATAACTGCCCTAAATAGCACTCCCCCTAAGCAAATAGATATAAAAATAATAATAATGTCATAGGTAGAGTCACATGATTATAATCTTAGGCAGGACAGATAGTATTTCAAGTTCATTCTCGGCTGCATACTGAATTCAGCCTTAACGTGGGCTACCTGAGTTTGTATCTCAAAAAGCAAAAGAAGAAAAAGGGGGGACGAAGGGAAGGGAGGAATGAATGAGTAAGATGTGTGTTTGTTTCACTGTGCAGACATGGAGATAACAATTCAGTTTTATACAATATCAGACAAATTGCTTTATGTGTAATTAACTGAAGCTTGACACTTAAATACGTATAAGTTGCATATAATTCATGTAAATTTACATGTGCTTACATATCTTTTATTGTGTGGCTTTCTGCATTAATGCAGTTGTGACATCAGATATTTTTAATGAAAGGGGATAGAGTAATTTTAACTGTTATAAAATTTTATTTCATAATAGAGAGTTTTTAGTCTGTCCAAAGTTATGTTTACTGAGAATCAATTTTGTCTCCAGAGTTATTGAACTTACAGGGGATGTGACTCCAGACATGAAATCTATTGCTCAGGCTGACCTTATTGTCACTACACCGGAAAAGTGGGATGGAGTCAGTCGAAGCTGGCAGAATAGGAACTATGTTCAACAGGTTACCATTCTTATCATAGATGAGATCCACCTGCTTGGTAGGTACCAATCAAGTGACAATAGAATTTTATGAAATGTGACATTCTTCTTTTAACATAATTTCATTGACAAATAATTATATTTTATGTATAATGTAATGTTATTATTTAATGCAACGTGTAATGATTAAATCATGTTAAGATATTTATCACCAGCTATAGCTCATTAGGTCTCTTGAACTTATTCCTTCTAACTGAAGCTAAATACATTTCCAACGTCTCAGTTTTTCCATCCTCTACAAAACCTCTCCCATGCTCCAGCAACTGTTTTGTCTGTTTCCTTGAGTTTGATATTTTTCCCTTTGATTCTGCATAGGTGCCGTTTGGTTTCTCAGTCCATGGCACATTTCTGTTAGCATAGTGTCTCTGGTTCATTTATGATGTAAATGACAGGAGTTCATTCTTTTTCATTGTCTTAGAGTATTTCATTGTGTGTAGTATTTACTTTAGTCATTTCTAAGTGGACTGTTAGTCATTATTTGGCTATTATGGGCAATAAAAATAATAGACACAGAAGTACATATTAACTTTTTGACATACTGATTTCAATTCCACTGAATAAGTATGCAAAAGTGAGATTGCTTATTTGTACGCCACTTTTAAAGGAAAGCTTTGTATTTTGACTTTGTGCTTGCAGCAGCCAGCATGGATTTATTAAATGATTAATATTATTCTTTATTCTTAGGGGAGGAGAGAGGTCCAGTTCTAGAGGTCATTGTATCTCGAACAAACTTTATCTCATCACACACAGAAAAGCCTGTTAGAATAGTTGGACTGTCCACTGCATTAGCTAATGCCAGAGACCTCGCTGACTGGCTCAACATTAAGCAGGTACGAGGAAGAGTAACAGATTAGTTATTCAGCAGCAGCATTTTCATGCTTAACTTTGTAAAGTTGTGATGTATTCTTCAGTATAAAATTTGTAATGGGTTTCTTTTTTGTGTTTACCAGATGGGTTTGTTCAACTTCCGACCATCAGTTCGCCCAGTTCCTCTGGAAGTCCATATTCAAGGTTTCCCAGGTCAACATTATTGCCCACGCATGGCTAGTATGAACAAGCCTGCATTTCAGGGTGAGCGTCAGATTCTTAGAATAAAGTAATGAACATCATCTATGGATAGTAGCTGTTAAATACATTCTAAATCATTTCAGTTTCTGTGAAAGGGTGATAATGATCCCACAGATAAAAACAATCAGCAGCTATTTGCATCACCCATTGAAAAAATAAATACTTGTTAAATTGTGTATGGAAATTAGAAATATTTCATAAATCAAAATAACTTTACAACAGAATAAGATACATATTTTAGGAAGTAGACCCAAGATATCTAAACAGTTGTCTTAAACAAATGTTAAATAAGAGCAATAAATTTTCAAAAATTATGATTTTATTATAGAAAATATAGAATTTGAACATTTCAGTAGCCAGTGTCAGTTCTATAGGTGAGATTACATTCTGCCTTTGCTGAAGACTAGGCCTCAATTATAGCAGGTATAACTCTAGTTCCAGGCCATCCAGTGCCTTTCAGCTCTGCAGGAACCTGGCATGCATGTGATGTTCACATATACATACACGCAGGCAAACACTTAGGAGCATGAAAATGAATAAATCTTAATTTAAAACAATTTGAACAGTTCATTACTCTTAAAAATTCTATTGGTTTTATGTTTTGTTTTTCATTTTTTAACAAATTAAGCAAATAGGAGATGCATAGGAATAATACCCTAGTTTTTTGAAGCGTGTTATTTAGACTACAGAAGGAATATTTATTGTATCAATTAAAAGTAACCTCCAAAATAAATTTTCTCCAGTGAACGGCTGTTGATTGTGAGGTGACGACTTTTTAGCTGCTGTAATTAGCCTATGACAGAAGCATAGTATTGATTGTGGGCTGGAGACCCATCTTGGCAGTTCAGATTATTTACACCTCCACAAAAGCATTGTACAAAATCACTAATGAACAATAAATCTGCCATAAGCTGTTCAGCCACACCTGTTCTTGCAGCAGTAAAACACATTAAAGGTTGAGGTTTAGAAAAGAAACAGATCATTCATGATTGTTTATATAAATGCTGCCAGTATTGCAGGAGTATGTGTTTTAAACATTGTATTTCTGAGATGATTTATAACAGATTTTTCATTTATATTCTTAGTAATAAATGGTGAATGACAAAAATAAATACAGATATAAGAGTTTATTTCATGGTATCTATTATAGAAATTACTTATTTCTGTTTTGGGAATGGTTGCATGCCATTACAGAAAAGGAAGTATTTGCATTGTGTAAATAGTTAACAGTAAAGATATGAATGAAATACTTCGTTAGTATACAATCAATCTAACCCATCCTTATAAATTATTTGTTAGACCTGTAGTGATTTATAGACTTCTTCAAGCTTGGAAATAGGATTTGTGCTAGCCCAACTTCTGTTACGGTGTATAGTCAAGTGCACATTGATATTTCCATTTTAAAGCTGATTTCTTTGCCTATAAAATGATGTTCTGCAGCTCAAAGTTAACAAAGAAATCAAAGCAAGAGAAAATTTTTCTTATAAAATGTTTAAATATTTTGGTTTTAATTCTTTTCTTAGCATATAAGATGTTTAGATGTAACATTTTCTAAAAAAAAAAAAACATGATTTTAGTGATTTTTCTCTACTACCTTCAAGCTCTCTTCCTCTCCTTTTCTCCTGTTCCCCCCATCCCTCCCCCTGCATCTAGTCCTCAAAGGGGGCAAGGCTCCCCCTGAGTTTTCATCACAGGCTGACACACCACGATGAGATGGGACCTGCCTTTCCTCCCTAGATCTAGACTGAGAAGGCTCTAAAAGCTAAATCATGAGATCAGAATAACTCCTTCTCTCATACTTAGGGGATCTAATAACAGCTTGATCAGCACAACTGTCATGCTCATTCAGAGGCTCTAGTTCAGTGTCCTGCAGGCTCTCCAGCTGTCCAGAGTCACTAGCTCCCATTCTCTCTGGTCGGCTGTCCCTGTGGTTTTCTCCATTTGCTTTTGATACCGACCCCTTGCTCCTCTAGTTGCTCCTTTTCAACTGAATTCTAGGATTTCATCCAAGTACTTGGTTGTGGGTGTCTGCATCTGGTTCCATCAGTCATTGAGTGTAGGTTCTATGTTGATAATTAGGGTAGTCAACAATCTGACTACAGGGGAAGGCTAGTTCAGGCACCCTCTCCAGCATTGCTAGGAGTCTTAACTACGATCTCCTTGTGGATTCCTGTGGATTTCTCTAGCACCAGGTTTCTCCCTAAACACATGATGACTTACTCTGTCAAGATATCTCTTTCATTTCTCACTTCTCTGTCCCCCCCTCAACTCGTCCTTCTGGGACCCTCATGTTCCCACAACCTATCTTCTACAACTCCTTCCCAGTTTACCCAGGAGGTCTTAACCATTTTCCCTTCCTTGGGCAATTTATGTATAGCTCTCATAGAGCCCTCCCGTCTAGGGGAATCTAGCCTCTTCATCCTTTGCTATATGTGTACTACCTACCCACTTATGAGTGAGTACATTCTGTGTTTGTCTTTCTGGTTCTGTTTTACCTCACTGGGGGTGATTTTTTTCTAGTTCCGTCCATTTGGCTACAAAATTCATGATTTTGTTTTTTTACCATTGAGTAATATTCATTGTGTAGATGTACCACATTTTCTTTATCCATTCTTTAGTTGAGAGGCATCTAGGTTGTTTCCAGGTTCTGGCTATTAACTATTAATGCTGCTATAAACATAGTTGAGCAAGTGTTCCTGTGTTGACCATTTTTGGGTATATACCTAAGAGTAGTATTGCTGGGACCTACAGAAGGCTGATTCAAATTTTCTGAAAAACTGCCATACTGATTTGCAGAGATGCTGTACAATTTTACATTCCCACCAGCATTGGAGGCATGTACCCTTTTCCCCACATCTTCTCCAAAATAGGCTGTCATCAGTGTTTTTGATCTTAGCTATTCTGACAAGTGTAAGATAGTATCTTAGAGTTGTTTTAATTTGCATGTCCCTGATGGCTAAGGATGTTGAATACTTCCTTAAATGCCTTTTGGCCATTTCAGATTCTTCTGTTGCAAACTCTCTGTTAAGACCTGTACTCCATTTCTTAATTGAGTTATTTCATTTTTTTTGATGTCTAATTTCTTGAATTCTCTGTATATTTTGGGGATAAGCTTTCTGTTGGAAGTGGAATTGGTAAAGAAAGAGATCCTTTCCCATTCTGTAGGCTGTAATTTTATCTTCCTGACTGTGTCAATTTGCCTTACAGAAGCTTTTCAATTTCAGGAGGTCCCATTTATTAATTGTTACTCTCCATGTCTGTGCTACTGGAGTTACATTTAGGAAGTGGTCTCCTGTGCCAATGTGTTCAAGGCTATTTCCGATATCCTCTTATATCAGATCAGTGTAAGTGGCTTTATGTTGAAGTCTTTGATCCATTTAGGCTTGAGTTTTATGTAGGTTGATAAATATGGATCTATTTGCATTATTCTACATGTTGGCATCCAGTTATGCCAGCACCATTTGTTCAAGATACTTTCTTTTTTCCAATGTATATTTTGGCTTCTTTGTCAAAAATCAGTTGTTCATAGTCCAGAGACCCTGTGGACTAATGTCAGAGTCTTCAGTTCGATTCTGTTGGTCAGCATGCCAATTTTTATGCCAATACCAAGCTGTTTTTGAAAGAGCTACTTAAAGTAAAAATTCTTCTTGTGTCACTTTGCCACTGTCTTAGTAAACAGCCTCATTTCTAGGTAATCCAAATGATATTTTGTGCTACATTAAGAATTTCTTTAAAATTATAGTTACTCCTTTCTTATTGTTGCTATCCAGGCTTTAATGTTCCCATTTCTTTCATGTGACAAGTTGCCATGCCATCCTCAGATGTGCAGCAGGCACTTAATCTCTGGTTTTTGCTGAACTCTACTCTCCCTTGAAGCCTCATAGGTCTTTCATAAGTCAGAATTAAACTTCCTTCTCATTAATCAGTCTTTCTTGCACTTTATCTTAATTTTTCATCTACTGGTAACTGCAAAAATAGGAATGTGTATGTTGTTTCTTAAAACTCTGCAGTGCTTCCTTAGACTTCTTAGATCTCAGGACTATTTACTTCTAATATCACTTAGACAAGCAGCAGTGTCTTGGAAACAACTGAGGAATAAAGAGAACTCAGTGAGACTCTATGTCCATGTATTGCTTAGTGGAGAATTTCAACATTGTAGAGCCTCTTTCCTTGGCATGACCTTGGGAGTGATAGCTAAATCTTCCCTGGGTTAGGCAGTGTTGTGCAGAACTGTGACCAGCATCTTCCCTTTTCCTGTTACCTTCCCAGTATCCTGTCAGACCCTCTACTACGTGAAATAATACTAAATTTCATGACCAAGTTAAAAATTCACATGAACTACATTGGTTTTCATGTGCATTTGTTAAATAGCTTAATATTTTATTCCAACAACTTTCTACAGCAATTAGAAGTCATTCTCCAGCCAAACCTGTTTTGATATTTGTTTCATCAAGACGTCAAACTCGACTTACTGCTTTAGAGTTGATAGCTTTTCTGGCTACTGAAGAAGACCCAAAACAATGGTTGAATATGGATGAGCAAGAAGTAAGTGAGTTGTGTTTTCAAACTTGCACTGTTCTTATATTTAATTTAATAAAAGTAAGAGGAAAGAAGAAATACATTATTGTGTTACCTTAATACAACATTATTAATATTTGAGTGCATTTCCTCTGGTATTCCCAGTAAAACACTTTACATACCTACCATCATTACCTTTACTTAACCTCAGCTTGACTAAAAGTCTATATTCAACTATGTTTTCAAAAGCTTTTAGTGTTTTTACCCCATATATAACTTATGATCAATTTTGTTAGATTAAGTTTAGAAAAATGTATAATATGATCATTGTTTAAAAGTTAATAAATGCTAATCAGTATAGTAAACTTTAAAACTACCTTTACATTTTTAATTAATTACAATTTATTCCTGTCCAGTTTTATTTCACTATGTAGCTTTTTCATAGTTTTTTCCCTTTGTATAATTAAATAATCAAGCTTCTTTATCAAAGTTTATTTCTTTAGAGTTATTTTTCAGAGAACACAGTTGATGCTTTTCTTATGCTGCTAATTGATTTCTCAACTATATGTAAGATGTATATGTTTGGTGTAAGAGTCAAGAATTTCCACATTTATTATAATTTATTAACACTGAATAAAAGGTTATCCTTTTATTCTTAATCTACACCTTGATTTTTTTCATAGATGAACGTATTTCCATATATTTATTCATGAGATTCCTTTTTCTTTTTTGTTCCTTCATTTTCTGTGGTCTTTTATCTTTTTCAGTATATCTTAAAGATTTGTTGAGTCTTACAGTTAGTTGGAAATACCCATATAAAACTTCATGTTATATAACTTTTTTCTACATGTGTGTATGTTGGTATGTATATATACTAATCTATTCCTTAATTATTATTGCTTGTCTTTTGTCTTTTACAAATTGAAGATTTTGCCTTTCAGATTATATAGTCTGTATAATACATGGTCCTTCTTGTCCCTGGTGCTATTTATAGGTCCTCTTTCTCTCTTCCGTAAATTTAGTTTATAGTGACTTTTTATAAATGCTTTTCCTGTTTTAAAAATATTTGCTGGGGCAGAATTATGATGAAGACCAAAGAAAGAGATTACCTAATTGTTGTATCATTCATTATCTCCCCTTCCTTTTCCCTTTTCCTCCTTTTGTGGCCATAGCCTGAAGAACAGTGTTTCAAACCCAGCAGTCCAGTCTGAGCAGATAGTAGATTTCTGCTTTTCCTTTTCTCGTGGCCATTGAAGGTTATAGGTCTATTAGATACACTGTATATGCTATCATAAACTGTTTTTTCAAAGTGTTGTAAGTTCCACAGATGTTTTTATGTACTAGTGAGCATTTTATCCTTAAGATTTCATCATTATTATGTATATAGTGTGCAATGTCATTTAAGATCATGATCATTTTCTTCCATGTTTTTAACTGCTCTAAGGAAATGGCTGTTGTTTGGAAAGTTGTATATAAAAGGTGACTAAGACCCCAAAAGATTTTTTTTTTAATGCATGTTCTCTTTCATACAGGATCCTATTTTATCCTGTTTATTTGTGTACGTTATATGGGAGGAGGTGGAATGTAGGTAGAGGCTTTCTAGTGAAAGGAAATCTCAAGAGGGGACAAAAGAGCTGTTGAGGAAGTGTGGGGCAGGGTAGAGTCGTAGGACACATGAGACATGAAAGCATGAGTGAGTTATGTCGGTGTAGAATGAAGGGAGGAAAGGCAGGGGAGAACCAACAAGGTGTGTCGAAGATGTCATCAGGAAATCTAATGTTTGTGTTCATTTTTAAGAAATCCTTTAAAAAGTAACCTGTTGGGCCTACAACATATCACAATTAAGGGGTCAAATGCTGAAAAATATATAAGTTAACTACTAATGGTTTAGTGTACAGGCAACAACTATCTCATTTTAGTTTCTTTTCTCTTTTGTTTTATCCCTAAAAGTTGCAAATTGAAGCATTTGTTTAAACAACCCAGCATAAGACAGCATATCTCCAAAAATTGTCTTAAGGTTCAGTTTGTATTGTGAGTGTTCATATATAAATATTAATCCTTAACACCATATATTGTAAGTAAATTTCTGCAATAAGGGTATAAATTAAGTACCTGCTGAACATATTTTAGAGTGTGTGCTAAAAATACATTACTATGCATTTCACACATGTAACTCACATTAGTTTAAATTGTGAAGCTCATATATTCATCCTTGTTAGAAATTTATTAATTTATTTATTTATCTGTTATTCTAATTGCAATATCTGCAGAGTCTGAAGAATTAATTATGTTGTAGTATTTTAGTCAGCACAAAAATTTGTCACCACTGTTAAGTAGAATTTGCGTACTTGTTTCTTTTTGAGTTTTTGTTTGTTTGAGTTTGGTTTTGCTTGTAAAATTATGACATCTGGAAATTTTGCCATTTTTCACATGTTTTCTCAGTCTCTGCCTTGTTTTATCACTTCCTCTTAAAAAGAAAAGCAAAACAAAAAAACAAACTTTTAAATGATGTTTCCATTGAGTTTGCATTTAGTTTACTGTGTGAGTTCAATTTGAGTATATCTAAACCTGTATAAGTAGGTTGTGCTACGTGATTATACCTAATGCAACATAATGCAGGTGTTTCTGTTATGGAACCCCCAGGTAATTAAATTAAATGCCTTAATTAGAGTTTTATATTGCTGTGATAGAACACCATAACCAAAAGCAACTTGGGGAGTTGTGTTTCTTTTATTTTACAGCTCAGGCCACGTTCCATCACTGAGGAAAGTCAAGGTAGGAACTCAAGGCAGGAACTGAATCAGAAAACTAGAGGAATGTGTTAGCTGGCTTGTTCTTGTGGCTTCCTCAGCCTGCTTTCTAATACAGCTCAGGACCATCTGCCCAGGGATTGAACCACCTGCTGTGGGCCGCACCCCTCACATCACTCACTAAAATTACTACACACATGTAGATATTTCTCTAGTGAGGTTTCTTTTCTTGGTGGAGCTGTGTCAAATTGACATAAAATTAACCAGCACAATACTCTCTAGATCTTTAGTGTTTGTGGAAGATGCATTCTGGGAAGACCTTCTAGTGTGAAATGTTAGTGGCATATCTCTTTAGTGGATTTTTGAAGTATTAAGTATCTTGTGACAGGATGTGGGTGACTAGCATTTGAAGAAAGCGATATAAGCATAGTCGTTATCTTTCAGTGAAGGGGCCTCTGCTGCTAACATGGGCAGCCTTCAAACCTTTCAGAGCACCGAGAGAGAATGTAGCTAAGAAAGACATATTAGTGAAATTTCTTATCAGGGGCAGTTATTAAGATTATCTTAATCTGGTAGTGATTCAAAGTAAAGTGTTAAGATCTAGAAAGACAACTCCAGGTGTGTCCTTCCTATAAAATCATACCGCAGCTACAAACCCCAAAGCATCATTCTTTGGATTTACTAATAGGAAGCCTTTACAGAGCTTTCAAGAGTTTCTAGGAATAAGTTTCTCAGTCATTTTGATTCTCATTGGGAACATCCACTTTCAGCCTTAGACTTTCATTGGATATTTGCAATATTTTCTCAGACTTTATGACTAAGATTTAATCTGTGACATACATCAGGAAAAGAGAATGTATTTTTGGCTTATGTTATATGTAGGAGCTAATAATACTGGCTGTCCAGGAGTAGTACAGGTTCACTGTATAGTTCCTTCACTCCCCAGCTTTGTTAGTTTAGTATTTTCTCAATTTCTACAAGAAGAAGAAGGAGGGGGAGGAGGAGGCAGCGGCTTCTAAACAGTATAGCTTTTCATCAAATAATCAAAACATTCTCATCTATTACCCTCTAGGGTGACAACTCAATTCTTCTATCCTGGGCAGCAGTTAACATGAAAGCTTTAAATCACTTGTGATTTTTGTTGTTAGTAATCTGTTTTGCGAAGCTGGGGTTAGAATTCAAGGTCTTGTCCTGTACCCTACCCTAAGGTTCACCCAAGCTGGTACAGTTCCACTCTAGCCCAGTCTCAGTATTCTCTACTGTATTAGTTCCTTTGATGCTACAAAGTTCCTGACAAAAACAACTTTAAGAAAGAAAAAGTTTGTTTTCACTAACATTTGAGAATTTAGTTCATCATGGCAAGGGAGGTGTAGCCACAGGATTTCAGGTGGCTGGTCCAATGAGTCTGGAGTTAGGAAACAGAACAATGAACTGCTTACTTGTTCCTTTTATCAAGTCTGGGGCCCCAGTCTGTGGAATTGTCCTGCATAAATTAGGGTTGGCTCTTTCTTGCTCAGTTAAACCCTTCTGGATATAGGGATCTATTTCTGGCTGTTCTAAATCTAGCTAAGTTGACAGTGAAAATTAACCATTAGTCAGTAGAATGGTTAAACTATAAAAGTCACAGCTAATATATTACATTCAATATTAGAGAATAGTAAAAAGGAAGAGAGATGAAATTATTTAAAATCTATTGGTACATATGTGAGGCATCAGCTAAGCAAGGGTAGAGGACAAATTGTTTCTCTTTGCCACTCTTACAGGCTAAAAATACATTTATTTTTTATTTGCTCTACCATATGTCACCTGGACATTTTTTTTGAAAAATATATAAACTGCTAAGCTTATTTAGAGTGATTAAAATACATGTCCATAAGAGGCTGAAAGCTAGGTTTTTATGTATGCTTAACTAACAAAGTTATAAAGTCTATGATTATTTTTTTTAAATAGATACAGTGGAAAGTTTGGGTCTACCTAAGATTTTATCTCTTTTATTATATAACAGCAAAATAAGTTGCCCAAATGGTATTTTAATCACATTTTGTATTTCCATCCATTAGAACAAAAATGTCAAATATTTTGTGTAGATACTTCAGTTACTATATTTCTAAGCAAGTTATTAATCTCGTGGGTATTACTTCTCAAAACCAAGGGAATAGAATAAAAATATTATGATGTTTATTAGCTGAGATTTCAGGGAGTATACACCATGGTTCTAGCAGCGTAAGAAAAGAACCATTGCTTTTCAGTATTGCACAGAATACTTCATCCTTCAAGGTATGATCCTATCAGCTGCCACACTAGCATTCTAGCAGTGAAGGAGATAAAAACCAGTGACATTAACTTATATTTTTAACTTGATAAAGTGAAAGTCAATACCTTATAGAAAACCAGATAGAAAGTGACATACCAACATCCATCATGAACATAAATGTAAAAATTATTAACCAAAACCAACAAACTGGATCCAGCAGCATGCTAAACAGTTTAGCTTAGAGAATTTATTTAGAGCAACAAGGACAGTTGTAGGTAGATGAGTGAGCAAAATACAGGATTTCATCAGAATGAGCAACAAGGCATGATTATCTCAGTGCAAAGAATATATGATAAAATGAAAATGGATATAGAAGGAACATGCTTCTTGTTTGTGACTTTTCTTGAGGCATTGTAAACAAATATTTGATCTCAGATAGGACAGTGCCCACATATTAAGTAAGCAGTTCCATCCAGGTCTAGATTTAGTGAACCATTAAGTTTAATGGGATTAATTTCATATGTGTAGTTGAGGTGTTACATAAGGATATTGTAGCCTTAAAGTCCTACCCAATGAAAGCTGATGACTCAAAAAGGCTGTATCCTAGGGGCTCCTGTACAATCATAGGCAGCTCTGCCCTTAAGACTCCGTTCCTTCCCACTTGTATGTACCCTTGGGCAGGGCCTGGTAAATCATAGGACTCCTAAGACTTTTAAGACTTTTTTCCTCCTTTTCTCCCTCCTCTCCTCCCTCCCTCCTCTCCCCTGCCCTATCCTACCCTACCATTCGACTGTCATCTACCTTCATAGGGCTTAGTTCCTTTCCATGAAGGTTTCTCACTGATTATTTCAGAAGTTCCTTCTGTCACCTAGATGTTCGGGGGTTGTAACCACAACCTATCACCTGTATATTCTTTGTTTTATGTCGAAAATCCACTTATGAGTGAGTACACATATGGTATTATCATAAGGCTGTGGAGCACTTAGGAGTTGTGGGGCCTGGATGGAATAAAAAGGTTCCTAGAGGCAGGTCACACCACAAGTCTTAGCTTGCCTACTCTGCTTTCTGGTTTACTGAAACATGTAAAGTCTTCGCCAAACACTAACACACGACTGCTTTTCTCCACTGTGGTGGAGTGAAATCCTTGGGACACTGCTGATTTACACTGCCTTTTAGGTATTCTGTCACAACAGTTAGCACTGAGAATTCCAGTGTGATAGCTATCAAGGCACTAGTGTTGTTCTCCACAGGACTAAGGAACTCCACTCTAAGTGGAGAGAACTGCAAAAAGGCCAAATACCAAAGCCATTTTCAGCAATTCAAAAAAATTCAAAGCAGAAGTGATCAGCATAATAATATTGGCATTTAAAACTGACCATAGAATAAAGAACCTAGACACCCTGATGTGTACATCCATCCATCTGTTGACAAAGGAAGCTGGCTTTGGTGGCACCTGCCTTTAATTCCAGCTCTTAGAAGACAAAAGCAGCCAACCTTTTGAGTTCAAAATCAACCTACAGAGCAAGTTCTAGGCCAGAGGAGGCTATAGGGCTAGATCTTGTCTCCAAAGGAAAAAAAGGAGGGAGGGGGAAACTAATAATACATGTACAAAGGGCATTTCCGAGGCTCTAGATTATCCTTAATGCCAGAAAAGCAAAGCAAAGCATAAAGGGAGGAAGAGGGAAGGAGAGAACTTAAGATGACATCACAGCTCACAGGAAGCTTAGATACTATTCAACAACAACAACAAAACACATTAGAGAAATAACATAAAGGATTCTGGGAAATTGTAGTTTATTTTTTTATATGTCAAATAATTGCATATGTGTCTATCATGAGTTCCAACTCAAAATGGCTCAAAGGCACAATAAAGAAAACTTAGCAGAATACAGAGATAGTCATGTAGAATAAGAGAAAATACATGTATACATTTGACAAGGGGTTGGTTTCCAGAATATAGTTTTCAAAACTAAGAAAAAAAGCTGGAAATCATACAGCATGTAACCAAATTAAAATGGTTGCTATGGAATAATGTTCTTGTACATAGTAAAGGTTTGCCATTTGTATTAGTTTATAAAATGCTAAATGGCCAGTAGCCAAGGCAGGAAGTGGAGGAGGGTCGACCAGACTAGGAGAATTCTGGGAGTAGGAAAGGGAGAGACACAGTCACCGGCAAGATGAAAATGCTGATATGAGAAAAGGTACCAAGCCACTTGGCTAAACATAGACAAGAATTATGTATTGTTAGCATTAATAATCACTGGCAACTGATTGAAAACAGTTAATATTTATTAAGGGGTTTATAGGGAACCACTCCTGGTACAAAATATTTAATAGTTGGGCAGTTCTTAGAAAAGTTTCTATCTAAGAGCATGTGAGAAACAGGAAGAAGTACATGCACCAGAACTTAAACTGGCTCTCTGGCCAACCCCCAAATACTGGGGCTTCAAGGCCTAAGGGTCAGGGTGATAGTGTCCACTCTCTACTACAGTTATGGGTTAATTTAAGTGTAAGAGCTAGTTAGTAACAAGCTAGTTAACAAGCTACTGGCTGAGCATTTTTAAGTAATATTAAGTAAGCCTCTGAATCAATTATTTGGGAAGCGACTGCTGGGTATTTGAGAGTTTCTGGTGGGACAGAAATTTCTTACTTTGGTCAGTGGGTCTAAATACTTCTCAAATAAAAAAAATATATAGGTACCAAGTATTAGAAAAAATGTTCAGTATCGCTTATTGCCAAGTGCAAATCAAAACCACAGTTACTTCCCATTATGCCAGTAATGATGGTAACCATTAGAAAGACTGTAGATAGGACACTTGTGCAAAACTACAGACACACCCTTAAAGTGGTTAAATTATAAGTACTATGGAGGGACATTTATTTATAGGTCTAGTTTGTGTATGTCTATTCTGGACTTTACATAATCAGTATTCCAGTGATGATAGGTGATAACAAGCAAATAAGTTAACGTATGGTGATTCTCATAGGAAAAATAATAAGCAGGGGAGATGGGAATGTTTGTCAAGGGATATTATACAGTAATCAAGGCAGGGGGCCTCTTATAAGGTAACCTCTGAGAAAACCTGGAAAAGACAGAGCTAACCAAGCAGATAGCTAAGAGGGGAGGTAAGCAGCATCAATTGCGTACATACATTATCGTTTTTTTTTCTTTTTCCATTTTTCTTGTGTGTGCATTTTTGCATGTGTTTGAATGCATATGTATGTAGAGGACCAAAGCTGGAGTCAAGAATCACCCTCGAAGACTCTATTTTCTTCATTAAGGGAGGCTATCTCAGTTAAACCTACAGCTCACCAATATGGGTAGCTAGCCAGCTTGCTCTGGGAATTTCCAACTCCACCCTCTGAGGTTGGAATTACAAGTGATCTGTCAGGCCCAGCCAGCCTTTATGTATTTCTGGGAATCATATACTTGAGTGACAAGTTCTTTAACCACTAAGCCACCTCCCCAGATCTTTCGCCTTTTGAGAACATTTTGTTACTTCTAGAACAATAAAGTAGAACTTGGTATAGATGTTGCCCTGGGCATGCTACCTTGGTGTTTAGAATTAATAAGACTTTATGATAAATGAAGGATAGAAAAAGTAATAAAAATTGGCACCTTGTTTGTTAACTTATAACGTAATTATGCTTTTTAATGAAATGGCAAAAAAAATCTGAGAAATAAAGGATGGAATAAAGGAAGAAAAAATTTTGAACTCAAAAGCTATTTTTGACATATTTTCTGGTATGCCTAAGACTTTCAAATGGTAATTACAATATGATAAATGCTTGAGGTCTTTTAATCCTACCTCAGACATAAACATATATATAGAGTTGGACATGTCTTTGTACAAACCGACTTTGTGCCCACACAAGTCCCTAACAGCCCTAACAGTGCAGTGTGGGGAAGCAGAGGGGACACAGGGAATCGCTTGTTTTGAAATGAGACAGAAAATGGGAAACTGTCAAAGGTGATAAAACGGGGGTCAGTGCAGGAAAAAGTGCTTGATTACATGAAATGATGAAGGGAATTCTTTGTATGAGAGAGAAGCTCCCAGTGTCATTTAAGTGAACTTGGCAAGGAGAAGTCTGTTATAAACAGAAGCCAGTTTGGAACTGGTTATGGAGTAAATGAGGGAGTGGAAAGAAATGGAGTGAGCACACAGCTTAGTTAACTGGTGCTTTGATTTGGCACTGGGAAGGTTCACTAAATCACCTTCTCGCAGGTGCTCAACCATGTAGTCACATGCAACAGTATAATGCTACTAGCTCTGTGTACTTACCAGCCAGCACTAACAGGAAAGTGTGAGAAAGCCCTTCTGTGTTCACTGCTTAAATACTGCTTATCTTCTTTTTCTCAGCAGATAGAAGAATTGTGGCAAAAGATTAGGCTTTTGTCATGATTATATTTACATTCTTCCTTCAGTTCTGTGTCTCTTATTATAGCTCCAAAGCTGCCCCTTTCTTTCTGTATATTGTTAAATATCATCTATGTACTTAATATAACAAGAAACCAGCTAATTTATATTTGTTCTTATAAGGGAAAGTTAATGAAAATTCTCTGAAGCTTTTAGTCCTAAAAAATACAGAGCAAAATGTATTAAGTTCTTCCCTGCAGTCCCCTGGGACAGGTGGGAAACATCCAAAGATCCAAAGCAGAAAAGAAAATATTCCTCTGACTGGGGCAAGCCAGATAATGGATGTGGATGGAGACACCATGAGAACAAGTATGAGAAAAAAAGCAGTTTAGTTAAATCTTGTAAATTTAGATCAATGGGCTAGGAACCTACCTAAATTATATAAAACACTTTAAAGGTCTGCTAATTTTATATACTACTTCAAAGTAATTTATGAAAAATTATCTAAGTGATTATATAAATAAACTCACCCTGGTTGTTTTCTGGGTTTTGTTTTGTTTGTGATACACAGAATCAAACTCCAGTCTTCCCAGGGGCAGATGTAGTGATGAATAAAGCCTCTGGACAAATACCTAAGAAGGATCATCTAGATTAGATAACTTGCCTTCCATTCTAAAGGCACTGTTTCTTGAGCTTCACTAAATAAGGAGCCAGTTAGCTGAGCAGTAGTATTCATTGTTCTCTGTCCTGACCTTGAACACAGTAAGACAAGTTGCTTCCCACAGATGGCCCTGCTTCCCCTACCTCCCCTGATGGACTTCCATCTTGCTATGCTTAGTGCAGGGTGCCCTCAAGCTAAAGGTCTTCCTGTGTCAGCTTCAGGAGTAGATGGAAACACCACACTGCTCCCCTACATTGGGTCTATTCTCTGTTATAAACCAGGCTTCATCCCTCTTAAAAAACCAAGGAAATGCTTATCCTGTGAAAAGTGTGGATAAAAGATATCTGTGAATTTGCTAAGCATCAACATTTGGGTCCAGTTGGGACTCATGAATAAGTATTTCTCTTTTCTTTAGCATGGATGGGGTACTTTGTCGTTTTTTAAAGGATATATTATCAAATCCAGTTATAAACCTGTAGAACATAGTTTTTAATCTCAAAATTTTCCAGATGCAAAAACTAGAATAGGAAGATTGATTACTTTGGGTGATGCACAAACCAACTGATAAGTTGGACCCAGACACAGGGTAGCAAACTTAGCCTGTTTAGTTTGTTTTTTTATCTCGCAATATTTACAGTAAATAGTAAGACTCATCAACAACATATTAACTTTAGATAAAATGGAACTGCAGAATTTGATGAGAAAAAAAATACACATACAGATACACACAACCAATAGCAATCTATAAGAACAAAAAACTGTAAAGACTGTGCCATTTCACATTCATGAAGAAGTTGAAAGAGCTGGCATTTGGTTTTAAGTTTATAGAACAAGATAGTTGAAATCTTTTTTAGGCAAAGATATAGAAATACTCAGAAACTAAATAATATATTTGCATATCATCTAAGTAGATTTCCACAGTGTGTAGATGATTACTCGTCTCAAATCTTAACCTGTTTTCTTCCACAGTCTGGAGCCATGAGAACATTCTCTCATTTATGTAGTAATAATGTATGGGGCACTGTGTTAGAAGCCACCAACTATACCCAGCAATTCTGGGATCAGAACTGACTATCCACCATTAGTTATAGGACCCCAGTATACTACTTGGCTGGTACACCTCAAATTTTCACATGCATAAGGAATGTTAACAGTTCTGTTCTCATGTTACTTCTGTGAGAAGTAAATGCATTAAAAACATTGTTATGGATTGTGCCTGTGCATAGAAAGTATTACCTTAAGGATATTATAGATTAAGTGCCCATTGGCGTCTGCATATATTCTAAGATTAGATACTCAACCTTTGTAGTATTGTATTTCTGCAACATTGAGTATGCCATTTAAATGGGCTACTTCTGCTGAAAGCTAAAAATGAACTTTGACATTTATTTTATTTATGCCCTTTGATTATTATTTTTCTGATTGAATTCATATTATAAATATAATCGGGCTACTTTAAAAAGTTAACTATGTAATATTCCTTTTTAATACAATCTTTTATGCATTCGAGAAACACCTTAAGAATATGAACATATTCTCCAAGCATATATTAGAATCAAACTCTATAAAAATAGAAATAAGTATCAGAATTGTTTAAAAGTAAATACAAAGTATTTACAGAAGGATTTTCTGAATTAACTGTTAAATGTAAGGAAAGCATGTTAATATGTTATCTTGTGATTTTGTTTGTATATTATTATCAGTAAGAATTAGACCAAGCAAAAAATAATTTTTAAGCGGTAGTCTACATGTTTGGAAGATGTAGCATCTCTGTTATTGTTTAGATTTTATTTATCTTTGTTTAGGTTTATGTTTACTGATTTATAACTCATACTTATTTGTGTATTTATTTCACATGTCACATTTGTTTATCAACATTATTAGAAATGGAACCCATGGCTTTATGTGTGAAAAGCATGTGCTGTGTTGCTAAGCATCACACTCAGGCAGATTTATTTCCTTAATATTTACTGATTTATAACTCATACTTATTTGTATATTTATTTCACATGTCACATTTGTTTATCAACATTATTAGAAATGGAACCCATGGCTTTATGTGTGAAAAGCATGTGCTGTGTTGCTAAGCATCACGCTCAGGCAGATTTATTTCCTTAATCACATATGTATATGCTTAAAATTAATATGTTGTACATGGTAAACCTTTTACAGTGTGGGTTGTATTTGACATTCACAGATGGTCAGGAAAGAAATTAATCTTGTAGTATTGGGAACTTTTGAAAATGTTTATTCTAACTAACTATTTCTAGAATTCTTTTCTGTTAACATATCGATAAAATGTTCTTTTTTGTTTCTTTTATTGTTAATATCCCCTCTTTCATCTAAGGGGTTCATCATAGAGAGCCAGGTTAAGAAATTAATATTTTACAATTACAACAAAGTATTTAAACTTCATTTAACATCTGTATCAATGTATCTTTGTAACTTTCATGATCTCTCTGCTTAGTGCATCTTCTGTTGAGCAGTTTAGGCGATTGATAAGCATTATTCAGAGGCATATGGTCTGAGTCTGACATGCTTTTAAAAAGAGTACAGAGTTCTGATAATGAGGATTCTGTGAAAATGGGAAAACCAGCACAGCAGATATGCTTTGAGAAGCTATGGGATTTTAGCATCTTGAAACAATATATCACACTCAAAGGGACAGAACTGGGCTGCACAGTCTGTTAGCTCATTCTTGTCCAATCTGGTCTCCTTTCTTTTGGAGCCAACATTGTCATCAACTTGCTGAATTATATTCTGACTGGAATGTACTTTAGGTCCAGAGTAATGTATCTACTTAAATGGAATCCTATCTCTCTACAAAAGCTTTTTGAGTATAATAAATTTAAAATATAAAAAATTCTATTAAGTTAAAGTAAATGGTTCAACAGCTTACATATGTGCCTCTTCCCCACCCCCTAAGCAGATCACTCCAAAGAATATAGATCTATTTCTCTTTTATGTACAATATTGAATATTTTTATTTAACTATTAGGTAGTCTGACATATTTCAAAGGCTGTTTATTGAAAAAATACCAATATATTACAACAAGTATTTGTTAAACAAAAATGAACAGTGGAACAGTTTTCATTGTTGTAGTTAGTCATAATTCTGTAGCAGCCCATCTTACCAACAATTAAGCCTTTCCGTCATAATGTGTCTTGTATCTTTGTGGTGTAGTGCTATGTATCCTTGGAGAAACAGAAATGATAACCCAAATATTTTTTTGAGATTCTTATTTTATTGAATCAAAGTTGAGAAAGATTACTATATTGATTTCAGAATTAATGAGACTTTTTAAATTTAAAAATACTAAGTTGTATAAACAAGCTAGGTGTGATGTTAATACTACTACATTGTATGAAGGATAATCTGTGATAAGATTTGTAAATTGGTAGCACAATGGCAGGCAAATAGAAAGTGTCGAAGAAATACCTATTAAAATGTCCAGCTTTTAGTACCTGAAACTTTCGCAATTTTTTTAACTTAAAATATCTGATCAAGATGAAACTCATTTTAAAATACATTAACAAATGCATGTGATTCAATAAAATGTCTTTTTCAATTCCTTTAGGCAGCTTTAGTGGCATTTTATTTTAATGATTAGCATCTATAAATTTTCTCATTTACTGTTCAGGATATTCAGATTCATCTCTAGAAACTGTATAATAAATGAAGTTGTTTTTTTTTGATTGTCCTCTTGAGGATTTCAGGGAATGCCAGTTCAGATAGGCAAAAAAGCTTTTTTTAATGATTTATGTGAACATGAGGTAGGGAGAGTGAGAAACAGCTCTTCTTCCCCCAAACCTTCTGTCACAAGGTATTTCAGTTTTTGAATGGCAAATGGCACATTACTTTTGAGGTATGATTGTCATGGGACACTGTCAATTGCACAGTTCATATGTAGTTACTCTTTTTATAAAACTGAAAGATCAAAACAAAAATCCTGAAAAATCTAAAAGTAATTTTAAGTTTACAAGCACTCGTGAATTAATATAGGTTGCCTTATACAGTGAAAATGACTTATAATTTGAGACAATTTAAAAACCTTTTTATGCTATCTTCACCGTAGATGGTATGCATATCTTATAAATTTACAGATATATGCAAAAATATTATTAGCTCAGTATTACAAGATAGCACGAACTGCTAATACACTACAGCTAACACAATGAAAGTCGATAAATAACGTTTCTAATGTGTGTGTGTGTGTGTTATTCAAAATATTGCCTACTCAATACATTGCTTTCAATAAATTAATGTTACTATTGAACTTTTTTTTCCTTTTATGTATTATCAGTATAAGACAACTTGTTCCCACATTCTAAAATTGTAAAATTACAAAACAAACTGAATAGGATTGGAAGCATTGTTTCCTTGCATAAATAATGTAGATGTGTATTTCTGTAACAACCAGATAAATGTCCCATAATTGGAGATTTGATAAGTTTAGTGTATGCACACCCAGAAGAGGAAATATATGCAGGTATGGTTGTGTGTGGTAAAAGTTGCCAGTAGAAAAATAAAATGAAAAGAGATCTGAAGACAGTATTGGTTATTTTTATTTCTGTTTCAAGCATATAAAATAATGATGTTACTTTTTCCAAATTCTTCCTCCTCTATTGAGTACTAGTGGCATATGTTGATAAGGCTACAGAGATAATTAAAATAGGGTGGGATGGTGAATGCTCACGGTGAGAAAAAACTTCCATGTTGTCCCTGAGGTTACTGTCTGCACTAAGGACAAGCAGAGAGGATCACTAAACAGAGGAAACAGAGCTTTCTGTTGAGTTCTTTACAAGGAATAAATTTATAAGCAAACAGTGTTTTACTTGTTGCCAGTGTAACAAGTTTAACTCTGAAATAAGGAATCATATAGTCACTGTTTCCAGTTTAAATGGTAGAAGAGATACTTTAGATTTTCACCATAGTTTCATTACAAAAATAAACCATATATAATTGTTTAAATACAATTTATAGCCACAACAGAAGTTAAATAGTAGGCAAATATATTTTTATAGGTGTTTGAGAAAAATTCTAAGTAATAAAGTAATAAGTGAATACTTTGAAGCAATTGGGTCTGTCAAGTTATTTTAAATAATAAGTAAAATGAAGTTCAAAAAACTAGATGAGGATGCTTTATAGACAAAGGGTTAATAACCATAAGCACAAAGGACTATATTTACACCAATAGGAAAAACAGATCTGTCTTATCTACTAACATGAAATAGTAATTCACACACACATGCACACACAGACACATACACAGACACACACACACGGAAATGTAAGTCTTTTAGCTGCTGACCAAAAATAGTCTTTTTATTATCAAAATTTGTGAGGCTCTGATATGATTATGGTTATCAGATTTTGTCATAACTATATGAAATGTTTGGAGTGAATATCCTATTGGCAAATTTACATATAAAGCTAAGTAGTACCTATTATTTTTAATGGCTTTAATGGGGGGGGTTAAATGCATATATTATTTCTAATTTACAGATAAAGAAACTGAGGAAGCTCTGTGACTTAATGAACACTAAGTTTAATATGAAAACTTTGTTGGGTTAATTACTGTCTGTCTGGTAGTATTAGATCAGATTCTTTTTGTTGTTTGCATTTTCTCAAGTTTAGACTCAGATCCAAAAAGATAAGTACCTTTTTAATATAACAACAATACTGAACCTTTTAGACAAAATTAAATCCTTTTGAATAGTTTTTAATCATTAAGTAGAATTTCTGTTTATCACCATATATTTCTTCTAAATGAGTAGTTTGGAGAATATGTTTTTACCAAGTAGGAACTCTTTTCAGTTTACCCAGCTTTAATGAGAACAATAGAGAGGGTGTATATTTGTGCCCATACAATGAATGACATTTAAAAAAAGAAAATAATGTCACTCAAACACATTTTGAATTTGATGAACCTGCGTCTTGACTTCTGCTTATATTGGCAGATGGAGAACATCATCGGGACTATACGAGATTCCAACTTGAAGCTGACTCTAGCTTTTGGGATAGGAATGCATCATGCTGGGTTGCATGAAAGAGACCGAAAAACTGTAGAAGAGCTGTTTGTCAACTGTAAAGTTCAGGTACTTTTTCCTCTTCTCCATGAATACATATTTAAAAGTAACATACAAATCTTATTTTAATTAGCTATAAGATATTATCTTTATCTTTTATCTTTTAGGTTCTCATTGCTACAAGCACATTGGCATGGGGTGTAAACTTTCCAGCTCACTTAGTAATTATTAAAGGAACTGAATATTATGATGGAAAAACCAGACGTTATGTGGATTTTCCCATTACAGGTAATTTTTCTTACTGCAAAGATGTATTAAGCTTTCATCCTTTCATATAGTAAATATTTCATCCTTAGCAGTTTAGGTTTACATAAGTTAAATTTTACGAAATCTCATTTAAGTATATAATAATCAAATTAAGAAATGTTTGTTTTCAGTACAACTGCTTCAGAAAATATTGAATCTTTTTATTTCATTTAACTTGCCCAATTCATTAATAATCAAAACTATAATTAACTGATTTCAAATTTGTAACTAAAGTACTGGTTAATAACTATTATGTACAATAAATTTGACTAAAAAGAATAACCAATAAATTTCGAAAGCTAAATAGTTTTTAAATTATTAATTTTTGCAAAGATTCCTCCAGATTATAAAGGATAGAAATGTTATTCTCTAGGAGGATAAAGATAAGAACTAAATATACTTCTTATGCAGTGGAACAGTAATCAAATGCCCTCACAGGAAGAGTTTTCCTTTATGGGCTTTACCTTTTCTTGCTTATTCAAAGTAGCATTATTACTTATTGTGTGTGGGGGGAGTATGCATGCTCACATTGTGTGAGTACGTGTGTGGGGGTACACATTGTGTGCATACTTGCAGGTAGAGGCCAGAGGTTAATAGCAGTTGTTTTTCTCTATTACCTCTGCTATTATTTACTAATGCAGGGCTCTTGCTAAAGCCCCAGTTCATCCACCCTACTTAGCCACCTTGTCTTGGGAACCAGTCTCTACCTTCCAAGAGCTATGATACAGAGAAGCTGCCATGCCCTCCTAACTATCCTCACAATTGTAGAGCTATCTCCACAGGCCTTACAGTATTGATATTTTTAAATAGCATCTTGAATCATGAAACTCGGGAGAACTTTATTTCACAAATAGTGTAAGCTACAGTTTTAAGAGTTTAATTTTAATCACAATTGCTTATTTAATATAAATTTTTAGTTTATGTTGTGTATATAAATATATATAAATAAATATATATGTTAGAGATTATAGTAGGGATGATCAAAGAAGCACACATTTTCTTAAAGTATTCTATTGTCTATTAGTTTTTTGCTGCTAGAAACGTGCCCTGTTGAGTGACTTTATCTCATGCCCAGTGTCACTGCAGGATGCCTCTTACTCTCTCTTCCTAGATGTGTTGCAGATGATGGGGCGAGCTGGGAGACCTCAGTTTGATGACCAGGGCAAAGCTGTAATTCTTGTTCATGATATAAAGAAAGATTTTTATAAAAAATTTCTTTATGAACCATTCCCAGTAGAATCAAGGTAAGTGTAGTTTTAAAGTAAACAGGTTTCATTTCATAGTGAGTTGGTGTTTTCTGGTTATATTTCTTTTCATTTAAAAATAAGTTTGTCATACAGTGGGTTTTGATCATATTCTTTCCCATTCTCCATTTCTGAACCAGATTATCCCCACCTCCTACCCACCCAGCTTCATCTTCATGCAGCCTTCTTACTTTCCTCCTCTCTTCTCTACCTTTCTCTCCCTCTAAAACCAAACCAAAAACAAAAATCCAATAAAACAAAAAAACTATTAAAGTATAAAGCCCTAACAAAGACGCTGTTTGCAATTGATTCTCTGGGAAAGGGAAAATTAGTTTTCACCATTGGAATTACACTATATATTACCCATACTCTAATTGCCCAACACAAAACAGATTTACAGTTGCTTTTGTTCGGATATTTTTTTTGTCCTGGTTATGTTTTACTAAAAGAACAATTACTCAACTTATAGCAGAGCTTCACAATGAAGTTATTACTGTGAAACACTTGCTGTTATTATTATTTTAGGGGAAGATGTGTTATAAGCTCTTATGGCTGCTGTGCACACTGAACCATTGCAGTGGCACCATAGGTCCCAGGTTGAGTTCTGAGCTCTGCCACTTAATTGCTTGGCACTGAACATACATTTTCATTGTGTGTAATGTGGGACGATAGCAGTTTTAGCTTTGCTCATTTGTATTTGTAGGGATCAGATGAGCAATGCTTGTAATCAATATCTGTTTTGAGAGAAGCATTTAGTACAGTAATACTTTTCTGTATTTGTATTTTCCATGTTTTTTTTTTTTTTTTGCAATATAGTCCATAATATGGAGGCTTCTAACTAACAGTTTATATTGCTGATCATTAAATACAAGAATTCTTTTCCCTACTATCTATAACTCCAGCTCTGCCAGTCCCATTCTTTCTTCTGGCTCCTGAATGTACTATATTTACATACACTAACCACCCCCTAGACATGAGTATACTTGAAAATAATAATAAAGGTAATAATAAACATTTATTAAAGATTTCAACAGTCCCAAAGGTGGGTGGTACCCTTTATTTATATTTATGGGATACTCTTTGTGCTGGGATTAAAGGTGTGAGTCACCACTCTCTGATCCTCCTAGACTGACTGTGGGTGGATCCCTCTGATATCTCCAAATGTTTTTATTATATTTGAAACTATCCCCATATATATGTCTAAATATCAGGATTAGAAAAAACTTCATAAATATTAAAAAAATATAAGACATTATGAATAACTATAAAATTGATTTTTATATTTTAGCTCAAAAAGTAAAATTTATTTTAAAGCATACTAAAACTGGTGCAATAAAAAAGAAAATATGTCATCAGTATCACATCTGTCATAGCAAATGAATTTGAAATATAGAGTTTTTTTTCATAATGAAATCTTCTGACTCAGATGTTTCACTGTTGAATTCTCTGTAGTATAGACAGAATAATATCAGCCATAAATGAGCATTCTCCTAGTAATAGAAAAGGTAGGATTTTCAAGGTATCGTGATGCATACTTTTAATCTCAGCACTCAGCAGGCATATTTGAGAAAATCTATGTAAGATTGAGGCCACCATGGTCTATGTAGCATATTCTAAGCCAGGCTCGACTAGACTACATAGCCTATTTAGAGAGTCAGAGAGAGACAGGAGAGATAAAAAGAAACACTAGGAATAAGTTTCTAGGTTGTTTAATGGAGCAAGATAACTTAGGTGCTAAAATTCAGTAACAAATCTTTTGAAGAACTTAATAGACCTGTGTCTTTTGAATGAATACAGAAATCCAACACTAAACATCACTAAATTAAACTCATCAATATATATGAATAGTTACAAGTACACTTTATCCTTTTTTTTTTCTGCAAATGCAAAAACTGTTTCTGAAAACAAGTTGATCTAATTTACCACAAAAACAAATGAGAAATATAATATGACTATCTCATATCTATTTTTATAACAAAGTTATTTACACAACACACTTATGACAAAACTAATTTCCTTTGGCATTGTATAATAAAGTAATTCTTTCCTCTGCTGTGACCATTGCTAATATTTTATATGCCATAGAATATTCTATAGTTAGTTCAGTTCTCTATTTGTACACATCCAGCAATTCAGTTTTCTCCTCTTGAAGATTTTTTTTTTAATGTATGATTATTTTGCCCACATGTATGTAAAGGCACCGCATAGCTGCAATGCTAAAGGAGACCAGAAGAAGACATCAGATCCTCTAGCACTGGAGTTAACAATCTCCCCAGCTGCATTATGGGTGCCAGCAACTGAGCTCAGGTCTTCTACAAGTACTCCTTAATTGATGAGCCATCTCTCTAGCCCCATAGTTTTCCTCTCTTGTATATAATGTGACAGTGAAGCATTGTACCTTTCTAGTATCACATTCAAATGTTTCCCTATCAGATTCTGATTAAAAAAAGAAATTTCTAGATGATAGTTAGCCCTCAAATTGTATTTCTAGTATTCCTCATGTACACTGTATCTATTTTCATTCTGTCACAATAAATTGAGATTGACATAGAGAATGTTTTTTACATTCATTTTTTTTTATCTATCCATGTCCTATACAAGGGCTAATTTGAATACTTGATATGTTTCTATTTGTAATTATTTAGCCTTTTTTGGACATTGCTTCCTTTTTTGTATTTTGCATAATAATTAGCATGTTTGTATACTGCACAATAATGACTTATTTTTCCAAGCATTTAATACTCACTGGGTGAATAGAGGAAATATCTTTGTTTTCTCCTATCACCCCTCTACTATTAAGACCTTTCCAGCTTAGCCCTGAGGTTTGAACCTACAGACCCTCATACCTGTAGTCCAGCAATCCCACAGTGGTACACAGACGCTTACATTAATTTTATGCTGATCAGCCTAGGGCCAAGGCATATAACTTGCTAACTCTAAATTCTTAACCTAACCCTTGATTCTCATCCTGTTCAGCCATGCAACTCAGAACCTTTTCTCAGAGCACCATGGTTGTCCTCTGCATCTGCTGGCTTCTCTGGTGTCTCTCTGGCATCTCTGTGGTGTCTCTGCCCTTTTCTTCCTGTTCCCAGAGTCGTCTTCTTAGTCTTGTAGCCCGGCCTACACTTCCTATCTGCCTTTAGCATTTTTATTACCAGTAGGTGGGACAATTATTTACAATGTGATAACATAATCCCACTATATATTCCTGTCTCATGAGTACCCTTTTAGTCTTCATTTCATGCTACTCTTCACTTCATGTGTTCTTCATTTCACTCAATAAGCCTCCTCTTTTTATTCATATCTTCTTTCTCTGTAAGCTTCTAGCTTCCTTCCTACCAGCCTATGTTTTATTTTTCCCTATAACCATTTTTTTTTTCTTAAAAACTGATAGCAAGGATTACCATTTGTTGAGTATTTACCAAATGGATGATTAGTAGTAATTGATTTTAGCAGGTTGTTACTACTTAAGATATTCTGGGGAAATTCTGATTTATTGTAGTATTCTCTAGATTCTGTTCATATTCATGTAAAAAAATGAAACATACTTTTTAACAAGAAAGCATAAGTATATATGTGCTAGTTAGTAATGTGTTAAGTTCATGGTGCTGAGTGATAAATTTATAGGATTTGTAACTTTTAACTGTTATCACCAAATAATCTGAAGTTAATTATTTATAACTTATACACAGTTGTTATACATAAAGTACATAAAGCCACTTTTTGGTAACTTAGGACATACAAATTTAAATCTTTACTGAGAGAAGTATTTATTATTCATTGTATTTCTTGTCTTATTCAATATATAGCTTATTAGGAGTGCTTTCTGACCACTTAAATGCAGAGATTGCTGGAGGTACCATAACATCTAAGCAAGATGCAATGGATTATATAACCTGGACTTACTTTTTCAGACGTCTTATTATGAACCCCAGGTAAGTATAGGGTCCTGTGATAGAGGGATTGCACATTATGTGCACAGAAAGCTTAATTACTTACAAGAAACTCAAAGTCTGTGAGTTTGTCAGCTTTTGTCACATGTAGATGCAAGTTTCTCAAAAATAAGAGGATAGTTGATTGTGTACTTTACTAGAATTTAAATTGCTATAGGATAATTTTTCTATGCGGTTGAAAGACAAAACCTTGGAAGTCACTAAGGAATCTTCTAAACTGTGCTACTAACTGACTTAGGTACAGTTGGAGTTCAAGTGGTGAAGATGGATGGGGGAAATTATGGGCCATTTCTTATGGTTAAGAACAACATGCTAGAAAAGATAGGATCGCAGTATGTTTGACTCTATTTTTCTCTTCAAACTCTGAAATACACATATGAGTATAACATTCCTTGTTTCCATTGACTCCTGTTTCATGTAGACAAAGCATGAGCAAAACTAGAATTCTTTTGCTAAGAATTCTAAGAGAACTGTATTTAAACCTGTGAAAGTGACAGCTTGCAGACAGTGTGATACATCTGATCTGCAGAACTGAAAATGTTGCAAAGCATTTAGGCAGAAAAATAAAAGGAAAAGGGTCCAGGGGCTTGAGTCATTGCTGTTTAGGTGTTTAGGGCATATGAAAGCTTCCTGTGGCCAGAGATTAAAGAGTATGGGGGAGAAGCTTGTCCACCACAGAAAGTAAATCAAAGCATTGAAGGGAAAAGGGTCTGAGTCCTATATACTGTGCTGAGAGGAGTATGCCTCTGATCCTGTCTGAGGGTAAGGGAATGAGCCAGTATGAGTGCTTATACGTGAATTAACACAGTACTAAGAGGCAGAGGCAGGCAGATCACTGTGAGTTCAAGGCCAGCCTAGTCTACAGAGGGAGTTGCAGGAGAGCCAGGACTACACAGAGAAACCTTATCTTGAGAAACCATATGTCTTTTTGTGTCTGAAAAGGCTGCCTCCTGATGAATGCTGTCTGGTTATTTTGTACACAATCCTTCTGTTTGGGTTAGGCAGAAGTTTACTCATATTGTGCCTTTTTACATAATGCTATTCTCATTACGTGGTTATGATGTTCTTTTCTAGAGGTCCTTTCTTTATTTGCATATCACCTGACTATGATCGACTTCAAAATATGCTGCTGGGTTGGTGCTCCATTAAGTTACCATTGTATTTCCGCACCAGCATTTCATCCTTAACTATGTTAATTAATTTAGAAGCCTATCAAAATTCTCTCACCTCATTTTCTTCTGTTGATTCATCTTTTTTCCTTCATTTCAGAATAAACCTTTTTATTTCTTTTTGTAATTTCAGTCACTTTGCCTGCTTCTATTCTGCCCATTTGAACTTTGTCAAACAATATTGTTCAAAAATAGGATGAATTACATAGAAAATGTAAGTTAGATACAGCGTGGCTTTCTTTTAAGATAATGAGTAAAAAATATCCCAGATATTTTGGTTTGGATTGGTTTGGCTTCGCTTTGATTTTTATGTCGAGGAAATCTACATACAATCATAATAATGGTGATAATTAGTGATACAATTATGAAATTTTAAAGGAAAATTATACTAGGTTTCTGATCCAAGGAATTTGGTATATGGGTGACTTGTGTGCCTCCTGTTTGGGTATAAGTGTTATCCATGTAAATCAACATGTGTTGAAAAGTTTACATTGCCTCCTCACAAGTTGTGTCTGATGGCTGTTCATTGCCTAAGAGGAATTTGGGTCCTAGGTGTCCAAATAGTCTACCATCTGAATGACCTGGCTTAGAGAAATTTCTCCTCTGGTAGCTGCTTCCCATTGCCTTCACAAAGCAGTTCCCAAAGGCACCGGAAGAGATAGAGATAGATATTCACCTAGAGCAACTCCAGCAAACAGGTTTGTCTCTCTTGGGGCTTTTGCTGCCACTGTTGATCCTGTGTGATCCTCCTTCCTCAGTCCTCATAGCCAAACAGGTTGTGACAGTCTTAAATATTTTAATCACAGATTTTTAGGATGCAAAGTATCCACTCTTGACTCTCAGTAGCACATGTGCTTGTTCCTTCAGTAGCTACCAAGTAAATGTTTGAGGTAACTCTGGTTAGAACAAATCTATTCTGAATTTTCTATGTCAGTTAATCATCCCGGAATGAAGAATTTTTTTTTTTTTTCTAAAGGTAGCTCTGTTAATAAAGTACTTGCTGGACAAATGACAGCTCAAGCTTAAGCTACAAGTCTTAACTATTTTGAAGATGCATTAATAATAATAATAATAAAAAAAAAGTGTTTACTGTGGCAAATAAGCCATGTGGCACTCTTTCATTGTGGTCAAATAGGCACCATAGCAGACATAGGAGCGTCTTTTTGTGTCATAGTCAGGTCAGTTATAATAATAAATCTTTCAGTGGTTTATATTTCAGTGGTTAAGATAGGAACTTTCAGATTAATTTATTTTTATTGGGCAGCAGAGTTAACATGGGGTCTTACTATATAGCTCTGAGGCTGTTCTGAAACTCCATATGTAAACCAAGCTAGTCTCAAGCTAGTTTCAAACTCGAAGAGATCCCCACTGCTTCTGCCTCCCCAGTGCTGGGTCTAAAGTGTGTGTCACCACATGAAATTCAAATCCTTTTTTAAATCAAACTAAACATTTATTGTAAGCCACATACAAAGTCAAAATGGTAGTTTTCAACTATAACGTTGGAAGTCTGTACAGGAGAGCCAGAAGTGGTAGTGTACACCTGTCATCCCATCACTCAGGAGGCGAAGCCAGGAGTGGTGTCAGCTTTGGGCCATGTGACTTACATAGTAAGACTATCTCAAAACAGCAGGAAAATGAGCGGGTGCAAGAGTGCAATAGCTGCAGAATCAACAACAAGCACAGCAAAACAGAAGTCAAAGGAAGAATCAGGAGAAGAGTGCTCTCTGGAGCAAGTGGAATCACTAAAACATTTTTGTAGGGAACTAAAAACAGTGTCAGAATATATAAAGCAAAAAGTAGTAGACATTCAGAATTACAGTTCATCCAAATTACAGCTGTAACATCTATAAAAATCAAAATAACATATTTCATAAAATATAGTCTTAAATAACAATTAACTGATCTGAATTATTGTTATGTGTCTTTGTACATATGTTGTTTGGAAGACTGTAGAATAATAGCTTACATGTAAAATTGGTCATGTACTATACGAGGAAGATATAAACATGCTTCTTCCATGTTTGCATCAACATGAAATTCCCTTCTTGGAGTGGAACAGAATGCACATAGATAGAGCATCCCTTGTACTAAATGACTGGCCACGGAGTGTTCCGGCATAGGAACTGTTTTAGATTTTGGAGTATTTGCATATGGATAATAAGATATCATGGGAAAAAAAGCCAAGTATGAACATAAATTCATTTATGCATCACAGAGATGTTAGATGTATAGCCTGGATGTACCGTCATGCAAAACTTTTTTTTTTTTTTGATGTTTTTACATTTTGACCACAACTTGTTGTATGAGTTCAAAATTTAGAACATTCCACATTTTGGTTTACATATCAGCATTGTCTAACCTGCATAAACTAAAAATATAATAAAAATAAAAATTAAGAATGGGGAAAAACAATTGAACAGCTTCAGATTTTAAGATTTAGTCTAGTAAAAGATAAAATTGAAACATTAAGTAGACTAGAACAAGAAAAAATAATGTTTCCTCTCAAACAAAGACTAAAGCATGGGTTCATAGAGGTTTTGCAGCTTTAAAGAATTGAAGTGAAGGATACAGAAACGAAATAACTAGATATATATCTCAAGATATTAAGTAATGAATAGCAAAATTTAAATACTAGAAAGAGGCTTATAAATATAAATATTGAAATTAATACGGTATTACTAATGTTTATAGAATTTCTTCATATCTGACATGCTGTTTCAAAGGGGTTAATTCAATACTGCTCTCATCTCCCTCAAGAGGAAGGTAGAACCCAGGAGATGAGGCAGTTTTCCCACAGTATTAGAGCTCAGAACTTTGATATCACACCCATCTCCACCAGACCTGTTACCAGGTCCAGAAGTCAGACATCTACACTCATTTTCCACTTCTCTCTTTGGTGTTGTGCTAAAAGTGTTCTTTGTGGAAACAATTCTTGACAGTTTGGGACTATTTAAATAAATAAATTTTAATGCCTCCCCAGCTCGAACAATGTTTTTTTTAATCCATATACATTATAGTTATGTAAAAATAAACTATGCCTTAAGTTTAGTTAACATTTTACTTAGCTGTAGATATACTTAGATATTCTTTTTGATAAACTTTTTATTTAAACAAACTCGTTACACACATTTGTCAATTATTTATATCTTATTTGTTTAAATTTTTTAATTTGACAAACAATTGTTTAGACATATAGGTAAAATTTAAATTTTTAAGTACATGTATATGTTATGAAATTGATATATTGACCATAATTTACATTCTTTATTTCATATACATGTTGTTTCTTTGTGATGATAACTTTCAAATCTATTTTTAATTGATTCTCAAATTCATATTAACTACAGTCACCCTGTTGTACAGACTACTAGCTCTCAAGTCTTTCTGATAACCTCATGTTTGTGAATATACCAGTATTTGACCTAACTGTTAGAATCAGCATACTGCTTTCAGTTTTTGAACATTAGTATTATTCAGTATAATACCATGTAGACTCGCCCAGTTTGCTGAGGAAGCATCACATTCTTTTTAAAAACTGAGTAGTATTCCTTTGTTTGCCAGTTATGATGAGTTTTTAGATGTTTTGCTTCCTTGGAGTTATAGAAGATATTGAGATGAACATGTCTGTGCAGAGTCGATCAACACACTGAGTTCCATTTCTTCAGTTATCAGTAATCAGAAAACTGGATTATTTGCTAATTTTGTTTTTAGTTTTTTGGGGAATTTCATATTATTTTCTAAAATGACTGTACTAAATTATAGTCCCACCAACAGTGTCCAAGCAATCTCTTTACTTAACATCTTCATGACTCACTTTAACTATATATATATATTTTATTATTGTCTCTGTTAAAATCATGTATCCCCAGAGCTTGGTACAAAAGCATAGGAATTAAGGAAACAGGCAAATTTCTTCCAAAGTCTACAGTTTTCTCACATTAACAGCTATAGTGTGTGCAATGTGTTGTTTGCGTTTTTTCCTTAGTGCTGCCTTTCGTCTAGTAACTTAAACTGAGATTTGATTTAACTTGAGTGGAAAGGATGTGCATATGCAGGCTTTTCTGTACATATATGCATGCATGTGAGTGTGTGTCTATTCAGGTTTATATACCCATAGAAAAGAAATGCTGTTTCCAAAAGGCAATCCGTTGTAGATAAACCAGCCCTTCAGTTAATTACCAACACTATACAGTTATAAAGTTAGCAGTACACCATACCAGCCATGTTCTTGGCTTACTAGCTCTGTGTCTATTTTCACACATGTGTAAATGTATATGCATATATTATATATGCAAAGCACGTGAGTATAAACAAGCCTCATGTACTAATATATAGGTTCACGTGTATATACTTTCTAGTTCAAATGGTATGAACACGTAATTGTTTTCATAAAACAGAAGCTATTCCAGATTGAGTTTGTGGTTCAATTTGTACTTTCAGTTTCATTCTGCTTTTAAATAGATCTCGGTAAAAATGAGATCTTGTCAGCTGTCCCTGAGCGCTCTTCCGTTATTTGTGTCATTATTACTGCTGCATAATCTGAACATAAAAAAAACATGGTGCTGTAACAAATGACTTCCCAGCATTGACAGTTACTGCAGTGGCATTTCAGAACTGATGGAAATTTTCCCAGCAAGCTATTTGGCCAGGTTTACATAAACCAAAAAGGAAATGGTTGTCACTGTTCACATTAAATGCAAACTGTTGTGACTTTGTCTCAGTTTCACTTTACTATAAAACCTCTTTCATTTCTAGATTGTGAAATTTCACCTGTTTTAAAATTGTAAAAAAATATCGTGAGGTTTCCTATGTGTAGTTCTTACTTCTACCTTGATAGGGGTTTAAAGGATAATATTTTTTTAAGTTGTGTTAGGTTTTGATTGCTTAAATTTTATGGACTTTTAAATTTTTATTTCAGGGAGAGGCTTGTTATGACTTTTCCCAATGGACTGCTAATAGAAGTTAGCTTGTCAGGCCCATGTGCTAGATGCTCTCAGTATCCAACTGCCTTTGACGTTCACACTTCTCAGGGGACTAGTAATTGTTGTATTCAAACAGCTTGTAATTGTGATCCCGCTGGCTTTCTCAGTACACTGCTGGCTATTAGAATCATTAAACAACTCAGCACCTGTTAACGGCATTGTAAATATTCAGCCCTGCTTGTGTGCAGGTTAAGTCCAATATAGAGAAATCTTACAGAGCTCAGTCTCATAAATTAGAGTTTCTGACAAGTCAATTATTGTGAAACTGCGTTTCTCTGTAAAAGAAATGAAATAGCTTGCTGACAAAAGGTAGGCTTTCTGTTTGTAGCAGAGGAAGATAATGACTTGATGATTCGACACAGTGAGCACAAAGCTGCACTCTGCCCATTAGTTGTAATTAAACAGTTGTGTGAAAATCGCTCTTTAAATACTCAGTAAATTATAAATTTTGTGCTGTGGAGAGTACAACATGAAAACAGACCTTTTTAGCTAACTGCCACATGCTTTTTCAAGTTAGTAAAGTGATTATTGAAAGTAATGATATGCATGTCCTTTTACTTAGGCTAGAAACTGGGAAGTAACAAAGTTCATTTAAACTAAGAATGGGACATGTTGTGCACCTAATCATGCTTCTCAAAATGCTATGATTCCTAAAACATAATTGTGTTACATTTATATTGTTTTATAATAGCTAACAAATTATGTATGTAATTATGACGGAAAATCTACTTTATAGAATTTTTTAGTGTTTTAAGTAATCGTGCCTTCAGGCCAAATATTAAACCAGAGAATGTGTTTCAGAAAGGTCATTGGAGTTCATTTCCTTTGACTGGATTTGTGTTCTCCCAGTTGTGTCAGTGAGAACTTTGACAACATTTAGAAAAAATAGGAATTAGTACTAGTAACAACTTTAAACGTTTAAATATTTAAATCATCAAATACATTGATTGTGCAGTGGTTTGGATTGTGAATAATGCTTTTCAAGATAACTTACATTCTCAGAGATTGCTTGAGTTTGAATGAAGTTTTTTTTTTTTCTCTTAGCATTTATTTCTAAATGGTTACAAAGTATTTCCCCAGACTGTGTTATCCGTGTTCAAAAGCACTTAGAAGCATAATTTACCACCAAAACAAAATTAGAGTGAATACATTAAAAATAAATAAATAAAATATAGTGAGTGAAGCAAAAATCTATGTTGAAAATATCTATCTTGAGGAGATTTATGATTGATAGTCTTAAATATTATTACATCTAACATTTTTATTATAATATAAAATGGCAAGTTGGCATTTCACTTAAATATTTACAATAACAATTATTAGTGATTACAGTATCCATGATCTATTTTTCATTAAATAACCAAATAAACATATAGATAAAAGTTGAATGTTAATTTGTGTTTAATGGTAATATTGTTTTCTAGAAGTTTAATTGCATGAAGAATGTTTTCTTAGTTTAAAAGTATACTACTTATGAATTTTCTTACATGCATTAATTTTAATTTAGGAATAACTATATTAAACTGAATTGGTGTAGACTGTTGTTGATCATACTGGGAATGTATAGCAAGCCCAAATAATGTCAAATACAGAGGGAGTCCTTACATTGAAGAAAATATGAGCTACCTTGTGGTGGTATTTAGGTATCAGCTGATAAGGTCTGAAGATGCTTATTTAGGGTCCTAGGCTCCTGAAGGGGAGCAGCCAACCCCATTCATAAAGGACTGCTGGGATCTTGGGTCCCATTCTCTCTCTCTCTCTCTCTCTCTCTCTCTCTCTCTCTCTCTCTCTCTCTCTCTCTCTCTCTCTCTCTCTCTCTGTGAGCCACAGGCCACATGGCAGGCAGATTAATAAAAAATAGATTAATTTAAGATATAAAAACAAGCTAACAATGTGCCTGAGCCATAGTCCAAACAGCATAAACTTAATATAAGTGTCTAAATTATTTCTAGGGGCCTGATCAACAGCAGGCAGCTAAAGAGTCTAAGGCTACAGGTCTGTGAGTCTAGACCTCTGGCAGCCCCAGACCAAAAACCTCATTACAACACTACCTTATTTTCGGGATTAAAATTAGAAAGGAAACATATTTTAATAAGTTGAAAATTGTGTAGTTGTAATACTTCAAGTATCCAAAATATTTTATTTTTTATGTATATGATGTTTTGCCTACATGTATGCTTGTGAAACATGAACAGTGTATTTGCATGGTATTTGGGGCCATAAGGAGGTACTGGATCTTCTGGAACTGGAGTTATAGATAGTTATGAACCACCATATGGATGCTGAGTAGTGAACCTGAATCCTCTGGAAGATGAGACAGTGCTCTTAACCACTGAGCTACCTTTCCACACAGTGTGTCCATAATACCTTAAAATTGAAAGAATGGATCTAACCAAATTCTACATGTTAGTCATTTCCCAGGATAAAGGAAATAGTTTCTGACCTTTCTAATGCTTCTTTTTCATTTTCACATGGGCCTGTGACATGAATATGAACATTTTGTTTATATTAATGATACATAGGTGTGGGGATATTACATTTGAAACATAGCCCCATACATATGGTTCAGTACTTGCTTTATTTATTTATTTATTTTGAAAATGTGGCATTGCAGATCATGAAAAGAGGCTGCTTGCTTGAACAGCAGCAGTCTTTCCTTGAACAAAAAGTAACTTTCTTGTTTCAAGAAAGATTATTTTGCTAAACAAAATCTAATCCTTTCCTGGTTCTTCCCCAGGGAAGACTTGGATGAATGTAGACATTTGAAATTCTAGTCTTATGAATTTCAGTAGAGACACATCATAGTGCTTTTCATCATTTGCACTAACTTCTATTTAAAATTTATCCAAAATGATTTTAATTCCTCACTGATATTTTTAAATGTTTTAACTTTTGATGAAGTTTAAAATGTCCTTGCAAAGAGCCATCTTTGCAGTGTTTCTATACTCCTCTATGATGGTGATTTCATATAGATCTCTTCCATTTGAGGTTGCTGTCAATTTTTTTCAAACTTGTTGAAATGTCGAAGCCACTGTGGTGGAATTTTAGTGAAAAGAGCCTCTAAGACGACTTTGAATTCCGCTCTTCTCCTTCCTTGAAACAAAAGGATAGGTGGTATATTTTAATATTAAAATGTGTATGTGTATATATACATATATATTAATATATTTATTCTTCATGCTGATTACAGTGGAATTTACTAGCAAGGATATTAAGAAATTGCCGTGATTGTTCATGTAACCTTCACCTTCTAGGTTTCTTCTCTTTACAAATTCCTTGTAGTTGGGCATTTGCCTTTCATTGTTGTAGTGAAGAATGAATGGTCAGATGAATCACCTGTTCTTACAGCTTTTATTTGGAAAATATGCAGAGCTGGCCCTTTGTATTTTCTGTGCATTACAAGTTAGTTTATTTTTTATAATTTCCTTTCCAGACATTAGAACAGCATTTGTTGCATGAGCACTAGGAGAAAAATTCTTGAATTTTCATAGAGGCACTGTATCACTAAGATCAGTAGTTCTGATTGTGTGTGTGTGCGTGCGTGCATATGTACATCATTATAAACACACATGAGAATGTGTATCATATGTGCTTTCAGCCAAATTTTGCATTACACATTTTCTAATTCACTGTATAAGGCTACTCTGGATTAGATGGGTGAAATGAATTAATATCAAGTTTAACATATGAAAGTTCTTTTTCATGTGATATACCATTTTATTTGATTATTTTAAATGTATTATCTTTTTCACTGCTGTTCACTAACTTTAGTATTGGCCCTTTGACTCATAAAATGGGAATGTTAATTGTATTTGTTTAAATTTTTCATTGCATTTTTTATTGCTGTAAATTCATGTTTTTAAAATTCTGGATCATAAAGCTGATGTGACAATTTTACTAGACACATCTTGAAACTGACCTCACTTTTTTCCTAGCTACTACAGCTTGGGTGATGTCAGCCAAGACTCGATGAACAAGTTCCTGTCACATCTGATTGAGAAATCTCTGGTTGAGTTGGAGCTTTCCCACTGCATTGAAGTTGGAGAGGTGGGACTTCTGATCACCTTTTGACAGTAGGCTGACTAGCACTTGTACTATTCAAATTTGTAATAAATCTGTTACAGTAGCTACCACAGTGTTATCCATTACTTTCTGAGGAATGTGTACCTCCACTGTACATTTCACTTACCTTGTTTTATCTTTATTTGAAATAGGATAACCGCAGCATTGAGCCACTAGCATATGGCCAAATTGCCTCCTATTACTATCTGAAACACAAAACAGTCAAAATGTTCAAGGACCGTTTGAAACCTGAGTGCAGCACTGAAGAATTGCTTTCAATCCTGAGTGTGAGTTTACACTACTTTGGCTTATATATTTTAATTCTGAGTGTGAGTTTTATGCTTTTGTGATTTATATATTTTATACCTACTCTTTTAATTTAGAACTTTTATCATTTCCAGGTCTGAAAATTTTGTCTAAGAGTGTTCTGGAGGGATCGTTCTTCTTTCAAATAAGGTTTCATTTTCATATGTAGGATAATCTTGCAACTAATGTGACCATATAAATCATCCAGAGCAGGATCCCCTGAGTAGGACAAGTGCTGTTGATATGTGAACACAGATTAGTGGTCTACTTTGTACTCTAGAGAAAACCTGATGACGCAGTGGCCCCTCTAGCTTAGATTGAAAACTTGCTGCCTCTTTATTTGGGTGGTTCTATGATGTTATTAAAGAGCCTTTTCTTAAGGATTCATGTGATTAAATTCACTGCAAATCAACCCCAAGAAAGCTCTTTAATGCTTACTCCCACCTTCCCATCTCTCACTTTCCAAAAAAAAAAAAAAGGAGAACAAGATGTATCATGTGGTAAATCTACTATACTTTCTCTTCTCTCTTTTCTCCAAAAGAATAAAACATGTTTAATGTTGAAGTTTAAAGTGGACTCTGCACAATGCCTGTACCTTCAGAAACTGTAAGCTGGCCAACCAATGAGCTCCAGGGATCTGCCAATCTCTGCCTCCAAGTGCTAGGGTTATAGGTGAATGCCACTACGTCTGGCTCTTTACACAGATGGGAGGGATCCAAATGAAATTCTTCATGCTTATAAAGTAGGCACTTAACGTACTGGTCCATATCCCTCACCTACTACAGTATTTTTTAAGCTGCTTAAATTGTCAGTGATGAAATTGTCTCATTTCTGGGGCTAGAGAGATGGTTCAACAGTTAGAAGCACTTGCTGTCCATCAAGAGGACCCAAGTTTGGTTCCTAGCATACACATCAAGCAACTTATATCTTCATGTAATTCAAACTGCTGGAGATCCAACACTCTCTTCTATCCTCTAAGGGCACTCAAACCAGGGGCATGCACGCATACACATGCACATACATGCTTTATACAGACTGAGCAGGTTATATTTATTTATTAAGGTGTGTGTGTGTGTGTATCTGTATCCTCCAAGGGCACTTAAACCAGGGCCACGGGCACACACACACACACACACACACACACACACACACACACACACACACACACACAAAATAGAGGCCATGAATTTAAAAGACAGTAATTGATGAGGTGCATATGAATAGTTGGAGGATAGAAAGGGGAGGGGAGAAACATTTTAAGTATATTTTAATTTAAAAACATGAAAAAATTATAAAGATGTAAAAGTTTTTAAAAAATTAATCTTATAAGAGAAAAATTCGCCATTGATTTTTGTTTTGTTTTAATCATATCAAAATTATGTTAATTGAAATTTCCTCTTTTCTCAGAAATGTCACAGTATGATTGTAGATATGTTAGAAGATGATCATAGAATGAAAAAAAGAATAGCAGAACATTTATTCACCAAAAGCTTTAAAAAATATGATCCCGTCATTTCCCTTAGTTATTATCAGGGAGGTTTCTTAATTGCTTACACCTTTTCTCCTGCGGGAGAAGATAATTATATATAGACTTTTACACTGAGCCATGTATGTGTTTTCCTAAATTAAACCGAAATTCATACTACCTATGTAATTATTTACATATTACTTTCTATTTTTCTGAAGAAATAGAGTTTCTTTAGGAATAGGAATGTAGTGACTTACTGCCTTTGTAGTATTTACCAGAAAAGATTTTTTTCTTTCAATAGTAAAAGAAAATATTTAGCCAGGTCACCTTATCATACTCTTTCAGTATTTTTGAAAGTGAACCTTGCACTTTCCAGTATTGCATAGTAGAAAATTGTCATGATTGGTTTTGTAAAAGTTGATCTGCTAGTCCTATTTTTTTCTTATCTTCTATTTCCTGTTCTCTGTGTCCTTTTGCTCTTTCCTTGGGATGCTTGGGATGAGCTCAGTAGTTTCCAGAATGGTGATTCTGTTATCACCTTTCACAGAAGTATCAAGCCAACAGGAAGTTTCTGAATTTGCAGGTGACATTAAATTATTCCACATAGTAAAAATTAATAAGTAACCTTTGCAAAGAGAGATTTCATTAAAAATAGATAGATCAAAAATAGTTTATTCATTATATCAGTGGTTTTCAACCTGTCAGTCCTGACCTCTCTGGAGGTCCTGTAGCAGATATCCTGCTTATCAGTTATTTACATTACAATTCATAACAATATTAAAATTTCTGTTAAGAAATAGCAAGGAAGTAACTTATGATTGGGGTCACCACAGTATGAGGAACCGTATTAAAAATTGAGAACCACTGCTCTCAATGTTATTTTCTGTTCTCTATGGTCACCTTTTAACCCATCTATCATATGTTTATTCTTCCTTTAATTGTGTATGGATAGTGCGAGGCACTTGAACAGGATATATGAAATCATAGATATTACCAGTGGACTTCGTAATTGACAGATAAACTGTAGTCTGTGGCAGAGGGACATTTAGATATTGCTCAAACCTCTCACAGCAATGCTTGCTATCAGAAAAAAATTTAAAGACAAAACAAAATGTATATTTTGTTTTCCATGTTAATCTACATGGGGATGTGTGGTGTATACATTGTATATAATGTTGGCCTCAAGTTAGAAGGACATTATAGAGAACACCCAGTAGCCCAAACTAAGTAACTAAAGCTAGCAAGGTGGACTTTGGTTCACTGTAGTTGTCTGAACAGAAACACTTTCATTTTGTGACATGTTCAAAACTGGGAACTAGTACTGTCAGATCTTACAAGTGTAAATTTGAATCATAACTTCTGTTCAGATATATTATAGACCAAAGACAAAAGAGTCAGAACAAGTCCACTGCCAAAGAACTAAAATAGAAGATGGAAGTGTCTGAGAGACTAGGATTATTTCTCTGTAGACCAGAGAAGGCAGGGCTGCTTCAGAATTGAACCTACCTGGCACATAACATTTCATTTCTGCCTGATGCTCTATAAGTGCTTTAGGGCTATTTTTACATTTCAGAATATTTCTATCTTTTCAACATCAGAATGTTCTGGATGCTTTTCTTTTGTGTGTTGTAGCCCTATTACATTCCCAATGATAATTTCTGCTGATTATTGGGAAAGTTTTATTTGAACACGGTAAAAAGAAATACCCCTTTGCCACTTTTCCTTATATAACTTTTCATGAGATTTTTACATGCTTTTCATTCCTAGAAGTGGACTGGTTGGCTTACACTTTCCTTTATCATTTGCTTTAAGTGACAATAAGAACCACATTTTTTAACATAAGACCAAATTTCTGTTGAGACTGTTCTCCTTACTAATCTTATTTCACAGTAGGAACACACAAATAAAAGACTATTTTTAATTATCAATTACATGCTTTGCACTTTGTATACATTACTTAAAAGCTTCAACAACTTTTTATGGTATAACCTTACTAATAATCAATTTTAATAATAATAATAATAAGCTGCTTCATAGTTAATAGGAAGTAGTTCTTTATGTCTCCCCAATTCATACTTTCTCCATAGACACATTTTGCTTTATCCTGTACGTCAATCTATCTACAAAAATAAAACATTAAGATCATATAATTTTAAAAGTAAATAAGAGTGAGTTTTAAAATTATGTGTGCCCTTGTAACTTAGATTGTAAGTTTTAAATACAAACGTTAATAATTGACAAAAATAATCATTTTAGTATTCCTTGTTAGAAATGTATATTTGAAGTTTTAAACCATCTGATGTTATTTTGAAAAGATTGGGTATTTTATAAGAACCCTTGCCAAGCCTTTTTCCACACCATGAATTAATAAGCTTCATAATTAAGGCAGCTGCTTCACACCTCTATTGTTAACCAATGACATTACATCTGTCCTGCTCCATTGATGCCCTCCTCCTACTTATTGAAGCATTTAGCAGTTTTGGCAACAGGGATTACAAAGCTTGTAGTTAGTAGTCTAATTAGGTATAAGTGAAAATCCCAAGGGAAAAGTACATTTCAAAAGTAATTTGGAAGAATCTCTTAATGATGCTGGCACAACTCCAGAGCAGAAAGTGTCCATCGTCATGGCACAGCAGGGTCAGGTTTGATGTGTTTCATAGGTGTTTGGAAGGCAACTATTTTAAAACAGCAATGGAAATGAAAGCCTTCAAATTGAGAAATCTATTTCAACATAGTTATATTATAACCATGTGCTTCCTTAGGGTATTAATAGCTGAAAGAAGGCAAAAATATATTTTAAATGTTCTTGGATTTTGGGGGCTTTTTTAATGTAAGGATTATTTGTCTATTGGTATTCTTGTAATTGAAAGAAACATGAAATTATGCATCTATATCAAATACTTAAGTGAAATTATCCTTAAGTTAAATATGGGATTATATGCATATATGTTTGATATTTTATAAATTGTGAATCTCTTATTTATACCACAGAGTTGAATAAAAGAACAGACTTTATACATTAAGATATAGCAATTCCAATTTTTTAAAAACTTCAGAACAACATATAAATGTATATCACTAGATTTCCAGGTTTGACAGTACTACTTTCCTTAAAGCCATTTTGATTTATTACAATGCACTATATAACTCTTTCATAGCACTCTAATCCTTAGATCATGTCATTTTTGTAGTACAACTACAAATCTTTTGGTATCAAATTACAAAAACATCTTTCTTCAACTTATAAGGTGGTTAGAACAATAAGCGATGAATTTGAAGAGAGCTAATCTTAAAATAAGTTAAAATAGCAAGCCCATTATAAAAGTACTTTAGGGAGGAGGCCTAGCTTGTAACATGAAAGAGTTTATTAAAGGAAAGAAAATGAAAGAACGGTTAACTAACAGTGGACACCATCAACCTCAGTGGTCTTCTATTTCCACCTAACCTCGTAACAATCACAAGGTCCCATCTGCTGTTCTTTATCCCATGTGGGGAATCCTGATGTGATACATTCCAGGGTTTGTGAGCAGAGAGTGTCACTATCCCTCAGCCTGGGGGCTGCCTGGCACAGATGGCAAATGTCTTTTTAAAAGTATCTTTTTATTCTCTTCACTCTACCCTTGAGACTGCCTTTATTCTCCATTATTTCTTAGCTTCTTAAACCAAGTGAAAAGAAGTGTTTTCCAGGTTTAAGATATCAATCTGAGATAAGTTTGTTACCATTTGCAAAACTAAAGTTTTTAACCTATTGAGTTCTGGGCATTCGCTCTATGAATTAATAACTGGAGTTTTTTCAGTGGTCAATTACTGTTCATTTTTATTTTCTAATTACTTTTGGTTTCTTAAATGATTACACATAAAATCAATTACCATTATTCCAAAAGTGATAGAGTATTTTAATAAGGCACGAGTTACAAAACTAAATTATGAATAAAATTAATCTTACTTCAATAAACACATTCAACTTTCTTAATTAAAAAAAAATTTAAAGATTCAGTTTTATCTAATATGACTCAGTGTGGAAAAAACTCATAAAAAATCTGAGTTCTACCTAGTTCCAAGAGTCAAGACAGTTTTAGATTCAAGTGTCCCAAGCAACTTACAAACTGTATTGTCTGCTTGCTTTTTAATTTTTTTTTTACTTTTTTCTGTTTATACATATTATTTCACCATTTTATCTAAATTTGCAAAGCATATAAAAAGGATTTATTACTTTCTTAGCCTATACTGTCAATAGAAAATTTTATATTGCTCGTTCAGATTCTGTAAGTGTTCTTCTCCAGTACTGACCCTACTAAATACGGCTAAATAGTGTCATGAATTTGTGCTAGAACAAACTTATGGCCATAAAGGTGGAAGCTTGTGTTTGTGTATGGCATTGATGCTCAACAGTGATTTAACCATTCATAGGAAGTGTTCAGTCCAGATCAAAACATTCAGAACAAAGACTTGCTTGACATTGTCCTCTCTGAAATATAAGAGTTCCTAGCTTGGCAAAATTGGAGCACGTTTGCCAGGGGTGATTCTTCTTAGTGCGTGGGTTATAAATGTCTTAAAAGACTAGGAAACTGGAAATTTTCTTTCCGAGGAACCCTATCATGAATCATTTGACAGAGTATACAATTAAAAATTTTGGTTTTTAAAAACAAGTTTATTAGATATCATACACCTTATCCTGCCACTCACTGATTTGAAGTCTACAGATCTGTTCAGTCATTTCCACAGTTGTAGGACTTTGTATTGACTAAGAGAGAAACTACAGTACAGTTGTTCACAATTTCTGCTCTTGCACTGTTTCTCATCAGCTTCATTAAGGCAGTCCTCTATTGCAAGGGGCTTTCTTGGTGCTGGGTGGCCAGAGGCCCAGACCCACAGACCTGCCACGCCAGACCCCTTAGCAGCCAGCCGCTGCTCAGGCCCCCAGAAATGACTCAGACACTTATATTAACTTTATGCTGTTTGGCCTATGGCTCAGGCACATTGCTAGCTACCTCTTACATCTTAAATCAACCCATTTCTATTAATCTGTCTGCCATGTGGCCCGTGGCTTACCTGTGTTCCTTACATGTTGCTCCTTGGGCGGCTTGCTCGATCTGCCCGACTCCACCCTGCTTCTCCTACCTATGCTCTGATTCTTCCTCCTACTTCTTCTATGGTGCCTGTCATGGGCCAACACAGCTCCTTTATTTAAAGATTGATATTCACAACATACAGAAAGACATTCCCACATCACTCCTCCTGCCTGTCTTGGTCGAATGGTCTATAGTTATGTATCTTCTGACCACCCTCATCTCCCTTTCCTTCACTCCATTCCTTTTTTTAAATGAAGTCAGCTTGTATGGATTCTATTTATGAATGAGATTCAGCAGTGTTCATCGTTCTGTTCATGTGTTTCACTTAAAATAATGTTTTCTAGATTTATGCATATTGTCACGATCAACAGAGTTTATTTTCAAACGTGAATCATGTTGGTATTTATGTGCTATATTTTCTTTCTCAGTTGATCATTTCATATATAGGATAACCAAGTTTGTTATGTTGTGAATAGGCTTCTGTAAACATGAAAATGAGCATACATCACTTATATGTTGATTTTTCTCTGGTTATATATGTACGAGTGGTGTTTCTGGGTCATTTAGTTGTTCTGATTTTGTGAGAAGTTTCTATACTGTACTGAATAATATTTGTGCTAGTTCACATTTCTACCCATAGTGTATGAGGACTCTGATTTCTGTGCACTGCTGCCAATGCTTTTCTTCTTTTGAACAATAACCACTTTTTTGGTTTGGGGCTTGGGGATTCATGGCTTTGATTTGCATGCCCATGATTTTTAATCATGCTGAATGTTTTTGTATGCTCGTTGACCATTTGTATGCCTCTTTGGCAGATGTGTCTATTCAGGACTTTTCCTGTTTTTATTTTGTTTTGTTTCTTAAGTCCTTGACAATTCCATATGGGTATATAATGTATTTTTATCTTACCCCTCCAAATCCCTCCTAAAACTCTTCAATACTACCCATGTTTCCTTCCCAACTTTATGGGGTTTTTGTTTTTATTTTATATATACATATATATATTTTTTTAAATAAGCCACCAAGTCCAAAGTCCATGCTTTCCAAATGCTCATAGGTGTGTGTGAAGCCATCCACTGGATAGTGGTCAACCTAGAAGGCCACACCTTTTCTTATCTTTTGTGAGTTGCCAATAGATTCTCAGATGGGGTAGGGCCATAAGAGCCCTCCCTTATCTGTGCTAGGATTATGATTGGCTTGATTTTATTCAGAGAACCACTGTTGCTGTGAATTCTTTCTTGAGTGCAACAGGCTTGTCATGTATGAAAGACACTGTTTAACAACAATTCTCCCCAAACCCTGGGTCTTATTATCTTCATGGCCCTCTTCTATGATGTCCCCTGGACCTCAAGGGTATGGAGTGTGACATAAATGTTCTTTTGGGAGCTGAGCATTCCATAGACATTTCTTCTCTGCATTTTGTCAAGTTCTGAATCTTTATTAAAACTTGACTGCTACTAAAGATTTTCTCTGAATACAGAGAATTGATATAGTCTGTCATTGTGGAGATAAGTATTTAGAAGGCAGTTTGGTATTGATTTGGCAACATAATAGTAGTGCATTCGCCTCTGGCCTTTATGAGTTTCCCAAGCAACAGGTTTTTGGTCAGATTTATAGTACAGGACATTTGTTTTATCCCATGGAGAGGTCCTTAAATCCAGTTAGAAATGGGTGACTATTTCCATAGTAAAAAAAAAACAAAAAAACCCAACACTGTTGCACCAAGAACTTGTCTTTTCAGGCTGGTTATTATGATGGTTTACAAGTCACACTCTTAAGATTGTTGGTGACTTTTCTTCTCTGGCTGCCTCCATGATACATCCTGGCACTGTGAAAGCTACAGGGACTACAGTGGTGTCTTTAGCAGCAGGGACTTACTGTCAGATTCTTGCAATAACAATAACTCTGGGACCTCCCTCTCCAACCAACAACTTGGAGACATATGACATTTTTGGGAGATTTTGCTCATTTTTAATATTATTGATTATTTTCTTGCTACTTTGATGTTTATTTTCTTTTCTTTTTCTAGTGCAGTTTGAAGTATTTTCTCTTATACTGTAGGTTGTCTTTGTATTTTATTTTTTATTGTGATTATTTTATTTTGATTTTGAGTTTTCATTGTTTTTGTTTTTATGTACATAAGCCTCTTAGTTTAATATAATTCTATTTTCTATTCATTGTCTTTGTTCTTGAGGTCATATAAGAAAAATTGCCTAGACCAGTGCTGTAGAACTTTTTCTTTTTTTTTTTTCTTTCCTTCTTTTTTCTAAGTTTTATGTTTTGACATTTTATGGTGAAGTATGTAATCCATTTCAGGTTGATTTTGGTGCCCAGTCTGAGAAAAGTGAACATATTTTTTCAAACACCATTTATTAAAGAGGCAGGCTTTATTTTTTCATTTTCTGTCCTTGGTACATTTTTTATTCTGTTGCCTGTGGAGGTGTCTTAATGCTGTACTTTTGTGTTGCATTTGGGTTCTATAGCTTTGTCGTATGTGCTAGGTCATGTGACATGATACTTCCAGCCTTGTTCCTTCTATTCAAGCTTTGGCTATTCTGTTATTTTGATTCTTCCATGCAGATTTTAGGATTTTTTTTTCCTGTGCAGAATATCATTGCTGTTTTGTTAGAATTTACATCGACTATGTTGAATGCTTTGTGTGATACAGTTTCCAATACTTGAACAGAGAATCTCTTTCCATTTTTATTGCCTTTTACCTTCATTCATAAATGTTTTGTAGTGACCATGAAAACATCTTTTACCTCTGTGCTGATCTTTATTTGTAAGTTATTTTTAGTCATGAGATTATTTTCTTGATTTTTCTTTCAGATACTTACCATTATGGCATAAAGGTAATTTTATATAATACATTTTCAACCATGGCCCTTTAATTTTTCTTTTACTGACAATATATTTTTCTTAAATAATATATCCTGATTTATAGTTTTTCCCCTCCCTCTACTCCCAGTTTTCCCTGCTTCTTCTCCCATCTGGTTCTACTCTTTTTCTGTCTCTCATTGGAAAAAACACAGACTTATAAGGAATAGTATTAACATTGAGCATAATATAATATAATAAGGTATGCTGTGGAATTATGCTTTTTAACACTGTAAATATTTATCATTGTAATTATTGGTTTAATAAAACACTGATTGGTCAAGTAGGTAGATAGGAAGTTCAGGTGGGGCAACCGGACTAGAAAAATTCTGGAAAGTGGAAGAAAGAGCAGCAGATGCCAGTGAGAGACAGAAAGCAGATGAGAATGCTGCACTGAGCAAAAAGGTTCCAAGTCACCTTTAACTTAAAGTATAAGAGTTAGTAAGTAATAAGCCTGAGCTATAGACCAATCACTTTGAAATTAATAGAAGAGTTTGTGTGATTATTTGGGGCTAAATGTCTGTATGACTAACTCGACAGGACAGAGAAACTTCCAGCTACAAATATAAAACAAAACCCAACTAATTTGAATTGATCACAACAAGCAAACAGAATGTAAGGAGCCCAAGAAAAGGCACAAGAAACAGAAAACCATTCATTCACACACTCAGGAATCCCATAAAAACAGTATAAACTAGAAGCCATAATATATACTCAGAATATTATTACAGAATTGTGCAGGTCCTCTGCAAGCCGCCTCAGCCTCTGTGAGTTCATATGAGTTATGCTTGTGTTGATTTGCAGGCCTTCTTCCCTTGGTGTCCTCTACCTCCTTTTTGGCAGAGTCCCCTGAGTCGTGAATGGGGAGATTTGGTGGAGACATAACAGTCTCTCACTCTTTATAACTTATGGCCGTTGGTCTCTTTATTTGTTCCAGTCTACTTCAGAAGGGTGCTTACCTGATAATGGCAGAACAGTATCTTGAACTGTGAGTGTAGCAGAATGATTTTAGGGGCCATTTTTAGTTACTGAGTATGGGTTCTAACTCATAAAGAGGGCCCTAAGTCAAGTTAGATAATTGGTTGATTTTTCCCACAAGCCCTATGCCACCACTGCTGGGAGGACACCCTTGTAGATCAAAGGATTTGTGGCTGGATTGATGTTCATGTTTTTCTTTTGATGGTGTGCAGAGTACCTTCCTATACCAAAGAAGCTAGAACATAAGGGTAAAGATTCTATTGTAGGCATTGATACCATTTTTACTTCCTCATGTTCAATAAGTTATATAGGTATTGCCTTCAGTTTGTGGAAATCAAGCTATCGTCTTGGAAACAGCCTGGCTGTTATGAATAGAGATTCAGTGAACATGATTGAACAAGTGTCCCTGTGGTGGAATGAGTCACCCAATGACTATATGCCCAGAGGGTCTGCCACACTGATTTCTATTGTGGCTATACAAGTTTCCACCCCCACCAGTAGTGAAGAGTGTCCTCCTTACTCCTCATCTGTGCCAACTGAGGTGCCAACTGAGGTGCCAACTGATTTCTTGTTCTTAGAAGTTCTGATAGATGTGGGATGAAATACTAAAGATTTGCTTTTTCCTGATGATTAAGAATGTTGAATATTTCTTTAAGCGTTTCTCAGTTTGAGTTTCCTCTTTGAGGAGTGCTCTCCTAAGGTCTACATCCCATTTTTTAAAGAGTTATTTGTTTTCATGATAGCAAGGTTTTTCAGTTCTTTATGTGTTTTGAATATTCACCCTTTATTGGATGGAGAGTTGGTAAAAGTCTTCTCTGATTTTGTATGCTGCTGCCTTATATGAATGAGTGTCCTTTGTTGTGCAGAGGCTGTTCAGTTTCATAAGGGCCCCATTTAGTAATTGTGCCTGTTATGTTCAGAAAGTCTTTTCTTGTGCTGATGGTTTCCATTCTGTTCCCCAATTTTTCTCCTATAAAATTCAGTGTATCTGTTTTGTGTCAGGATCATTGATCCATTTCTAGTTGCATTTTGTGCAGGGTTATTAAATATGGATCTTTTTGTATTGATCTACATGCTACAATCCAGTTTGGCCAACAGCATTTGTTGAAGATGGTGTTTCCTGGGCTCTCTTTCAAAAACCAGGTGTTCACAGGTGTGTAGATTTGTGTCTGACTCTTTAAGTTTCTGGCCCCATCCGGCCAGAGGTCCTGACCTATGGCTCACCTGTGTTCCTTACATGTTGCTTCCTTGGGTAGCTGGCTTGATCTCTCTCTCTCTCTCTCTCTCTCTCTCTCTCTCTGTCTGTCTCTATGACTCCACCCTCCTTCTACCTATGTTCCTCTTACTGCTACGGTGCCTGTCAAGGCTCAAAACACTTCCTTTATTTAAAGAATGATCTTCACAGCACACAGAAAGACATCCCCACATCAAGTTTCTTTATCAACATATCCTTTTTTGTGCCAATGTTGTGCTGTTTTTATTATTATATCTTTGTATTACAGCTTAATAATGGGTATAGCAATGGCTCCTGTGGTTCTTTTGTTATTCAGAATGTTTCATCCTGAGATTTTTGTTCTTTCAAGATCTGTGAAGAATTGTGTTGGAATTTTGATGGGGATTGCACTGAATCTGTAGATTGTTTTTGATAGGATGGCCATTTTTACTGTGTTCATCCTACCAATCCATGAGCATGGGAAATCTTTCCATTTTCTGAGATACTCTTCAGTTTCATTCTTCTAAGACTTGAAGTTTTTATCTTATAAGCCATTCACTTGCTTGTTTAGTTACCCAACATAGTTTGTAGTTAGAATTTTCTCTGTTCTGCCCTGTCAGTCCCACAGCCATTTAATTCCAAATAATCACATAAAGTCTTATATTAATTGCAAGCTGGTTGGCCTGTGGCTCAGGCATATAATTATCTAACATTAATACTTTAGGTTAACCCATATTTCTTATTTATATTTAGCCACATGGCTTGGTTCCATTTTGTTCAATGCACATTCCCAACCCGCTTTCTCTGTGTCTCCCTGATCTGTTCTTCCACTTCCCAGCATTCTCCTAGTGTGCTTGGCCCACTTCTACTTCCTTGACCAATCATCATTTTATTAAACCAATAGAAGTGACAAATAGTTACAGTGTACAAGTTTCACAATGTACAAGTTCCACAGTGTACATAGTCCCACATTTCCTCCTTTTTCTTTTTAAAACTAGAACTAACAATCTAATCTCTTTTGTATAGCTTGCTCCCAGACCATTATTTATAATGACTTGTAATCAACACTATAGACAAACATCCATAATACATTTTGGGGGAATTGGGCATAGTTCTCTAGTCTATTTCCTGCTGATTGGGTATGCTGGTCAATTCAGGATGTGGTCAATCAAGTATTGAGTGAAGTATCATGTGAAACTGGGTCATCTCAGCCAGTCTTCTTCAAGCTGTTCTGGATGTAGAACTCAAAGGAAACTGCAGCAGGGGTTCTCTGAAATGCTGAACCATCTGGGTTATACATTTCTATCAGAAGCTTTTCAGAGGGTCTTCCTCAATCAAACATTTTTAACCCAGAATATCACAGCCTCTCATTTTCTGTGGAAATTTAAAAAATGAAAGAAAGAAAGAAAGAAGGAAGGAAAGAAAAAGAAAAGAAGAGAAAAGAAAAGAAAGAAAAACCTCTTCTCCAAGTAACTTTCAAAGTTTCTTTTTGTTACAGAGTTTTCAGGTTTTCTGTTAAGTTGCTAGTATAAGATCTCTCAAAAAAAAAAAAATTGTGCTCTGTACTTACCAGTTCTTGTATATTATTTTCATTCATTTCTAGAAAGTATTTGATATTTTTAAAATACCTATCTTGACTTCATTTAGTGTAGGCTTATCCAGCTTTCATGAGTTTGTAAGCTTTCTGTAATTTTTGTTGATATTCTTATTCATTCCTTTGAATACATGGTAAGCAGCAGATAGACCACAGGGTGTGATTTTCTTGTATCTACTGAGATTTGCTTTATGTCCCATTATGTGGTCAATTTTAGAGAAAGTTCTATGAGGTGCTGAGAAGAATGTGTATTCTTTTGTGTTTAGGTTGAGTGTTCTGTAGATGACAGTTAAATCAGTTCGATTTGCAGTATTGTTTACCTCTAGAGTTTCTCTGTTTAGTTTTTGCCTGGATGGTCTATCTGTTGGCAGGAGTGGAGTTTTGAAGTGTCCCATTCTCAGTATGTTAGAGTCATTTTGTGATTTAAGCTGTTGAAGTTCTTTTGTTACAGAAGTGGATGTTCTTGTATTTGGTGTATAGATGTCCTCTTGATAGATTTTTCCTTAAATAAATATGTAGTATTTTTTAAATCTCTTCTGGTTACTTTGGTTTGAAGGCTATTTTGTCAGATACTAAAATGGCTGTAACCATCTTTGCTTTTAGGTCCATTTTCTGGAATATCTTTTTCCAAACTTTTACCCTGCGGTGATGACTGTCTTTGATGTTGAAGTGTTTCTTGAACACAGCAGAGCTTTCTTCTTAAGTTCCTAAATGTTTCATCTCCACATTCCCCTCAGTTTGGGTTTTCTTAGTTTTCTGTATTGATTCTATTTTCACTTTCAGTTTTTGAAAGGTTTGTTTCTGTTTTCATAGATTTCTTTGAGGCATTTATTCATTTCCTTTTAAAGACCTCTATCATATGCATAAAGGCTCTTTTAAGGTTTGCTTGTACTTCACCTATGTTGGACAATCCAGTGCCTGCTGTGGTACGGTTGGTGGGCTCTAGTGGAGACATGGTCTTGTCTGTTACTGATCTAGGATTGGAAAAATTGTAAATTTAGGTGGTCATCAATGGTCTTGTGTTTGTTGGCTAGGTGTTTTGTTCCTTGGCTTCCTCTGGATTTTAGGAGAATGTGGTAAATGTATTACCTGTAGGAAAATCATCTGGGATCTTGATAGGTATTGGGGGTTCCAGATAAAAGGAGTTTCTGGTGGGTATTGGGATCTAAGACTTAGGAATTGGGAAAGGCTGAAAGAGGTGCTTAAAAGGGAGGAAAGCTGTGTGTGCTACCAAAATCTGCTTAATTTGTGCCCAGAGAGTGAGGTCAGAGAGGAAGGTGAGGCCACAGCAGGTGGTCTGCTGCAGAATTGGGTGTTGTGCAGGAGCACTGGATTGGACAAGGAGGATAGGATGGGTGAAGATCAGTTAGAGGAGTGGAACTAGGAAGAGAAGATCTGTGTGATCCACTAGAGATGCATGCAGTGTGAAGGAAAAGAAGGTTGCAGTAGGTTGTCTGCTACAGAGCTAGGGAAGAACCTGAGCAGTTGGAATTGGAGGAGATAAGGGAGAGTGAAGAATTGCAGTTAGCCTACCTGTTTTCATGGCCAGAGTAATCTTGCCACTTTCCTGAATTCGTTTACTGTCTCTTAACATCCCTTTGTGGAATTGTCTGTAAACAGTAATAGTTTAACTTAAAGTCAGTTTGTTTTTCTTTCTTTCTCTGTAATTGCTCTGCCCAGAGCTCAAGCACTCTGTTGGACAGAAGCAACAAAGTTGGGAATTCTAGTGAAAATATTCTTAGTTATTATTGGTACCAATCCTGTGCCAACAAGGATGTCATAACTATTTAGAATTGCTAGTATAACATGCATGTATTTTAAGGAAGCAAAGGTAATTTTATTATGATAATAACATTGAAGAGAATATCTTGCTGAAATAAAATTTCTAAATTTTACTTGAGGTAAGTTTGCTGCTTTTAGATTTCTGTTAATAAATAAAACCTAAGTAAACTTTAATTTAAAGTAAAATATGTAAATAAATATAGATGAAGTTATTTACCAAATGTTTCTGAATTTATCTGAGTAAAAATTAAATGCACTTAAATGATTAAAGCCAAGTGAAGCAGTTTAAAAATCAGTATCAGCTTCTTCCCTTAATGGTTATTAGAACTTTCTTTCCCCAGCACAAGAAATATCAAATGCTATAATGCTACTTTAGTTTTTTTAAAAAAATAAACAACAACAAACCCTACCATCATAACTTGCATCCTCAGAAATAAGCTAAGAAACTAAATGGTCTACTCATTCTGACCCCACTGAATATATAACACAGCAGAGGAATAATTAGGCATCCTCAATTGCTTTCCAGAGTTGCAGTAAAATGCAGTGGTAAAGCACTTGGCCCAATCTCCAGCACTGTAAACAGAAATAAAAAATAAAGCTCCAAAATTTTTTTCAAAGCAGTGTTCCAAACGATTCTTTTATTTTGGAAACAGACCATTTTAAAGGGAAGAAATTTCACAAATAATATCCCTTGATAATTAAGAAATACTTAACTTTTTAGACCAAGTAACATGCATGACTTTATTTTATGTAACAATGTAAAAAAATATAACAGAATCAGTCCCATTCTGCATTTATATATGCATGAATCTCTGCAATAACAGAATTAAGAATAAAATTTTGTAAATTTTGTGAACTGCTTTCTAGTATGTTTTAGAATTCGAATCATAGTGTTTAACCATCCATTTTATTGAATCTGATTTGTGCATAGTACTGTTTTTAATTCTGCTTAATAATGCAGCATAATACTACAACTTTGCTAGTTTTTATACTCACACAGATTTTTTTATATTAATATGTTGTTCTTTCATCTTTTGAGATATTAACAACTATCTTAATCTCTTCGGGTTTTTCTCTGTATTGGTATAAACTACATGGCTTCCAGAAAAATACAAGTGTCTCACAGTTCTCAAGCTGGGAATACTGGGATCAAGTTCGAGCAAGGAGCCTTCTTCCTGGTTCACCCATCTTCTTTGTCTCTCTCTCCATGGCAAAGGGGATAAGAAAACACCTTGTGACTTATGTAGCCACTAATCTTAGCAAATATCTCTTCTTTGATATATCCCTTCCCAAATGTTGTGTCATATTGACAGTTAGGATTCAACATGTTAATTTGGGGACAGAGGAGCAAAACACTTAATTCTGTATCAACTGTTCTATAAAGATTTTATCTCCTAGTCATCTTATTACTGGTCAGTTTCTTATTCACTGATCCTTTAGCTTATTTAAGATTTTTTTTTTCTGTTTTTAAGAAATTAGTAAACATGGTACACAGTTACTCCATTTATCTTACTCCATGACATTACTATTTCTGTATGTCCCCAAATCTCATTAACCTTTCATTCAGAATTGTAGTGTTATAAAAGAACGTTTACCTTTTGAGAGTAACTCCAACTTCTATATTCCCCGGGCTTCCTAAAAGGAGAGAGAGACAGACAGAGAGAGAAAGAGAACTCACTGTATATCAGTTCACTGAGGACATATATAATCCTAATTACATAAATTTGGTTACTATAAGCCTAGGCTTTGAAATCAAACTGCACAGATTCAAATCTAAATTTCTGCCACTTTCTAGAAGGTGGACAAAGTTATTAACCTCTGTTTCTACATGTTCATGGTAGATGGAATCATAGTAAGTACTTCATGGGGTTTTGAATGAAGAGTAAATTTTTTATGCAAGTAAAACACGTAAAACAACACTTTGTTCATTTTCAGCACTGATATAAGATATTATTCTATTTAGAAAAAGTTATTAAGCACTTGCAGTAATTATAAAACGCTTGCATTCCACTCAGAAAAGGAGGATAAGGTAGAAAAATGGTGAGATTTAATTTTGAAAAATGAGAGGTAGAAGCTGCCATATCTAAGGGAGGCTGCTTGTCTTGGTTAAGAAAAGCTTGTGTAGGAGATGTCTTATTTAAGGTTTCTGTTGCTGTGAAGAGACACTATTGATGTGAAAATGCCTTTTTATATGTTGTAAATATTAACCTTTAAATAAAAGAGCTTTTGGCCCTTGGCAAACAACATATCCATAGACAAAAACATAGTGAAGAGAAAGGGTGGAGTCAGAGAGATCGAGCCAAACGCCCCCTAAAAAACATTTAAAAAATACAGGTGAGTCATGGACCATGTGGCAAGACAAATTAATAAAGATGAGTTAAGATAAAAGAGCTAGCCAGCAATGTGCTGAAGCCATAGGCCAAACAACATACACTTAATATAAGCATCTGAGTCATTGGGGGTGGGGGGTCTAAATAACAGCAGATAGCTAGATGCTCTGAGAAGGCAGGTCGGTGGATCTAGACCTCTAGGCAAATAGAGGCAAAAACCTTACTATAACAGATGGTTCCCAACATGGGGCAAACACCCACATAAAGTCTAAAAAGATTTTTTTTTTAAATTCTAAAACACAAAAACTAAACCAAAACAACTTTCAAATGATGTATCCAAAACAAAGTCATTTACAGAGATAGCCAGCCACATTCAAAATGGCAACAAACTAACAGTCGAAAGCATAAGCTACAACCAATCTGATTCCCAAAGTCTCTCAAAAACTCAATAGCGTATAATTAAAGTTTCTGTTTATTTTAAACAAACAAACAAACAAAAAATAAACAAAATCAAAATTTTTTCCTTAATAACAACATTTCTTAAATCTGCTGTTTGCTGATGGCAAACAGAGACACGGTCCCTTTAAAAAAAACTTTCTCATTCAGCTTTATCTACAAAAACTATATGACTCTTTAAAAGAGTACAAATAATTTAAAAGCTCTTCTAGTAAAAAAATGATTAAAAAATCACAATAAAACAAATTCAAATAAAGAAACCTATAAACAAGTTACAATGTGTATACAATATACATAGACTTCAAAATAAAAAATAAATCAAAATGTAGAAAATAATGTAATAAACTACATAAAAATAAAAAAATAAACACAAAATCTAAATTATAATTTTTATGTTTTCTTTTAATTTTTAATTGTTAATGAACTAACTACAAAAAGACAATTAATTACAAAAACTTTTTAGTTAAACAAAAATATATGTTTTAATTATCTTTAAATTTTAAAATATAAACCTAAGGCTATATTGCTTTAAAAGAGTTATGCTTTTGTTTCCACAAAAGATGAAAACCTATAAATTACTTCCACACTCTTATAGTTTCATCAACCAAGACCACCTAAAAATTCTCTGATAAAAAAGGCTATAAACTAAGATAATCCAGCCTCAAGACCCTCAAAAAATTACCAGCACCCCTTAATCAACAAAAAATAATAAAAAACTACACCCAAATTACCGTTATATTCTTTATAAATATTTATTTTCATTATAAAAAATTAGTCATAGCTAATCTCTTTCTAAGAATATTATTGTCTATAAATAATTTCTTTTTAATTAGGTTACCATGACAACTCTTACAAAGGAAAATATTTAATTGGTGTGGCTCGCTTAAATTCAGAGTTTTAGTCTGTTATCATCTTGAAGGGATGTAAGGCAGCAAACAGGCAGACATGTGCTGGAGAAGTAGTTGAGCGTTACATCATAACTTGCAAGCAATAGGAAATGATCTGTCTCACTGGGTGTGGATGGAGCATATATGAGACATAAAGGCCTGTCTTCACAGTGACACCCTTCCTCCATCAAGGCTACACCTCCTAATAATGCCACTCCCTTTGTCAGGGCATTTTCTTTCAAACCACCTCAGTAGATGATATTTGAACATAAAATATAATTCTGTGAATGGGCAGTTTGTGAGAGAGCCTTAGGACAGGAATTTCAGACAGGAGAGTAACATAAAAGAAGCAAAAGCCCTGACACAGTCAAAGAATATCAAGCAATCCTTAGTATCTGTAGTATAGTCAGCACTAGAAAGCCCAGGCCTAGTCATCTATGGTCATCATAAGGTCAAGTGTTCAGAGAAACTAGGAAATATGGGGTCTCAAGAATGATGGATGTATTTTTTTTTTTTATGCTGTCAAAACCAACTAAGTATTGTTAATCCTACATAGAAGTTTGCAGGGAGAATAAATATCAATGTTTAAGTCTGAGTACTGTATGTCAACTATATGCAGAAATGATCAAAATCTCTTCCGGTTACCCTAATTTTCTCATAAACTTCAGAGCTAGGTTATCAGCAGTAAGTAATAAGGAAAAGAAATACCACAAGTTTAGGAAAAGATAGTTACTCAGTTAAGTTCTCTACAGTGTGATGTAGCTCATGGGCCACTTGAAGTTTAGAAACAGCTTTTCTCAGCAGGGCTATGTCATTTCTCCATGTAAATGGCATTCTATTTACTTTCTCTAAGCCCATTTTCATAGTTATTAGGAAGCATGAAAGACATCTTTTCTGGTTTTCTTGCTTACACAAATTGAAGGTATACCTGGTAGGGCATGCCTGACTCCTGGCTTTGCTATAGGAACAGTTTTTTGGTGGTGGGGGAAGTTTTTCTGTTTGTTTGTTTGTTTTGTTTTGCTTGAGAAGCAGATGTTTGGGGTATGAGATTGGATCGTCTACATATGTTTTGCTCTCATTTTATACTCCAAACTTACTTAATTTAGTCACCTTTACAGTATTTTTAGGGAGTGAGGACATTTAGTCTTGAGGGCAGCTTTTTGAATCTATTAAGGAACTTTTCGTTTCTCTAGAGGAGGTTTAATAAAGAAGACTATGGGATATTGTGTCCCTTATGAGTCCGAGTCATGTTTTTTATTTCCTTAGCACACATCCTTTCTGTAGTTGGCATAGTTGTGTGATCAGTTAGTTCCACATGAGCAACCTTTATGTCTTTGCCTGAAGTGTTGTTTTTAATATGCATTTTAATTTATAAAAGATGACATGATGCATGATATATGAAGTGTGTTTGTATTCATACACACTCATAATTATGAGCCAAATGATCACATTCACTATCTCATGATTTTTCTGCATATTTTCTTAACCTCTTTTAGGTTCCTCTGCCTCAATTCCTTTTTCCCTTCATGATCTGTAGCTAAGTTAATATTTAACAAAAGGTCATGGATCTTGGTTATAGATTTCTTATTTAGAATGAGTAAGTTCATAAAAGAATACTGGCCCCTCTTAAACGAAGAAAGGCCTGGCAATCTTTTATCAAATGCTACTCTGATATACCAGCCAGTGTCTATGCTTTAAGAATGCTCATTTGTTTATATTTGTCAGAAATCACTGGATGTTAGAAGTCAGAGTGGTTATTACTAGTCACAGACTGTAACTGGAATTAGTTTTTCACTGAGATGCTTTGAAAATGGATTAGCACATTCTTGAATACTGAGCATAGGTTTTAAAGCTTTGGGGAAGCTTTATTAATGTTTTTGTTTATTTGTTTTGTTTTGGTATTCTTTGGATTTTTAATAGGAATCTGCAAAATAGCCATTGGGAACCTAACTAGAGGGAAAAACTCAAGAAAATGAATGGGTCATTATATGAGGCATATAATGTAGAAGTCTGGCCTTGAGTGAGTTTATAGTTAAATATCTGGCTAACTTCATTTATTGCTTATATTACTAGCTCAAATTTTGGCTGAAATATACAAAATAAATGTTTTAGAATACAAGCTTTTTGTTGTATGCCATATGAAGACATTTTCCAGTTAAAAGACAGAATCAGTGAATAAATTAAGAAAGCAAGTTAAAGTGAAGGGATAGAAAAAGTATTCTGTGCAAATGGAAAATAAGTGCAGGAGGAGCCATAATAATATTGTACAAAATATATTTCAAGGCAAATTACTAAAGGAGAAGATAGATTATCATATAATGGTGAAAGGATCATACAAGAAGAATTAATAACTAACTTTATATGCACCAGTGTAGGAGTACCGAAAAATATCAAGGAAGTTAATAAACCTAAAGGGAAAGATAGACTGTAGTAAAATAATTGTTTCCAACTTTTGTATCCCGCTCTTAGCAATGCACAGATCATCTGGCAAAATAGTCAACAAAGAAATACCATGGTTGAATTACATCCCAGAAAAAAAACTGGATCTAGTCATAAATTTATAGGATGGTCTATCCTGCACCTGGCGGACATATGTTTATTATCAGGACATGTAACATTCTTCAGTTAGATTATACAGTAGTTTACAAATCAAGTCTCAATTTAATAAGCCTGGAAATAAATAATAAAAGCTTCCAAAACTGTTCAAAAAGAAGTAAAACAACTAACTTCTGAAAAACTAGTGGATCCATGAAGAAATCAACAAGAAAATTTAAAACTGTCTTCAATCAGTTGAAAATGTAGACACAACATAGTGAAGCCTACAAAATAAAGGGAGCATTGTGGGACATTCACAGTTGTTGATTCCAATGGCAAGAAGAGGTCATAATCCACACCTTGGAAATAGAAGAAAATAAACCAAAAGTTACTAAAGTAAAATGACAAATAGACATTAGAGTAGATATAAATGACACAGACAAGAAAATAAACATATAAAAAGTCAATGAAACAAAGAATTGCTCTTTAAAATAAAACTCCATCGTCAGGGGTTGTAGTCCAAAGGCAATTGCTTGTCCTGCAAGCATTTCAGTTTCAATCCCCAATGCACGGGAGGAGGAAAAGCTAGGTACATTGACACAGACCTGTAATCTTGGCACTGAAGAGGCAGAGGCAGGAGCATTGCTGTGAATTTTAGGCCATCGTAGGCTACTAATTCTGGGTGTGGGATAAGAAAAGGAATTTAGTAAGCTCTTAGCTAGACTAAGAAAATTAAATAAAAGACCCAAAATCAAAGATGAAAAGGAAAAGTTTGTCAATGCTAGCATAGAAATGTAAAACACCATCAGTAAATAACTACGTCAGTAAATATGAAAATCTATAGAAAATACACAAGTTCTTATATATACTTCACCAAGACTGGATAATCTTTACAGATCAGTAAGAAATGTTAAGATTTAATAATAGCAAAACACCAATTCCACAGATAAATACTGCAAAAATCTTTGTACTATCCAAACTGTACAAACTTAAGAAACTTCTATCAAAATAATATTGCCATTCTTTATAGAAGTCAGAAAAAAATCTGAACCACAGAGATTCAGACAGGGGTAGAAGCAGAGTCACAAAATATTCATGAAATACCTCTTCGTAGATTGATGTGTTTAAATTCTTAGCACCATTGAAGAAAAACTTCAGTGCTCTGTATGTGGACAATAGGAGAAGACCACACTATCAGAGACTCACATGGTGAAAACCAAATTGATCTGAAAGGTGACAGCCTAATTGGGAATATCACTGAAGAACTTCTTGCCAGAAAAAGCTGTGCATCAGAAAAATATTTTCTCAGATTCAGCCACAAAGGCCTAGTGAGCTTACTACAATTGTGATAAAAGGGGTTAGACTACACCTTGAACTGACAGAACTGAGCTGACAGTGTTCACACCATTCAAGAGTGAAGAGTCATTGAGGCTTTTCAAAAGTCCAAAGGTTATGTGGCAAAGTCACATCAGAAGGTCAAGCCTATGTTTAAAGGAGACCAGGACCGTGAATATGCTCCGAGGATAGCTGTAGAACTAGAGTGCACCTGACGCCATAGAGCAGTCATTTGTGTGTATAGGTAACATATCTGGAAAGAGAGGGCCTAAAGCCATTAGGGTCCCGATGATTCATTGATAATCCACTGATGGGATATGGAGCAGCAGGGTTTGGTGTTTCTCCTGATGGTTGTGGTCTATTGTGTTCCACCTTTACCTTGCCAGCCCCCACTTCTCCCTTTTGGAATGAGAATGTTTACTCTTTGCCATAGTACGTTAGAAGTATGAAAGGGTTTGCATTTAAGAGATTTACTTGAAGAGATGTTGAAATTTTGGACATTATTGCAGCTGTTAAACACAGTGGGTCTGGAGAGATGGCTCAGCAGTTAAGAGCACTGGCTGCTTTTGCAGAAGACCTGGGTTTGGTTCTTACCCCTCATATGGCAGCTCACAATCATCTATAACTCTAGCGTATCAATGTCCACTTCTGGCCCCCATGGCACTGATAAACAAATAAAATATGTACACGTGATATAAATATACCTTTAAAACTATATTTTAAAAGACAATTTGGAACTTTTGAGGTTTGAATGGATGCATTTAGTATCATGCATTGATTATGAGAGTTTGAGAGACTGGGGAAAAATGTGACTGAATATAAAATGTCCCTTATACAATTATGTGTTTGAAATACATGCCCCAGATGTGGAACTGTTGGAAAACTAATAGAGAGAGAGAAAAAAAAAACTGAAACCATTTTTAGCAAAAGGAACCAAGCATTATACAAAACTGTAGTGATCAAAACAGTATAGTATTGGCATAAAACTGATAGGCAGGCACTGAATGAAAAAAAAAGGACTTTCAAGCTCTCCATCTGTAGTAAGCTTATTAAGAAAAGTGCAAGAGTTTTCCCGTGTGTATGTATATGTGTGTCGTACCTGTTCCTAGTACTGACAGAGGCCCGAAGAAGGTGCCAGATCTCCTGGAACTAATGTTACATATAGCTTACTGTGTGGTTGTTGGGAACTGAACCCAGTTCCTCTGAAAGAGCAGCCAGTGGTCTTAATTGCTAAGCTATCTCTCCAGTCCCTAGACCATACAACTTTCTTTTCAAAGAACTACATACCAAACTAAACCAAGATATTCTGAACTTCCTAGTATTTGAATTCAAATTCAGCTTATATTCAGTAAACCAATTTATTCCCAGCAGAGAAAGCTTCAGAGGATAAAACATGTCATTTCTAAATAATTTGTAGTATCTTCAATGTCAGCTTTTAAATAAACATTAGAGAAATGTATTTTCCTTCTTGAGTTTATGAATGCACACTATAGTATAAAGATGCTTGTCTTCCTTTGTCAAATTAATTGAATAATTTTTTATTTGAAAAGTTTTTTTCCACATCTACCACTGTTCACTTCCCTGCCCTCCTCCCAGTCCCTCTCAGTCCTCCCTCAACCTCCCCCGACCCAATCCCCTTGTCAGTTCAGTCTGGTATATCCAGTTGAGGTAGGTCCGAGTCCCTTATCCCAATATTAAGGCTGGGTTAGGTGTTCCTCTGTAGGGAATGGGCTCTCAGTTGTCAGTTCATAAACCAGAAGCATGGTCTGATCCTACTCCAAGAGGCTCCACAAACTGCCCATGCCATTTGACAGTCTTCTGCCTTTAGAGAGTTTAACTCCTTTCCCTGAAGGTTCCTCAACAATTATTTCTGAGTCAGTGAGCTCCCAATAGCATCATTCAGCCATCTCTGTGGGTCTCTTCCTCATGGTCCTGATCCTTTTATTCATATGTGCTCTCTCTCTCTCTCTCTCTCTCTCTCTCTCTCTCTCTCTCTCTCTCTCTCTCTCTCTCTCTCGCTCTCTCACTCTTGCTGTCTCGCTCTCTCTCCCCTTTCTTCCCCCCCCCCCGCCCCCCCGCAGCTGGTGCTTAGCTATCAATCTCTGTTTCTGCCTCCATTAGTTGCTGAATGAAGGTTCTCGCTCTATTATTGCTTGGAGTCCTAGCCAGGAACATTTTCTGGGTTTTTGGAGGTTTCACCAGGTTTCTTTCTAATCCCACAGTGGTTCAATATATCAAGATATTTGTTTCTTTGTTCTTCCTCTCCGTTTCTCCTATCACACATAGCTGGGAGTGAATAAGGGGAGGTGGGAACAAATAATTGAAAATTTTTTGAAGAAATTATATCTGGGTAATTAACCCATTTCTTGTTACTTAAAAAAAAATCACTGAAACTGGTAATTCATAAAGTATATGTTTGCTTTGTGATGTTTGAGTCTAAGAGCATGACTGGCTGACACCTGCCACATCAAACATAGCAGTGAGCATCAGAAGGTAAGATGCTCTTCTCTGGGGTTGCCTGTAGTTCTCTGTCTAAGGCTGAGGCCATATAAATTTTCATCCTTATGTATTTGCTTGTCTGTTGGTGTCACCCTTCTTAGGTCTAGTCAGCCCTGAAGTCAGGTATGTACAAGCAGCATTACACAGATTGAGCAGTTGTATCTATATGTTTAGGAATCTGTGTAGATATATATACACCTGTATGTAACAACAATTAAAGAAATAGAGGCCTTGATGTTGAGACAACAGGAAGGATTGAAAGATTAGAGTGGAAAGGGAAAGGAGGAACATGTAACTTATTATAATTTCAAAAAGTGAGGTTGTTTTTTTTTTAAGTAAGATGTTAGCTCATGTTTCTTCTTCTGTAAATTTATTGCTGCCATTGTTGTGCTTCCACTATGAGGCTCTCATCTAATCCTAATGACATCACAAGTTTCTAACACATAAACATTTGGGAGACACATGAAAACTGTTGTGTGACTCCACGAGAGTCTGTTAAAGGATATCAAGAATTTATTAAGGTATAAAATGGGGAAAATACACTCACAGATACAGAACAAAATAAACAGCCTTTGGCCTCCATTCTGTCCAGGGGTTAAGGGAACCATCTGGTCCCCAACTACCCAAGAGAAAGCACAGCACCCTTCTCTCTCCTCTTAAGCAGTCATATTTGCAGACAAGAAGCTATGACCTAAGGCTTGTACCCCAAAGCTGTTAGCAGAATGAATTCCCACAGCACTTTCCCTTTTTTGTCTAAATAAGAAGATTATAAACCTAATACAAAACTATGTACAATAAAAAACAATTATCAAATATTGTCCAGGAGAAAGAAAAGGTAATAACATAAAAATAGAGGTACAACCAACAATAACGACCAGCAAGAACACATACTAAATATTCAGACCAAAGATAATTAACTAATTATGGAGATTACACCAATAGCTGTGCTATCAAGGAATCTAAATCTTGTACCTGATACACCCTTAACTAAGATACAAGAGTATTATAGCTATAACTATCTAGTCTTCAATCCCATCAAAGACCTCTGTAGCTGTGGGGCGTCCACTTCTGTCTATAGTCCTAGAATATCTGACAGACATTTTAGAAGCAGGAAAATTTGAGGAACTGTCCAACCCTGCCCTAGCAAGGTTCAGCACTTGCTTTTCTTTATGTCCTGCTCATCTGGATTAGACAACATGCTTGCTGTCAGCAGTTGAGACAAGGGCAGTTCTTTGTCAAACAGGCCGTTTTTACCAAGAGAAGATAAACTCCATAGTGAGCATCAATCAAGCATGGGTGACTATCAACATGGAATTTTTAATCAATCTGTACAGCTTAAAGACTAAGGCTTTAGATTATAAAATAAACAGTGTATAAATAGACATAGAGTATAAGAGTGCTGACTTGAAGCTGTGACAGTGTACAAAAATATCTCAATCAAAGGTAGAAATGTACAGTGCAATATGACAACAGTACCTTTATTTGTATCTGTATACAAAATATTCTAAACAGAAGGAGAACGTACATACAACAAAAGTAGTTTTACATTTGTGTCAATATACAAAAATATTTTAAACAGACATATAAGCATATATACAGCATAAAAATATAATTTTAAACTTGTAACAATATACAAGTTATCTTCAATAGGAATAGGATAATTTTTATTAATATGCAAAAATCTATATTAATGCAAGTTATCTAAAATGATAGTTGCTAAATTAGTTTACAAATAGATACAATGATCTACCTTATTGTCCGATTTCCCCTTTTTCTTAGATTTCTGAGTCTGAACTTTATTCTTATATCCACAGCCCTTAGAGCCAATCTCTCACATATGACCATATGTATAACCCTGAGAAAATCAATAACCTGTTTTGAGACACTGTCATTGTCTTAGAATTGCTTCTGTTGTCTAGAGGGTGACTATATCTCTGTGGAATCCTGTAGAGAAACTAAAACAATGGTTAAGCCTCACAAGGACTAGCTATAACATTTGTAGTCAGTCTCAGTTAATAGGCAAAGCTCATCTGAAGTCTTGGCTAGAATGGTATAAAATGGTGGACCATCTCAGCTACTACCTTGGAACTGTCTTGAACAGTTTTCAGTTCAGAGCTGATCTTTGTGTATCCACTCAATGGCACCATCACAAAACAGGTAGAATCATTGTTGTGGGACCTCATCTTCCTTCTGTAGACTAAAGAGATCGCTGTTAGGAAATTTTATTGTTGGATGTCACTTGTTACATGAATCCATGAAAGTCTATTGAAGGATATCAAGAATTTACTAAGATATAAAATGGACATAATACACTCGTGGATACAGAACAAAATAAACAGCCACTATTATCTTCCATTCTACCCAGGGTTCTCCAACCACCTAAGAGAGAGCCCCCCTTAAGCAGTCATGTATGCAAATAAGAAGCTGTGTCCTAAGGCTTATACCCCAGAGCTATTGGTGGTAGGTAGCATTTCCCATACAGCAAACTGTAATCTTCCTTCCATAAGAATGAGGACAGGGAAGATTTTTGTTGAATACGTGTGATGATGACTTCACTGTTGTATTATAGACTTATAACTGAAATGATTATGCCCTATTCTTATATGTAACTAAAGGACTAGATATGGGCTTTATTACAGAAGTAGTCACACCATCTATGAACTTATTTTAATGTTATAGTCTCCAGGAAAATTTTTCACAATTTTTATAAACAATATTTCCACCTGACAACTGTGCATATAGACATACCACAGAAATCCAAGTTTCTCAGGACATTAAAACTCATTTTGCCATGCTAAAGGGATGGTTCATTGGTGAAAAGGACTTGCTGTTTTTTTTTTTTTTTTTTTTTTTTTTTCAGAAAGAACCCAAGTTTTGTTCCTAGCTCCCATGTTAGGTAATTTACAACCATTTGTAGCCCAAGTTCAAAGAGAACTTAACAAGGGCACTGATGTCTCTGGCCTCAGCAAGCACTTGCCTCACATGGAGATACTCAGATCTTTAAAACTCTCTTTGCTTAAAAAGAGTGAGATCCAAATGCCACTCTCCTTGGATTCATAGTTTGTACTTTTTATTTTCTGTTATTTTCTTTATGGCAAAGAAACATAGTTTAGTAGAAACACTGTGTACTTCTGTTTTAAGGAATTTCCTGTGGTATCAGACAGTATTTTTCTTTCTTTTTCCTCCAGCACTAAAGATTGAAAACACTCATAGTTTTCAACAGTTTCCTAGCACTGAGTTCTGGTTTGGGGGTTTTACTGTTGTTTGTGACCTTCTCTCACTAAGTTATTCTGGTGTGTCTGAATTTGCATTGCTCAGTCTTAGCCTTCCAAGTAGCTGAGAGTACCATTAGACGCTTCTTATTTTCTATGAACCATGGTTGAGCTCACTAGGTATTGGTCCAATAACAGCTTGTGCAATGAAGAAAACTATAAATTCTGGCTATTTTATGATATTTAATAAAGTCCTAAGTTTATAAGATCTGTGCTAAGCAGATATTGTCTTCTGACAGATGGACTAAGATCTCTTGGATACCCAGTGATGAGGCTAGCAGTTCTTTGCTCGACTAAAAATGCAGAAAGGCTGTCACTTTTTCTTCCTTAAGCGTGAAAGAAAATAGAAGGGTTAGAGGGGATTAGTAAGACATCCAAACAACCAGTGAACACAGTAAAATCAGAGAAGAAACTCACACCAAAGTGAAATGGCTGTTCCTGGACTATAAATAGAAGATGCTTCATGTTCATTTCTTAAATCATTGACAAGGAATATATGGGTAATGTTTCAAATATTTTATTTAATGAAATTTCTGCATGTACATCATATTTTCAAAGAATATTAATGCTTAGACATTTAAAATGGTACCAAAATATAGGCATACATACATACACATACACACACGCACACACACATGCAGATAGAGGGTTTTTTTAATGATACTGAGAATTCATAAAGGTCTTTATGGGTCTTCATGCTATCATAAGCATCAATCATTATTACCTTATGGATATAATAAAATGCTAGAGAGCTCATTAATGAGTTGGTAAAGCTGGAAGTACAACATATAGCATATGTTTAGCATATGCAGGTGGGTTCGATACCCAGCATGTATTTATATGTATGCATGCATGCACACTTAAATAGCTATATACATAATATACATAAATGTTGTCATAAGAGAATGCTGATCCATGCAGTTTGGGTAGTTGTAGGCTAAAAGTAATGGTTCTTTCTTTTTAAAGAAGGCAAAAATCACAGGGCGTGATGGCACATGACTTTAATGCTCTGTTTGAGTGGCAGAGGCAAGTGGATCTCTGAATCCAAAGCCAGCCTGGTTTGCATAGAAAGTTTCAGAACAGCCAGGGCTACACAGAAAAATACTGCCTTAACAAAATGGGAGGGGGAAGGAGGCAGAAATCTATAGTACATGTGCATCAACAAACTAGGACTTCGTGGCACAAGAACTTAGTTGCTACATTTAAAACACAGGAAAGTAAATCTGTCTTGTGTATTTTCGTATTGTACTTTAACAAGTAAGTTTATAATCAGCCCCAGATAAATAGCAAACTTAAGAGCTGTACTTCACATGCGCTAGACATGTCCTTTTTTTTTTTTTAAGTGTTCAAGGTGCCAAGGAAAGACAAAGTAAGTTGGTGAATTGATTGCAGGCCTATTTCATATACACGTAGACATTTGGATATAGAGAAAACTCTCTTATAGGCTTTGAATATGACTGAGGCATAAGAATTCATGTTTGCTTTTTCTTGGTTCGCACAGAGCAGATGGGTGCTTGACGGACTGCTAATCCACAGCTGGAATGGTTTCAGCCGTCTCCACGTGGCCGGGTTAGAGTGGCTTTTCTAGTGGACTGAGAGAGCGGAGGGGGGATATCATTATTCATCAGTGTCCCAGTGGGACTGCTGCCAGCAGAGATTAATTTTTTCTGTTATGCTTGTAAAACAAGCTCAGGTGGAGTCTCTAATCCTCAGGGCACGGGTGGCAGATCAAGAAAGATGCTACAAAGCTAGTTAATTTTCTGATTCTGGGGGAAACAGAAGCCCTGTTAGATGTATAAATACACGACTGCAAATTTAAGTAGCTCAAATCCAAATGGGATCTTCCCAGGCATCTGGCATTGAAAATCTTTGTTTTCTTTTGTTGTATTCAAATAAAGTGTGTTAAAAGTTTATCTTAGGAACAAATACAGTGGTAACTTTAATTACTCTAGCATAATTAATTTTATGAGTTAATAACTTTTAAAACATTTCATATTTACAAACTAAAATTTTTGTCAAAATATACTTGAAGTTGAAAACAAAATACCCACCTAAGTATAGTACCTAATTGACAATTAATTTAATTGACAGTTGTTTCTGGATTTTTTTCTGTTTGTTTGCTTGCTTGTTTTTAAATATATTTCTTGTCTGATTTTTTTCAGTGCTTATATATTTTATTTTCACCTATGATTTCCTTTTAGCACCTGTTTTTTTATCTAAGTGATCTATCAATCTAGATGACTGTCTAAAATATACATTTTGTAGTATATTATCTGAAAATATTATTTTTGTCAAGTTCTGCCATTACAAATAGTAACTTCTTCGGTTTCCTATGGCGCACTGGCACACTCTTTTGAATCTTTCAAGGACAAAATATCACATATTATCACAGATCCATAGAATATTGGTTTGCTTTATTTTGACTTTTGCTTCTGTTTTGAGAAAATAACAGGAAGTTAATTAAAGTCAATCAAAACAAAAGACTGGATTAAGAACACAGAATTTAGAGGTTTAGCTTTTCAAATTGGTTACAACTACAGTATCATGAGTAGTTTTCAAAGTCTTTCTGACTACAGTGTTACAGAGGGAGTTTCACAATATTGTGAATAAGGGAAGCTCTTTTGACATTCACTTAACCTCTCAGTGTGTTTATTTTGAAAAACATGATATACATATGTTCATTTAAAATCAGTCTGTCCAGTGACTCTGTTATCTTGCATAAAATGTAAGCCTTTCATTTGATTAAGCTTAGGTATTTGTTAATTCTGAGTCTGTATCTTGCATTAAATGGAACATTTTGTAAATCAATAGAACACAGATTTCTGAAGCACTAAGAATAGAAAGCTTAATGCTTCATAGTAAATGCTTCTATAAAAATGCAAGATTCTCACAAGTCAGAAATGGTTTTTGATGGTTATAACTAGGGAATGTTAGAGCAGATACAAGAAATAATTGAAGCTGGGAAGAAGCGTGTCTCTCTCTCTCTCTCTCTCTCTCTCTCTCTCTCTCTCTCTCTCTCTCTCTCTCTCTGTCTGTCTCTCTAATAATTACCAATAATAAATTAAGTAATCATTTTGCCAGTCTTTACTCAGAATATGATACTGCCATCTTTCAGTACTACCGTAATCCTAGATAAACCCTAAACTCACTGATCCAGTTTCTCTACTGTACATGTGTCTACCATAACTTCTTCAAAGTTATCTTTTTCACATGAACCTTATAAACTGTGATTGCTTTTAAGTATCATTTAGCCCCATCTTCACAAAGAATATTGTTTCAAGAGAGGTGAAATGATTTATTCAGTCATTGCTTAATTGCAAACAATATATTCTTAAATCAAAATAGAGAAATAGAATATAAGAATATTTTAGAGATTTTTTTAAGATTATCGACATTTTCCTTTCTAATCAAAGAAAATTTACTTTTCTTAATGCAGGAATGCTATGTGCACCCAGGAATGCAAGCAACTGTTTCTTTTGGTTTCTTCTAAGAAACCAGACTTTTTCTATTTCAAATAAATTAGAAGATTCTTTTGTGAATTTAGGCAGTTTATTTTTCTATGTAGAAGGACTTTATTATTATAATAAAGAGAGAGGGAAGGGGAGGAAGTGGGAAAGAGAGAGAGAATGCACTGGGGGGGGGGGGGGGCAAGAGAGCCAATTTAGATAGTTTTAAAAATACTTTCCAAACACTGAATTAAAAAATCTAATATATTAAGGAAAGTAATTAATGGTAGGTCTTTATCACTATAGTTAACCCATTCACAGTTACAAAGATACACATATGAAGATGTACCCCAAACTGTTCACAAATAGTAGGAGCCTGTCAATGCACATGGCTGCTTCTGTTACCTCCAGGGCTATAGCACAGGACTCATGTGCTAAATTCAGAGATATTTGTTAATTAGACATTTCCAGGAACCAACTTGCAAACATTATGAGGCTTTGAATAAGAATTTACCTTGTTTCACCAGTTTTGCTGTATTGTTACATGTTCTCTGATAGTTTAGAATTTATTGAGATTTTCACATCATCCAAAGAATAACCCTTTATAACAGTCCAACGTTATATTTCTGCTCACTATATATTCAATATGTAGATGTATTTATAACTTAAAACTCAGGGTTTTTAATCAATGGTGACGTGCTCTCTTGGTCTCTTGGAAAGCTGTTAAGAATTTCAGGTTATTAAAATGGGGCTTGAGCAGTTCTAGAATACAGATTATGCTATTGCTAGTTTATGGATTGGAAGCTTTTTAAATAGACATTATTTGTGTTTTGACACAAAGTTTCTATCATACTCTCAACTGAGTTAGTTGAAGTCTCTTTTTTTGTCATAATAAAATTGACCTCAAATACAGCAGTTATTTATAGATGCTAGTTTTTAGAATTGATTTATACAATTCGTCAAAACCATAGGTATTTGGTTATAAAGTATTGAAATTAAATAGTATTACGTCCTTTAACTTTGTTGTTCTTTTTTGAAATTAACTACGTCAGTTTTTCATAGAAGGATGAAAATAGGAAAAACATTTTTTTGCTTTTTGTTTATTTTTTTCACCATAACCTTCATCTTATAGAAACAGTTTGGTATTTCTTCTAATTTTTTTTTTCTGAGAACTCAGAATTCAATCTAATTTGAACAGAAAGGGCTCAGTAGTCTCAAGTATATAAAGTTGACCTTGGAGTACAATAGGCACTAAAAGGGGTATACTCTTCTTCCCTTGTACCACAGGTTGCAGACCATAAGAACTTAGATCACAACAGGCACAAATCCTGCAGCCATCACTAACCAAGTGCATGATCTCAGGACAGAGCAGGTTGGAGCATCCAACTTATGGCATTGCTGCAACTATCGAATGCCATGTGCCAGGGACATTAACAGGTTTATCCTAACAAATACAGGAAAGAGTTGGTAATTAAGCTAAATCAGGGAATGAAGTAATGATACTCCTAGGCTATGTGAGAGCAAAAGGTTCACCTCTAATTTCCCATAGGCCTCTGTGATAAGAAGTCAGTCTTGTAGGTCCAGCAAAAGATAGAAAGGGTATTTGTCATCTTTCAGGAGTCCTTGTTAAGATTCTAGAATCTAGGGATCATTTTTTTCTGAGTTCCATTTAATATCCTTGCAGCTTAGTACTTTATTTAGTCTTCTGAAAAATCATTTAGACAACACCAAAAAAATTACTAAATGCTAAATTAACTTAAATTATAAGTAAACAAAGAACAATGTTTAAGTATGTTCTATGCAATATTTGGGACATACTTATATTAAAATATTACAATATATATCACATGGAATATAGTTAGTTATACTGAATATCAGAAATTAAAATTTAACTGAATTGCTTTTTATTTAAATTTATTTTAGAGAACCCTGCATACTATAAATATAAGTAAGACAAATAATAAATGTAGCACAGAAATAAAAAGTAGACTGCAGTAACTACTCAAGGAGAGCCAGCACTGGAGAGCTAGTCTGCTTTATAGTGCATGCAGGAAGGGAGAGGAGGGCTGCTGTTTATATTACTCTTGTGTTTAATGCTTTACTTTGGGAAATGAATCGGAAAGCTATAACGGAAAAAAATGGACTTTCATAACTATTTGGTAACTCGCTAAGACTGAGCCAAATAAACTTGTTTGAAGGAGTTTTTTTTGAAAGGCAAAAATGTCTAATATAATCATATGTATGTTGTTTACTATGTGTTAACATTTAACACAGAAATTATTTTCTAAAACTCTACTTCAAGAAGCTACCCATTTTCTCAGTAACTTCCCTTAATTCTCTGATAGCTAAGTACTTTACCTTCAATTAATGTTGGAATCATTATATATTCCTCCTATATTTCCACTGAAAAAAATGGATGGACCGTGCTTTCCAAATGTCTTTTATTTTCCTTTTGCATGTGAGAGGATTTTAACGTTTTTTCTTTTTTTTCTTTTTCTTTTTTTTTTTTTTTTTTTTTTTGTTTGTTTGTTTTGCCATTGTTTTAAGACTAACAATACCTCTGGGTGCTGTAGTTAGGCAGGGGTCCAGTATCTCTCATCACTTCCTCTAAATCCTTACAAAACCTCTAACTCAGGCAGAATTAGCTAAGAGAACCAGTCTCCCTTCACAGAGAGCATGCGCTCTGAGATTGAAAGCTTTCCTCCGTTCTCAGATTTGACCAACTGCAGAACGTTATTTTCAGCAGTGACTGTGCCATTGTTTAATAAGACATAGAGGACTCAACACCAGAATAAAACAATTAGACTTCTGCAGAGTATGTTCTCAACAATGACAGATGAAGATTTTTCTCTGATGTACTTGAACAGTTTTCAAAACCAGCCACAGACTTAAGCAGAAAGCAAGCTCCCCCCACCATAAAAACACTTGATCATAAGAAGTGTGCTCTCTAAACAGAGTGAAATTAATTTGTAAGGCATTAGCAGGAAGAAATTTGAGAAATGTGCAGACACATGGAGTTTAATAAAATTTCCACAGCAACCATAGGCTCAAAGGAGAAATCATAACAGAAATTAGAAAATAATGAAAACCAAAATATTATACTTGAGGCTTTATGAGGTACAGCTAAAGCAGCACTATTATAGTCCTCACGAGGGTAGGAGATTTGGCTCAGTAGGTAAAGGTACTTCCTGCCATACCTGACAGCCTGAGTTTAATCTGTGTAACTGCCTGATGAAAGGAGAGAACTAACTTCTGTGACTTGTCCTCTGACCTCCACACAGGCACATGCCCAAGTGTACACACACACACACACACACACACACACACACACACACACACACAAAGTCCTAATTATATATCCTTTATTTAAGAACAATTTAAAATCAATAATTCAACTCGAGTTTAAAAACCTGTAAGAAAAATAAAATGTACCATCAGAAGGAAGCATTTGATAATAAGGATCAGTGTTTTAAATGAATAAAACAATATAAAGTGAAGAAAATCATCTGTAGAATTTTAATCTTTTTAGATTGCTATACCAAAGTACCTTGAAGTGGGTGAGCTGTAAACAAGAGAAAACTATTTCTGTCAGTTCTAGAGAATGAAAAGGCCAACATTAGGTTGCCAGAGATTCAGTGTCTGGTAGGTCCCACTTCCTAGTTGCTAGATGACTATCTTTTCTCTGTCTTCTTATAGCAGAAGAGTCTCCTTAGAAAAGCACTGATCTCTCTACTCCCTTCACATAGTCCCCTCCCAGTACTTCCACTCAGAAGTACTGTCTCTGAACACTCTATAGCAGAAAACAACAATTCTTTGTAAAGATAAGCTTCACAACATTGACTTGACAGAGTCAGTAGGAACAAGACTTGACTCTGCTAACCTCAGAAGTCACAGTTTTACAAAGGTATTAGCAAGTAGATATTTTCTGTCTCAAATGTATATAATTAGCTGAAATGGATTTCCATGAAGATATAAAATATGAGGATATCTGAATAGATGTAATCTAGGTAAGGAGATTGAATTAAGCCATTTAACAGCTTTCTATTAGGAAAGGGGCAGCCCCAGAAGTTGGTGAACATGACAAATATTCAGAAAATTGTCATCAACCCAATTAGAAGTCTTTGAAAAATACAAGAGAAAGACAATTCTGAACAGATATTATGAGACTAGAGATATCCTGATACCCGAACCAGATAAAACTTTCCTCAGAAAGCAGATTAATGTGTCTTGTGAATACAGATGTGAAAACCCTCAGCAAATTAAAGCCAGGATCATCATGAAAAGATTGTATTCTCTGATCAAGTGTAATCTACCCTTGGATGCAAGATTGACTTAATATCTAAAAACCAGGTAAATTAACTAAGCTTATTAATTAAATTAATAAATGATTGCAGCAAAAGGCAATCAATCATTCATTACTCAGAAAGCTAGATATAAACCCAATACTTTCACAATGGAAATAATCAAAAAGGAGGAGCAGAAGGGAACCTAAAAAGGGGTATTTATGAAAAATTCACAACTGACTTTACAATAAATGGTAAAAACATGATGTGTCCGTCCTCTAAGAGAAGGGATAAGATAGGTGGACTTCTTGCTCTAACTGTACTGTACTATGCTCAAGGCTCTACCTAATACACCATGTCAGAAAAAAGGGTAACATTCAAACTCTACAGGAAGAAGCAAGCTGTTCCCAGTTTTAGATGACACTGTCCTATGAGGAGAAACTGCTTCAACCTACTAAAATACTAAGTAGGACTGGAGGGAAAGGCTACCAGGGTTTCCAGAATCTAAATCAACACACAGAAAACAGATAACTGTGTTACTTACAGTAGTAATGAGAAGGCATAAAGACAATTAAGTAGTTCTATGTACAATATAAAATACTACCAAAGAAGTAATAAATACACACTATCAAATATTTAATTATGTAAGTAGACAGCTCATATTTGTACTCAGTCTTACACCTAACAAATTTGTGTAAAATCTAAGAGATTGATAGTAAAGTATGATAATTTTGAAAATGAAAAGCAAGTTTGCAGGATGCTTACAATTTCAAAACTTGTATTACAAAACTGTAATTATTAAAAGTAGTATGATAGTGGCATACTGTAGACTGTATGTATCCATGAGATAATTAAAGAGACTAGAAACAGTATCCAACTCCAGAGAAGCTGGGTAACAAGGAGGACCCTAAGGGAGACATCCATACATCCTCCTGGAAAGGGGAAATAGATAGAATCTCCTAGGATACTGGGAGCATGAGGGGGGCTAAGGATAGCTAGGATAAGAACGTGAGGGACAGGATAGTGGAGTTGGAGGGAGAGGGAGAGTAACAAAATAGATATCTTGACAGAGGAAACCATTTTGAAGCTAGGGAGAATCCAGGTGCTAGGGAAAACTCCCAGGAATCCACAGATGACCCCAGCTCAGACTCCAAGCAATAGTGAAGAAGGTGCCTGAACTGGCCTTCACCCATAGTCAAATCAATGACCACCTAATTGTCATCATAGAACCTTCATCCAACAACTGATGGAAGCAGATGCAGAAATTCACAGCTAAGCTCTGGGCCAAAGCCCTGGAATCCAATTGAAGAGAGAGAGGAGGGATTATATGACTAAAGGGGACAAGATCATGATGGGGAAATGCACAGAGACAGCTCACCTGAGCTACTGGGAGCTCCCTGACTCTGGACTGACAGCTGTGGAGCCTGTATGGGACCTAACTAGACCCTCTGAATGTGGATGACAGTGTGGCTTGAGCAGTGGTGGGGTCTCTGACAATGGGACCAGGACTTATCCCTAGTGCACGAACTGGCTTTTCAGAGCCCATTTCTTATGGGGGATGCCTTGCTCAGCCTTGATACAAGGAGGAGGGGCTGGGTCTTGCCTAAACCTGATAGCCTAAACTTTGTTGACTCCCCATGAGAGGCCTTATCCTCTTTGAGGGGTGGATGATAGGGTGGTAGAAAGAAGCTGGGGATGGAAAGGAGGGAAGATGAACTGAGGTTGGTATGTTAAAAATAAATAAACTTTTAAATGAAAAAGTTAGAAAAAAGAAAATGAAAAGTAAATTTGGAGGACATTTACAATTTCAAAACTTCTAGTACAAAATGTTACAATTAAAAATAGTGTGATAGTGGCATAAGGTAAACATATATGTATCCATGAGATAAATGAGTCTAGAAATGGTTGGTTTTTAGTAAAAAGTGCCAAGACATTAAAATGGTAAAAGAGTAATCTTTTCAAAAATGCTGCTAAGATGACTGAGTTAGACTATTTTCATGCACGATACACACAAATTAATATATTGAAACCCTCACTGACTCAAATAAAGTTAAAACTGTCATACGTGCCAGACAGTGGTGATGAACACCTTTAAAGCCAGCACTTGGAAGGCAGAGGCAGGTCATTCTGAGTTCAAAACCAGCCTGGTCTGCAGAGAGAAACCTTGTCTGTGTGGCAGGGGCTGGGGTGGGGGAGGGGGTGTGAGCATGTGCCATGTTGCCATGTTGCCATGTAGAAGTCGTAAGACAACTTCTGAGAGTTGAGTTTACTCCCTGTGTCATGTAGGTTCTAGGGATCATCAGGCTTGGAGACAGGAGCCCTTACCACCCACCCACTGGGCCATCTCACCAGATCAGAGTCTGCTCAAATAATATAATTTTAAATATTTATCAGTTGGGTCATACAAAAATGTATTTACAAATCATATATCTGTTTTTAAGAATACTTTAATCTGTTCAACTAGAAATTATTATAGCCAACAAATTAAGCAAGTTTCAAAATAATAGTTATACATGTTCTTTCTCATGTATGAAATCTGGAATTAAAAGTAAATGTTTATATGTATATGTAAAAAAAATTGTATTTAAAATAAGTAAAACAATTATCTCTACTTAAAAAGATTCAATTTAAAAATCAGCAATGATCTGAATGAATATTTTCTTAATTGTCTAGTAAGTGCATAACAAGGACTTAAACCTCATTGACTATTAGTGAAAATTTAAACCAAAACCATAATGCAGTGTAGTCAATATGTTCCACAGTGGCATAACCAAAAAGACATACTATCTATCAGTAGTGTTGTTGAGAATATGTAGAGAGATCACAGCTCCCAAACATCACTGTTGTGAATGTAAGTCGTGCATTCAGTTTTTTAATCTTTCGGCTACTCAAAAAGCAGCTAACATAGCACCCTAGTTTCACTCATAAATGTATACCCACTGGAAGTGATGCATATTCAGGCCCAAACTTCTACACAAATGTTTATAGCAGGTATTTTTCCCAAGTGGAAACAACCTAATGTCAGTCAAGCAACTAAAGAAGAGACAGGAAAATGTGGTGTGTCCATAAGATGTATCGCCTGGGTTCTCAGACATTGGCTTATGAAAACCCAGCTGTTTTCCCTCTCTCAGTAATTCTCTTGATGTTTCTTGTAGACTTCAAATAACTTTAAATACAGGGGAAAATATCTTTTAACCATTTGTCATTAACTATCTAATGCTGGGGAAATCGTCTTTATTTGGTTCTCTCCTCCTTCAGTTACCCTCTTCCATTCATTGCCAATCAGAGAGTGAGGGAAAATGGGGGCAAGGACTGGAGAGAAGGGAGGGAGGGAGGGAGGGAGGGAGGGAGGGAGGGAGGGAGGGAGGGAGGGAGGGAGGGAGGGAGGGAGACAGGACTAGCAGCTGTTCCCACTTCTTTTCCATCCTTTTGTTACTGTCCTCTTTTCTGAACTATTGTGGTCCAGATTCTTCAGAGATCTCTAGCGCCCTTCTCAGGACAGGTGATGTAGTGGTTTCTTAGTACATATTCTTACATTTTACAACCTTGTTGTGATATTTTCACTCTGGAAAATGTACTTGCAAATCTTAGCCATTTCCTTTTCTTCCACATTGTCACTGGCTCCTCTCCCTGTTTCTAGATTGCTTGTATTCTAGATATGCACCATAGTTACTAAAGTTTAAATACTGCCTCTAGCTAGGCAAATCTCATGACTCACACTAATCTTGACTTCTCTATTCACCTACACTTCCACGGTTCTGTTTGCTACTTCCCATTTTATCCTTCTGTGTGACAGACTTGGTGCCCAGAAGGCTGAGACAGTCCCATATGGGGTAGTTGTTTATATATCCAAGATGGTTACTTCCTCCTCCCCTTCTCCACAACCTCCCACACCAAGCCAATTACCAGCTTCAGTCATTTCTTTCTTTTTAATTTTCTTTCTGAAATTTCTCCCTTTGATGGGAGAGGGAATTTACTCTTCAGCTCTTGTCTGGGTTCTCAATACCTTGCATCCAAACAGAATATCTCATAAGGTCCTCTTGTTTCTTGTTTAATCCAAAGGACTCAGCTCCCCACTTTTTCTGTTGCAAAGTACTGCCCTCCACAGCTCTACAGTATGTTTCTAAAGAACTGTTCTTTAATTTCAAATCAGTGCCCCATGCACCATTAGCTTTATTCAGTTTGATGATTCTCCTTTTCTCATGGTTAGCTGTCACCTTTAAACACACTGTGTGCACTCCACCTGCTCCATGCCTTTCCTTTTGATGCCTTCCTGGATGGTGTGTCTGACATTCATGCAGCTGCCTTGTCTCAATATCTCCTTAGTTTAGCCTCAGTGGTTATCTTTCCAGTTTGTGGCACAGTATTTGTTTCACTTATTCAGCAGTTGCTCTAAGTATTGCCTTGAAATGCTTCTTATATGTTGGACTTACATTGATATTTCACTTTGGGATTTACCTAACTTGCTAATAATACATGTATTTCTCAATTTTTAGAACAAAAACATTCTAAAATTATTTAACAAATTAGAAATATTTTATTTATTCTATTCCTTAGTATCTTTCTCCTTATTTATATTTTTGCTTTTTTTCTTTTGTCATGTTTACTATATTCTCATAGTCTATTGACATACAATTTATAAAAGAAAGACGTCTTTGCCAGGCATGATGGTATACATCTCAAATCCCAATACTTAAAGGGTAGAGGCAGGAATATGATCAGGAGTTCAGAGCCATCCAGTTTTATAGCCGAATTTAATACCTGCCTGAGTGATACAGGACCATGACTCAAAAGGAAAGAGAGACAGAGACAGAGAATGGTCACTACTGATAAATATTTAAAGTAGTAAGAGAAGAGGGAGGATTATTTAACATTAATAGATGGGTTGTTTTGTGTGTTTTAAACTTACTTTATTGCCCTATCTTGCTATTAATCTCAATATCCTTTGTTAAGATTCAAACCTCATAGCCTCAAGATTTTTATTTCTTAAAAGGGAAATATCAAAACATTGTTAAGCTATAAGGCACTTTTTATTATATCCCTGAAAACTGAGGAATTTTTTTCATTTTTCATCAAAGAGCAATTTTTTTCAGGACTTAGCTATAAATCCTGGGAAATAGAAATTTCTGATGGAATTCCTACCACTGAAATAATTTTAAGTACAACAGAACTGCTGGTGCCCACTACTGTAAGATCCATTAAAAATCCAGCTGTCCACCAGGTGGTTTTTCTTACAATCAAGAGAGAGTATGGTGTTCTTTGTGGTTTTCCTTACAATCAAGAGAGTATGGTGTTATTTCTTGTTCATATTTATTTTTGGCAAATGATTCTGTGACCTAAATTGCCTGGCAGCTAGACATCTGTCTTTAAGTTTTAAGACATTGATACAGATCAGACACATGTTTTCAGATAGCCCTGGAAAGATATATGTAGAGCTTAGCCATCAATATTTATACTTTCCATTTTCATGTTATTTTCATCTTTTATTAAAGTGAAATAAATAATTTAAATATTTAAAAACTAAGTTATTGTTTAGGTAACTAAATCTTAGTTTTATTACTTTGTGATCTTTTGAAACCTAGGGTTCTTTTGCCTTTTTTCTTGAGATTGATTTATGAAGTTTACTCCTTGTGTACTTTACACTGAGTTTGGTGATCGCTATAAACACAATGTAAGTATTCCTTGATGTCTTAAATTTTAGAAGTTTCCTTTGTTCGGTAGCATAGCATGTGACTTACTCAGTTTGACTATATTTTCTTTATAAAAGTACAAATTGTAAATGTTGAAGCAATATTATATATTTGATGATATATGAAATATTTATATTGTAATTTTAATCTATTAGCAGTTAAATAAAAGATAATTTGCAATAACAGGCAAAGATATCAGGAGGCACATTTTCTTCTTCCTGGCTTGGTAAAGGCAAGCTTACTTTGCAAATGTTTTAAAATACCTACTACCCAGTTAATTTAGTAATTCTGAAGGCAAACAATTAGTGTCCCTATCAGGGAAATTTACTGAAATGCTTTCTCTAAAGCTTTGGTGGCCAAAAGACAGCACTGGAATGTGAGAAACTAATTTTGGTTTGTTTTAACACCTCAGAATGTTACAAATTAATCAAGTGCTACTTAAAGTCTAGAACTCATTAACTTTTCAAGTTTTACTTTTCCCATGACAGAGATTAGGTTATAGCATAAAGTTTTAGTCTAGTTGATTAGACTGTCATCTCCACTGCACAAGTGCCCTCTTATCTGCAGTTTAGTGAGTGCAAGCAGTGGTCTGTGCAGGGTTATAAGAGAACTAGTTTACTGTTATATAATGTTTACAGGAGACCAAGCAGGACCACTCAAGCTCTCTCTGTCCGCTTTGGCAAAGCACATATGTTACTACTGAAGCTGTGAGGGAAAATTTATTACTCAAACATCCATTTCTTAATAAAGAAAAGCTCTTAATGACATTACAAGTGTTTATGTATTAGAGTTTTAATTTTAACCGCCCTGAAAGAGAAACTTGTAAAATGCATATACTTAAGAGCCACAAGTCCATATGAGATTTCATATCAAATAAGAGTGTCAGAGTCTTAAGTAGCCCATGCCTACTGATGGCTAGAAGCTCTCAGTGAGGACAGACATGCCTGTTTGTTAACAGTAGAAAAGCAAGCTGTGTAGAGTCACATAAAGAAACATTGTGTGGGAATGTATATCCCCTACAGACTGAAAACCAATAGATGTACACAAGCAAAATGTAGTGGCATCCATGCATCTTTGAATTTTTATGTTATATGGAGGAGCAGAGTTTATTGGGGCTATAGAACAGATTGACATATGTAATGGACAAGGGCAAAATGAAAAGCACTGAAGGAACAGCAGGAACCATTTGTAATTATGAAAGACATTTCTTTATTCTGTTTTTCTTTTGTAATCTAAAAACAGTAGCGGGGGTTACAAGCAGAGTTCATCACAGGTTGTCAATCACTGTCATTTAGCATTTGCAGTGGAAGATGTCTTTATTCAAAGACAGCTGAGCAAATCAGAGACACAGATTTGTAGTTAGTAGTCTGTCCAGCCAGCACTAAATAAACAAGGCAAGGGCTAACAACCAGCCTCTCACATAAAAATATAATGGACTGCGCTGACCTTGCTGCCCTCCATTCAGCTTCAATCCCTGTTACATAAAAGCTTCACTACCCACATTCAATTTCCTTTAATTATCTACATGATGTAGATAAGAAAATGAACCTTCCTTATAGTCAATGATCACACACAGGAAATTAGACAACTTGTTTAAAATTAGAGGAGTAATTTGGGAGTAAATAATTCTATATGTCCCATTGAAGAGCTGTCTAGAAAGAATTTGTGTTGGGCTGTTTGTTCTTAACCAGGGATTTTGATTACTTTACAAGTTCTGCTGATTCTGAGGTTGCTGCTTTTCTAACCAATCTAAACTGAGTTTTAAAAAAAAAATCCCCTTTGTGAGTTTTCTAAAACATCCATTATAATAAAACACTTATGGGACGTAAGACAGTAAGCAAAGTAGTGAAGTAAGCATGTCACATGCCAAAGAGCTTAGAAAATTCTGAAGTGGAATTGTACAAACAGATGTCCCTAACCTCACAGGAGGGGAGGGTCTGCAGAACAGTAAAGGGTTAAATGGCGGCTGTCCTTGGTCTTCTTTTTCACTGTGCTTCTGAGGCCCATTATCAAGACACCAGCAACAGCAGCAAGAAGCTAGTAATGCTTGTATTCGTCAGTCCAAAAAATCAGTAATAGTTTTCATAATCATACCATTTGAGCATTGATCAGAAAACAATGTAATGTTTCAAAATTATGTGACTTTCCTAGATGTGTGAGATTAAATGATTCTTTCTGTCTACACAGTATCTTTAGTTAGTTTCACTGTGGTGCACATAAAAGCGCATTACCTTGTCACTCAGACAAGCACTTGTCTCAATGCTTGGCTTCGGGTCAGAAACTAAAGCTCAAAATAACAAATCTATAATTCAAGAAGATACAACTTCTAAATATACTTTAACTATCTCTTGAACAAGAACACTTTGTGTTTGAACAAAACAAATGTTTTCTGTGACTGAATGACATTAAAATTCTGTGATTATTTAAGTGGCCAAGAAGTTGGTTCATCAGGAAAAGGCAATTGATATGAGATGGTGAAATATACCTACATAGTTATAAACAAATATATATACCTGAAAATTATGAACCAAAACTCTTAAGTCAATTCATATGATATCAGATATAGAGATTATAATCATTATTATAATACCTCACATTTACAGGAATTCTGTATTATCATGTCGAATCCTCATACCAAGCCCCATGTTAAGAATTTGGGCTTTGTGGGTACAGTCATTTTCAGAAGGACTCATAATTCATAAACAGCAGAGCTGAAGATCTACCTTCTATATCAATTCTCTGGTCATTCATTCAACTGTTCCATACCACACCATCCAGCCCACTGGTTTGTGTAGACAATGAATTATTTACCATATTCTTTGAATTCCATTTAATTTAAAAATTGAGCAGAAAAGATCTTTAGAATAGAGGGCTCAGTGGTAGAGTACTTGCCTATCAGGTAAAGAAAATCAACAAAGGAAATGACATCTTTAAATGATGAAACTTTTTACTGTGGATAACTTTTAATTACAGAAATCACTGTTAATTTTATGTTTTATAAATATTTATAAGCCAAATTAAAAACTCCTTTGACTTAAAGTGTAGTTTGTATCAAACTGAAAATCAAGAAATCTGTTTTACCTAAGAGTTTATTAACCGGATGGATGAGGTACTTTGGACCTATACTATTAGCAAGTGTACATGGTACATGTAAGCATAACTTACGTTTGAAGCACAGTAGGAATGTTATCCTTTTAAGGAGTATTTTCTCATGAATCATTCCCTCCTTTTTGATACAAATTTGTGTCCTAGCTGATGTACATTTTAACTTTTAAAAAGTCATAAACAGCTGAAAGATATCTTCCCTAACCCTTGTCATGTGCCTCTCCCAGCATTTGTTCCATTGTTGATCTGTAGTCTGGTTTTACTATAGTCTGGTTTTCCTACTAGCCTACATCATCCCAGCTGATTTTGTTTACCACTGTGTATCAGTAGACATTTTAAATATATACTTAGTAAAAACATTACTCAACACATTAACGGCTTGCCATTATAGTTATTTAAATATATATAGTTTTACTAATTAAAGTATATGTAAATTTTGCAAAGAAAACAAGTATTTTTGGTTTAAAAAGATTGCCTTATATACTAATAAGAGATATTAAGAGTTACTATGGTGCTGTATTTACACAGTTGACATCTTTGGATAACCTACACTGATAATCACATAACCCTGCACACAACTTGGATGGCTGTACTGCAGAATATTTGTTCAACTTGAAATTACTCAGCTGTTCTCAGACTCTTCTGATACTGATATTACTGGCAATGAACACAGTCACAAACCTGGAGAAGAAGAGATTAAAGGGTAAATCCGGTCATTCAGGCAGAATTGGCACAATTTATCGAACACTTAAGAGTCACATCTTACATGGAGTTGGGATTCTGAGATTGGGAAATAAAACCAAGAAAGCCAAAGTTACCAGAATAACTTCTCAAGCAAGTAATGTGCCTACTCAGGCCTCCTCAGGTATCTGCCTTCTCATGTCAACACCAGGAGTTTATTCTTTAGTACTGAATGAGGCAGTTGGATCACTTATATGTCCTCATATTACAAAATGTCAGTCTACCCTGACCTTGAAGCTGTCCCTTGTAATCTCAGCACATGAGAGGTTGAGGCAAGATCACCACAAGCTCTCAAGACAGCCTGGGCTACATGGTGAACTCTGTAGAGTGTGGTCATTTGTCTAAACAAGAAGTAAAATTTCCTTTGAGTGTCAGAACTACAGTCACTTCAGAAAGATGTCTACATGTTCAGACTGTTAAATCAGGGCCTATTATAGAAGCGTTCCCCATCACAAAGGAAGAAATTAATTAATTGTGTGTGTGTGTGTGTATATAATTAAATTACATCTGCACTATTGTATATATGGATCTATGTTATAAATTGGAATGGTTCCTTAGGCAATAAACAATACTAATTTAAAAATACTGTTAATTAATAATTTAGCCGGATTCTGATTTTCAATATTTTTACTTTAATTGATCTTTCCAAATAATCTCTAAGTCTCATCTTCATATTCAAAACCTGAAGCTCCTGTTTTCTTTTCAATAATAAAAGAGTCACTACATTTTTTTCAGTAAAAATGAAAAGTACTTATGATTTTGAGCAAGATAAATCTAAGATGTCAGTACACCTTTAGCTTGTTGAATAGGTCTTCATCTGATTTGTCTCCTTTTCCAACTTTGCACCTAACCGCCTAGATTGTTGCCCTCTCTTTTAGTAGATTTTGTATCTTTGGCAGAAAGTGCTGCTCACTGGGTGTTCTCTACCTTCTCTGCAATTAAATGAACTATCATCTCCCTTCTCCTGAGACTAAAGCTCATGCCATCTAACACTGCTTTTTCTCATTTTATTTTATTGTGATTTGCTCTTCCCATTCTCCTGAAATGAAGGTAGTTGTTCATTCTCTCCTGAAAGTTGTTGTAAGCAAAGAACAAACTTTATCTCTTCTGAGAAACTTTCCAGCACATCCTATCTTCTTTAGCATTCTTCCCTCAATAACAGGACCTGACCCTACAGTTCAAATTCATCTGTATAAATTGTATTTCCTAATATGGTTTTAATTTCCTAGAATGAAAAAATACCTTTAAATTTCTGCGCCATCTTTTACCTTATCTGCTCTTGGTTTTTTATTTGCTTTGTTTTGAGGGGTTTTGTTTGTTTGTTTTTCGCTCTACTAGTTGGGATTATTAGGAGGTTGTTGATGAAGATCTGAATGGAACCTAGACACAAAATAGTGATAGGTCAGCCTATGGAAGACAATGCTTCTACTGAAATTTAAAGTACAAAACAGAGTGTA